>CADEHL010000622.1:3503428-4098835 GCA_902827135.1 Harpagifer antarcticus
TTACCAATATTGCTTTAGATGCTAGAGATCTTATGTTTAAGAGACCACATTTAATATTCCTGTTTTGTTGCACTGTAGTAGTTGTTACATTTACTTTTATTAGGTTATTATGTATGACACCTCTATTAGGTTTTACCTTAAATTGTCCTTGGGCAGACACACACACCGCTAATATTGGGTATTTTATTGGGTTCAGGATTCCTATGGATGACTGCCTAGGAGAGAGCGCAGAGAAGCGTGTAAAACTGCGACTCCTCCTTCTGGTCTCAACTCCAGTTTGTCATGGATTAAGTCCACAAAGCCCTGAAATGTTTGCCGAAATGAGATTTGCACCTTCCAAAGTAGGATGAATGCCGTCTCTCTTAATCAGACCAGGTTTTCCCCAGAAGGCTGTCCAATTATTTACGAAGCCCACATTGTTTGCTGGGCACCACCAAGACAACCAGTGCTGAAATGATGACATGCGGCTATACATGTCATCATTGATCAGATTGGGGAGGGGACCAGAGAAGATTACGGTGTCCGACATTGTTTTAGCATAACTACACACCAACTCCACATTAAGTTTGGTGCATTCTGATCGGCGTAAACGAACATCATTACCACCGACGTGAATAACAATCCTACTGTATTTACGTTTATTTTTAGCCAGCAGTTTAAGATGCGCCTCAACGTCGCCCACTCTGGCCCCCGGAATGCATGCGACTGTGGAGGCTTTGGTCTCTAACTTCACGTGTCTCATAATAGAGCTACCAATAACCAGAGTTGGCTTCTCAGCGGGTGTCTCGCTGAGTGGGGAATATCTGTTAGACACGTGAACGGGATGGTGGGGACCTGCGGGTTTCGCGTTATGCCCCTTCTGAACAGTCACCCAGTCTCCCTGCTGCTCGGGAGTTGCCGGGGGACGGCTAATAGGAGCTACCTTTTGCCGGTCCTCACCGGCTAACATGGGCTTTACTGTAGCTGAGTTACTTTCTAAGATGCGGAGCCGGGCTTCTATGGCTATGATTCCCGCCTCCAACCTAACAGCTATACTACATTTAACACATGTATCGGTACCAGTAAAGGAGGTAGGGGAGTAACCAAACATGAGACAGGAAGAGCAGGAAATAGCACCAGAGGGTGGGGAAAGAGCCATGGCTAGCTATCAAGCTAAAGTAGCTACCGTTAGCAAACCCGAAAAGAGTGTAGGCAACTGTGGAGTTACAGTCGCTAAGAGACGGAGAGTTGTGAGTGCTTAAGCTGTAGTAACGTGTGATTACAACGTCAGGCAGTTGCCGTGATCAAGAGTTTTAAAACGATCGATTAAGTTAAGATAATAAGCTATCAGCAGCAGAACAGGCACACGGGATACCCGGAGATGACAATGACAACAACCGGAAGTTACAACATGCTTACCGCAATAGTGGTCCGTCAGATTTCAAGTGAGTTGATGGCTAGCTGAAGTGTATGAGCGTAGCAGGGTACCGACTCCCAGTCCGCAATTGTGCGATTAGCAAGCATATATATATATATATATATATGTATATATATATATATATATATATATATATATATATATATGTATATATATATATATATATATATATATATATATATATATATATACGAGTCAAATGTATCATAAACCTGTTAATGTACGCATTCAAACACTTTTTCTTTTACCAGCTGCATTCACCTTGCAGGTGCAACTATGTTGCTTTTACCCTGGATAAAGTGTTTAAGTCATGGATGTTTAAAGTTTAACGTCTTCATATTTGTCCAATTATAGTTGACTTTTCGGCCCATTCCCAAAACGCCCCCTACACCCTACCCCTCCGTTTGCGCGTTCACGCAGAGGGTCCGCCATATTGAGGGCTGTTCTATTTCGTATATGGCTTCGCCCTCTAAGGCTATCGCTATTGGGTTATCCCCCTGCGCCCCCGTGCAGCACTGAAACACTTGTAGTCCACGCCCACCCTCTAGGTGGGCCCCACCCTCGGGCCTCCTTCCGGTAAAATAGGAAGGGGGCCCGGCAATCTGCTCCCTCTTTTCTTCAGCAACCAGCAGTTACTGAAGCACAGCAATTGAGAATCATCATGACAACTGCGTCCGTGATTGTCCCTCATGTGGCTCTGAGTTCATAATGAGTTATGACCAGCAGAGATAAAAGCAGTATGCGAATCCTGCCTGGGGTCAGAGCACGCATTACGCGGCTCTAAACCAGCAGGTAGCATGCACACACTGCGCTCGTCTCCCCTCGGGCGACAGGAAGTGGAGAGCAGACGCTCTTGCTGCTGTGGCAGAGGAGGACGATTGGCCCGTCCTGGCTTACGAGCCCGCGGACGGGGCCTCGTGTCCCTGGGGCCGAGTGCCGGGCAGGAGTCCGAAGAAGCAACTCCTGCCCCGCCTCCCTCCACGGTTCACCGTTCGGTTCTCCCCTCCCTCCTCTCCCCCGGACGGGGGAGACAGAGTCGGAGCAGGGTGCCAGCTTGGCGGCCCAACATGCTTTCCCCCTCTCCGTCGCCACGGCGCGGCGGAGAATAACATCGCGCGGCTCTCCAACTCGGTGGGGACACTAGTAGAGCGGTCCACCACCGAGGCAGAGGAAATCAGCAAGGCGGCCAGCACGGCGCTCATTCTGTGCGCATCCGTCGCTGTCTCCCAGGCGAGGATTTCCGCGTGGGTGACCCCTAATAAAGTTGAAGTAGGCGTCTGTGACGGAGACGGCCAGAAAAGTGCTACTGGACGCTCCAATTAGCCCAGACAGGCTGCTCGGACCCCAGTTCCACACCATGGTGGAGTCCATGAAGACGGCCGCGGAACAGGCGGACGACATTCGCCAGCATGTACATCTGGCATCAGCCAGCTGAGCTGCCACAGCGGCATCAATGCCCGCAGCAGATGCGGCGTCCACGCCGGCCACAGGAGGCCGCAAGCGGAGAGACGCCCACAGCAACCGCCTCGGCGTCAGACTCGCCCTTCGGCGGCTGCAGGGGCTCCGTCCCACGTCTCCGCTCCCCCGCCACCCCAGAGACAGGGTCTCTCGGCGGGGAGTCAAAGGGGAGTGAGGCTCCCCCGCTCCTGGTCTGCTCCGTGAGAGCCTCCGAGGAAGCAGAGCCGGTAATTAAGCCGGCTGCCACTAATCTGTTGATTAAGTAGACGGCAGGGCTCCCTGCAGAAGCATGCTGGTTTTAACCTATCGGTTAATAACCTGCAGAGCTCGCGGCATTCCTTTGTCCAAGATACGCCTCCTACACACGGTCATAATAAACCCATGAGCCATGACCCTACACCACATTCTGCTGCCATGGCACTGCACCCTCCTCATTGAAATAGGAGCAGAAGTTCTCCCGCAGTTGGAGCGATCTGCGTGTGGCATTGTTGGATCCCATCCTTGGTACATCACACAGGGTTGGAGTATCTGAAGCAGACCCGGCGGCAGACATACGTCTCTGGGCGGGCATTTGATTTACCAGGGCGGGCCCAACCCGAAACTTACATTTCCCGGGAAATCTCGAGATGTGTCAACCATCCATTGGTTGGTTTTGTGGCACATTTGTAACGCTGTGCCAACTTGGGCAAGCACGCAGGCAAACTTGAGCGCACACAGGGTGGAGAGGTGGAGTGAGGTTGAGCGATGGAGAGAAAGGGAGAGAGAGAGAGATTGAGCGAGGCAGAGAGCGTGTGCAGTGGTCTACTTGCGCACAGAGCAGGAGTTTGTGAGAGAGCTGGCTTGAGAGTCAATTTCTCTTCAAAATATAATTGATTGCCAGCCTCCCTTGTCCCTGGCTGGCTGGCTAGCTCGTTGGTAACGTAACTGATGTCTTCTAATGTGCCTGCATCTGGCGCTGAGTTGCCATATTCCTTTCAAGTGTATAAGTGTGAACCACTTCCTGATATCCATTGTTGCAGATAACCTAGCAAGAGTAAATTGACAGGCTGCTGTGCCGCATCTCACTCAAAAACCCACACGACTCAACCCAGCGAAAAAACAGTCTCGCGCGCAGCCTTTCATTCAGATTGATTTCTATCAACACGTAATGTTGTATCGATGTATAGAGATGTACTACAGCAAAAGTATTCTCCGTCGGGACTTCCTGCAACAACACCACGTCGTTATCGTGATTCTGATTGGCCAGAAGACATTATCAAAGATGTTCTATTCAGAAGACGATCACTACGTGACAAAAGTTTTCAAACCGTTTCTAGTCTTCGGTATTTACTGCTGTCTGTGCAATTTACTCCGCGAGTTGGCGGACTTTATTTGGCTTACTTTAAAATCATTGTTCATGGTGGGGCTAAGCCATTTCTTGGTATGGCTGTAGCCTACCCCAGTATACCCTGGCGCCGCCACTGAACATAATAATAAAACAATTACAATGTTGTATTCAGCCCTGATTAAAACACCGGGCCCAAATCCTGGATGGGCGGGCCCAAATCCTGGATGGGCGGGCCCGGCCCCACGGGGCCCGCCCATGACGCCGGGTCTGATCTGAAGCTTCATCCGTGGAATCTGAAGTGGAATATTTGAATGTATCCATGTTAGCTCCAAATGAATAAACTTAAAAATGGGAATTATTTGGGTAAAACTGTGAGCTGGGCTTTGGAGGCCTACAGCAGGTGACTTTTGAGAGATCATGTGATTTTTGAAGACTCCTAAAGAGCAGGCAGCCCCAGGGCACAGTGAGGAAAGAGCAGGAGACGAGTGGGACACACACAATTAGAGAGACAATGGTCCTTCTGATTCTGGGTGAGCTGACTGGGAGTGCAAGGGAAGTTCAGAAATGGCCTTAGGGTATGGGAACAGTTAAGCTTAGTTGGTTAGCTGGTCCTGAGGATGTCATGAGATGATGACTGGTAAACCTCAACAAATATGGCTTTCTTAGAGAAAGACATGTGACATTGGTGTGGTGAGCTGGAGGAAACAGATGTGTGTGTTAAAGATGTTTTCGGGGGAAAGAGGTGTGTGCGTTCTGTTAAGGAGTCCTCTGTCTGTGAAATCATATGACTCCAAAGCCTGATGGGGGGACTGCCTAAGGGGACACACACACACACACACTCACACTGTAAGGACATGGAATCAACAAACTGCTGACTCATTGCCTAGGCAACCGGCCAAGGACTCCTCCCAGCTTATGTGTATAAATACTGTAAAGTTTGTATGCTCAGAGCTCTCTTCCTGACTTGCTGTCGTGGTACGTATGTCACCAGGGTAGGAATTGAGCCCGGAGTACTGTTGCAGTGTGCTCTGTATTGATTGTGTATGCATTGTTGTATTACCATTAAAGTAGATTATTGTTTACTTGTTGGCATCTGGATTCCTTCCATATAAACAGCTCTGTAGGAACGCGGAGAGATTTGAAACGCGGAGCGTCAATCCCTTTCAATATCTAACAAATCCTTGACAGGTGTGCGTGATTTCCTTCCCAACGTCTTCCTGCGGAGGAAGTTGTGCAACACACAGACGGCCTTCACACACAACTCTGTTACCTCAGGGCTGGTGGTGATGGCACGCCTGAACATTCTCCATCGAGATGAGAGGATGCCAAACACACATTCAACCGCCAACCTGGCCCGGCTGAAGCGGTAATTGAAGATCCTCCTTTCGCGTGTGATCTGGCGTCCAGGGAACGGACGCAGCAGGTTGTCCAGCAGCGGAAAAGCCTCATCTCCAACAAACACATGGGGAAGAAGGCCGAGCCGCTCTGCTCCTGGGATGACGGTGTCAGGTGGTAGCTGCAGACTGCCATCTCTGAGGCTCTCTCCAAAAGCGGAATTCCGCAGGCTCCCACTGTCGCTGCTCCTACCAAAGCCTCCGACATCCACTACCCTGAAGAGGTACTGCATCCACGACAGCCAGCAGTACCAAGAGGCGCATTCACACCGCAGTACTTTTCCCACAAAGGTTCATGAGAACTTAGTTCATGAGAACTCTTTTGTCGTGTTCACACCAAAAAGAGCCGGAACTAAAATGAGTTCATGAGAACCTTTTTACCCCCTCGAAAGTCCCTGCTAGAGAGCAGGGACTTTCGTGCGGCTCTCTTGTGAGAAAAGAGCTATATGTCTGACTGGCTGGGCGATTGCAAACCACGCCCCTTAAAACTCCCAAAAAGTTTTGTGAAGCCGCCATTTTATTATCCTCGCATTAGCATTATTAGCATTAGCATTAGCCCAGCGCAGAAACGCAGAGAGACTAACTTATGGCAACACAAAATAAAACATGGGAGCGGTGGAGATGAGGAGGTGTCGGCGTTCTGGCGATTTACTCGACACTAGGTGGGGCACAGCCTAGTATTACAAATAATGATTACAAAAAAATGCAAAAAATGTATTAAAAAATATATAAAATATATTTTAAGATCATGTTTAATCATCTGATTTGTCTGTACATTGCTGTTTTAGTATGTGTACTACTAATTAGTGTCTACAGTGTGTGCCTATTGAGCTGTTTAGAGCCATGTGGGACAAAACCCGATCCTGCCCCTCCCTCTCACTGTCTAAGTCAATGGTGACTGTAAAAACTAGACTGCGCATGCTCAGAATATTTTCCTATTTAATGTGTGTGGCAAAAAAATAATGACCATAGGGGCATAGAGCTGCCATCCCCACCATACGTCATCTCACATAATTCAGAGCTGATTGGCGGTAAGTACGTGTGCCGCGAAAAGTGTGATGTGTGAAGAGGAGACGAGAGAGCTGCAGTGACGCGTCCTAAAACCCGGAAGTAAGTTGCGCATGGCTTCCCTCGACAAAAAAGCAATGAGATTTCTCCATAGGATTTTAGAAAATAGCTCCAAATAAGATCTGTGGGAAACGTAGCTGTTAAATGCACGTTTTGTTCAGCCGGATAATATCCACATGTCTACCCTACTTTTATAATTTTCGAATCATAAATCTATCGATTAGATTTATGATAGACTTTTGAAACTACAAGAAGATAAGGAGGACTTTTACAAAAAAGTAATAGAGATTTTTGTCCAGAGTGATAGGCAAATGGACTTCATCTTCAAGTCAAGGTAAGACTGCAATTTTATTGAAAATGGGATCTTACTAAGAGAGAACAATTCAATATTTAAATGATAAAATTACATTTTTTGGGTATCCTTTTGTTGAACTGTCTTTTTAAAATTAATTGAAGCATCAGACAAAAAAAGCTTTTGAAAATAATATTATATTTTGATTTAGGTCAAAATATAATATTTGTAAACCTGAAGAGTCAGTGCCAGTGCCTCACCAGCCATGAACCTCTCTGCAGAAGCTATTGACATCTAAGTTGTTTGTGCCCCACCACTTTTGTACATATAAAAACGCCACTGCTTGCGCTCCAATCCGAGCTGCTGGAACTCCTGTTGAAAGAGGATATTTCCAGGGTTTCTCAAAGGGAGGAAAATCAGGGGTTTTCACTCCCGTTATTTTTCTAATCCCGAAAAAGACTGGGGCAATGAGACATCCTCGATCTGTCAGTATTCCACATGCTGACGATCAAACAGGTGCTGGAATGTGTTCACCAGGATGACTGGTTCACTTCCACCTGAAGGATGCATACTTCCACATACCCATCATCCCGAAACACAGAAAATTCCTGCGTTTTCTCATTTCAGGGATTATCAGACCAGACAATCGTCTGCCGTTCGGATATTTCCTGGCTCCTCCCATTTTTGTGTAGAGAAGGCTGGAGCCGCTACACAGAGGAGGGATGAGAGTGTGGTTTTCTCAGGACGACCTGCTATTTGCTGGCTCGCTCCAGGGAGGAAGTCGCTTTACAGACGGTACATCTCGTATCGCATCTGTCAAAGCCTGGGTTTCATAATAAATTGGAAGAAGAGCTGTCCTCTTCCCTCTCAGACAATCGTTTATCTGGAGTGGAATTAAACTCAGCCAGCAGAGCGCGGCTCTCGCGGCAGCGAGTGGAGAAACTGACAGCTCTCCTCCGGCGTGTCACAACCCACACAGCCCTCTCCGTGACGCAGCTGCTCGGCGTTGGCGTCAGCTGGTCACGTGATGATCCCCTTGGGTCTCTTCCAACAGGGGGACACTCCAGAGGTGGTTCATTCGCTGCAGAAGCCTGCTGTTTTTAACCTATTGGTTTATAAACTGCAGAGCTCACGGCATTCCTCTGTCCCAGATATGCCTACACACAGTCATAATAAATCCACGAACACCGTTATAACGCCTCGTGTGGACAGCATACACACACCTTTCATCCTTTGGGCGTGTATGCCGCCTCATGATGAGAGACGGAGTGAAATGCATCGTGTGGAAACTCCCTCGCAGCCCTTTTGCCTCACGGGCAGCGGCGATGGCGTGGCTCGTCACCATGACGACCATTACGGCACATCACAGAGAAGCCTCTCCCCCCCCCAGCAATTCCATGGGATACAAGAAACACTCCCGTTATCCCAGTATCCCAGGGATTAGTTTTGTATCATAAAGATAAAGCAACACTTTCTCAGAATAAAGCACAACTATGAGTTTAAAAGAAAAAAAAACTGATTCAAGCAAAATATAATACATTTCAAAAATAAAACTATAAGTTGCAAGGCAAGGCAAGGCAATGCAAGGCAAGGCAAGGCAAGTTTATTTATATAGCACTTTTCAACACAAGGCAATTCAAAGTGCTTTACAAAAAAAATGAAAGACATTAAGAAAATGGCATTTAAAATCAGTCATTAAAAAGAAAAGCTAATAAAATAAACATTAAAAGAAAAAATACATGGATAAAAGTTACAGTGATAAAAGTTACAGTGCAGTCTAAGATATAAATAGTTCAATTAAAAGCAGCGACAAAAAGAAAAGTCTTCAGCCTGGATTTAAAAGTAGTCAGAGTTGCAGCGGACCTGCAGGTTTCTAGGAGTTTGTTCCAGATGTTTGGAGCATAATAACTGAATGCTGCTTTACCATGTTTAGTTCTGACTCTGGGGACAGAAAGCTGACCAGTCCCTGAAGACCTGAGAGATCTGGATGGTTCATAATTTAGCAGGAGGTCAGAAATGTATTTTGGGCCTAAACCATTCAGTGCTTTATAAACCAGCAGCAGTATTTTGCACTTACTCAGTGTTTGAATTGGAGCATAGTCTCCTGGTGAAATTGTTACGTAAATGTGTGTGTCATCCGCATAGCTATGGTAACTTATTTTGTTGTTTTTCATTATCTGAGCCAGTGGTAGCATGTAGATGTTAAAGAGAAGAGGCCCCAAGATGGAGCCTTGAGGAACCCCACATGTCATATTTGTCAACTCAGATGTGTATTTACCTATAGAAACAAAGTTGTTTCTGTCCTTTAAGTAGGATTCAAACCAATTTAGAACTGTTTCCGAAGGTCCCACCCAGTTTTCCAGTCAGTCTAGTAATATGCTGTGGTCAACAGTGTCAAACGCAGCACTGAGATCTAATAATACTAACACTGAAGTTCTGCCACTGTCTGTGTTTAAGTGGATGTCATTAAAGACCTTTACAAGAGCAGTCTCAGTGCTGTGGTTTGGACGAAAGCCTGACTGGAACACATCAAAACAGTTATTTAAATGGAAGAAATTACTCAACTGTTGAAAAACAACTTTTTCAATGATTTTACCTAGAAATGGGAGGTTTGATATGGGCCTGTAATTGTACATTACTGAAGCATCTAGATTATTCTTTTTTAAGAGCGGTTTACTGACTGCAGTTTTCAGGACATGTGGAAAAATAGTGAAAAGATTTGTTTACTATATGAAGTAGATCTGAGGCCATGCAAGGCAAAACATCTTTGAAAAATCCTGTTGGAATAATATCAAGGCAGCAGGAGGAGGATTTCAGAAGTTGTATAATGTCCTCTAGGTTTTTATCATTAATCTGATGGAATTGTGTCGTGGTGTTTGAATTGATGTTAAGTGGACACAGAGACAACACATTTGCTGTACCTGATGCAGGTCTCCCTTGTAAAAGAGATCCATGATCTCAAGGGACCTATCTGTTTAAATAAAGGTTTGAAATTAAATGAAATGAGAGGCACTGACTGCTTGTCTGATTTTCTGAATGTTGTCAGTGAAAAAGGAGGCAAAATCATTGCACGTCCTGGTGGATAGAAATTCAGAGGCTACTGACACTGGGGGGTTAGTTAGTTTGTCGACGGTAGCAAACAAGGCACGTGCGTTGTTTTTGGTAATGATGTCAGAGAAGAACGATTGTCGTGCGTTTTTCAATTCCAAATTATAAAGGCCAAGTCTCTCTTTATAGATTTCAAAGTGCACCTGGAGATTTGTTTTTCGCCACCTGCGTTCAGCTTTTCGACATTCTCTTTTTTCTGTTTTCACGGTCATGGCCTTTCTCCATGGAGATATTTTCTTCCATTACATTACATTACATTTCATTTAGCTGACGCTTTTTATCCAAAGCGACTTACAATTACCAATTACAGGGACATTCTCCCTGGAGTAATTAAGGGCTAAGTGCCTTACTCAAGGGCACACTAGTGGTGGTGTTCGTGGCGGGATATGAACTCACAACCTTCTGATCTTCACTCCACCTCACTATCCATTAGACCACCACTATCCCGGTATATTCCCAGTCACATCCTTTACCTTAGTTGGAGCAATGGCATCTATAATATTTTTAATTTTTGAATTAAAATGATCTACTAGCTCATTTACTGAGATGTTAGCAGGGGCAAGTGTGGAAGAAAAATTCTGTGTAAACATTTCGTATTTTCAGTTAAATATCGCTTTGTGGTTATCTCTTTTTGAACATTTTTGTGAACAGAAATAGAGCTCTCAAAGAACACACAGGAATGATCAGAGAGTGCAACATCAGTCACCACAACCTTAGAGATATTCAGACCCTTTGAGATAATTAAGTCCAGAGTGTGCCCCTTATTGTGCGTGGGCTCCGTCACATGCTGAGTCAGTCCATAGCTATCAAGAACACAAAACAATTATTTTGCCCCTCTGTCCTGGGGGTTGTCAACATGGATGTTAAAATCACCAACAATGACTAGACGGTCAAAGTCAATACACACTATAGACAGCAGTTCAGTAAAGTCATCAAAAAAGCTTGCACAGTATTTGGGTGGTCTATAGATATTTAGGAACAGAGCTCGAGAGGAGCATTTCAGCTGAAGGGCCACATATTCAAAAGAATCAAAGTACCCATAAGATGTCTTCCTGCATTGAAGGGAATCATTGAACAGAATAGCAACTCCACCCCCTTTCTTATGCATTCTTTCCTGACTCATAAAACTAAAGTTCGATAAGAACAGCTGCACTGTTATTTTGTTCAATCCAAGTTTCTGTTAAAAACATAAAATTGAGATTGTGCTCAGTGATAAAATCATTGATTAAAAATGTTTTTCCTGCCAAAGACCTGACATTTAATAAAGCTAGTTTAAGTTTGTTAAACACACTATCAGTCAGATGTTTAGTAATAATAATAATAATAATAATAGCTTGGATTTATATAGCGCCTTTCAAGGGACCCAAGGTCGCTTTACAAGTAATAGGGCAAAAAACAAACATAACAAAACAAAAGTCAGACAGACAAAACAACAGATCGATTTAGGGGCCGAAAGCCTTGGCAAACAGATGGGTCTTGAGGGCCTCTTTGAAGGCATCGAGTGTGGGGATGTTGCGAATCTCCGCAGGGAGAGCGTTCCAGAGGGTGGGGGCTGCCACGCTGAAGGCTCTGTCCCCGAAGGTTCGCAGTTTGGTGCGGGGGGTGGTAAGCAGGCCAGAGTCTGAGGACCGCAGGTTCCGGGGTGGGGCATGTGGGTGAAGGATGTCCGATAGGTACTGGGGGGCAAGGGCATGGAGGGACTTGTAGGTGAGGAGGAGGATTTTGTAGGTGATGCGGGACTTGACCGGCAACCAGTGTAGGTGGATGAGGGTGGGAGTGATGTGCTGCCACGGCTTTGTGTGTGTGAGTACCCTAGCAGCACAGTTTTGGACATACTGGAGCCTGTCCAGGGTTTTGTTGGGAACCCCGAACAGGACACCATTGCAGTAGTCCAAGCGTGTGGTGACAAACGCATGCACCAGGGTTTCGGCAACCGACTCCGAGAGTGACGGTCGGAGTCTGGCAATGTTCCTCAGGTGGAAAAATGCCGATTTGGTCTCAGACTTGACGTGGGAATGGAAGGAAAGGGTGGAATCAAGGATGACACCCAGGTTGCGGGCTTCAGGAGATGGGGAGATGGAGCAGCCGTCAACCTCAAGGACGAAGTCACCAACCTTCTGGAGCAGGGCCTTGGGTGCCACAACCATGAGCTCTGAGTGACAAGCTGTGGCTGACATGGAATCACAGCTAAATTAGATAAACTCACACAAACGTTTGAGCGCTTCCTGTGTCGAAGATGATTTACGGCTCTTAATCTATTACCTATCAACACAGATATCGGCAAAGCTATAGGCAGGCAGGGCCCTGGCATGTCCTGGAAAGAGTTGAGAGTGCCATATGCCCTTGAGCCTGGACCCAGCATATATCAGTAAGAGTTTGTTGCATTTTGTACACACACATCCTTATCAGGCTTCGGAGACTGCAGATACTTTCTTGATGAAGACGGGGGAGATGGTGCGCGTCTCTGCTTCAGTGATTTTGGTGGGCGTCGTTGAGGAGCGGGGGTAAAGGACATGCTGCCAGCCCTGCGTATCGCCTTAGTTTGGTTATTGAACTCCAGGAAGGAATCAGTGCCAACCCTCTGTACAAACAAATCATTTGTGTAATCATGTAAACTATAAGTCTTTTTTCTTTGTTTTAACATAGGTTTTTGTTTGCAGTTCTTGTTTCTTCATTCTCAATGATCAGACTTTTGCTCTCGCTGCAGCTTTTTCTTTTGCGCTCCCTCATTTTTTGTTTGAGATTCTGACACAAACCTCCCAGGTGGGCGGGACTTTCAGGGGTGCGCCCCCATTGGCTTTTTGATTGACAGCCCAGTCCTCCAGCGATTGTACAGTGCAGGCAGCTGCGGTGCGGTAGCTAGCTGAGCGTGGACCATAAGGCGCATTCACACCGCAGTACTTTTCCCACAAAGGTTCATGAGAACTTAGTTCATGAGAACTCTTTAGTACTCATGAACTAAGTACAGATCGCGTTCACACCGGAATAAGTCCCTGGGGGAGGATTAGGCAAATGAAGCTGCTGACGTCACTTCTTCTTCTTCTTCTTCTTCTGCTTTGGGTTTACTGGCAGGCCGCAAACCACTTCACGGCGTATACTGCGGCCCAAAGTCCCCGGCCGGAAGTCCCCGGAGTTAGGGACTGGCTTCAGTAGAAGCTGCTGGGACTCCCAGCACCTTCTGAGTAAATCGCCAGAACCCGACACCTCCTCATCTCCACCGCTCCCATGTTT
Organism: Harpagifer antarcticus; assembly: GCA_902827135.1. NCBI lineage: Eukaryota > Metazoa > Chordata > Actinopteri > Perciformes > Harpagiferidae > Harpagifer > Harpagifer antarcticus. Next base: position 3,516,724 of record CADEHL010000622.1, read on the forward strand.
TATTTTGTGTTGCCATCAGTTAGTCTCTCTGCGTTTCTGCGCTGGGCTAATGCTAATAATGCTAATGCGAGGATAATAAAATGGGGGCTTCACAAAACTTTTGGGGAGTTTTACGAGGCGTGGTTTGCAATCCGCCCAGCCAATCAGAAATATAGCTCTTTTCTCACAAGAGAGCCACACGAAAGTCCCTGCTCTCTAGCAGGGACTTTCGTGTGGGTAAAAAGGTTCTCATGAACTAATTTTAGTACCGGCTCTTTTTGGTGTGAACGCGACAAAAGAGTTCTCATGAACTAAGTTCTCATGAACCTTTTTGGGAAAAGTACTGCGGTGTGAATGCGCCTATAGGCGTGGACAGAAGACCCCCAGAAGAACCAGCATTTCAATTATTATAATACTACAAGTGAAAATATATGTAAGTATTGATCATTTGTGTTGTTTGTGCTATACGGTCTGTCTCTTTATTGTGTTAGGTGAAAAGTAAAGCTGTGCTATGAAAGTTAGCTTGTGCTACCTTTAGATCCATAACAATGCAAGCTAAGTAGCCTAACAGTTAGCTACATAGCTAGCAGTGAGTGAGCGTTCAGACACCTGCGCACACACTCAAATGGACTCGTATGCCTGACTCTACCAACAGGTTTTCATGATTCTGTTTAGATATGCAAGTCTAAGCCGTAATAGCTTATTTTATTAACACGCTAATTTGATATGAAAATCAATGGAGGCTGAGTTAACTTTGTAGGAAAACCTACCGTCCATGACTGCCCCTGAGCTGTGTTTTATTTGTTAACTTCATATTTTTCATTTCCTAAAACATTTATTTTCCTCTCATATTAACAGTGTGGATCATTGAGACAGCGTTGCGTCCAGAGTCTTATCCCGTTTTCCCACTTCCTCTGAGGGGACAGCACGGAGGGGGGGCATGAAGAAAGACCTGCACCAGCTTCATCCACACTGGGCGTTGCTGTTATCACTGGCTCAGTGTCATACACGTAACAGCACCGCGGGTTCATGACCGCATGGTAATGATTTGTTATTATGATGGATTTTATATTAACGAGGCGGCAGTTAGCAGCTAGCGGCTAGCTAGTAATAATGCTAATGTACACATCAACCGTTATGTACTTATGTTACGCTGTAACAGGATCTAGTGATATCCAAGCAACAGAGCTTCATTTAGCATGAAAGAATTATTGCTATGTATGTACGTACTGTATATATATATATACAGTGCAATACGCTTCTTAGTGCAATACGAAGCTACAGGGACGTTAATAACGTCGGTAATATTAACTTTATTTAATACAACATTTACGGTACAAGATTTAATCATACAGCCCATGTAGTATGATAACGAATTATAGCAAACATGTGCAATATGTGCATTATTACAGCTCCGTGGGATGGCAGAAAGATGATATGGGTCCGTTCTTATTGTGCATCCATGGGTAAAGATAAACACAACTCACATTGGTTTCTCATAAAGCATCTCTGTAAACTACGTGTATTCACTGAATTTCACTTTCTGCCTTTAACGGCTCGTTGTAGCTCCAGCCCCCACCCTCCCTGTGAGCACAGTGTGCTCTGATTGGTCGGGACCATGCTGAACACGTTACATGAACGTGCCGGGCGGCGCGGTCCCGTGGGTTAGATGCGCGTTCATAATGCGGAGGGAAATAACTCTCAGAATAACGTTATTAGCACATTTTCACAACTTGAGGAACGAATGTTTTTAATAAGGGCTATACAAGTGTTCATACTGGGTAGTTTATTTAGTTTAAAAAAAATTATCCAACGATTTACAGACCACCCTTTCCCCATGTAAGTCAATGGGAAAAAGTGTTTCCGGGCCTGGCAACCAAACGGAAGTGTAGTACCGCCGTTTGGCCACCACGAATATTTTCATCTGAGTCCGGCGCACTTCCTGGGGGCTTGGCTTCCATACCTATATTTCAAGGATACTACGTCATTGAGTGCCGCCGAAGGACTGTTCCAATCTCCAGCATACTTGGAATTCCACCGAGGCCACGTCCTTGGTTTGGGGGAAATTTCGAGGCTGCACATGGGTAGACTTCGCGTCCTTAAAATCCCCACAATGCTTTGCGCACGGACCAATTTCAAAAACCCTGCACACATTTAAATGTAAGTATGTAGTGGCGTAGAGCATGTGTTGGTAAATATGTTACTTTGTTACATTTGTTATCACGAAAAATGTGTTCCGTGAAAGTAAAGCAAGTTCATAATTAGATAGACATCGTGAGGTATTTATTTTCGGTACAGTTTATGTTGAAACCGTTAGAGAGAGTGGCACACTTGTTAGCCTGTTCCATTCTTCTTCGTTTTCCGAAGCCGTGGCTTGGAAGTATACTTGCTTCGTTTCTGAAGCAAGTGACTTGGGAGTACGCGACTACCAAACCAGCATCCTCGAGATTGAGAAACGGCCACCGAGTTGATAACCAGCGTCGTAGGACAGTTTAGGGAGAGCGTGTTTGTTTTGGATTAGGTGAACCAGCTAACTCAAACATATCCAGGGTATGTTGAACTGGATTCGTGGTACACACCTCTGATAAGAATACTTTTCACAATGTAAAGATTATATCATCTGATATTTGGGAAGAGTGTTACATTAGAAATGGCAGAAAGTCTTGTTGCAATTTCCAGATATTGAAAGAGGCCCTGGAGTTTCTCTGGTAATTATCAATAGTAGCAGTTAAGTGAATACTGTTCAAACAATACCTGTGTTTGTGTTTTGTATTGATTTCTCTGTTTTATCCTTTCATAAATGTGAGGACTAAACTTGCTTCAAACATGCCTGGGTGCTAAACAGGTTTTATTACTCTGGGGGAGGGGAAGTTAAGCAGGCTGTGTGGATGAGAGTTCTTCTGCTTAAGGTCTCCAGTATGTCATGTTTCAGAGAAGTCTACATATCTTGAATAGTATATGTGTGTGTTTAATTACTTTGTATTAATAATAGCAGTCTGTGTAACCAGAAGCTGGAAATATGAGAAATGAAACCTTTGTATTATTTTTATGAACAAGGGAATATTCATTAGACACAACTGAAGTCTCTGGAATGCTGCAAGATGGGCCCTGTGGGAGGAGAATCTCACCCGACTCCTCCCCGTGGTTCCTCTATATCTCCTGTTTGTGTTTGTGTGTTCGCTCTCTTTTCCTCCTGCCGACAAGATGAGAGGATCTCCCGGCATCAGAACCAGAGCAGGGAGTGGGGGCCCGCCCCACCCCTTTGAAAGTGTATTGTATTATTACCGTTTATCATTAAAACAGATTATTGTTTAACCCTCATCCTGTGTCACAGTCTGCTTTCTCACTCACCTATTTTCTGCATTATCATTCCTTAGTCACCTGGTAGTCACACCCTGTCTCTCTCTCACTCTGTTACACCCATCAGCTCCATTAGTATTTAGGCCCACTTCACCTTCACCTCAGTGCCAGATCGTACTTCGCAGCATGCTTGTCTTTCCCGCACTACTCCTCAGATTGCTCTCCCGTTTTTGACCCTGCCTGTCCCTGACCAGCCTGCCTCGCCTGCTCCCTGACCCGTTCTGTGCCTACGACTCCCGCCCTGCTGTCTCCTGGAACCCTCGCCTGTCCCCGACCAGCCCTTTGCCTACTATTTGCCGTGTTGTCTCCTACCGGCCTATAGACTCTAATAAAGCTGGTTACCGACTATCTCTGGTTTCCCGTGTTCTGCATTTTGGTCCTCAGCTCGTTTGTGACAGAACGATCTGGCCAGAAATGGACCAAGCAAACACCGGGTCTCCTAGAGACCGCTTTGAGAGGGTTGAGGATGCCATCCAAAGACAGGAGGTCACAATAGCTACCTTAGCTATCGAGACCCACCAGGCAACCTCAACCCAGGGACAAACGCTGGCTTACCTTACCTCCCAGATGCAACAGATGGCCGCCACCGTACAACAGCTAGCCGCTACCATGGCTGCTACCGTCCCTCCGCCCGCAGCTCCGATGCTCGCTCCAGCCCCTGGCCCGACGGGATACGCTCCGGAGCCTCGTGTGGGAACGCCGGAACGCTACGCTGGTGAGCCGGAGGGATGCAGGCCTTTTCTCACAAACTGTTCCATATTGTTTTCACTGCAGCCACACACCTTCGCCTCCGAGGCGGCTCGTGTAGCTTTCACCGTCAATCATCTGACGGGGAGAGCACGTTTATGGGGAACTGCAGAGTGGGAGCAGCAGACACCAGCCTGCGCCTCGTTTGCTGCCTTTTCCGCGGAGATGCGGAAGGTGTTCGGCCCCGTTCGTCTGGGTCCCGACGCTGCTGGAGGCCTGCTGAGTTTGTGCCAGGGTTCCGGCACGGTGGTGGATTACGCTATTGACTTCCGCACCAGTAGCCGTCGCAGCAGCTGGAATGAGCCGGCGCAGTGTGACGCATATCTGAGAGGATTAGCGGATTATATGAAAGATGAGCTGGTTTCCTATGATCTCCCTGCTTCCTTGGATGGGTTGATAGAGCTCACCTCTCGGATTGACGGACAAATCCAGACTCGGAGAGGAGAGCAACAGACGCGAGCGGCGGGCCGCTGCTCGCGACAACAACTTCCGGTTTCCGGGAGATTTCGACTTCCGGGTTCGGCGGAGAGTTCCCACTCCTACTCTGACTCACGGTACGAGGTCGAGCCCATGCAAGTGGTTCGTACCAGTCTTACCTCTGAGGAGAGGGAAGTACGTCGAAGAGGTAAAAGACAGAGCTCATCAGTAATGGGGAGTATACTGGTGGGCCAAACCTCTGAGCTGATCCCCAATCTAAGACCCTTGTGCCATGCTCGACTCCTCCTGACAGGCAAATCTCAGGCTCTGGCTGTTTTTATTGACTCCGGATCAGATGTTAGCATCATTGACGAGGAGCTCGCACGACAGCTGGGCATCCAACAGGTTCGGCTGCCCCAGCCGGTACCGGCTAATGCTTTGGATGGTCACCTGCTGGGAACAGTGACACACCAGACGACACCGGTCCGTATGCTCATGTCGGGGAACCACCATGAGACAATCCGGTTTCATGTGCTACGGTCCCCCCAAATCCCTCTGATTTTGGGTTATCCGTGGCTCCGCCGCCACAACCCGAACATTGACTGGGCAACTGGGTCCATCCTAGGTTGGAGTTCTTCCTGTCATCAGGTATGTCTCAAGCAGGCCGCCGCACCTCAACTATCTGTGGATATGAACCTGGTTCCGGATGTCACAGGGGTTCCGGCGGAGTATTTGGACTTTAAGGAGGTGTTTAGCAAGGCTAAGGCGACATCTCTCCCACCTCATCGGCCCTATGACTGCGCCATTGAGCTACATCCAGGCGCAGTCCCACCCAAGGCCCGGTTGTACTCGCTTTCGGCACCGGAGAGGAAGGCCATGGAGACCTACGTCAATGACTCTCTGGCTGCGGGAATTATTCGTCCTTCCACATCACCCGCAGGAGCAGGGTTTTTTTTTGTGGCGAAGAAGGACAAGACCCTGAGACCCTGCATTGACTATCGGGGTCTGAACGACGTCACGGTGAAGAATCGTTATCCCTTGCCACTCATCTCGTCAGCATTTGAGTTACTACAGGGGGCTACAATCTTCACTAAGCTGGATCTAAGAAACGCTTATCACCTGGTACGAATCCGGGAGGGGGACGAATGGAAGACCGCCTTCAACACCTCTTCGGGACATTACGAGTACCTGGTGATGCCATTTGGACTTACCAACGCCCCTGCAGTTTTCCAGGCGTTGGTGAACGACGTACTCCGAGACATGTTGGATCGTTATGTTTTTGTCTATCTGGACGACATCTTGATTTTTTCTAAGAACCTCAAGGAGCACGTCCATCATGTCCAGACAGTCCTCCAGAGACTTCTGGAGAACTCACTGTTCGTCAAGACGGAGAAGTGCGAGTTTCACACTTCTTCGGTCGCCTTTCTTGGCTACATCGTGGGTCAAGGAAGTGTGGAGATGGATCCTTCTAAGGTCTCAGCAGTTACCTCGTGGCGGGTTCCTGATTCCCGGAAGGAGCTGCAGCGTTTCCTGGGATTCGCCAACTTTTACAGACGGTTCATCCGTGGCTACAGCACCGTGGCCGCCCCGCTCACCGCCCTGACCTCATCCAAGGTGACGTTCCGATGGTCCCCTGCAGCCGAGGAGGCTTTTCAGGACCTCAAGGGCCGGTTTACGTCGGCTCCTATCCTTCAAGTACCAGACACCGCTGGTCAGTTGGTGGTGGAGGTGGATGCTTCTGACGTAGGGGTGGGGGCCATCCTGTCGCAACGTTCTGGTGAGAACCAGAAGCTCCACCCCTGTGCTTTCTTTTCGAGGAGATTGAGTCCGGCGGAGAGAAACTATGACGTGGGGAATCGGGAGCTTCTAGCAGTCAAGTTGGCGTTGGAGGAGTGGCGACACTGGCTTGAGGGGACAGAACAACCATTTCAGGTATGGACCGACCATAAGAACCTGGAATACATCAGGTCGGCACAGAGACTGAATTCTCGGCAAGCCAGATGGTCGTTATTTTTCACCCGGTTTAATTTTTTTCTCTCCTACCGCCCGGGCTCCCGCAACGTGAAGGCCGACGCTTTGTCCCGGCAGTTCGGGAGGGAGGGAGACACCCGGGGTATTCCGGACACCATTCTTCCTGCTCCTCGAGTGATCGGCGTCCTCGCTTGGGAGATTGAGGAGAGGGTTAAGACCGCTTTGGTGGACCAACCCGGTCCTAGTTCTTGTCCTCTTAACCGCTTGTTTGTGCCTCAGGTTTTGAGGGCTGAGGTGCTTCAGTGGGCTCATAGCTCCAGACTTTCCTGCCACCCTGGAATTCAACGTACCAAGGGGATGGTCCTACAACGGTTCTGGTGGGCCACGCTGGAGGCTGACACCCGGGAGTTTGTGAACGCCTGTCCTGTGTGCAATCGGCACAAACCATCTCACCAAGCGCCAGCTGGCCTCCTTCATCCATTACCGGTCCCACGTCGCCCTTGGTCACATATTTCATTGGACTTTGTGACTGGTCTACCACCGTCCCACGGACATACTGCCATCTTGACGGTGGTAGATCGGTTTAGTAAGATGGCTCATTTCATACCCCTGCCTAAGATCCCGTCAGCTAAGGAGACGGCAGAACTGATTCTGATCCACGTGTTTCGCATTCACGGACTGGCGACTGATGTGGTTTCTGACCGGGGGCCACAATTCACCTCTGTGTTTTGGAGGGAGTTTTGTGAGCTCATCGGGGCGACGGTTAGTCTCACCTCCGGTTTCCACCCACAGGCCAATGGCCAGTCCGAACGGAAGAATCAGGAGATGGAGACCACTCTCCGCTGCATGGCTTCCGATCATCCCACGACCTGGTCAAAACAACTCCTGTGGGTGGAGTATGCCCACAACACCCTCATCAGTTCCGCTACTGGTCTTTCCCCTTTTCAGTGTGCATACGGTTTTCAACCCCCATTGTTCTCTGCATTGGAGAAGGAGGTTACCTGTCCGTCTGTCCAGGCTTTCATCCGACGTTGTCGGAGGACTTGGAGGCAGGCTCGTACAACTCTGCTTCAGTCTGCTAACCGGTACACCACATCAGCGAACCGCCGACGAACCAAGGCACCTGTGTACCAGGTAGGCCAGAGGGTGTGGCTTTCCACCCAGAACATTCCCCTTCGGGTGGAGTCTAAGAAGTTAGCGCCCAGGTTTATTGGACCCTTCGAGATTGTCAAGGTCATTAATCCTGCAGCAGTTCGACTGAGTTTGCCCCGGAACATGAAGATCCATCCCACCTTCCACGTCTCTAGGATTAAACCTGTCCGGGAGAGCCCTATGGTTTCCGCCGCCCCTCCACCACCACCCCCTAGGATGATCGATGGGGGCCCTACCTACACCCTTCGTCGTTTACTCCGTTCCCGTCTCAGAGGAAGAGGGGTTCAATATTTGGTGGACTGGGAGGGCTATGGTCCTGAGGAGAGGCAGTGGGTCCCGGCTCGTCATATCCTCAACCCTCAGCTCATCCGAGACTTCCACCTGCGTTACCCGGAGCAGCCGTCTAGGACCCACGCTCGACCAGGCGTTAAGCCAGGGAGTACTCGTCCGCTACGGACCAGAGGCTTCGTCGAGGAGGAGGGGGAGTCGTCATCGGGCGAGGAGGACGAGGATTTCCAGGAGGGAGAGGCCGAGAGAGCAGTCTCAGATGAGTACTAACCTTTCCCATACCTCCACCTTCCACCCGGTATCTGTAGGGTTTTTTTTTTCTTGGGTCTCTTTTGTTGGTTTTTTTTGTTTTGTTTAGACGTCTGGAGCCGTCCATTAAGGGGGGGGTTCTGTCACAGTCTGCTTTCTCACTCACCTATTTTCTGCATTATCATTCCTTAGTCACCTGGTAGTCACACCCTGTCTCTCTCTCACTCTGTTACACCCATCAGCTCCATTAGTATTTAGGCCCACTTCACCTTCACCTCAGTGCCAGATCGTACTTCGCAGCATGCTTGTCTTTCCCGCACTACTCCTCAGATTGCTCTCCCGTTTTCGACCCTGCCTGTCCCTGACCAGCCTGCCTCGCCTGCTCCCTGACCCGTTCTGTGCCTACGACTCCCGCCCTGCTGTCTCCTGGAACCCTCGCCTGTCCCCGACCAGCCCTTTGCCTACTATTTGCCGTGTTGTCTCCTACCGGCCTATAGACTCTAATAAAGCTGGTTACCGACTATCTCTGGTTTCCCGTGTTCTGCATTTTGGTCCTCAGCTCGTTTGTGACATCCTGGCTGTTTTGAGTTTTCCCTCTTTTAAAGCACACTCCTATAGGATCGGCGCAGAGCAGAGATATCTGCGCCAACAAATGTTGTTATTAAGTTGTGATGTGACACAGTATTTACTTACGTAATATTGGAGAAACCAGCTCGAGTACGCTAGAATTTGAACATACACAACCGGAAAAAATAGACATATAAATGAATGCTATCAAAATTATCGCGTTAACGGCCGTAATTCATTTTTTGAATGAATTGCGTTAAAACGCAATTCAAATGCGTTAAAATATTTAACGCATTTAACGCATGCGCAGAATGGCCCGCCCCATACATCCCACCAGGGTATGGCTGCGGTGCCCCACCATGAAAAATTATGTTAAAGTAAGCAAAAATAAAGTCCGCCAACTCGCAGAGTAAATTGCACAGACAGCAGTTAGTAAGATTGATTTCAGTAGCCACTTGTCTGGAAATACCGAAGACTAGAAACGGTTTTGAAAACGTTTGTCACGTAGTGATCGTCTTCTCAATACGTTCTTTGATAATGTCTTCTGGCCAATCAGAATCAAGATAACGGCATGGTGTTGTTGCAGGAAGTCCCGACGGAGAATACTTTTGCTGTAGTACATCTCTATATACATCGATACAACATTACGTGTTGATAGAAATCAACACGTAATGAAATAAGACCCCACGGTTTGATGATTGTTAGGTGTGTGGGCTGTCTTTCATTTTGACACACAGAACAATGTTATAATAAACACACATACATACTGTATGTAGGAGCCGCATTTAAGTTTATTTTGTTTTGATTTATGTGGAACCTTTATTAATGCATTTTTCTGTTTCAGTGAGAGGTGTGCTTTGCTCAGGTGAAGGGGGCGGGGCTAAGGCTTTAAGTTGGAGGTGCGGTGTGTGACGGGAGAGCAGCAGGCAGCAGCAATACCGTCATTGACACGCAGACGCAACCTTATACTTAGTCAAATATAGATTATCAGGATCTGCTGTTTAAGTTTATGTTATATATTGTTTTCGTATTTTGTTTATGTTTTGCTGGAAATAAACCTTGAAAAGCAATTGAAATGTCCAGTGGATTGTGTACTGCGAGTCTGACACTGCTTCCGAGGCCCAAGCTCTACATGTGGCCAAGAACAATAACTTTTGAGGTGAAGGTTACAAGACAAACTTTTGGGGATTTTGGCCACTACACTGTATGTTAAATGGATATATATCCGCCTTCTTTCATTTATCTTTACATGGCAAATGGAATATTTTGGACATAGTTCGAATGGTGATTAATCATGATTAATTAATTTTTAAACTGTGATTAATCTGATTAAAAATGTTAATCGTTTGACAGCCCTAATATAAATACTGTTACGCCCAGATCTAGGGGAACCTAGGCGCAGCATAAAATGTGCCCTCTCTCCTCTTTTCCCACTCCCAAGAACATAGATAGACAATGAGACAGTGAATATCTTTTGGTAAATTTAATTACCAAAGTTTTCTTTTTAAGTGCAACAACCCACAAAAACAAACAAATCTCTGAACACAAAAATCTTGCCTAACAAATAAGAAAATAAACATACAGGACTCTGTAGGAGCAGATATCTCTGCTCCACGCCGATCCTATATGAGTTTGTTTTAAAAGAAACAATAATCTGTTTTAATGATAAACGGTAAGAATACAATACACTTTCAAAGGGTAGGCCCACCCCTGCCCTGGTCCAAATGCCGGGAGAACCTCATCGTCTTGACGGCAGGAGGAAAAAGGGACCGGACACAGGGACTCAACAGGAGATATTGTAAAAACAACGGGAGGAGCTGTGTGGATGCTACTCCCATACAGGTCATCTATTGGCCCATATACAAACGATGGGCTTTCATAGCGTATCAGCGCGCGCCAGCCGAGATGATCCGGAAACAAGAGTCTCTAGCTGTCTCATATTATGGCAGCTTTCATCCACACACACACCCTTTCTGCACATTCCAGATACCTGAGTTGTGTCTAAAGAATATTCCCTTGCTCATATCTTACTCCAAATACAATGGTTTAATTTCTCATATTTTCAGCGTCTGGTTACACAGACTGCTATTATTAATACAAAGTAATTAAACACACACATCTACTATTCAAGAGATGTAGACTTCCCTGACATGTTGGAGATCTTATCAAGAATATCCCCTCCCCCACCTAGTCTCCTGTCCTGTATAACTGCACCTTATTTCCCACAGAGTAATTTAAGCCAACTTCTTCACAATGTTGGGGCAATTTAGTCCTCACATTTATGAAAGAATAAAACAGAGAAATCAATATAAAACACAAACACCAGTATAATTGAGCAGTTATTAAACAGCCTTATGGCTCCTGCAATGCATACACACATGAATATATAACAACACACTTCTTATATATCAGGGGACATTAAGATGAATATACCAAAAATACGCTGTATCAAACTTTCACTTCAAACTTTCAAGTTCCTTCAATTTTCGCTCAATTCTTACCTACACTGACGTAAAAACAGGAGAAAACGAGAACCAACCAAAAGAAAAAGGGTTTCACACTTTCACATAGAATTAAGGCGTGTCCAACAAGGACAGGTTAAAGTTATGTCTATCCTTCCAAGGTTTACAAAATATACCAAGACAGAAGTACAAAAGGACCGATACAAATACGCAACAGTTGGGAGCAGGAGAAGCTGAGTCGGAGAGAGCGGCAGAGTGACTGCATGGCTGCAGCTTAAAGAGCCTGTGACAGCATCCCAACAACTGTTGTGCAATGAAATATTGGGCTACTAGTCATCTCGAACCGTCAGTTTAAAAAAGAAGGTGCGATACCGTTCAGATAAATATCAATAATTTCGAACATCGCGGGGAAATTCCTTCGACTCATTTTGAAGTTTTGGGGGAAGCCGGAAGTGACGTCAATGCGGGAACGCTTCACTGTGCGGCGAGACAGCCAAACACGGACAAAGTGTGTTGTCATGCGTAGAAATGGTGAATTACTGAGTTTAGGCACGTTAATAACGTTTTAATGAAGTTGACTACAGTATATTCATATTTGTCAGTGCTTTCATGTCAATTCGGCAAACATAAACATAAATGATCGTGGTGAAGATGATGATTAAATTAGGATTACAAATCGGCAGTGAGAGCTGCTGAATTTCCTCCCGTGGGATGTGATATAAAAACAAATCGATTATTTTTGTAGTTGTAAACTCAAGTGGATGAAACTACATTTATTAGTGCTTTCATGTCAATTCGGCGAACATATGATACATTAAATGATCGTGAGGATGATGATTACAAATCGTTTGTTTGAGCCGGTCTGCATTTCCTGATGAGAAAACAAACCGATGCTTTTTGTAGTTGTAGTCCACCAACATGGATTAAACATGTGGTTTTTTTACCACAATGTTGGGAAAATTAATGGATAAAATGCACGGATTATTATTATTATTATTATTATTCCCACTCCGATCGGGACTCTCGGTCCACCGTTTCCCCGCAGTGAGTCTCCCCCCGTTGACAGTTTACGTCGGCTGGGTGCAGTGGCGGACTGGCCATCGGGACGAATCCCGATGGGCCGGTACCGAAGTGGGCCGGTCGGATAAATCACTAGCACATCCCCCATAGGCGGCGCGTGAGGCTCAGGTTTGGGAAGGCTGAATAACTTTTTTTACCTGACGCTGCCCGCCTCCGGCGTCTATAGAAAAGAGATCAACTCAGTGTGCGGAGTTTAAATCTCTCAAGTCATATTACAGGATTAGGAAATACAGTTTAAACTGCCGTATGCAGAGAAGACGCCGACGTGTCGCACTTATCATTCATATTACATCATCAATCAGATCATCGATCATATAATATCATAATGTATCATATATTTCCTTATCTGAGTCAGCTTCTCCAGCCGTATTTGGCCGTGCAACACTTACAGTGTCACATACTGTATGCAGAAGTATTATTTTAAGCAACACATTATGTTGACGAAACACTCGAGTCAAATGTAATTAAAGTCAGATCCACTCGTGTCTTAGACGTGAACGCGCTCTCAGCTGGTGAGAGAAACCCTGGCTTGATTTACCGAGTTGATAACCAGCATCGTAGGACCACTTAGCGAGATCTCGTTTGTTAGTTTGTTGTTAGTTAGTTTGTTACTCAAACATATCCAGGGTATGTTGAACTGGCTTCGTAGTACAGGGCACAGGTGGCTAGCAGCGCTAATGTCAAAGACACAGACATCATACATTTTATTTGTATTTTACCAGGATGCAGTGACAGAAATATTTGGAAAGGCTTAGCCTTCCCTAACCTACAGCACCCGGCGCCCCTGACCTCCCCCACTCCCCCCGTTGACAATTTACTAGCGGTACCGAAGTGGGCCGGTCGAGAGTCCCGGGAAGATTTTTAGTCCCATTCCACCACTGGCTACATGACCGTACGATCGCCCATATTGACGCACCTAATTCCTAAACTTCTAACAGATACAACATAAACCGATCCTTCAGCCTCATATGAGCTCTCAGACACGTTCAAAATTAAACTGTGATCGCTGTCTGAGCTTGCTGCTGTGTGCCCCATCGTGCGTTTACATGCAGATGCTGGGATCCTGAACCGTGCAGCTGGAGCGCTGTGCCCACAATGACGTCACACAGGAGGAGGGCAAAATCTCTACGCACAATACACATAACGACCAGGGTCGTAACAATACATTAATACATTTATCACTTATACATGCAATTTGACATTTTCACTTAAATGATTAATTAATGAGTAATTCATGTTTTCAACACAACAAAAATAGGTATTAACCAACAACAACACAACAAACTAAATAAAGATTCAGTGTGCTGTGGGAAGGTTCAGCCCTGACCCAGCAGCAGCTCTGTCTGTGGTGCTGAAGCTCCTGTGATTGGTTACATCACTGACACCTGGTGGTTAACATGAGAACAGCAGGAACACACCATGAGTGTTAAACTACTCTCATGAAGAAGAACAAGAACAAGAACAAGAACATGAACAAGAACAAGAACATTAACAAGAACAAAAACAAGACATACTTTTTTAAGGTCTGTTTCACTTTGTTTTTCTTATACATTCTTCTTAGTTGTAATACACAACAGGAACTGGGGGGTATACTACGAAGCAGGATTTTCGCTAACTTCGGGGAAAACTCAGGGTTTCCGGTCCTACGAAGCTGGTTCTCTTTTTAGCAGGCTAGATCTCCATGGTAACTTATGCTGTGCGGCTAACCAGGGGGGTATACTACGAAGCAGGATTTTCGTTTAGCAAGATAACTTCTGGGATTTCCGGTACTACGAAGCTGGTTCACTTTTTAGCGGGCTAGATCTCCATGGTGACTTATCCTGGAACCTAGTCTGTGCTCCGAAGCAGGATAGGTTCCAGGATAAGAGATCAACTCAGCGAAAGCACCACACCTGCTGACCAATCAGAGCTCAGTGTGCGGAGGAAATACAGTTTAAACTGCCGTTGCAGGAAAGACGGCCGGCCAAAATCACCGACTGTGGGAACGTGAAAATGAATAGAACATCACCTCCCATCTTCAGAGCAATCTGACTATTATAACTATTATACTATTAGGCTATGTTAAGAAAGCTTAATTAAATATCTGCCACAACATAATTAACCGGATCAAAGTAACATTACGTAGCCTACAGTCCGCGGCACTGTGAGTGCAGACGTCGATGTGTCCCATTATCATTCATATCACATCATAATGTATCATATATTTCCTTATCTGAGTCAGCTGAGCCGTATCTGGCCGTGCAACACTCACAGTGTCACATACTGTATGCAGAAGTATTATTTTAAGCAACACATTAAGTTGACGAAACACTTGAGTCAAATGTAATTAGTCAGATCCACTCGTGTCTTAGACGGGGCAGTGATATCATAAACCTGTTAATGTACGCATTCAAACTTTTTCTTTTACCAGCTGTATTCACCTTGCAGGTGCAGCTATGTGGCTTTGATCCTGGATAAAGTGTTTAAGTCATGGATGTTTAAAGTTTAACTTCTTCATATGTCTAATATTATAGTTGACTTTTCATTCAGGAAGTATGACGCTGCGCTGTCAGTATGCTTCTCCATGTTTGTGATTGGTCGAATGCTCCAAATACCACCCCTTTCATGTGAACGCTGAAGATTAATTATCATCTGATATTTGGGAAGAGTGTTACATTTGAAAAGGCAGAAAGTCTTGTCGCAATTTCCAGATATTGAAAGAGGCCCCTGGAGTTTCTCTGGTAATTATCAATAGTAGCAGTTAAGTGAATACTGTTCAAACAATACCTGTGTTTATCAATAGTAGCAGTTAAGTGAATACTGTTCAAACAATACCTGTGTTTGTGTTTTGTATTGATTTCTCTGTTTTATCCTTTCATAAATGTGAGGACTGAAACTGCATGAACATTCCTGGGTGCTTGGAGTAAACAGGTTTTATTGCTCTGTGGGGGAGGGGTAGTTAAGCAGGACTAGGTGGATGAGAGTTCCTTCTGCTTAAGATCTCCAGTATGTCATGTTTCAGGGAAGTCTTTATATCTTGAATGGTATATGTGTGTTTAATTACTTTATATATGTGTGTTTAATTACTTTGTATTAGTAATAGCAGTGTGTAAACAAAAGCTGGAAATAGGAGAAATGTAAAGATTATCTTTGTGTGAGCAAGGGGGTATTATTGGGACACAGCTGAAGCCTCTGGAATGTGCTGAAAGAATGTGTGTGTGTGAAAGCAACAGAATGAGACAGCGAACACCAGATGTGGTTGTTTTGCTTCAAACCAAGGGACTGTTTCCGGATCATCTCTGCTGGCACGCGCTGATTCGCTAAGAGAAGCCATCTTTTTTGCATCTCCCAATGAGAAACTGACCACAGCTCCTCCTGGTTTTTCTTCTGCATATAAGCGTATTCTATTTTTTAGTTCTCCCGGCATTAGAACCAGAGCAGGGGGCCCGGCCCACCCCTTTGAAAGTGTAATGTATTCTTACCGTTTATCATTAAAACAGATTATTGTTTAACCCCCATCCTGGCTGTTTTGGGTTTTCCCTCCTGTTATGATTGTATCCAGCTCGCCAAACGACATGCAGAGGCAAGGTGGGTTCTAAAAACCTCCCTAACCCAACAACGCGCACCTAACTAGATAGGACACGGCTGGCTTGAGCGATCCACTTGATAACCCGCGTCGTAGTACCGTTTAGCGAGAGCGCGTATGTTTTGGATTAGGCCAACCGGCTAACTCAAACATATCCAGGTTAGGTTGAACCAGCTTCGTAGTACAGGCCCCTGTACACTGAAATGCACAGATGCACAACAACATGCATTTCTTTTTTTCTCTTTTTTAACACATTTATTCATATTTGTACTTTCATTGCATATGTCACTAAGTTCTGAAGTTGCTGCTCATCATTTTTAGCCATGGTTGTGTACTTACCTACTTATTTTGTCTTTATTTTCATTCTATAACTAATGTGCTTTTCTTCTATAAATTCACATGTTAGCTCATTCTGTATTATTGCATGTCTTTTTTTACCTGCTATGCAACTTTTGCTGTAACATATTTTAGCCTCCTGGAGAAGTTGAGGTTGTGTTCCCTTCTGACTGAGCTACTGCCACACAAATTAAATGGACAATGACATTGTTGGTCAGAAATAAATAGTCCGCGAAAATATTATTAACTACAGTAGGAATACGTCGCTGGACTTGACATATACGTGCTAATTCCTGATGCAGGTGGAATATACTAGATATATAGGTCTTAATAGACTTACAAGTGGATAAGTGGAATAAAGTTCATATTTAATCATGCTTTTGTCACAACTTTCTGAATATGGTGCCTGTGTACTTCTGAACATGCACATGTCTCATTCATCAGGTTATGTCATTCATCTATTTATTTAGATTATGTTGTTATTATTAGATGTACTGTATATGTAGATCTATATAAAGTATGCATTTTCTAATGGCCATGATACTTTACAAAACTTCTCAGTGTTCCTTTTTGTTCTCTGTAATTTATACTTCAGAATTTTTCACATTTTCATATTTCTTTTCAACAGTCAATAGATGATACAATACAAAGACCTATACGTAAGACAAGACATTCCGAAAAATACTCAAAAGTATGTATTTCTTCAATGGTTTTAAACCATGCAAAAAAAAACTAAATAAATGTTTGTATTTTGTGAGGCATCCTGGTTTTTTTTCTTTTTCAAATCTAAACTGGGATTGATTCTTCTTTTGAAAACTGAACTAAGGGACCATTTCAATTTCCTATATCTGTAAAAGCAATAGTACAAGTTAAGCTGTGCAGATGTGTTTATTCATATGTGTGTGATATGCCTTCATGTTTGGTAGAGGCGCCTGGTGGTCACCACAGAGCTGTTGTATCTGCAGCAGAGTAAAAAGATGTCAGAAAATCATAAAACATTTACCTGAAAATGTACAAACAACACCTGTTTTTCATTTTTTGTCTGAAGTGTTTTACCTGGAGAAGTGGGAGGAGTGATGAGCTGTCTGTCCTGATTGGGTGAGCAGAGCAAAGGAGGAGGAGGGGGATTCCTGACTGTGGCAGAGACGTTCCCGACCACAAAACCATAAAGACTCCTCAAGAGGAACCACAGGGACCTTTGTAAGAGCTGCGTTCTGACACACACACACACACACACACACACACACACACACACACACACACACACACACACACACACACACACACACACACACACAGTAAATATGAGTGGACAGTTAAAGGGGCCCTATTATGCTCAATTCCAGGATCATATCAGTATGTAGTGTCTCTACTGGGACATGTCTCCATGCTTTAATGTTCAAAAAGCTCTTTATTGTTCTCATACTGCCTGTGCTGCAGCACCTCTTTTCACCCTCTGTCTGAAACCAGAGCCCAGTCTGCTCTGATTGGTTAGCTGGCCGGCTCTGTTGTGATAGGTCAACAGCTTAGAGATGTCCCGCCCTTTAGCCTATCACGTATGGGTTAGAGCTCTAGCAAATAGAAGGGCAAGTGTTACATAGTCGCGGAAGTAAACAAAGGAGTCCAATGGAGGTGTTTCAAGAAACTCCCTCTGGAGGGAACACAGGGCCTTTACATGCACAACAAACGATATAACACTACAGGAAAGGGAGAACCCCCCAAAAGTACAATAGGTCCTCTTTTACAGTGAGGTGTGGTTGATTTCCTCTCTGGTATCTACCTTCATCAAGAGCCTTTGGTTCTTCATGTCCTGTTTCCATGGCATCACATACAGTTTGGGGATCATGGGATGTCGGGCGGAGAACGTAGGGGTGTGGGAACAGGATCGCCTCAGAGTGACCGTGAGAAAAAAGTTTACTTAGCTGTGTTTAACAAATGTTTACACTTTATTAAACTGAAGTTGTATTAATTAAATGCAATACTTCAAAGATGCAGTTTGTCACCATGGAGCAAGCGAAATGCAGACTAAAAAAGCTTTTTTTAAAAAGATTTAATGTGGAACTATGATAGGTATAAGTACTTGAAATGAATTATACAAAGGAAATAATGTATGAATAATTAAAAATGTAAAAAAGTAAAAACAAAAGGGTTATTATCAATCCATCAAAAATCAAATGAATGAGGTGTAAAGAGTAATTCAATAATACAATCATTTGAGCTTTTATTTAACTTATTTTACAAGATGAATATTGTATAAGGACATATTGTAATGTTTTATCAGATGTGAGTGAATATTGTATTTTTGTATCTTATTATTACATTGTATTTAATGTGATTTCTCTTGACTAATTTATGTAGTACAATTTTGAGGTACTTTGATTTCACTTGGGTACTTCATTTCAGGCTTCTCTTGATTTCTACTCCCCTACATCTCAGAAAGAAATATTTGCATTTTTTCAACCACAGTAGTTACTTTGCAGATTAAGATTCATAATTCAGAAAATAATCAACAAATCCTTTTACGATATATTGTTGAAGGTGAGCTACTCAGCAGTATATAAAGTAATTTAAATGAGCATCACATTTACCAGCTTTAACATAAAGGTAATTATCACATTTATGCATCAATGATAACAAAAACACTTTATATTGAGGTACACAAATTAACCATCAACTAGTTGTTAATTAACATGCATATTAGCAGTATATTGGCTCTTTTGTAGTCATTATAAAACACTTATTAATGCCTTATTCTGCATGACCATATTCTACAAGTAATAAGCCATTAGTTGAGAGTTTTTCCTCAATAAGCCTCTAATTAGTGCTGATTTATTGCAAGTAAGGAAGTTGTTGTACATGAGCTTTGGTCTTAATATACTCTGCTCAATATGGGCCTAATAAGGCAGTAGTACCACAAGAATAGTAATTCTACCATAATAATACTTAACAAATATGATCTATTCTTATGTATCAAGACATGAAACTATAAGTGTTAATTCAGTCTAAACCACTTAAAATTAGGTATTTCTATCTAAGAACATGTTCCCTATTTTAAAGTGAAGTCTGGTTCATAACCAATAAGCTAGTAGTTTGACTCTAATTGACCTGAACAGGTTCCCTATTCTAAAGTTGCCTCCTCTTCACACTTTGTAAATACATTATAGCACACAACTACTGAAATTAACCTAAACAGTACATGAACAAAGTAGGCACACGTTGAAATATCTGTTTTATTAATGAACCACTGAAGAGAGGTTCAGACACATCGCAAAACATGTCAAGTTTCTCCAAGGCTGAGAACACATGCAGCCTGTACTTTTTAATAAAAACAGATTTTGAACAGATTTTATGTATTTGTGATCATACTGTGTGACCTGCTTGTATGTACTTACACAATAGGTGTACTGTTCTCTCTATGTGTTGTCCTGTCTCAGTGTGAACATAGATTAAACAGCTAGCCAAACTCTTTTGAGGGGAATGAGCAGCCATGCTCCTTTATTGACTTATTTGCAGTCCACTGACATTCAAACGGAGTGAAACTATAAAAAAGAAGTTACAAGGCACGTAATGACCTCATACATGCAAGTGTAACATACACATATTAACACATAGGACTGCTAAGTGTAAACAAGGTAAATATAGCTAATGCTAGCTGTGCAATAAGCATGTGTACAGGCCATGGATGTATAATAAGAACTGGATACAGCGTGGGAGGCGGGGCCTCATTCATTCCTATGAGAGTTGCTCATTAGCGCATGATGATAAAATGGCCCAACTTTTGAGAGAGTGAAACGCAAGCCCCCAGGAATTACGCTGGACTCAGATGAAAATATTCGTGGTGGCCAAACGGCGGTACTACACTTCTGTTTTGGTTGCCAGGTCCGGAAACACTTCAATATCACCTTGCTATTGGTAGCTGAACTGTCAATACCCCAAAACATATTCTTAGATAGAAATACCTAATTTTGAGTTATTTAGACACAATTAACACTTATAGTTTCATGTCTTGATACATAATAATAGATCATATTTGTTAAGTGTTATTATGGTAGAATTACTATTCTTGTGGTACTACTGCCTTATTAGGCCCATATATAATATATAATATTGAGCAGAGAATATTAAGACCAAAACTCATGTACACCAACTTCCTTACTTGTAATAAATAAGCACTAATTAGAGGGTTATTGAGGAAAAGCTCTCAACTAATGGCTTATTACTTGTAGAATATGGTCTTGCAGAATAAGGCATTAATAAGTGTTTTATAATGACTAATAAAGAGCCAATATACTGCTAATATGCATGTTAATGACCAACTAGTTGATGGTTAATTTGTGTACCTTAATATAAAGTGTTACCCAAAAGTCTCAATGCTTCTTCCACTACCGATAAAAAAAACAGCGGAAACACTCAAAAAGAACACAATAAATTGTTGCATTTCACTGCTGCGCTACAGTTTACTCACTCATGTTGGTGAGAGCTCCCTGCGGCACCGGCCATGTTTGTTGACAGTCGAGGTTGCCTTAGAAACCTCCCAGTGCATGGTGGGTAGAGGGTAGTATTTCAGGAAGGGACATGGTTATACAATTGTGAATTGTTGGTAAAGACTGACTGATTGATATATCTTTGGCAATATATATATATATTTTTTTGAATGTGTGTTAACTTAAACCTAACCCATTGTTATGTCATTTTACAAAAAAAGCTGCAAAATATCACTTCAATATGACTAAAAAATGTCTTCCATTAGGTAAATGAAATCCTTTACCTTCGGAAAGTTTTGTCATAGGTATGTTGACTTCAGGTTTTCTTTTTTTCACACCACCTAAACATGGCTACTTTATCCACATCTAATTGTATCACGTGGCTTTGCTGAATACTCTATTCTGATTGGTACATTTGGGCATTTCCAGAGGTTGCTAATTTTTGCTAACACGCAGTTGTTAAGTAAAACAAATGGTTGCTAAGAGGATCAAGGTATGATGTGCAGTCATATCAATATGCAGAAAGAAGTCTGGTAAATTGACTGCAGCTGTGAACAACACACATTAGTTGTCTCCATGAGGAAACACTTTTTAAAATACTTTTTGAATATTATGTTGAATATTTGTGGAGAGCGAGACATTTTGGATTCATGATGGCTAAACTGTCCAGAGTAAAGAAGCTCAAGAGAAGGAAAGAGGTTGAAAGAGAGCGCGGGACGGAGAAATCAAAATAATAATTCAGACAGGAAGTAAACACTAAAGGGAACAGCAGAAGAAGACAGACAGGAAGTACATTAGCTGTGTCCCAAATCAGCGGCCGCATCCTCCTGAGGATGCATTCGTAGACCGCATACGTCACGTCCGCCGAACGTAGGCTATCCCAATAAAAAAAAAAAGACAAGACTCCTCCGAATGCGGCCCACAAATGCGCCCTACTTTTCCCAGATTTGGAGGATATGTTGCGGCCAAAATCCTATAGAACTAAAACATACAACATACAAATAATCATCTGCACAGTTTTCAGGCAACAGCCTCCTGGAAAAGAAATGGAGAGAAAGAAAAATAGTCTAAAGAAACAGAAAGAATAAATGTTCTTGATGCTACACTGCTGCATCCAGGAGCAGGCGGATCTTCAAATAGGTCTCTCCATGACACTGGTCTTCATTTGGGGCTCACAGAGCTGACCAATCCTTGTCCGTCCTTTCACTCATCCAGGGTCCACTTGTATTTGCAATAAAGAAAATGTTGGAGCAATATATCTCATTATATTATTTAATAGTTTAACATTTATTTTCTTGCTGTTTATAGTGTTTATTGTAAATGTATACTTAGTTAGTGTCATAAGTTAAAGTAGTTTCTATGCTTTTATTTTGAAGGCATGTTTGGGCACTGGGTGATTAGAGCGTCTGGTGTAATTGTATATATTGGAAACCACCAAGTGGGTGGTGGGAGCCAGAGCACTAGTAGGCAAACGGTTTTTTACCAGGCTGTTTCAAGCCACACAAAGGAAAGCCATAGGAACGGCTTAAGGAAAAGAGGTATAGGAAACCTGTTCATTGTACTTTATTATTGGAATAAAATGCACAAATGGAGGTTCTTGTCTGGACTTGGATGATCATTGCCCTGCGTAAGATCAGCTAACTAGTGCCTCAGCGGCTGTTAGTTCTATAGGATTTTGGCCGCTACAAAGTAAAAAACCGTGCCGTCAAAGCGGACTTGTTTTTTGAAGTTCTTTTTTGTGGATTATTTAACAAAAACTGTCTGCACTCAATGCCAAAAGTGACATACTCGAGGCGTGGATCGAAAGGATCTGTGGAAAATGGTAACAGAAATCTGAAAAGATAAAGTTTCCTTCTGCCCCAAACTACAACTGTTTTTGTCTCCAACACAACCATCACTCACAGGATATATGTTCAAGCTTCAATATGAAAATAGAAAATGAGGAAACAAATTCCATAAAGGTGGATGGATCTAGTTTTGTTTGCCCTGCTGGTCACATAATCAAAGACTATTGGAGATATTTGAAGTGCAGTGTGTGTCACCCAGTTTACTCATTGGCCCACCCTGAGAAAGCCTCAGAAAAAATTGAAAGTGAAATTCAAGTGAACAAATATCGCGTTTAATTAATGTTGTATGTGCTTTATCCTCTGAACCGAACTCATTTACGGTAAAAACTGATTGTTGGTTCCGGCGCGCGCCATAATAACGTGAGAGAGGCAGAGAGCTGCCTGCAAAATAAATGATGGCTCAAAGTTCACTAATGAACTTTGTTTTAAAAAAAAAAGCCAGACTCCAAGAAGAGCCCCCACTGCCCTCATCTAGCAGCGATCTATACGATCATTTTCTGATAACGATGAAATAGCCCCGCCTCCCTCTCCCCACCTCTCCTGTTGCTGGGCTGTCAGAAGAAAAACAATGTTAACGGAAACTCTGCCGCACGGTTCCCTCGTCCCTTGGAAGAGGTGGAGAGGTGGGTGTTTTTCATCTGCTGTTGGACAGTCCGGAGAGATATACACAGGGTTGGGTTGTAACGGAATACATGTAACGGTGTTACGTAATCAGAATACAAAAATCAAGTGCATTCAGTCACGCTTTTTGTGGCCAGTCAGAAGACTCTATCTCTATTGACATGTATGTATATATATATATATGTATATATAGGCCTATATACACTCAAGCTATACTCAACCTGAAATTACATTTGTATCAGTATTATATGCTAATAACATTACTGTTAGCTACAAATACAGTACATACATATATTCTGTGTGTGTATGAATATATCTCTACAGACATGTTTATATATATATACACACGCTATACTCAACCTGAGAAAATAACATTTTAAACATGTAT
Source organism: Harpagifer antarcticus (assembly GCA_902827135.1). Lineage (NCBI taxonomy): Eukaryota > Metazoa > Chordata > Actinopteri > Perciformes > Harpagiferidae > Harpagifer > Harpagifer antarcticus. Next base: position 3,540,237 of record CADEHL010000622.1, read on the forward strand.
TATAGGCTAATATTAACATTACTGTTAGCCAGGGGCGTCGCCTGGACCTGGAAACATTCGGGGGTTAGCCCACAGTGGAATTTTCTACTGCAACACTCCCCACGCACATACACAGTACACCAGCGACTGTTACTACGAAGGCTCGATAATCAGCTTAGGGCATATAGGTGTAAGCAGGGGTAAAGTGCTATTTTTTACGAGTGGGGGGTGGACCTCACATCCTCTAGGGGGGTCAGGGGGCATGCTTTTTAAATATTGAAGTTAAAAGCATCAATCTGGTGCACTTTGAGCAAAATTAAGAGATCTATGGATACATCTCTCAACACCCATATGAAACGGAACTGTAAACAGTTTATTTTTCTTATATTTTACAAATCACTCCCCTTTTAAAACTGTATTCTTGTTTTACTGTCATATAGTATTTCATAACTGTTTTTCCTTTATTCTCTTATTTTTTTCATAACTATAATAAATCATCTAGAGACTCTGCACTGTGCTCTGATGCTGCTGCTTTGCTTTATGAACGTGGACAACAGAGAAACATATTCTTCATGACCAAAGTTGGAATTGAAATAAAAAAGAAAAGTGAAACTTATGCTCGTCGTCACCCTCTCCCTCCGGTCCACATCTATACAAATGATCCCAATACGTATGATTGTATGAACTATGAAAATATCTTAAAATCAATAAAAATGTCTTTATTATAAACGTTAGGCCTTAACATCTATCAGTGTGTATATCAGTCAAAACATCTTTTACAAGTTGAACAACCCCCACACAGCTCAGTAAACATTGTGAAATGTTGACTTTATTTGATAATTTCAGTAAAAACTAACGTTCATATTTCTCTTTTTGATTATAATACTGATGATCGTTCAAAACAAAGCACTTTGGCAAGTTATCACATATGTTTTAAAATGCTTAATAAGCAACGTAACTTTCATGATATAATTTCTCGGTCATAATCGGTTGTTTCCGTGAACGGCCGACTGTTGAGTGACGGCAAATGCTGCGGCTGCAAGGCATTGTGGGGCAGCATTTTCTCCTCTCCTTTCGTAAAGGGAGGTCCAGTGGTTCCGAAGCTAAAGGAGGTTATAAAGGAAGTTCCTTTCCTATCATCTAGACTAGAGAATTCGAACGGCACTTATCATGGCTGCCACTGAGGGACTTCCGGGTCATTTCACTCGTTAGGAAGGTTCCTAAGCTAAATGGACTATTCGACTGCAGCCACAGAGCCGAGCTTGAATGACACAAGCACATGTTTATTTCCATGCAACTCTCTGATTGGTCTGGTGTCTTGCCTCTGTTGCATTCACTGAACACGGAAAATTACATTCCTGCCGTCCTCGCTAGTGTCATGATGAGGTTCAGGTAAAGCACGGTTAATGTATTATATTATTAAGGGAGAATTGTCCGGGGCTACAGAAAAAACATTCGGGGCTGCTGTTAGCTAAAAATAAATAGTATTTATTTTAAGATCTTTTCATACAATCATACATATTGGGATCATGTGGATTAATACGTGGACCGGAGGGTGAGGGTGACAAGCATAAGTTTCACTTTACTTTTTTTGTTCAATTCCAACCTTGGTCATGAAGAATATATGTTATATTGTTGTCCACGTTCATAAAGCAAAAGTCTCTTGATGCCTTTACAGTAGCCCTCCGTTCTTATTAAACATCCTTGTAGTCCGCTCACTCTGCTGTATAGAAAACTGTAGTTTCCCCAGAGCAGCCAATCCAGTCTCACAAAAAAACGTGTAATAACTACGTTGGTCCACAACGTAGGACGTAGTATTTCTACAAAAACACCTCTGAAATTGTAAGATCCCTACGTTTTTTTTCACCATTCATTCCAATGGCTGGCGTCTATGTCACGTGATCTTCACATTTCTCCCTGCAGATTTCAAAAACATGGCCGACCTTCGTTTTATTCTCGGTGTAAAATGCCTATTTTAAAGTTAGTTTGGCCATTAAAATGCGTTTTTTGATGTCATTTGATGCGAGAAATATGAGTTGTTATTTCAGATTATGTGTGCATTGGATGTACATGATCTTTAGTTTGCTAGTTATTACGAAGATTACTTCAGGAAATTGTTTATACAACGTTTTCATTGTTACCAAGGTGGTTGCTAGGTACGCTGCTATCGATATTATTTCTGTTATGTTTAATGTTTAATGGTGTTATCTTTATTGCTACCCCCTTCCCCCGTCCATTTATAGTGTTGGTCCACTGCGCAATCGTATTAGTTTAACAAAATCCGCATCTAAAATTGTGGCATAGATACGTTATTTTCCCCTGTGCAATTCTCCATTTACTCAACAATAACACATAATTATCCTTGTGTTTATTTATTTGTTTGATTAATAAACACAAGTTGGAGTCCGTCAGGACCGAGGGTCGGAGCAGCTCATTTGCTTTAGAGAATATTACACCCGGAAATAAGTATTCTCTCCGCTTCGCTTGACAAACCCTGTGATAGTCCTCAAGCTCTGTGATTGGAGAGTGTGCTCCGAGGGTTACGCCGAGCGTCGAACAGCACTTGAAATGGGATGGAACCACGGCAGACTGTCCAAAACTGGATTTGAATGGGTCCACCCCGTCCCCCACCCCGTCCCCAGAACTACACATGCTGGCTATTGTGCTTCGCAACATGTTCTCTATCTATGGCACGTCTCTACTGGGAGTTGTAGTTTTAAAAGACGTTTTCGTATTTCCCATAATAACAAGTTGCCAGTATTAAACTGTGTACATCCCTGGAGGTGTAGGGGATAGGAAACACTCTAATTTAAAACATATAATTAATAAATGGGTGAAAATTGCTTGTGCCCATAATGGGCAGCATTAATATATATACCCACATGCCAGCTAAGGTCAGAAAAGCTTTATTTAACAGCTGGTCTTATGTTTGTGACCCCTGTTGTTCATTGATAACATTACATTACATTAATTGATAAGCCTGAAACATGCACTTGTTCAGAGGCAAATTTTGCAAATATGGCAGTAGCCATCGATTATCTTAAGATAAGATATACTTTATTGATCCCAAGTTGGAAACATTTGCGTTACATCAGCACTAACAGTTGTAAATATGCAGTGGTGTTTATTTGTAAATCATTTAGTATAATCACACAAATTCTGTGTTTTATATTTAACAATTCTGTGTTCTTTATTTATTGATTGTTCAATACCTGACGAGGCTGGAGATTAAATATCTACATACATCTTATAAGAGTATAATACATATGTATAATATCAGTTAAAATAAGTGCTTCAACATAGTTAACATTGCTGGAGGTATACACACATATTGTTAGATGTCTTGCAATGCACTGTTGAAGAACCTGCGACCCAAGTTTTTCATTCATTGCATAACTACACCGTAGTTGTGTATATGATATGTCAATAAACCTTTGGAAATCTTGAAATCTTGAAAGGGATGTGCAAAATAGTCATTATATACAGTCTTTAATTAACTATTAGTAGAGAATAACGAGTAATGAATATACTTTAGGGATCCTATTAATATCTAATAATAAAAATAATGAAATTCAATAACATGCTTTAACCACTAGGTGTCCCTTTATATCAGCTGTGCACCTTTTATGGTGTAAATACAGCCTATCTACCAATTGTGTCAAATATAAAAGTCAGCCGAATTAGTGTTAATACTACAAGGAGATGTATTGTGTGAAAAGAAATGTAAGATGTTTTTTAATTGCTGATATATTTATGATCCACGTCACGTTTTCAGTTCTTCCTCTTTGTCTAGAAGTCTTCTCATCAGGATCTATAAATACAGAACTACGGCAGATATGTAACATTTAATGCAGCCGAACCGTGTATTACAATGCCGTTATGTGATGACTTTCAAAGAGAAAAGCAAGCACACTCTGAATAAATTATTATTTTATTTTTTTAAAATGTTTTCGGTCTGTTTCCGGTATTTGTTTATGACGATGTGAAACTGGAATTGCACAGGGGAAAATAACGTATCTATGCCACAATTTTAGATGCAGATTTTTTTAAACTAATACGTTTGCGCTGTGGACCAACACTATAAATGGACGGGGAAGGGGATAGCAAAAAAGATAACACCATTAAACAGTTACATAACAGAAATAATATTGATAGCAGCGTCCCTAGCAACCACCTTGGTAACAATGAAAACGTTGTATGGACACAATTTCCTGAAGTAATCTTCGTAATAACTAGCAAACTAAAGATCATGTACATCCACTGCACACATAATCTGAAATAACAACTCATATTTCTCGCATCAAATGACATCAAAACGCATTTTAATGGCCAAACTACCTTTAAAATAGGCATTTTACACCGAGAATAAAACGAAGTTCGGCCATGTTTTTTTTTTTCTGCATGGTGAAATTTGAAGATCACGTGACATAGACGCCAGCCATTGGAATGAATGGTGAAACAAAACGTAGGGATCTTACAATTTCAGACGTTTTTGTAGAAATAATACGTCCTACGTAGTTATTACACGTTTTTTTGTGAGACTGGGTTGGAGCAGCAGACGCACATTTATGACGTCCGCTGGCGCATCATAATTACGTCGGATAGTGAAAGTGCAGTCGGATTCTCAAAGTACTGCAGTCTCTAGTCACTTCTCCTAATTCCTTTTGAATTCCCCCATCCACTATTCCTTAACCCCGTGACGTTTCACACAGAGGTCAAGGAATAGATGATAGGAGCAGATTTTTCGACAATTCCACCGCAACCACTAACAGGAACAACAGAAGAAGACAGACAGGAAGTACACACTAAAGGGAACAGCAGAAGAAGACAGACAGGAAGTAAACACTAAAGGGAACAACAAAAGAATACAGACGGGAAGTACACACTAAAGGCAGGAAGACAGTGGCAGTGTTTAAAGACTGGTTAATGGACTTGCACTTGGACGGTTACAGAAAACCTCGATCAAGGTACAATTGTTTCTTGGCGGAAGCAGTACGATAATTTTTAAATCAATATTGTGACTCAAGACGCTGGTTTATTTAGTAGGCAGCCGTGTAATAAGCGGGATAATGTACAGCGAGGAGGTCATTAATGAGAAAAGAACACCAACATGGTGATTAGGATCAATACATTATTCCTTACATGGGAGCTTTGAAAACAATGGAAACCTAGAATGTATTGCTACGTTCATGTTGTTGCGACAGAATGGGAAAGCTGACAACATTGGGTTGGTTTACAGGATTTCAAACACCAATATTGGAGATTTCAGAAAAAGTTTTCAAACTTCTGTTTCCCTGTTGTAATCCTGTCAAATGTTGGTGTGAACATTAGTTTCTCTAAAGGTTTATCCAGAAATGATTGAAAATACAAGCAGGCTGTGGTTAAGTAACTCCTGCATGACCTGCTTTAAATCAAAGGAAGAAACTGTTAAATTAGTATATGAAACCCCGGTTGACAACATACATTTAAAGAGAATGTGACGCTCACAAAATAACTACTACAGGAACATGAAAGAAAATAAAGAGCTTTATTCACCAAAATAAAATAAATCACATAATTAAATCTGTTTAATTTCTATATTTACAGTACATCATAACAGTCATATGTGTAACAGTTTGTTGTGCGGAACTTAGCTATAGTGTAAATAAATCAAAATGTATCATTGTTTTTATGCACACAGTCACAGTTGCATGTCAAGTTTTTCGTTCAATGCATACCTACAGTTAAATTGCTTATCTTTCACGGTCAGTGGTGAACATAACAATAACAATAGTGGTGCATTATTGAGTCTATTTTTGGACCATTTTTGTGGCTAGAAGTCTGAAATTAGGTCTTTGGTACACAGAAATGTAAAAAAGATGTCATGGAATTATGGACTACGACTCTCACATGGAGCAATAGGAAATCCTACAAAGTGGGTTGAAGTACTTCATCCTGTATCCTCGTTGCAGTATAAATTACATGTCAGCTCACATGCTCCATTACATAGCCGTTTTTTTGGAACAACATACTCAATTTCAGCATTGTAAAAGCTCTGTTCTTCATTGATTCACAGTCAAATGTACTGAGACAAGATATGACCAAGCTACTGTCTTGCCTTTTATTTTCAGTTTATACACAATCCCTGAATCTAAACAAGTGAAGCAAATGCTGAAGTGACTTATACCTGCATCTTTATAATGGCAACCTGGTGGCCTGTCCACAGGTTGCAAAAGAAGCCCAATTGTGTAGAAGTCTATAAAAAAATAACCCTACTTTTTACTTGATTTAGTACCTTAGTAAACATTTTAAACATGATTGTACGGTCTAAATCGCTGTTTTAAATTATTCTCCAACAAAGCAAGATGTTCATTAAGTTAATTATGGTCCCATTTTGAGTAAAAAGACACATTTGTGATTGACAGGTTGCTACCATGGATTTTGTCCTTGTTTTGTCTTCAACCCTTTCAAAAAGTGCGTTTTTAATTCATCTAAATAATATTGACATTTTGTGTTGACTTGGCTTGAGTGGGACAAATGTCTCATGTTTCTGCAGTGATGTAGTCATGCACTCCTGGGCGTGTCAGTACGCTGTGACATGTGGGTGTGGTTACCAGTTAAACACATTCTCCAAATTAAAAGAAATTAAACAACTGAACTCTTTAACAGTATTTAAAGATGGCTCATAATTTAAGCCCTTTTGTGTTATTGCATGAATACATATCGGTTTTGGTCAGTTTATAACGTCTAATAAACTACACATTTACAGAACTGTACGCAGCTCAAGCAGTCTACTGGTTTCAGAACATTCAGGCAGCTTCATCCAGCAATCTCTGCAGGTTCTTCTGGACCTGGAAGAACGGACATGTCTGTTATTTTGACTGCATGTTACATGATATACTTGTGCTCTAATGCACAAGCATATAAGATCTGATGATAGACGTTCTTATTGGTCGGTTTCTATAACTCCATATGTACATCTCCACAAACTCCTACAAACTATCAGTAACGGGAACCAGTATACTCTGTAAAGAAAGCAAAAGCACATTCTCAAAGTGTTCTATTCCATTGATGCCATGTTGATGAAGTAAATCACTTAAAGGTCTCAAGCCATTTCTACTGATCATAATTCCATTGTTGAGGTCTACCAGAATAGATTTACATTGTGCAATTTTCCAAACTCACATTGGTTTCTCATACAGCATCTCTGTAAAGTATGTGTATTCACTGAATTTCACTCTCTGTCCTAAACGGCTTTTTGGAGCTCCTGCACGTCACCATGACCATACCCAGGAAGAAAACAATGGAAAAATAGAAATCTCCAACGAGGCGTTCTGGGGCAGCATACACAGGTCTTTTCTGTGTTTGAGGGTTTGTGACTCTGCAGACCGTTTACATGCAGAAAAACCTTCATAACACACAAGGGGACGGGTAATAACCGGAAAAGCATGACATGGGACCTTTAACTTTCTTTATGGTTTTGTATTCTATTAATCATTCAATCTATGGTTACTTATTCTCTTGCTGATAAGCCAACTTGTTATTTACCTTCCTTGTTATTTCTTGACCCACTAAGGATTGTTTCAATTTCTATTAGACGTTATATTTACTTCTCATTGCCCCAAAGTCCCATCCATCCACTAGATGTCCTCAGAACTCCCTAGCAGCAGTTACCCTGAACCTGTACCTACTCTCTTCATCTATATCTCTATCTATTCATTTATTCCTTTATTTATTTTTACACCCCTCATTGATAAGTTTGATTTTGAATGTTGCCTCTAGTAAATTCCCTTTCATCCTAACTGCTTGCCTTTTGTGAAATAATGTTAGTTCTCCTCCATCTAAAAAGATAAACAACTTTAAATATCTACATTTCTAATCAATCAGGCTCTTGTTTCGTGTGTTGCTACTGTATGTTTTTATGAGACGTGTGTTGGCCTGAAATGTTAATGTGCTCAGACACACACAGCGCAGACTGATGGATGAGGAACGAGCTCTTCTTACAGGTGATGTCCACACTTCTCTATATGAACAGATCAATGACTATAAATGTTTGATTAACGGCAAACAAGCGTCCGGTTACACTTTGTCCTGAAGCCTTCCAGTTTCTGCATCTGACACAAAGCGTTTTAGTTTCACATGTTGATGAGCGGAAAACAACTTTTCCACTCTTTCCTTTGTAGTAATTATGTTTATAATTTTAAAGGAGGTACTCATGGGGAAAAGTTAAAGAAAGGAGACGTTGGTTGCACCATCTTAAAAACAAATCAGCAGGGGTGGTTATTAAGTGCATAAAATATCCTGAACTGACTATTTTGTCTGCTTTTTACATTGTATTTACCTAAAAAAAACAATACTTTTACATAAACTAATGATAAAATATTGAAACTTATGTTAACGCCACCCAAAATGTCTGGACACAAAATATAAATTCCAAGATATTTAATTCTTATATAGTCTTCTGAGTTTTTTTTTTTAAACTGATCAAAAGGCTTTTTGTTCAAGACAAAGGCCTACTCCAAATTCGCCCTAAGGCAACTGTTGATATTTGGAATTTTAAATTCACACGATAAATACGATTTTTAGGGATTAATAGAATCATTTAAAAATCCATTTTAATGTAACCTTATGAGACACAGATAGACAGACTGACTGACCTTCTCCAGCTTCATCAGGTTAATGGACAGCAGTTCAGAAAAAAGCTCCGTGTTCACGTCACTCGCCCCCTCATTTCTAGGACTAGGGGGTAAAAACAAGAATGGTGGATATTAATTCTTAAACATGAATTGAAATGTTTGTGTTTCCATGCCCTATGTTGTATATTGTGGATTAGATAGCTAGTTATTTCAGTGGCTTAGTAGCCTTGAATCTTGAACATCATTTCCCAGGGTCTGCCCTGACCTCATAACTTTGTCTCTCTATATAATGTAAATAGCGAGAACATTTTAAAGGTTACTTCAATATACTCGCCACATGTCTTCCTTTCGCGGCTTTCCCTGTGTGGAAAGAATCAACACAGCATCAGAGTGTCACCCATGGCGTTTTAATACCACAAAATAGGACTCTGACATCTACAGTCGCTTCACAGAGCATCTTTTTCAAAGTGGATTGATGAAAATAGCCCTTTTTAATATCAAAGACGATCATAGTAATACATAGTGGAGTTAATATTAATCCATCTTTTAATATCAGTTCACCATGGATTTAAGATGAAAGGACTAGCAAGTGTAGCCTAATATTTCATTTTTTTGTTTGTCATGTTTTGTACAGAATTACATTATTTGAGTATACAAATGTACTTTGTTACATTCCAACACTGTCAGAGTATATCAAATACTCCGGTTGGCAAGACTGCTGTAACGTTTTGCAGCATGGCTTGAACTTGAACTGACTGCAACGGGAGTTCCTACAGTGGCTAACAGGGGGGGGGGGGGTCTCCAGAGCTGCAGTCCACTCAACCCACAGGGAATTGTCTCCAATTAGGAAGTGAGGGAGAGGGACCATGGGGAGGGGAGGGGTAGATGCTCTAGCTAAATCTTTGTGGTCTGATATACACAAATTGATCAAATGAAGCGGCTCATATCTTTCTTTTTCCCCAAGTAGACCTGATAATACTAGAGCGTTGTTTAGATGGGGCTGACGTTCTCTTTCAACATCCATAACACATTCGCGCGGAGCAGGGTCGATGTGGAAGTGGTTAAATATATACAGGGTTAGAAAGACAGTAGATGCCTGTGGGAAAGTCTTATCATAGCGTAACAAATTGGTCGCATATTTGCCAACTTAGGGAGACATACATTTACGGGATCTGCAAATACATAGGTTTTGACAATCCATAAGTCTGAAAACATTTGAAGGTGAGGCGTTTCAACAAATAGGAACATGTATACATATATACATTCATCCTGCTCTTCTAGTTCAGTCTGTAGCTAAAGGTGACATTTTTTGTGAACTCACTCCTGGTGGGGGAACTCGGAGACGGAGCCGAGCGTAGTCAGTCTCTGCTCCAATGAGACGACCTTAAAGGCCAGGTAACAGGAAGACAGGAACAGGACACACACTCTGGGAAACACACACATAGGCATGAGGAGTGAGTTAACGTGTGAGTGAAAATGAATCAGAAAACAAAAACGTTGTTTTAGTTGAATAAAGCAATTTACATATTAACAAATGCGTGAATATACAATTGAATAGAAAAAATACATTAATTAATCATTTACTGATCAAATTGAAACAAGTACCTCATCAATTAATTAAGATGAATGTAATGCACGAAATGCTTTATGACACTATGGGTGTTTGTAAGTGTTGGTGAATACGTAAATATGATGTCCTCTATTGTTTGTTTTTATGTTTCATGTGGAACTAATTGATGCAGGTCTCCCTTGTAAAAGAGATCCATGATCTCAAGGGACCTATCTGTCTAAATAAAGGTTTGAAATGAAATGAAAGAATCATGGCAATAGAATGGTGCTGACTGGCAGTGGACTCACAGTAACAGGTAGACTAACAGCAGTGTGTTGAGAGAAACTGGTTTCAGAGTTCTGCTGTCAATCACCAGCTCTGAGCCCGGAACTGAAAGGAAAAATATGTTTGTTACTCTGAAATACATTTTGTTGTTATTTTGGTATGGGTGAAAAACGTAACTGGTTCTTTTATTGACTTGTGAAGTACGGTAAGGAGAAAAATGGGTTGTAATTTATCAACTTTTTGTCACAAGGGACATTTGAACCTCATTGAAAATGTCCATCCTATACAGTTTTTGTTGCACTCTTTTACTTATCTCCCTTGGGGTGTAGGTTGTCTAACCTCAACATTAACAACAACTGTCCCATAAGGAAGGACAATGTCAACCTTATCAGGTTGAAATAGTTAACCATAAGCAGAGATGGGGTCGTTACTAAAAAAAAGTAATATATTACACTACTTCGTTACTCTCTACATAAAGTAACTCGTTACTTTACTGTCAGGGCCGGCCCGCCCCTCCCTACTGGCAGATCACGCAGACTGCGGCGCGCCTACAGCACCTTAGGACCGGTAACTTACCGGTCTTCTAAATTCTATTGTTGCTGCTTCGGAGTCGGCGGCGGCGCACTCACAACATCCTCACTCTGGGTTTGGGGGTCCTATTAGCTTCACCTTAGCATGTGTTCTTTGCAGGTGTTTGTTGAGGTTTGATGTGGTGTTTACAGCAGTGGATAACAGCTTCTGACCTGGGCACAGTTTGCACCTCACCGTCACATTCCTGTCTATTCTTCGGACAAACTCAAAATAATGGGCATACCTCCACCCCTCGAAAGTTATCGCTGACTCCGCCATGTTTATGCAGCACTGCACGGAGAAATGGACGCGCAAAAAAAAGATTACGTAGCCTACATATAAACCTGGGGCGGAAACCCCTCTTGTCTGTCAGTGTGATTATGACTGATTTTATAAAAGTAACGAAGTAACGCGTGTCGGGGCAATGTTAGTAGGCCTAACTGTAGTGTGATTACTGAATTATAAAAAGGCGTTACACTACTCCAGGGGTCGGCAACCCCTGGCACTTATTCCTAGTGTGCCACTGGTTACGGTGCCGCGTGCCAGCATTGGCACGCGGCACCGTAACCAGTGGCACACTAGGAATAAGTGGAATAAGTGTGCAAAATATTTAAATTGTATTTTCGGATCCTGAACGAGACCGCCGCCAGAGCGCGTCTCCCCGTTACCTGCAGAAGGAAGGCATGCACGCAACGCAGCCCCACTCTCTTTAACTCCAGGTGACTTTCTGCCACTTTCCTCCGTGGTGCTGATTGTTTCACCACGGAGGAAAGCACTTCACTAATTGCAGTACCCACAAGGAGCTGTACAAATGCCGCAGTTGTTGCGTGGCTGTGTATTTAGTTGAAAGCCCAGTGGCGATCTGCTCATCTCTCATCGAAATAATATGCTACAAAGGGACGGACTGGCCATCTGTGTGTTGAACTTTCCTGTCGGCTCCCAAACCGTAGTCGAGGAGGGCAGAAGCAACAAGCTTCAGGTTCAATAACCCACTTTAGCTTAAATGACTGGAGAGAGGCGAGCTCTTCTTGGGAGGCCGTTGCATTTATTTAGCTGTTCTTCTGTTTCACAAAATACATCACAGACCTCTGTTTTTCTGCTTTCTCGTTTCACTTCCAGAAACATACACACGTTCTCTCCATAGGTTATCTCACTGTCGCTCTACCATCCACAAACACACAAGCCACACCCCTCTCTCTTAAAGGGACAGCGATCTCATCTCACTCTGCATGACCCTAATATCATAACATGTGTGTTCTGGAGAATCACAGAACGGACGATCGTCCTTATTATTATGCCGCTTAAACCAATTATTTAAATGTGTTGTTAAATTCGGCATCATGTAAGTTGCGCTGACAGGTCCACACACTGCTTCCCCGCAGCGAGGCTCCCCCACCCTCCTGCTGATAGTTGACGAGCGTCAAGCTACTCAACCCCCCCCCCCCCCCCCCCCGTTGATAATTCTCGATCGTTGGCACGCTGATAACAATTTATTTTTTTTTTAAATGGCACTTCATATCAAAAAGGTTGCCGACCCCTGCACTACTCCGTTACCGTCCGACAACGCGTTACACCCAACTCTGACCATAAGCATAACAATTGTGTGTGATTAGGAAATATTGGACAGTTTGTGGCTACAGTGTGTTGGATAAAAACAATATTTAGATCCAATTTGGATTATTTTAGAATGTGTTGAGTGCAGTGGCGGTACCAGAGATTTTCCCTAGGGGGTGCTATGGGGTAGCTTGACGTTTCATAGAGGGTGCTCAAACATTAAGGGTTTCCCATTAATGCACGAGAGCTACAGTTGAATTTTCTACTGCAACACTCCCCACACACAGTGCACCCGCGACTGTTACAATGAAGGCTCGATAATCAGCTCACGGCATATAGGCCTAGTTGTAAGCAGGGGTAAAGTGCTATTTTTACAAGTGGGGAGTGGACCTCACCTCCTCTAGTGGGGTCCGGTCCGGGGGCATGCTCCACTGGGAAGATTTTTTTTTAGATATTGCAGGTAAAAGCATCAATCTGGTGCACTTTGAGAGCAAAATTAAGAGATCTATGGATTCATCTCTCAATACCCATATGAAACAGAACTGTAAACAGATTTTCTATTTCTTTATAGATATTTTACAAATCACTCCCCTTTTAAAACAAACCGTTTGAGACCCACTAGCCTAAACACTGAGAGTCCTTTACTTCACCTGAGGTTATCTGAGACTCTCAGTCTGACAGGAGTTCTCCCTCCACCTTGTTGTTGAAAAAGCTCCTTATATCCGTTAGCTTGGCTAGCTAGCACCAGATGCTAACCACACACACACACACACACACACACACACACACACTCAGAACTAAGCTACTTGTACTCACGAGGCCTATTATGTGCAGCATCCCTCTCGCTTTCAGGTGGTTTTGATTGACGTTTAAGGACTAAAAAACGATACATTTTTCACTTTGCTGTTAGCAAATAATTTGGCGCTCTAGCTAACAGGAAGTCACTCAAGTGTCACAAAGTGATTTAGCCTATGGGTAGGTCAACAATCTAATGGGTGCTGGCCATTGGCTTAATCATATCACTTGTGTTGGCTTTATGTTTTTGGTCAAAAATGTGTTTGTTTCACATTTGCATTGATGTAATCAATCATTTTTCTAATTTAATTTAATAAAAATAATAATAAAAAAAAAAAACATATTTTCCGCACACCCTAGCTCCCCCCTGGTGCCACCCCTGGTTGAGTGCAGTTGGAGTATTACAGAATTGATACCACAGCAGGTTGTACTGATTAGTACTGCCAGGGGGCAGTTGCTGGCCCTTCGTTTGGAGTTGACAATACATAACATGGGTTTGGATGGTGTTTTAAAATTGAGGAAGGCTTGTTCCCAATTTTCTTACAATAAAAGCTGTATATTTGTGTTTTTAGGAAAAAGTACAACTACTAAGTAATCGCATGTATTTATAGACACATAAGGCCTGTTGCGTAACTCAGAAATTAACCTTCCTGTTCTTGGTCAATGCACATCAGTGTCCCAACTCTTTCCATATCTTATCAATTGAAAGAATAAGTAATGCAATGTGGGAGTGCTGCAGCTTTGACAACTGTTGCGGTGTCACTGTTCTGTTTTGCATGAATTAGTTTAGGTAAAAGTAGTCCATCCAGCGTTATTGCGCCTGGCTCACGCAACTTTCAAACTAGATGATGTGTTGCCCACTTATTGCCTAAATTTGGATTGTTTGGAATAATAGCAGAACATTTATGAGCATGACTCACGCCATGTTGTTTCCTGAAATAGTAACTGCCTCAACTGGCAGCACGTTTTCTTAAGTTTTGACAAGGCAAGCAACCAGTTGACTGGAAAGTGCTCACAAATGAACTGTGAGTCTGTACATCAGATTATTGCTAACATTAACTACCAATGTTAATGTTACATAAATCCAGTTATTGCTTTTGGTTTTGGTGTGCTAACCCTAGATGTTTACTGGCGCCAACTGGCCAAGCCTATGAAAACTCTTTGTGGACGCCACTGCTGTGGGACAACAATCGTACCAGTGTAGTGTGGAGCATGCTGCGAGTTGTCTGGGATCTGCTTGTTCTGGTGCTGGCTCTTCACTTTGTGCTGATGGTCTGGATATTCAGGTGGAGCTGCACTGTCTGTGCGCTTCAACACATCCAGAAACGGAGGAACAGGGAACCCTGCAAACATTGGAGAAACACGAAGCAGTGTGAATAGGAAGACTTTTCAATGGAAACCCTTATATGTCAACATCCCAGGTTTTAGTTGATCGGTTTCCTGTTCTATTTTTTCTTTCCCTGTGTCATGTCTATTTTTACGTCTGTATTGGAAAGTGGAGCACGGTGGACTCAAACGCAGTAGACAGAGACACATCTAACAGAAACAACTTTTTTTAAGAGCCATGGTCTGGACAAGACAAGGCTTCCCGATGTACAACCAACAAGACTCGGACAAAGAGAGCCAGGGTTGTGGTCAAATTGTCTTGTTTGTTTAGGAAGGTTGCTAACAGAATGAAAAGAGTTGGAACTTTCAAAGTGGCAGCCATGATAAGAGCTGTTGAAAGTCTCTACATGATAAGAAATGCATTTTAATACCTCTTTTATTATCTGCTTTAGCATAGGATAAACTGGAAGGAAACGATATTATGCTATCCCACAATTATTTGCGGTTGCATCATTTTGTGACTGTCAAACAAAGATAATGCGAGTAGCAAGTGTCCCTGAGTGTACTGTAACTGCAGTCTGATTCTCCTAGGACCAGAGGCGCGGGAAGGTATTTTGAGTGGGGGTGCTGAGGTGCTGGACTGCACAAAAGCACTCCCCACACGCAAACACACAGTACACCCGCGACTGTTACAATGAAGGCTCGATAATCAGCTCACGGCATATAGGCGGGGGTAAAGTGCTAATTTTTACGAGTGTGGAGCGGACTTCACCTCCTCTAGGGGGGTCCGGGGGGATGCTCCCCCGGGAAGATTTTTTTTTAAATATTGAAAGTTAAAAGCATCAATCTGGTGCACTTTGAGAGCAACATTAAGAGATCTATGGATACATCTCTCAACACCCAGATGAAACACAACTGTAAACAGATTTACCTTTTCTTTATGGATATTTTATAATTCACTCCCCTTTCAAACTGTATTCTTGTTTTACTGCCATATAGTATTTCATAACTGTTTTTCCTTTATTCTCTTATTTTTTTTATAACTATAGTGATCATATGAAGGTGTGCCGCGGAAATAATCTTTTGAATAATTTGTGACCAAACCGTTTGAGACCCACTGAGATAACTTAGACTAAAGTTAACTATCTAAACACTCAGAGAGTCCTTTAGCTCACCTGAGTCTCTCAGTCTGAGAGGAGAGTCTTCTCCTCCAGCTTGTTGTGGAACAAACAGCTCCTTGTGTCCGTTAGTGCAGCTAGCTAACCAGATGCTAACAATACGGTCCCCGCTGCTGGCACCGGTCCCTCTCTCTCTCTCTCCCTCTCACACACACTAAATGCGCTATTTCCGCACACACGCACACACACACACACACACACACACACACACACACACACACACACACACACACACACAGAGCCGAGCTTGAATGACACAAGCACACTTTTATTTCCATGCAAATCTCTGATTGGTCTGGTGTCTTGCCTCTGTTGCATTCACTGAACACTGGAAATTACAGTCCTGCCGTCCTCTCTAGTGTCATGATGAGGTTCACGTAAAGCACGGTTAATGTATTATATTATTGAGGTAGAATTGTCCGGGGCTACAGAATTGTAGCTAACAATGTGGAATTTATTGGCTACATATTACACAGATTATGCACAGCGGGAGCAGCAATAACCGTCAAATAATAATTCAGACAGGGGAGCTCCGCACCCCCTGCCCGCCGCTAGGGGGTGCTGCAGCGCCCTCAGCACCCCCCTTCCCGCGCACATGCCTAGGACTGCGGTTGTATAAGTCCGGATGAATTCTCATATGAATTCTCCTTCTCATCATTCTTTAACCTTCTGACATTTTGCACTAAAGTTCAAATGTCTAGATTCCTTTGACTATATCTACCATAGTCTTGGATTTATATAAAAGCAGAACAGTTGAGGGGATAAAGTGCAGGCGTTAGGTGGTTTCAGGACAGGAAAAACAACAGAAACAAGCAGGAGAAAACACAAGAAAAAGGAGTACAAACAGATATGACACATGGAAAGGAAAAGTTAGACCAGGAATAAGATCCACTAAAAACTGGGTTCATGACAGAGTGCGTCCAAGAGAAAGACTTTATTACTGCTGGTAAAATAACTCCACGGCGTAATAAGACACGGCGGCCTGGCCTTCTCTTTTCTCTCCTTGTTGTTTAATGGTGGAGCGTGTTCAGCTGTTACATTACATCCCTATATTGTTAATCTCTTCCCTTGAGCGTTTCTCAGGGGTAATGAACACATATCTAAGCTATCCAGCATTAAATTCTCCACACAAACACTTAAATGGATAGAATCATGGGCGTCACAGCCATTATATGATTAGTTTAGAGCCCCCACTTTTACCATGTGGAAAGTCCGTGAATCGGTCTATCCACTCGCCCAACCCTGTCTCCTAAAAATTACGTTCCCACAGAACTAAACTGCATTCTCAATTACGTTTAGCAAGAAACGTATTTTCTGCCACGTTACGTTCGTTATGAACGTATCTCAAATACGTTTATTTTCTACATATCTTCTAGAAACATATTTTCTCCCACGTTACGTTTCTTATGAACGTATATTAAATACGTTTATTTTCTACATATCTTTGCCATTTATTGTCTTGCTTATAATAATGATAATAGTCATTTATAAATATCATTTTAGAGCACACATTTGAAATCAGTAGGCGAGGCTGTAATTTTGCCAGCTGTTACTCTCATGAGCGAGGCAGAAAATAATAGTTTTTAACATGCCAAAAAGCTGCTGTGTCGTTTATTGCACCTCAAACATTAAAACAAATCCAGTTACGTGTTTCTGTACTTCCTCTAAGAAGAAAAGGCAGTAACAGAAGATCTCTGTGACGCCAGATGTGGTGTTGTTAATGCGATATGATATCCGAAAAACATTTCAGTTTAGGATGGCCGAAGACACTACACTACCCATAATCCCCAGCTATCGTTTGGGACTACAGTCCCGTTGACAAACCCCGTGATTAATCTTCAAGCTCTGGGATTGGATGTTGGAGTGGCAGTGCGCCAAGGTTACGCCGAGCGTCAAGCTCTTTGAAATGGAACGAAACCACGGCAGACTATTCAAAACTGGACTCTAACGCCCCCCCAGAACTACACATGCTGGCTATTGTGTTTCGCAACATGTTCTCTATGGCACGTCTCTACTGGGAATTGTAGTTTTAAAAGAAGTTTTCGTTTTTCCAAAAATTAGAAGTTGACACTGACAGTATTAAACTGTGTACAACCCTGGAGGTTTAGGCGATAGGAAACACATTGGTGTGTACACATTTAAAACATGTAATTACTACATGGGTGAAAATCGCTTGTATCCATAATGGGCAGCATTAATATATATTCTACTCCACTACAATTCAGAGGTTAACCTGGTATTTTTACTCCACTACATTTACTTTAGTAACTCTGCAGATTCTGATTAATGATGTGAAATATAAACAACCATTAAAGCAGACTTTAGTTACACCTGAGTAAAATTCAGGGAAGGTGATTGTCAAGTGCCAACAATCAGGCGAGATATTTGATAGTTGGTGCTTGAGAAGACTAAACAACGTCATGTGCGCGTTCGTGTGTGTTGGAGGAGGTGCTCTGTAAGGAAGTCTGAAGGAAGGGACGGATTCTTTTCGGCTGTGTACTTTCAAATTTTAGTGCACTCGAGCTGGTTTCTGAAACTTACCTACCCCACCTTTAATTCAAAGACAGCTCTGAATTAATAATCAAATATGTTTCCTTTCTTTACTACTGGATGAAATTACAAAATGTACCCATCATTTTCCTCATGCTAGTATAGCCACATACAAGTATCAAACCACCTGTTAAAATGCACCAGAATGCAGGAAATCTATTTTTTTTTTCGTGGGGGGATCCCCAAACCCCCCATTAAAAATGTCCCCCCCACATTCAGGATTCTTCCTACGCCCATGGTTAGAATCATATTTGTTCAACCGTTCTCAGTATGTCAGAGTACAGAATAATCAAATCATCTAACCTCCAGCTGTCCACAGGTATCCCACAAGGGTCAATTCTGGGTCCATTGTTATTTTCATTGTATATAAACGACTTACCATCGATATGTCCTGACACAAACATCCAAATGTATGCTGATGATGCTGTAATTTATGTTCACGGAGGCAGTCTGACACAAGTGGCTACTGAACTGACGAACAAGATGGTTCATGTAACAGCTTGGTTGGAGCAATGCTGTCTGCACCTAAATGTCAGTAAAACTGTATGTTCTTCACCAAAACCAAGTCTTCCTGCGTTGAGCCAGATGTGTTTGTGTCCGGGGAGAGGCTACAGGTGGTCTCACAGTACAAATACCTGGGGGTCTTAATTGATTCAAGACTCAATTTATTGAAGGCACCGGTGAAAAAGGTTTGTCCGCATGTCAACAGAGGCGGCTCTGATGTACATGCACTCTATGGTTCTATCTCACATCACCTACTGCTTAACAACCTGGTCACATGCCTGTACAACCACTCTTAAACCCCTGGAATCATTATACAAACAAACACTTAAAATAGTAGATAAGCAATCACTTTATTCTCATCATTGCCCAATACTCACAAAATATAACTTGTTGAGCTGGGAAAATGTAATTAGATATGCTTGCCTCATGTACAAAATAATACACAGCCTTACCTCACCTCCGCTCAGGCATTTTATCACCATACGCACACCTGTAACTAGGTCAACAAGAGCTGCAACAAGAGGAGACTGTGTTGTTCCATTAAGGAAGAATTCATTCAGCCAATGTTCATTTTCTTTTAAAGCTGCACAACAGTGGAACTCAATCCCAGTAACGATTAGAGAACAAAACACCTGCCGTTTATTCAAATCTAATTTAAAAACATGGTTGGTGGAAAATCAGCTCTGTCAACACTGACACAATCTGCACTTTACAATGCTCTGTTTGTACACATGTGCCTTGACCTGTTGCTATCTGTCTGCTTTTTGAATATGTGTTTTGTTTTTATATATGCTTTTATCATAATATAAGCATCTATGTTGAATGTTGTTTTACTGATTGTATTTACCTGTCATTTGAAGTGACATTTCTTTTTAAGATGACATTCAACATCTGTCCAGGGACTGCAGATGAAAAATAGCCTGTTAGCTAACTCTGGCGCATTACAGAAATGTTAATCAATGTGCACTGTCCCTGTCAAATGAATAAATACAAATTAAATTAACAACCCGCGATGCCTACTGCAGCGATGAATGAAATAAAGAGGAGAGGAGGAAGTAAACAGTCCCTTCACAGAGGGATGCATTGAATGCCCACTGTATAGTTGTCATGTGAATGCAACCAGCTGATATTCTAATGTATGACGTGTGTTTGCTAATTTAGAGCCTGTTAGAGTTGGACTTTTAGCAGTAACAATATTGGATCTTTGAAAGTATGAGCTTATATTTGTAGCTTTCTGCTGCACTGCTGCTGATTGGTCGGTTGGTGATACCTGCTCTCTTGTCGTAGTCGGGGGTCTGAGAGTCGGAGCTGCTGCTCTCCTCCATCTCCTGCCTCCTCTGTCTCACTGCTACGTCCAGATCACAGAACTCACCTGGAAAACTCTGCAGAAAACCACAGAAACACGGAAAATATGTTGGTTAGTAGGAAAGTCACTTATTGAGAATCAGAAATCAAAATTACAGTACTCATGTTTGTCAGCAGAAAGAAAATGATGGATGTCAAAAAGCAGAAGAAGAGAGGAAAAAACACACAAGACAAACACACTTGGATAACTTTTAGTCGGTTAAGCCACCCCAGAAAGAAAAAAAAGTATCACAATTTGGGATATTAATAGTGTCTCAAATGTTCTTGTCGTTCTCTCTCTGTATTTTAAGATACAATTCTCCATATATTTGTTTAACCTTTATTTAACCAGATAAAAGCATTGAGACTAAATCTCATTTCCAATACTGACCTGGCCAAGAAGGCAGCAACGTTACACATAACACATAACATAAAACACAGAGAACATAACTAAGAAGACAAAAGACGAAAAAGCAGTCACTACATTGTGCACATTAGGACAGTAAGAAAGGTGCACTACTTATTACTGCAAGAGCAGCTGGTGGTAAGGACTTCAGACAACTTCAATTCAAAACATGCTATTGAGACAAGTGCTGTCAGTTTGAGGCGTGATTGAAGGTCATTCCAAGACCAAGGACCATAATAAAAAAAGACTCCTTTTCCCAGCCTCAGTCGTCCGCACAGCAGGAACCTGGAACCGTATCCAGGCACTGGATCTGAGGTTGTAAGAGTCACAAACTGGAGCAAATCTGGCACATATGTACAGTGGAAACTTACCTAAAATGGCTTTATACATTGATAAAAACCAATGCTGCATCCTGCGCATACTAAGTGAGGACCATCCAGCTAGGCTATACAGTTTGTAATGATGAGTCCTATAGGGTGCATTTGATATATAACACAGTGCAGCATGGTAGAGTGGGTCAAGTTTGGCCAAAACAGTGGGACAGGCAAATCTATAAATGGTATCACCGTAGTCCAGCTGGGACAGGAATAAGCCAGAGACCAACCTTTTATGGGGTGAAGTTGAAAAACAACATTTAAGTCTGTAAAGGAAGCCAAGAGTGAATTTCAATTTCTTTGCCAAGATATTTGTAGGTATCGACAAACTCAACAGAGACGCCATCAAGGGTGTCAATGGAGAGGCAAGAGGACGCTGACTTGGGAGCAAAAAGCATTGCTTTGGTTTTCTTACTGTTCAAAAGCAGTTTGGAATCAAGAAGTGCATGCTGCAGCGTGATAAAATCAGATTTTAAATTGGAAACAGCCATATCCAGAGAAGGAGCACATGAGTATACAATAGTGTCATCAGCATACATATGATAGGTAGAAAATTGCATCCGATTACAAATATTGTTTACATATAATAAAAAGAGCAAACGCCCCAAAATAGAGCCCTGTGGAACTCCCTTCTCCAAGGTGACTGGCTCAGAGACAGTACTACCCAGCCTGACACATTGAGTACAGTCGGTTAGATAACTCTGAAACCAGCAAATGGCATTATGACCGAAACGAGACATCAACATAACATTAGACAGAATGTGGTGATCTACAGTGTCAAATGCTTTGGCTAGGTCAATAAATAATGCAACACAAACAGATTTTTTATCCAAAGCAGCCTTAATATCGTCTAAGACTTTCAGACTGGCAGTCACAGTACTGTGCTTTGATCTGAATCCAAATTGCATAGGGTTAAGGATGTTGTGTGAATTTAAAAGAAGTTTTAGCTGAGTAGAAACTAGGGACTCAAGAATCTTTGATAACACAGAAAGATTTGAGATAGGACGATAGTTATTCAACTCTGTGGGATCACCAGCTTTCAAGAGGGGCGATACCAGAGCTTGCTTCCACACAGCTGGCAGTGTGTGAGTGGACAGGAAGAGATTAAAAATATCAGTTACTGGTTGTGCTATAATCTGAGCTGCAATTTTTGAAAAGAACGGGTCGAGGCCATCAGGCCCGGCAGACTTTTTAGGATCAATTGAGTGCAAACCCTGTAAATCAAATCAAATCAATCAAATCAAGTTTTATTTATAGAGCACATTTAAAAACGATGTTTGGTCGAGCCAAAGTGCTGTACATGTAATAAAAACACTTTACTGCAGTGCAATAGTAACAAAAGACAGTCATTTTGCAACAGCAAATATAAAAACAATACACAGGGAAATGTCAGAAGTCATGCTCCGCTCTAGCTAGAAAGCCTGAGAGAAGAAGTGTGTTTTTAGAGAGGATTTAAAAACCCCTAGGGTCTGGGCCGACCTCACATGGAGGGGCAGAGTGTTCCAGAGCCTCGGGCCAGCTGCTGCGAAGGCTCGGTGCCCTCGGGTTTTGAGCCTGGTCTTCGGCACTACCAGCAGCAGCTGGTCAGCAGACCTTAAAACTCTTGCTGGGGTGTAGCGCTGGAGGAGTTCGGTTATGTAGGAAGGAGCCAGCCTATTTAGAGCTTTAAAAACAAATAAAAGGATTTTAAAATCAATTCTGAACTGAACTGGAAGCCAGTGTAGTGAGGCCAGAATTGGGGTGATGTGGTCGCGCTTTTTGTGGCCAGTCAGCAAACGTGCAGCTGCATTTTGGACCAGCTGCAGGCGTTTAATTGACGCGTGGTCCATACCCACATACAGAGCGTTGCAATAGTCCAGCCTTGAGGTAACAAAGGCGTTGATGACCCTTTCCATGTCTTTAAAAGATAAATAGGACTTGGTTTTGGCCAATAGTCTTATTTTAAAAAAGCAGGATTTGACTACGCTGCTGACCTGCTTATCGAATTTAAAAGTGTTCGTCAAGGTCACGCCAAGGTTCATGACCGAGGGGAGGATGTTTTGTTTGAGGGAGCCCAGAATATCAACCTGAGAGGCTGGAGGTTGTGGTCCAAAAAAGATGACCTCCGTCTTGCCCTCGTTAAGATTCAGGAAATTGTTGCTCAGCCAGGATTTGATCTCCGTTAAGCAGTCCATCAGCTGCTGTAGTGACTGTTTGATGTTTGCTTTGAGCGGGAGATATATCTGGACGTCGTCAGCGTAGCAGTGGAAGGGAATATTATGTTTTGTAAGAATAGAACCTAGGGGCAGTATGTACAGTAGGAACAGGATGGGGCCCAGAATCGAGCCTTGGGGGACCCCACAGGTAAGAGGGGCTTTGGCAGAGGAGAAGGCACCTAGCTGCACTGAGAAGCTACGGTCCTTAAGGTAGGACCTGAACCATGCGAGGGCAGAGCCTGTGATGCCAGCGGACTGTTCAAGCCGTGACAGCAGGATGCCATGGTCCACGGTGTCGAAGGCAGCTGTCAGGTCCAACAGCACCAAGACAGCTGGGCTACCTGAGTCGGCGGCTAGGAGCAGATCGTTAAAAACTCTTAAAAGGGCTGTTTCAGTGCTGTGCATGGGTTTGAAGCCAGACTGAAACTTTTCATGGATGCCATGAAGGATTAAAAAAGACTGCAGCTGGGCGTAGACTACGCGCTCCAGGGCTTTTGATAAAAACGGTAGCTGGGAGATGGGCCTAAAATTTGCGAGAGTGGAGGGGTCGAGACTTTTCTTTTTAAGTAGTGGCGTAACCACGGCATGTTTAAAGGCAGCTGGGACACATCCTGAGGTAAGAGAAGTGTTTAAAAGTAATAAAATACTTGCTCCAACTGAAAGAAAAACCTCTTTGAGAAGGCGAGAGGGAATGCTGTCAGAGGAGCAGTTTGTCGGCCGCAGGTGCTCCACTATGTCCGAGAGAGAAGAGAGGGAAATAGGCTCAAAGTGGTCGAGGACAGCAGGGCACAGAGAGGGAGCAGGATCGGGGGTAGCACTAGTGTGAGCTAGCCTAAGAGTAGATATTTTTCCAATAAAAAATTTAAGAAACTTATCGCAGAGAGCAGGCGATGGCACAACAGAAGATACATCACAGGGATTAATGATGGAGTTGAGGACATTAAAAAGAACCTGAGGTTTATGGCTGTTTTTAGAGATGAACAGAGAAATGTGCTCTGTTTTGGCTGCTTTGACTGCCGTCTGGTAGTCAGAGAGGGAAGCACGAAGGATTTCCAGGGAGACATGGAGTTTATCCTTTTTCCACTTTCTCTCAGCACGCCTGCAAGCGCGTCTGAGAGCACGAGTACAGTCATTGAGCCACGGTTCTGATAGAACTTTGGTGCGTCTAAGCGTAAAAGGAGCAACAGAATCCAGTATTGGTGTGCATGTCAAGTCAAACATAGAGAGAAGCTCATCAGCATTAAAAGCACAGTCCACATCTAATTTACAGATCGGAGAAGCGTTAAAAACATCAGAGAACTGTGAGGCAGTCAAGGGGTTAATCGAACGCAGACGACGCGCAGGGGCACGTGACTCGACTCCTGCGGAAGGGATGGAGGTTGTAAACAGAACCGGTAAATGGTCTGAGATACGCGTTGCTGCACATATTTCATCCACAGATACAGACAGTCCAAAAGATAATACTAAGTCCAAAGTGTGTCCTTTAAGACTTCAGAGACCGAGAAATAAGCTAAATCAAAAACAGGGGAGTTTCTCTCTTGACTAGGGCTGTGAGTACGACCATTTAGAGAGTCATGACTTTGCTCATCAAAAATGTGACCAGCCTTTTTGAAGTGAGCATTGAAAGCATTAGACATACCATCTGAATCTGAAATAAAATAATCACTGAGCTTCAGTTTTTGTGGGAAACTAGAAACCTTCTTGTTCTGAAGTGATTTAATTGTTTTCCAGAATTTAGAATGGTCATTAAAACAACCAGTGGTTAAGCTCAGATAGTAATCAGCTTTAGCTTTTTTAATAAGGGCTGAACATTTATTTCTGAGGACACGAAAAAAAGAAGCCAGTCATTACTAGTGTTAGACTTTCTAGCTAAGGACCATTGCTTATTTCGATCATGAATTAGATCAGATAATTCTCTAGTAAACCATGGAGTGTTCCTATTCTTAACTCTGAATTTTCTAAGGGGGGCATGTCTATTAATAATCGATAAAAAGTGATCAATAAAAAAAATTGGACGGCAACATCGACAGATGGAATTAACGCTGTGAAGTCCCATTTAACCTCCGCCAGATCGTGTAGGAAAGCCTGCTCAGAGAAGTCTTTGAAGCAGCACCTGAGCACGATAAGGCCCTTGGCTTTGGGCAACTTAGTGCTCCTAACGCAAGCAATAGTGCAATGGTCACTGATATCATTAGGAAAAACACCAACAGACATGTACTTATGAGCTGCATTTGTTAGAATGACATCTATAAGGGTATCGTTATTGGGTTTGGCAGGGTTTATTCTAGTGGGACTATCAATAAGCTGAGTTAAGTTCAAAGAATCACAAACCTGCTTAAACTGTGAAGATTTATCACTCAACCAGTCCCAATTTAAATCACCCAATAATATGATTTCAGAACAAAACATAGACAACAATTCAGTAAGGCTAGTAATTGCATCCATGATGGCCGATGGAGGCCTATAACAGCCAATAACAGTGAGAGGAGCATTTGCTATAGTTATTTGGACTGCTAGCAACTCAAATAGCCTTGGAAATGAAATTGAGTGAAGGACTGAGCACTGTAGTTTCTCAGCAGTGTATATTGCAACACCAACAGCTCTGCCCTTATGATCTGCCCTTACGATCTGCTTCATATATCATGGATTCCAGTGGCGAGCCGTGACTTTTATACCTAGGCCCTCTGACCCCACTTCCCTCGAGAAAAAAAAGAAGAGATATTACGTCACAGTGTATACTTCAGCGGAATATCAAAACAACGGCCTGGGGTGCAAAACTCATCAATGACAGCGACCCTCTACCACACAAAACAACACCATTTATATAAACACCTATCATAACAGGGCACCCACAGCCAAGTAACAATTACAAATGAATTAAGTCGGCACGACGGCCCGCATTGAAAATGACTTAGGCCTACCTTTGATGATCAAATCAATGAAACACAAAGTCTATCCTCCTGTCCTTTTGGATGAAGCACTTGATGGCGGGTCATTCAGCTGATCCTTTGCTACTCCAGTTTATCATTGTAACTCAATCTTGAAAATGACTCAGTTAATAATTTCGCAACGATGTCATCACTATCACTGAAGTGAGCCATCATGAACGAACTTATGCTAATTATAAATCTATGGATCATAAATCTATGGATCATAAATCTATCGTTTAGATTTATGATTCGAAAATAATAAAAGTAGGGTAGACATGTGGATATTATCCGTCTGAACAAAACGTGCATTTATCTAACAGGTTCGTTTTCCACAGATCTTATTTCGAGCTATTTTCCAAAATCCTATGGAGAAATCCCATTGCTCTTTTGTCGAGGGAATCCGAGCGAAGCTTACTTCCGGGTTTTAGGACGCGTCACTGCACCACTTGCATAGACTTCACAGCGGGCGGAACTTGTCATAAAGTCCGCGAAAATAAAGCACGCCCATTTAGAGGGAAGATATGATTGGTCAATTGTACTGTCATTTGACATTACTCTCTCATTGAGTTACTATAGCTGGCCCTCTGTGACTGTAGAGAGAGACCAACAAGCCCTCCCGTCTTCACATAACTCGCAGAGACGGCATTTAACCCTTCACATTCCAACAGAAACTGAACAGGCAGATTCGAAGGATTTATTTCTTTGGAAATATTATTTTAAAAATACAATTAAATCAAGTTATTTTGGTAAAACTAATGAAAAATGGAACAAAAAAATATTTCAAAAAAATATTTCAAAAAAACGTTTTTCTTTTTAATGTTTTCAAATATTATTTTTTTTTAGAATATCGCCACTGATGGATTATGTTAGCATTTTACACCTAAATCACTTTTGAGTCTTCAGCTAATGGAAGTTGAATGAAATGGAGTCAAAACATATACAGGACTGTCTCAGAAAATTAGAATATTGTGATAAAGTTCTTTATTTTCTGTAATGCAATTAAAAAAACAAAAATGTCATACATTCTGGATTCATTACAAATCAACTGAAATATTGCAAGCCTTTTATTATTTTAATATTGCTGATTATGGCATACAGCTTAAGAAAACTAAAAAATCCTATCTCAAAAAATTAGAATAGTTCCTCAGACCAAGTAAAAAAAAAAGATTTATAACAGCAAAACACAATCAAACATTTGAAAATGTCCATTAATGCACTCAGTACTTGGTTGGGAATCCTTTTGCACAGATTACTGCATCAATGCGGCGTGGCATGGAGGCAATCAGCCTGTGGCATTGCTGAGGTGTTATGGATGCCCAGGATGCTTCAATAGCGGCCTTTAGCTCATTAGCATTGTTGGGTCTGGTGTCTTTCAGCTTCTTCTTCACAATACCCCACATATTCTCTATGGGGTTCAGGTCAGGGGAATTTGCAGGCCAATCGAGGACAGTAATGCCATGGTCAGTACACCAGTTACTGGTGGTTTTGGCACTGTGGGCAGGTGCCAGATCTTGCTGGAAAATGAATTCCTCATCTCCATAGAGCTTTTCAGCAGACGGAAGCATGCAGTGCTCTAAAATCTCTTGGTACACAGCTGCATTTACTCTGGGCTTGATGAAACACAGTGGACCAACACCAGCAGCTGACATGGCTCCCCAAACCATCGCTGACTGTGGGAACTTCACACTGGATTTCAAGCAACTTGGATTTTGCTCCTCTCCAGCCTTTCTCCAGACTCTGGCGCCTTGACTTCCAAATGAAATACAAAACTTGCTTTCGTCTGAAAAGAGGACTTTGGACCACTGTGCAACTGTCCAGTGCTTCTTTTCCTTAGCCCAAGTCAGACGCCTCTTCCGTTGTCTTGAGTTCAGAAGCGGCTTGACCATGGTAATTCGGCTATTGTAGCCCATTTCCCGGACACGTCTGTGAACAGTGACTTTTGATACCTGGACTCCAGCTTCAGTCCACTGTCTTTGAAGCTCCCCCAAATTCTGGAAGCGACTCTTCTTCACAATGCTGTTAAGGCTGCGGTCATCTCTCTTGGTTGTGCAGCGTTTCCTGCCACATTTCCCCCTTCCAACAGACTTTTTGTGGATGTGCTTTGAAACTGCACTCTGTGAACAGCTTGCTCTTTGAGAAATTTCTTTTTGTGTCTTACCCTCCTGATGGAGGGTGTCAATGACGGTCCTCTGGACAGCAGTCAGATCAGCAGTCTTCCCCATACTTGTGATTTAGTTTACTGAACCAAGCTGAGTGTTTTTCAAGGCTCAGGAAACCCTTGCAGGTGTTTCGAGTTAATTAGACGATTCAAGTGATTCGTTGAACACCCTACTAGTATACTTTTTCATGATATTCTAATATTTAGAGATAGGATATTTGAGTTTTCTTAAGCTGTATGCCATAATCAGCAATATTAAAATAATAAAAGGCTTGCAATATTTCAGTTGATTTGTAATGAATCCAGAATGTATGACATTTTTGTTTTTTTAATTGCATTACAGAAAATAAAGAACTTTATCACAATATTCTAATTTTCTGAGACAGTCCTGTATATTCCACAACTTCCTCCTTCATGTATCAATTCTCAGATTCACTGGGAAGAATATCATAACGTAAAGGCATATTTACAGAATACATCATACATGTACAGTATATGTTGCAACTAGATTTCTCATGTGGCTACTGCTGCTTTGGTGGGCTTGTGTCCTACCAGAGGGAAGCGAGGCGACCGAGGTGACCTCTGACATCTGAAGCTATTCTCAGCTGAGCAGGGGGCGGGGCTGCTGCATGGACTCTTCTCCTGTACACAATTATTTTACAGTATTTATGTAATACACATGGTTTTAGGTTGATATCCAAATACATGAAGTGGTATTCTGTCTTTGATACTGACATAGAAAAAGAACACAAGGTGTACTAGAACTATAATCAGCAATCTCTGTACTTGTTTTCAAACTGTAGTCCCAAAAATATCAAATGAAATGAATTTAACATTATGGGATACATTTCAGTTTTCAGGGAGTTAAAACCTCTGTCAATCTAAGTCAACCTGACTGTATTCCTCAATATTTTTTCAATCGGCTGAGTGGTTCGTAACTAGCTGGAACTCTGTAAAAATATATATTTTTAAGACAAATACAAAACATTATCTTTAAAGACACAGAGACAAGATGCTTTGATTCTAATTGCAGGTATATTGGTATACTAAGTAATCACATGTATTTATAGACACATAAGGCCTGTTGCGTAACTCAGAAATTAACCTTCCTGTTCTTGGTCAATGCTAGGGGTGCCCAACCTTTTTTGAACCGAGAGCTATTTTCAAAGTTGCCAGTCTCCCGAGATCTACCAGTCCAAATAGAGAGGCGTAGCCATTACTGACAGCCTACTACCAGGTAAATACACACTTCTACTTGAATAAAACTGACCTTTGTAAGATGAATACTTCATAAAATACTGCAGATCCTTTATCTTACCTCTTTCTAATCTACACACATACAAGTATTTAACTGAAGTTACACAACAGTGTTGTTAATACAGAATTGGAGTGTATTCACACGTCACATACTACATTGGGTAATGTTTTCAAGAAACATTGAACAGTGCTGCCACATATGACACAGGAAAAAAGAAAAGACTCTGAACCCTTTCTTTGCCATTATATAAAAATAGTGTTGCTACAAAAGTATAAATTAGGCTTACTAATAAGACAACTCAGATCTGAAGCTACACAGGAATCTGCTGCCAAAGTGCAATAAAAAGGACAAAATTAATAGAATCAAACCCTTTTTTTGTTGCATTTTAGTAGAGTATAAAAAGAAATGCCTTTAAAATAGGATGCAAGCAACCCTAGTTTCTTAACCTGAATTGAATAGACTATAATCAATTTAAGTTTGCATTCTTATACCATTGTGTACAATAATTATAATGAATAAGTTCAAACAAACTCAAGCTTACAGCGGATTAATAACGGTATCTAACTTTTTTTTATTATATCAAAAACCTGTTAAAATGCTACTGTTATTTTGACTGTCCCCCAAAAGCGCGTTGGCAGCCTCCAGGAATGCTTCTTTCATAACGTCGCCGTCTTTGAAAGACTTCATGTGTTTCCCAAGAACGTGACTGACACGATAAGATGCTATGGTAGAAGCCTTGCTCTTGTTGTTGGGCCTGGTGAAAATGGACTGCTGTGCATTTAGCTGTCCTTTCAGGCCCCTCCCCTTTTGGGAGTGTAGGGCAGAATTAGGCGGGAATTCCGTCTCGTAGCGTTTGTGCACTGTTTTGAAATGCCACTCCTAAATTACCCTTCTTCGGTAAAGCCACGCTCGCATTGCAGATGAGACAGATGGACTTTGAAATGGAATATATACAAAAATAATCATCCTCCCACTCGGAGTGAAAATTATATATTTTGGGCTTTTTTGCTTCTGCCATAATTGCGGTCATGTGTGTGTGCGGACTGTCACTCCTGTTGCCACGGACAACGTCAGTGCACTGCCCACCAGCCACACACCGACACATGGGGTCACGCCGGCCAATCACAAAGCTTTGATGCGTTCAAGTGCATTATTCTGGCACAGGAAGATTATGTTATAGGACATTAACGATAAAACATAATATTGTTGTTCTATTTTTAGACACATCTCGCGATCGACTGGTTGGGCACCCCTGGTCTATGCACATCATTGTCCCAACTCTTTCCATATCCTACCAATTGAAAGAATAAGTAATGCATTGCAATGTGGGAGTGATCTGATGTAAAATGTAAAATAGTTTTATTTAAAAATTGATTAAGCCTTGTTAAAAGTAATTTAATAGTATGTTATGCATGGCAACAAGTGACTAATGAGAAAGATACAGTCTAGCGGCATATGGGAATACATGTCCTACCTCTAGATGATAACAAATGGACATCAAGAACTTGTAGGTGTTGTCTCTGGACAGAAAGGACACGAAGACGTACTGAAACAAAAAACAAAGTTTTAATGTGGAACAAATATATGAAGATTACCTTGTTGTCATTCTAGATTGTAAAGGAATGGTTTCTGTGTGAGCAATACAATTTCGCTGAGATTAAAGTTTGAGTTTCCTGCTCACCCTGTCGTTGGCGGTGCCGATCACCAGTGCGTTTGGCAGCAGGATGGCCGTCTTGGTCTTCTTGAAGCTCGAGACGGACATCACTGGGATGGCGATCTGAAACAGACAAAAACAACATAATGTCCAATATATCCCAAAAACAGACATATCTGGGACTCAAATAGGATTCCAGTAAATATTGCGCGTCAGTAACTTCTTCTTTCTCATGTTTACTTATGGGTGGATTTTCAGACAATGCAAAAGGGCCCAACCACCTAGACTACATAGGAGCAAGACACACAGACTTTATAGTGATTTAGCCTCTGTGGCCGCAGCGTGTGGTTAGGGCACCGGCTGCTGGAGTGATGGGAGTGGCTCGGCCGGAGACCAGACAGCTGACCAGAATCAGGTAATCTGTCACTGAATAAAAGCATATGGTAACCTGGTTCTGGGTTCTCTTGCAGTAGGCTGGGTCCTGAGCGGAAGGACTGACTCGCAGCTGACGCCAACGCCGAGCAGCTGCATCATGGAGAGGGCTGTGTGGGTTGTGACACGCTGGAGGAGAGCTGTCAGTTCCTCCACTCGCTGCCGCGAGAGCCGCGCTCTGCTGGCTGAATTTAATTCCACTCCCAGATAAACGATTGTCTGAGAGGGAAGAGGACAGCTCTTCTTCCAATTTATTATAAAACCCAGGCTTTGACAGATGCGATACGAGATGTAACGTCTGTAAAGCGACTTCCTCCCTGGAGCGAGCCAGCAAATAGCAGGTCGTCCAGAAGAAACCACACTCTCATCCCTCCTCTGTGTAGCGGCTCCAGCCTTCTCTACACAAAAATGCGAGGAGCCAGGAAATATCCGAACGGCAGACGATTGTCTGGTCTGATATTCCCTGAAATGAGAAAACGCAGGAATTTCCTGTGTTTCGGGATGATGGGTATGTGGAAGTATGCATCCTTCAGGTGGAAGTGAACCAGTCGTCCTGGTGAACACATTCCAGCACCTGTTTGATCGTCAGCATGTGGAATACTGACAGATCGAGGATGTCTCATTGCCCCAGTCTTTTTCGGGATTAGTGGGAACTGTGGGGGGGAGAGAGGCGAACTGCAGGGCGTATCCTCTGCTGATCAGCCTGCTCATCCATCTGTCCATCAGACTCTGAGAAACACTCTAAGAGCGGGCGCACATGCTCGAGATGTTCCGTCGTCGTCATGGCGACGAGCCACGCCAGCGAGCCTCCACACACTGCGTCTCACTCCGGCTCTCATCATGAGGCGCGTACACGCTCAGGGGATGAGTGGAGGTGTGTGCAGTGCTGTCCACACGAGGCGTTATAACGGCGCTCATGGGTTTATTATGACCGTGTGTAGGAGGCGTGTCTCGGACAGAGGAATGCTGCGAGCTCTGCAGGTTATTAATCGAGGTTAAAACCGGCAGGCTTCTGCAGCGAGCCCTGACGCCGTGGCGCTGCGGGCGCTGCCGCTGGGGGCACTCAGCCTGGAATACTGCTCATTCCCCCGTTCTGGCTTCTCTGTGATGCCATTGCCCTCGCCGCCACTGCCCGTGAGGCGAAAGGGCTGCGAGGAAGCCTCCACACGCTGCGTTTCACTCCGACTCTCATCATGAGGCGCGTACACACTCAGGGGAGGGATGGAGTTGTGTGCAGTGCTGCCCACATGAGGCGTTATAACGGCGCTCATGGGTTTATTAAGGCCGTGTGTAGGAAGCGTATCTCGGACAGAGGAATGCCGCAAGCTCTACTTTATTAACCAACAGGTTAAAACCAGGCTTCTGCAGCGAGCCCTGCCGTCTACTAATCAACAGATTAGTGGCAGTCGGCTTAATTAGGCGCTCTGAAATGTATTAACCGACAGGTTAAAACCAGGCTTTAGCAACGAGCCCAGCTGGCTATTAACCGACAGGTTAGGCAGCTGGTTTACACAGGGCGTGAGGCTGCTCGGGGTCCTCCACACACTGCGTCTCACTCCGACTCTCATCATGAGGCGCGTACACGCTCAGGGGATGGATGGAGGTGTGTGTAGTGCTGCCCACATGAGGCGTTATAACGGCGCTCATGGGTTTATTATGACCTTGTGTAGGAGGCGTATCTCGGACAGAGGAATGCCGCGAGCTCTGCAGGTTATTAACCGATAGGTTAAAACCAGCATGCTCCCCCACCACCCCAGAGACCCTGTCTCTGGGGTGGTGGGGGAGCGGAGACGTGGGACGGAGAGCCCCTGCAGCCGCCGAATGGCGAGTCTGATGCCGAGGCGGTCTCTCCGCTTGCAGCTTCCTGTGGCCGGCGTGGACGCCGCACCTGCTGCGGGCGTTGGTGCCAGGCGCTGGCGCTGGAGCCAGCTGTACATGCTGGCAAATGCCGTCCGCCTGTTCCGCGGCCGTCTTCATGGACTCCACCATGGTGTGGAACTGGGGTCCGAACAGCCCGTCCGGACTGATTGGAGCGTCCAGTAGCACTTTTCTGGCCGTCTCCGTCACAGACGCCTACTTCAGCCCGAGGTGGCGCTGGATCTGTGTCACCCACGCGGAAATCCTCGCCTGGGAGACAGCGACGGACGCGCACAGAATGAGCGCCGTGCTGGCTGCCTTGCTGATTTCCTCTGCCTCTGTGGTGGACCGCTCTACCAGTGTCACCACCGAGTTGGAGAGCAGCGCGATGTTATTCGCCGGCGCTGTGGTGACGGAGAGGGGGAAAGCATGTTCGGCCGCCAAGCTGGCACCCTGCTCCGACTCTGTCTCCCCCGTCCGGGGTAGAGGAGGGAGGGAAGAATCGCACGGTGAACCGTGGAGGGAGGTGGGGCAGGAGTTGCTTTTCTTCGCACTCCTGCCCGGCACTCGGCTCCAGGGACACTCGGCCCCAGGGACACGAGGCCCCGTCCGCAGCTCGTAAGCCTGGACGGGCCAATCGTCCTCCTCGGCCACAGCAGCAAGAGCGTCCGCTCTCCGCTTCCTGTCGCCCGAGGGGAGACGGGCGCAGTGTGTGCATGCTACCTTCTGGTTTACGTACGCGTGCTCTAAACCCAGGCAGGATTCACATACTGCTTTTATCTCTGCTGGTTATAACTCATTATGAACCCAGAGCCACATGAGGGACAATCACGGACGCAGTTGTTGCTCATGATGATTCTCAATTGCTGTGCTTCATGCTGGTTTGCTGAAGAAAAGAGGGAGCAGATTGTCGGGCCTCCTTCCTATTTATACTGGATGGAAGCCCGAGGGTGGGGCCCACCTTGCGGGTGGGCGTGGACTACAAGTGTTTCAGTGCTGCGCGGGGGCGCAGAGGGATTACCCAATAGCGATAGCCTTAGAGCGACATATACGAAATAGAACATGTAACCACACCTTGGAGCGCTTCTCTCCGCCATCCCCTCCGTGTGTTGCTGCATGTAGCAGCTGCGTGTGTAAACTGCCCCGCCCCCTCGCACACAGACGGGGGAGAGAGATCTCGTCTCGATTGGAAAGATCAAAAATACACCGACCATTGACGCATTTGTTTGTCTTTTTGCATGTTAGAATCAAGTTGGCGACACTAAGACTGCGAGATAATGTTTGTGTAGCAATAATACATGACCTTTCTCTTTCTCCTCTCGCTACTCGGAGGGAAGTCGCTGTCGTATGCCTTGTGAACACTCCGATAATGCCTCTCCACGTTACCTTTCTTTGGCAGAGCAAGGCTTGCTTTACAAATAAGGCAAATAACCTTTGAATGTGACATCACAACAAAATATTCTTCCTCCCATTCTGGGTGGAAGTGGTCTTTAGCTTTTTGCTCGGTCCTGCACTCATTTTGTTGTTTGTCTCTTGTTTGTCTGTTTGAGTTTTCCCGGCACTTGACTGATTTTGTATTGCTTTGGATTCTGGGTTAACAGATTGGAAAGCGATAGGTCGCTTTTTCTGTCAATCAAGTAAACTCCTGAATGAAATGGCAGGGAGGCCAAGGGAGGAGGGATCAAAACCTGTTTTGTCTATTTTAACGGAGCTCGATTTTTTTTATTTTTATGAATGACTCGCGATCTACCAGCATTGCCCCTGCGGTCGACCGGTCGACCGCTGTCGACGTAGGCCTACTGGGCACCTCTGGCCTAGTGCATGCCTTTTGGGGAATACAACGGTTTTGTTTTGATCCTATCCCTCTCCTTCTGTCGTTTTTAAACCGAGTGTGAGCTCGAAACGCTCACAGCCTCCTTTTGTTGTTTTATGTCTTTTATGTATCTTAATGGTCACTTGCTATCTCTTTGTTGTTGTTTTATGTCTTTTTATAGTTGTTTTATGTCTCCCTGCAGTCACTTTGTGTCTCTTTGTAGTTGTTTTCTGTCCCTCGATAGTCATTACCTGAGGCCTGTACTACGAAGCTGGTTCAACCTAACCTGGATATGTTTGAGTTATCCGGTTATCGAAAACATACGCGTTCTCGTTAAACGGTAATACGACCCGGGTTATCAAGTGGATCGCTCAAGCCAGCCGTGTCCTATCTAGTTAGGTGCGCGTTCACATGAAAGGGGTGGTATTTGGAGCATTCGGCCAATCACAAACATGGACAAGCGTACTGACAGCGCAGCGTCATACTTCCTGAATGAAAAGTGAACTTTAATATTAATCAAATATGAAGTTAAACTTTAAACATCCATGACTTAAACACTTTATCCAGGATCAAAGCCACATACAGGGTTCGTACGGGTGCTTGAAATCCTTGAAAATGCTTGAAATTTGACGTGGTGTTTTCAAGGTTGGGAAAGTGCTTGAATTTTGGGAATGGTACTTGAAATTGAGATAAAGTGCTTGAAAATGTAAATGCTTTACTTTTACAATACATTTCTGTCTGACTGAATAGTTCGCTTTTTAGATTAAAAGAAAAGAATTGCTTCGCTTCTCCATAAAACAGCTCCGCTGCGGCTTTCCCGCGCTATGCGCGCGACCTGCAAGTGTTTGTGTTACGTGTGACCTGGGCATTCTGATGAGAGTGATAGATGACTGTGTGTCAGGAGGTTGCAGTTTCAACGAGCGTTGGCTAGCAGAAGACAAATACAAGCCATGGCTAAGACGAGGGTCAAGCCCACAAGTAGCCTCCTGCAAAGTTTGCAAAACTAACGATGCGAGAGTCTGCGCTGACGAGCCACATGAAAGGTACGCCGTTTTACGCACGCATTTTAGATTAGGCTAACGTTGCATGTTACGTTTGTTTAAGCTAACGTTAGCAAGCTGAATAGCGAACTCGATTGAGGGATACTAATAATTGCAGGGGACAATCATTTCAGAGGAGCGTACCTATGTTATGTGCGTTACCGTTGCCATCGTGTGGTGTTCAGAGGATGAAGCACTCACGGCATTTCGTGTTATAGTCATGAAATATAATCTATTGATTCGACACAGAGCGATTTTGAAAGCAATGTATTTCTACTGGTAGTATGTTTCGTGCCTAAACCAAATGTGACTTGCTCGAAATCAGTCACATTGACCCGAAGACACATTTCCGTTTGTATTACTGGCATGGGCGCGGGAAGGGGGGTGCTGAGGGCGCTGCAGCACCCCCTAACGGCAGGCAGGGGGTGCGGAGCTCCCCTGTCTGAATTATTATTTGACGGTTATTGCTGCTCCCGCTGTGCATAATCTGTGTAATATGTAGCCAATAAATTCCACATTGTTAGCTACAATTCTGTAGCCCCGGACAATTGTACCTCAATAATATAATACATTAACCGTGCTTTACGTGAACCTCATCATGACACTACAGAGGACGGCAGGACTGTAATTTTCAGTGTTCAGTGAATGCAACAGAGGCAAGTCACCAGACCATTCAAGCTCGGCTCTGTGTGTGTGTGTGTGTGCGGAAATAGCGCATTTAGTGTGTGTGAGAGAGAGAGAGCGCGAGAGCGAGAGACCGGTGCCAGCAGCAGGGACCGTGTTGTTAGCATCTGGTTAGCTAGCTGCACTAACGGACACAAGGAGCTGTTTGTTCCACAACAAGCTGGAGGAGAGGACTCTCCTCTCAGACTGAGAGACTCAGGTGAGCAAAAGGACTCTCTGAGTGTTTAGATAGTTAACTTTAGTCTAAGTTATCTCAGTGGGTCTCAAACGGTTTGGTCACAAATTATTCAAAAGATTATTTCAACGGCACACCTTCACTTCACCTACACCTTCATATGATCATTATAGTTATAAAAAAAATAAGAGAATAAAGAAAAAACAGGTATTAAATACTATATGGCAGTAAAACAAGAATACAGTTTGAAAGAGGAGTGATTTGTAAAATATCCATAAAGAAAAAGTAAATATGTTTACAGTTGTGTTTCATCTTGGTGTTGAGAGAGGTATCCATAGATCTCTTAATGTTGCTCTCAAAGTGCACCAGATTGATGCTTTTGACTTCAATATTTAAAACAAATCTTCGCGGGGGAGCATCCCCCCGGACCCCCCTAGAGGAGGTGAGGTCCGCTCCCCACTCGTAAAGAATAGCACTTTACCACTGCCTATATCCGTTAGCTGATGATCGAGCCTTCATTGCAACAGTCGCGGGTGTACTGTGTGTTTGCGTGTTGGGAGTGCTTTTGTGTGTGCTCTATAGTGCCCGTAATAGTGTTCACTGGAGTCCAGCACCTCAGCACCCCCACTCAAAATACCTTCCCGCGCCTCTGATTACTGGTCTGGGGGAAGCTCGCGAGTGTGTTTGTGTATTTTTGCGTTTGTGTACCGGGGAAACACTTACAAGAAACACCGGCGGCTGTTATGCTTGCTGTGACGTTACATTAGTCCGTTCTCCGATTGTAAGTATGCCGTTACAAGCTTCAAAGTTGTATTTATTATCTGAATTTGCCGAAACAAGTTTAATATTCTGAAAGCCAATACTTTGTTTATTTGAAAACAGATGAAAACAAACTATCTTTTATATCAAATTGAAGTATTATACAAGTAAAACTACATTTTGCTTTAATCCCATGTAATTGTAGAATGAACACAGTCTTCCTTTGAAAATGTATAAGTCAGGTGTCTTGAGTAGTCAAAATGACCTACAAATCATTTTACACATTTGTATTATTTTCCACTTGTTACCATTGTGAGTCTATTTTTATGCAGCTCTGCGTGATTTTGTGGCTACAATTCAGGCTAATACGCTACCAGAGGTGGAATAAGTACTCAGATGTTGTACTTGAGTAAAAGTAGAAGTACTCAGATCTTGTACTTGAGTAAAAGTGAGTGGATCTGACTTTAATTACATTTGTCTCGAGTGTTTCGTCAACTTAATGTGTTGCTTAAAATAATACTTCTGCATACAGTATGTGACACTGTAAGTGTTGCACGGCCAGATACGGCTCAGCTGACTCAGATAAGGAGATATATGATACATTATGATGTGATATGAATGATAATGGGACACATCCACATCTGCACTCAGAGTGCCGCTGACTGTAGGCTACGTAATGTTACTTTGCTCCGGTTACTTATGTTGTGGCAGATATTTAAGTAAGCTTTCTTAACGCTAATGTTATAATAGTCAGATTGCTCTGAAGATGGGAGGTGATATTCTATTAATGTTCACGTTCACACAGTTGGTGATTTGATCTGCAACGGCAGTTTAAACTGTAGGCTATTTCCTTTATCCTGTAATATGACTTGATCGCTTTAAACTCTGCACACTGTTGTTATCAGCTGTTCCACCATGGTTTCTACCTCAAACTGTAATCGATTTATCTTTATTGAAACGGTTAAATTCATTGAAAAATAAAATCAATGTGCAGGCTTAGGTGAACACTGTTCTACATGAACAATATGGGCAGTTTATACATTAAATAAATCAACAGTATAGTGGCGATATGCTCCAAGTGGAAGCGATTTGCCATTAAAGCAAAGAAGAAGAAGAACTCCGCACAGTTGATCTCTTATCCTGGAACCTATCCTGCTCCGGCGCAGGCTAGCCGTTCAGAATAAGTTATCTAGCCCGCTAAAAAGTGAACCAGCTTCGTTGGACCGGAAATCCCTAAAGTTAGCTTGCTAAACGAAAATCTTGATTCGTAGTATAGGCCCCAGGCCTAGGGTCTCTTTCTACCTGCTTATGTCTAGTTATGTTTTGTGCCTATCTATAGTCATTTTATGTCTCTTTGTAGTCGTTTTGTTTATCTTATTGGTCACCTTTGTCTATTTGTAGTTGTTTTCTGTTCCCTTGTAGTCATTTTGTGTCTCTTTCTACCTGTTTTATGTTGTTTTTCCACGTCCATCCGTTTATTTTGTTTATCTTTGTAGTTGTTTTTCTGTCCCTGTTTAAGTCATTTTGTGTCTGTTTCCACCTGTTTTATGTCTAGTTGTGTATTTCTAAGCTGTTTGTGGTCATTTTATGTATTTTTGTAGTTGTTTATATTCATGATGTGCTTCTTTAATTATTTGTTTCCTTTGTCATTCTGTGTCTTTTGTAGTCATTATGATTCTATTTGTGTTTCCTGTGAGGCTTCCCCAGGTGAATATAAATAATTGATCAATTCAATTCATGCTACAATTGGCACCTCACTATTCACTTCACATAACTTCAACTGTATTATTTATTATTAAATAAGCATAGCACAGATCATCTGTAACACTGTCACATATCTGTTTGGGATGCTGAAGTGGAAACAAGAGACGCAATTGTGAAAGACCTCTGGGATGGAAATACTCAGGACATTTATCCACAGCAATATTTTCTGACATGAAGGAAAAAGTACTTTGCAGGAACAGTAGGGTAGTTCTCGGTACCTTTGTGTCTTTGCCAAACACCTTGGAGTGAAAGCAGATCCAATGGTCAGAGACAAACATCCGTCCCTGGTAGAGGATGTCTTTCTGCAGAGCACATGTGTAACCTGAAAACAGGTAAACAGCATCAGCATACAGAGGGGAACGCTACGTTTTTAGTTCCTGTCATTTCTGTAGAAACAATATGAGGAAAAAGCAGTCGATGCATTAACCGTTACTTGATTAAAATAGATACTGATCTGGATGTTAGTTCTGTATCTGTTATGAGCATTTAAGAGTTTTTACATTTTTTAAAACAATATTGTACATTCAAATAGTTTTTGTTAACTATATTATTCCTTTTGTCTGTACTGGCCTGCCAAGAGATCACCTTTCAAAAAACATACCAGTAATCACTCAGTGACAGAATACACAATCAAGTTCAGTTGAAGCTGATAGAAAAATCAGGTTGGCACCGACAAACAGGAAAGCGCATATGGCATACAAATCTCTTCTTGTGCTTCATCAGCGTTTCCTTGCAAAGGGACAGTAACACAAAGTGTGTACTTTAGTACCAAAACGACATTCCCTTTGGGAAGATATCCCCGTCATTTGTTGCAGCATTATATTAACTTCAGCCTGATGTATTATTGAATTTCTCAAAGGACGGGCACTGGAGATTGTGTCCTATACACTAAAATAACTTGTATCTCTTTGTGGTCAGTATTGATAGGATGAACAATTACAAATGCAAACATGTTATTCAGTGTACATATACCTTGCTCAATGTTGTTAAAGAAGGACTTTAAAATGCAAACCGATGCTTCGAAAGGACAGTGAGAAGGACGTGGCGGAATATGGTATTGCAGGTTGCAGTACAAAATGCTGTTGTATCTTTCCTTCACCACGCTGAGGCCATCCTGGCATTACACTACTTTAGAAGCCAACACATTCATGCTCATATTGATGATACCAGAGTTTTACAAGCATGTCTGAAAAGTCCAATGGGGAATTCCCATTGCTTTTTGTCCAGGGAGCCCGTGCCATGCTAACTTCCAGGGTGGAATATACATCATCACTGCACTTCTCTATTTTAGGCTAAGGAAAAGAATATTCTTAGTTTCAACAAATTATAGTATAATGAAAACAAAGTCATGAATGAAGACATAGTTATGAATATTTTTCTTTGAATAGAAACCACTAAATACTACTCATCATCACCTAATTAATAAAAAGCTAAGAGGTATCAGACTGTCTAATCTCTCATCCAGTATTTAAGGTGGAGCGGAACGTTGTGATCATTAATGACTTACTCTGTCTGAGCAGTTCCTCTTTGCTGATCTCCTTAAATATTTTATGGTACTGGCAATTGCTTTTCGAAAGCTGAAACACAACACACACACACACACACACACACACACGCACACACATTATGCATAATGCAGAGTGAAGCTTGAACATTGGAAAGCTGCACAATGTGAATATTGATTATATTTCAAAAGCTGCAATAAAGTAGATTTAGTTTGATATTTTGATTGATTATTGAAAAACACATTGAGAATCATTTCAAGAATAAACACAATATATGATTTAAAGTTATATTAATATCACTTTAAATAAGGTAAGGTTGACAAAGATGCTGGTATATTACAATAATAAATCCCACAGTAAGCAAAACAGCTAATCAGAAATGGTAGCTGACGTCCCCCGGCTGGATGAGATTGTTGCCATGCTGTAATGTTCACAGCTGTTATAAAACACGGAGCGCTCACCAGGCTGGAGTGAGACTTCTTCCTCTCGATCTTCGGGTCTGATTCTGTCTGGACCTGAGTCAGCAGAGAGTGGTCGAAGGTCTTTGATCTGACAGATCAGCACAGAAGGAGGATTTACATAATATTATACTACATTATATTGCACCTTACATGACTGTCCTTTTGTCTGAAGCCCTTTGTACTCTAATGTACTTATGAGAGTATTTATAACAGGTCACCAAGGGAAATTACATAAAAATAACATATCAAATATCTTTATTCCATAATGCTCATTACATTTTCCAAGCTGCACGACCTGTCCAACACATTATATATTATATTTTATTATATATTTTTAGATAGTATTCCTTAACCGTTTTCTACCCTCAGCACTATTTTATGTTCATATCTTAAATTCAAAATGTATATTATGTTGAAAATATACATAATGGTAAGAGCATTTTAGAGGGGAAATGAGAACAAACTATTTCACTTCTAACGGCTCCTTTGTTGGATTTGTTGGGCAAATAAAAAGAAATAAAGAATTAATGCCGTGTGAAGTTCTGTAAACTGGAAATATTGAGCAGCTACGTGCAATTTTATTTTTGACTTACAGTAACAGCTCCAGACTCAGGTTAGTTTTCCACTAAATGTGCTTCACCTGACTAATGCGTGTTTCCTCCTGCCTGACAGCTCCTGTTGCTCCGGGTCCACGACCTGCAGAGGGTCGCCCACCATCTTCTCAAATCTCTGCCGCTCCTCCATGTTTTCTACATCTGAACTACACACAGCAAGAAAGCAACATTCAGACATCACGACAAAATGACCAGAGACACTTCATATAGCAGCATCAGGCAGGTGCTACATGGAAGATTAGAGAGGAATGAATACTGTACTCAGCAACAATGGTTTAATATGAATTCCCTTTAACTTCACTTAATCAGAGTACTTTATTTATGCCAGGGGAAATGGGTTTCAGGATTGTTGCCCTTAATTAAGAATCATCTAAATAAAACAGAAACAAATATTTTAAAGTGAGAAAATTAAACAAAGATATTTATATTAACATGAGAAGTTGAAATCAAATGTCCAATAAAGATAAAAACATTTTTTTTAAATGTATAATATATATATATATTAATCACGAGAAGTTAAAGTAAGAATGTGCAATACAAAATAAATGAATAATAATTTATATAACATAAAAAGCGTATGTAAAATACCTATATAAAATATGAAGTTAAAGGAAGAATGTGCAAATTGTTTATGTCGGAGCCATTTTATGGGTGTTGTTGGTGTCTCAGTTTACTTTACTTATATTTATAGTGCAATACTATTTTTGAACACTTGGTGGCAGGGTTTAGCTGCACAGGGTGTATAAAAGGGGTCACAGGAAAGGACGAGGACACAGGAGGAAGAGCACACCGATTCCACCAGCCCACCAGATGCACCACAACTATTGACTGTAATTAAACCTTGGTATGTAAACACTAAATAAAACATAATTCTAAGGCCCCGGCCAAACGAGGACGAAAACGGCTAAACGCATAGGATTAACGCAAACGCAATCGCAAAAAAGCTTCCGTCCACACGCAATATTCACCGGATAGTGTCTGTCCACACGAGACAGCTCCATTTAGCTCCAACCGCTGGAGAAGCTGCAGTACATATGCAGGAGCCTGTACGTGTAACTTCATCTACAAAAGCAGCGAAGAAGCATGGTTGTCATGGTTGCCCTTCTGTTTATTCTCCGCGGTGGGGGCAAGCCCCCAGGAAGTGCGCCGGACTCAGATGAAAATCTTCGTGCTGGCCAAACGGCGGTACTACACTTCCGTTTGGTTGCCGGGAAACACTTTTTCCCATTGACTTACATGGGGAAAGAGTGGTCTGTAAATCGTTGGATAATTTTTTTAAACTAAATAAACTACCCAGTATGAACACTTCTATAGCCCTTATTAAAAACATTCATTCCTCAAGTTGTAAACATGTGCTAATAACGTTATTCTGAGAGTTATTTTCCTCTGCATTGTGAACGCGCATCGAACCCACGGGACCGCGCCGCCCGGCATGTTCATGTTACGTGTCCCGACCAATCAGAGCACACTGTGCTCACAGGGAGAGTGGGGGCTAGAGCTATTGGAGCTACAACGAGCCGTTAAAGGCAGAGAGTGAAATTCAGTGAATACACGTAGTTTACAGAGATGCTGTTTGAGAAACCAATGTGAGTTGCGTTTATCTTTACCCATGGATGCATAATAAGAACGGACCCATATCGTCTTACTGCCCACGGAGCTGTAATAATGGATATATTGCACATGTTTGCTGTAATTCATTATCATACTACATGGGCTGTATGATTAAATCTTGTACCGTAAATGTTGTATTAAATAAAGTTAATATTACTTATTGTTATAAGTATATATAATATATATATATATACATTGCAATCATTCTTTCATGCTAAATGAAGCTCTGTTGCTTGGATATCACTAGATCCTGTTACAGCGTATTATAAGTACATAACGATTGATGTGTACATTAGCATAATTACTAGCTAGCCGCTAGCTGCTAACTGCCGCCTCGTTAATATGAAATCCATCATAATAACAAATCATTACCATGATGTCATGAACGTGCGGTGCTGTTACGTGTACGCAAATTGACGTGCTTGATGTGAACGAGCATTTTGGTTAAAGTTGCGCATGCGCTATGAGCGCACATACGGGTACTTCTCAGGCATGCCGGGTAATCTGTGACGTTTCGCTCTCTCAAAAGTTGGGCCATTTGATCATCATGCGCTAATGAGCAACTCTCATAGGAATTAATGAGGCCCCGCCTCCCACGCTGTATCCAGTTCTTATTATACATCCATGGGTGGGGGCCGAGGGAACCGGGCAGTTTTTCGCCAGTCAACGTGTATTAAAGTTTAAATCTTCCGGACAAAATTATAAAAGTGCTGGTCAAAGGTCTTCTTTGTTATTTATTGAGCTTTAAAACAAATGAATAACGACTCTATATAATATAATAATAAAATACACGGAGCCTCTCTTTTCCTCCCTCTCTTCGGACAGCGTCAGTGTCTGTTTCATGCAGCAGCTGATCCAGTAATGAGTGACCCGGCCCGACAGTAAAAATAAACATATTTATAACTAGTTTAGGTAGTTTTAGAGGTGTCTCCGTCCTGTCAGATTAGACTTCACTCGCGTTTATGTCCATATCGA
This sequence comes from Harpagifer antarcticus, assembly GCA_902827135.1. Taxonomy (NCBI): domain Eukaryota; kingdom Metazoa; phylum Chordata; class Actinopteri; order Perciformes; family Harpagiferidae; genus Harpagifer; species Harpagifer antarcticus. The sequence continues at coordinate 3,585,151 of CADEHL010000622.1, forward strand.
GAGAAAGATAAATAATCTGAATTCAGTGTGCAGTTTACTTTGACGCGGGTGTGAGCAGCAGAGGTGGGGAGAGGCGGGGCTATTGCCTCATCATTATCAGAAAATGATCGTATAGGGCGTACACACGGAGCCGTTGGACCCCCCCAGAGCATTGCGTATGCTGTTCTATCCACCTTGGGACCCGTTATCGTTTCCGCAGTCGTTTAGTGTTTTCGTCCCCGTGTGGCCGGGGCCTAAATTGCAGCAAAAGACCGGAAATGAATCTGTTTGTGTCTGCGTCTGGATCACTCAACCCTCCTGTGAAGTAATGGCAATAAAAGAATAGGACATTGGAACAGTTAAAATTGCCATTACAGTTTAAAAGGGTATTGCTGCTGAGAGCAAAGTTGTAGTGCTAGTTTATTGACATATTAGACACACTCTAATTCTAAAGGACTGAATGTAAACTGAACAGCCAAGTTTGACATTAAGGTATTTCAGTTTTGTTTCTGATGTCTAAATTCAAAACACTTTTATAGAAATATCTGTGTGAGAGATCAACTGCACCTCACACTGCATATAAATAACTTCACACACACATGAGCAACTGTTAAGTATTATAGATACAAAGGGCTTTATTAGGGTCTGAGTGACACTGATGTTTTGAGCCTGATGCTAAAGCAGATATTATAAGGACAACCCACAATAATTCACATTTCTGTAAATGTGCCAGTTTGCTCATTTTCAGCAACAAAAGCAGAAATAAAACAGTCTCAAGCTAGGGCAAAGGAAACAGCCAAAAATTAGCACCACCATAATAGAGCCACAATATCCAATAATCAGTTTATGAAGTGCAAGAACCATGAAGCAACAATAGAGAGACAAGCAACACTGACAAAAACCATTGAACTATCTACAGTGGCCGGCCCTTGCAAACGCGCTACAACGGCCCCAAAAAAATTACATTAGGAGAAACTTGCTGCACTTTCAAAAGCATTGCAAATTGTAAACATTCACTAACTTCACAAAACATGCACAGCGTTTACTAGAAGCGCTGTATAAACGAAACACTGCTAAAAGGGATGCACACAGCTGGGACCAAGAGCTTATTGACTTTGGGGAATATAAGGTTGGCCAGCTGAAACCTAAAATACAGGTTTTATTGGCTTATTTTGATATTTTGATTCCTTCTGATATTATTGCCGATCGGCTGTAAGCTAGCTAGCTAATGAAGCTAACCTAGTCATTTCACTGACAAAACACTGACAATTATGCAACAGGCTAACTCTGCCAACCAGTGGCGTAACAAGGTTGTGATTGGCCCCGGTGCAAATATTGTTTTGGGGCCCCCCCCATCGCACCAAACATAAGCGCACGCTGATGCGCTCACACACACGGACACACACAACCACTCAGAAGCGCCACATGTAGGCTATCAACAACAGCCTGCCCTAGCCTCGGACCACCACAGCCTGACAACGGCACAGCGAATTAATCACACAATCAATTTACAGAATTAATGGAGATTTCGAGGACGATGTATGACAAAAAAACGGTCTAATTTCGTCCGTTTAGCCGTTACATCTCCTTGTTCTCTCTTGTCCTTTCTCTTTTGAGCGCCGCTCTTGTGCTTTGGTTTGCTGTACATTATAAATGCTAGCTATTACATTTTTTATAATGCTGCCAAACTTGCTGCTACTAGCTACAGTACCTATAACTTTTGAGGTTGATTAAATGGTTCGCTCATCACGCAAGGTATCACATGACATGAAAGGGAGCAAGGTCATTGGACAGACAAATTACAAATGAATTAAGGTTGCTTGGTTACTTTGAAGACTGTGTGAACCGGTCAATACCATTGGACCCCCCCCCAAAAAAAGTTATATTAAAAAATAAATATATGGGCCCCTGGCCGGCTCTGGGCCGCGGTGCGTTGCACGGCTGTACCGTCAATAGTTACGCCACTGCTGCCAACAGTGACAGTGGGCCAACTTTATAATCCCCGAACAACAACAACTCATCATCAACATCATCAACTCTGGTCCCAGCTGTGTGCATCACTTTTTCGGTTGTGTTGCGTTATTTATTTACAGCATTTAGTTGATTTATTTTTAGTAAATCTGTCAATTTGGTAAAGATGTTTCTTCATTTGCATGTGTTTTGGCACATTTGTGTTTTTATATTTATATCCTTTTTGAAAGAGCAGCGTGTTTCTCCTAATGACAATTTATTGAGCCGTTGTTGCGCGTTTTAACATTTCCACCACCGTAGAGAACAGCAATAAGCATGAAGAAAGAAAAAAAGATGACTATCATAATATTGAACTCCATCAATAGTAAACTCATGCACCTGAACCCATAAACCATGCCTTTCAGAGATGTAAGACTGTAAGATGATTTAAAAGAATGCTGACAATAATTCATTCAATGTTTTATTCATAAATTGTAAAGAATGTGTTGATTGTAATAGTTAACTAAATCAACCTCGAATGAACAAACTATTTAATGGAGAGTCTGTATCTTAATGACCTAAAACATATCTTGACTTTGACGTGACTTGTTTCTGTTACTTATCAGACTGCAAACAGTGATAAAGATGCATATTGTCTTTCATGAGGTAATGTAGTGGCCTGTATAGTGGATATTCTATCGTGCTGTGCAGTTGCAACTAACTGTTTTCATTATTGAAAAAAATAACTAAGTTGGTTCGACTTCGGCCGCGGAACTATGAGGCAATGTCCTCCCCCTTTTCAACACTATCAGTCAATGAAGGCACTCTCTGGCACAAACAAATACAAATAAAGCCCACAATTCACTAATAACCCATTAACAGTGATATATCATTATATAAAAGTAGCAGATTTAGTAATCTACAACCAACAAATATATGATTTTGTTTTCTGTTTAGCAATCATTAGCTGACTTTAGTTTCTCATAGAGGTATACTGCTAACTAGCCCTAATGCCAGCATGCAAACACTACTCATATTACAATTGTTTATTCCTACAAGGAATTTACACAAGTCACAAACTTACTGATAATCTCGGTCCTCGGTCTTTGCATGTCTTCTGATATACTTCCTGGCGTCTTCCTGCAGCTTCACACACTGTTCTGATATCATGCCCAACAGTTTTTTAGCCAACCAAACACCTGTCTGTTGTGCAGGACGTCCTGTCTGTCTGTCTGTGAACTGACCCTGCAGCCTGATCCTCTGCTCCCTCACCTGCATGTGGGAGTGTCTGCTGAGCCCCCTGGTCTCATATGTCACAGCCAATCAGAGAGTGTGTGTGTGTGTGTGTGTGTGTGGGGGGGGGGGGTGTGTGTGTGTGTGTGTGTGTGTGTGTTCAAACCTTTGATCAGTGACATTTTACCCAGTTTTTTGGAGAATTAAGGTTCATTATGGTATTTTGTCTACATTGATAAGACTTTACTTACATTTCATAATTTTATTTTATATTCAGCTAAAATCTTGGCAGAAGCATACAGTAAGTTGAGATATTTTGTGTCACCGTGGGAACACAGTGAATACCCATGCGTCTCTCTCTCTGTTTTAGATTACACAGGAAAAAACTTTCTTCCCTTTTTTACTATTTTTACATTTCATGGCTGCACAAATAGGAAGAAATGTGGATGTAACCTTTTATAATTGACTAAATGCTGAGTTTATAGAGAAATGCAGGACAGCAGTGACAAGTAGATAAAACACCTGTTGCATCACCTTACAATGACTGCCGTGTTGTCAATAATGTTTTCTTTACATAGAGTGTGTAAAGAGAATAGGCTCGTGTAACAGGGAGAGAGTCACCAGACTCTTGCTAACTTCAGATATGATATTTTTGGAGATATACTGCCTAGGACTTATTCTTATTTGTTGGTCATTTCGGGTAAATTCAAACTAAATCAAGTGTCAGTGGTCTAAAGAGACACAATATTTATTTTTTCATTTTTATTTTTTACAAAGAGCTGGTTTACAAGACGGGGCTTCACAACTGTTGAGGTCTATTGAACTTTGGTCAAATTAACAAACATCTGTTGAAAAGCAGTGACCCTGGGGGCCCTTGGTAGGTTTTGACCAGTTGGTAATCCAATTTTTAGACACATTTCCGTTCTTGCTATGCACAACAACATTTTGTTAATCATTTATTAATATTTATCCAGGCATGATTCCTTAACTCATGACCATTTCTAATGCTTTCAGCAAAACGTCTTAAAAGGACCAAAGAAATAGCTACACGTCATCAATTATCTCCTGTGTGTGAGCCATGTATGATCTCCTTATTCACTCAGGAGCTACACATATACTTAACAACATCAACATAATGTGTGTGTGTGTGTGTGTGTGTGTGTGTGTGTGTGTGTGTGTGTGAGTGTGAGTGTGTGTATGTGTGCATACTGACATCAACTGAGGGTGACTGAGCCACAATGACAGTACACAAACATGTTTGACATTAAGTGTATCTATCAGTGTTTGCATCTCTCCCTGTCATTTTAAGATATACAGGTAAACAAATTACAATAGTAACTCATGATCTCTCTGCATGGATGAAAAATACACAACTAAAATTGTACACTTGAGAACCCTCTTTAACAGAATACATTTCCCGGCCTGAACAATAACTAAAGCCTAGCTTAGTTATCTACTTAGTTAATTAATTCTGGAGGCCAATTATTACAGTGGCCAAACCGTGCAAACGTGCTAAAGCGGCCCAAAACTTAATTAAGAGAAATGTGCTGCACTTTCACAATTGATGTCAATTTAAAAACATAAATGTGCCAAAACACATGCAAATGATAAATATCTTCACCAACTGCACAACAGTTGGCGGGAAAACATTCACCAACTTGTGCAGTGTTACTAAAAGTGCAGCATCAAGCAAGCGCTGAAAACACAAAAGGATGCAAATAAAGAAAGGCTGCAAGGAGATCAAAACTAAATGGAAATGGGGACACCAGAAAGTGATGCACACAGCTGGGACCGGAGTTCTTGTTGATATTCAGGGGTTATAGAGCTAGGCAACTATCACTCCTAAAGTGTTCGTCTTATTTTAACAATGCGATCGCATGATTCCTTCTGATCTTTTTTCAGATCTGCTGTAAGCTAACTAGCTAATAGTTAACCTACTGAAGTCATTTCTAAACTATACTGACAAAACACTAACAATCATGAAGCAGACTAACTCTGCCTACAGTGACAGTTGGTCAACTTAATCCCCGAACGTCCTGTTCCTGTTTCCATTGTGTTCGAGCTTCTTGCAGCGCTTTTTTATTTGCAGTGTTTCTGAAAGTGCAGCTTGTTCTCCAAATCTAAGTGTTTTCCAACGTGATGATTATACCCCACACTTCCTTATCTCACTGAGCTACACTTTGTGAAAATGATGTGTGAATCAACAGTTGATGGTTTTGATGGTGATTTTTCTTCTGGAATCATTGAACACCTAATGTGTAGAGCTTTCAGAAGTATTTTCGTCTCAATTCGGTTTTAGAGTTTTGGTACTTTCAAACTGAGACAATTGGTGGGTAAGGTACTGAAATAATAATAATAATAATAATAATAAACTTACACAGAAATAAAATGGTTTAATCTTATAAGTCCTGCATTCAAAATCGAACTTATGCAGTTAAGTATCAGCATTAAAGTATACCCAAAATACCAAAAGTAAAATCATGGGGAATGGTGTTTGGATTATTAATAATAATACATGTTATTTATATAGCGCTTTTCCTGGTGCTTAAAATTGGTGCATTAACGTGTTCATCATCGTGTCGCGGCTGGCAGAGGAGGAACTCTTGGAACTACTTTACGTACCGTGCTGCTTGTGAACTTCCCCCCACGAGACAATAAAGACTTATCTTATCTTTCCCATAATAATATGACATCATCATTATGCTTAGGCTCTGCTGCTGACCCAGTGTCTCAGCGCTCTCTATTTGTTGATTATTTTTTGCATTAATAATCTGAATCTGAAGGGTAACTGACTTTATCACATAAATACAATGAAAAACAAATAATATTTTGCATCTGATATGTAATGGTGCAGGAGTTTAAGGTATAGCAGAACATGTGATACTCAAGAACATTAAAGGGGCCCTATTTAGCTCATTTTCAGGTTTCATATGTGTATGTTGTACCTCTACTGTGACATGTTGACGTGCTTTAATGTTCAAAAAGGTCTTTATTTAAAAAAACGTTATTTACCCTACACATAATTCCAACGTTCACCTTTAGACTAAGCTGAGCATACAGACCTTTGAAACTCAAACACAAGCTGTACCAACTGCAGCTCAGGGCTTGCTGACAAAAACATGGACATGTTTGTCCAACAGGATATTTGCTGACACTGCTATTTTAACGTTTCTTTAAAATTCTTTCTCGCTGATGCTGTAAACGGAAATGCTTTATTTTAGACAATATTGCAGCGTAGACAAAAACAACATTTGTTTAGCTAGAACAAAAGAGATCTCCACTGATTTCCCCTATCACAGTCAGTGTTTACTAGCGTTAAAGAGTAACTGCATGTGTGAAATATTATAAAGTTATCTTTGAGATGTTTAATAATATATAATTGAATGTCCTCAAGTAATTTCCCTTGAGAAATGTCGGTCTAAAGGAAGACGTTTGAAAATGCAACAAAACTGGAGGTATGGTGCTTTTAAAAATAAAACAAGACTCAGCTGGCCATTAATTTCTACTGCATACTAGAGGCTCGAAGCTACATTAGCCCCTGCTAGCATTACACACCTAAATGGGCTGTTGATGTTCAAGTAAGGTGGACGCCAGGTTAAGGCAAGAAGAAGGTTTTCAAGAATTTAAGGTTAAAAAAGAACACGTAATTCAACACTAAAAAAACGTCTGCTGTAAGAAATACAATGTCCAGTCCTTCATTGTGAGACCAATTCAAATGTAACTTGCTGTTTGAAGTAACTGGTATGGATGAAAAGGAAACAGATCCACCAACAGGTATTATAACTTGGGAAAATATTTCTGAAAAATCTTGTTGTTTTAGGGAAAATTGAAAATAAATATTGCTCTTTTTTCACACTAAAAATGAATGTTATCTTACCGAGGATGCCCAGTAGATTTGGATAAAGAGTGGGAAGATTTGGGCATTGTGCTCTTCCTTTTAAATCAGAAAGAATCGTACACTGCAGTTCTCCATTGCAGAATCACCATCTGAAACGTTATGTTTTTTGATACATTTTCCTTCAAATATATATGTTGTTGTTCCCAAATGACACGACCTCCTGGAACATGCGTTGGACTGTGCCTATCTGTATAGTACGTTGGCCCTGTTTGGTTTGACAACAGTGATACAATGTGGACATTTCGCTGAACCCCCTTCCTCGTGATTCGGCGCAATGATAAGCTGACTTGATTTTGTGCTCTCACTGCAAAACATTTCTTTACATGTTAAAAGAGCCCTCCAAAAGCTACTTTGTAGTACTTTACATGAGTACAATTTTGACATGCCAAGAGTATTGCAATTCTCTGCCAGTTTATGCTTCTGCATCTCAGTAGTAAACACTGTACATTTCTATTATAAAGTACACTATGTATCATATATATATATACAATATACTAATTTATGATGCAATATCAATCTTACCAGTAGTCAAACACCTTTAGAAAACGCTCCTACCTAGTGATGTTTGGTGAAAAAAACTGATTAAAATGTTTTTTAAATGATCATACAACTTTTAAAGGAGCCATTCTGCAAAATGAGAAATGTTTATTTAAAATGCTTTTGGGACATTTTGCTCCTCCCATCACGGTCTATTTTAGAGAAAGCTGCAAGACGTGTGTTGTTGTTTTGTTAAATTATGGTTGAAGGCTTGCTCATGTTAAGGAGGCCGTAATCACGTTGCTGGTACAACCAATATTTCTTCACTGATACACACCTAAATCTGTTTGCTTATGGAAAACCAAATGTGGCTCAAAATACAGTGTTCTTGGGAGTATTAAGCATGAGAGCAGAAGGGAAAGTTAGTTGTCCTTATGGAGAAGAAAATGAATGAGGTCCAAGCTAAAGGAGTTTGAATTCGGGCCAGATAAAATACCGTCTCAGAGACTGAAAGCATTGTTAAATGGATTCCAGCTTAAAAAACTCACATTTCCTCCTCAAAAATCAACTGTCAAGAGCTTCTCCCAAAACAAGGATTTCCTGACATCTTACTATCTATTTCATTCATAACTAATTTATCTCGCCTTAAAACTGCAAAGACATTTCTCAGAGCAGCATACAGATTAATACGTACTCAGTTTATTCAGAAGTATAAAGTTGTATACACTCAAAAAATGTAAACGTTGACTTTAATTAATTGTATTATGACAACCGATTACACATATATTATATTAGGTTCGATGTCATATTAATGCTTTCAACCAACTAATACAATTGTGTAATCTGTTGACATTGTACATTTAATTAAAGTCAACGGTTACATTTTTTCACTGTATCAAGAACTCTGGGCTCCTGGTGTATTTATATAGCAACATCTTTTAAGTGTCCCTTTAAAATATTTAACTAAGAAATATATACTAAAGAGACTGCTATTTAATTTAAAATTATATCAAAATGTTGTAGATTTCCCCAGATTTTTAAATGGCTTTTAGATAAGCTGCCCTACACAATGTGTTCCATACATTGTTTGGGGCATTGACCGCACACTTTAATAATTTATATTCAATGAACTTTATACCAAAAATCATTAAGCTCCTGGCTGGAAGCAAACAAGAGACAAAAGTATTTGAATTTTATCAGACACCGAATTTATAGCATTGAAAATAAGTACTTTGAAAATCATGTATCTGAATTTTTTTGTGAAATAAAAATGTAACAATTCAAGTTAAAAAAATTCAGATCCCAAAAATTCAAGTGAAGAAAAAACAGTTGCACTAAGTTTTGATAACAGTTCAATATTATTTTAACAATACATTTATTTCAATTTTGATGAATTTAGAACGGTTTATTCATAATCTGATTATCTTTGTAGTACACTGTTGGATTTAAAAAACACATTCAAATAAAAAAAATCATTATATTTATAGCCCCTGAACAAACAAACACACCTCTATCTTAAATAACACACTTGCTCTGCAATAATATGTTTTTTGATATTTCTGTTAGGAAAGGACACGCCTGAGAGACATGACTGCTTCACCATTTTCTCTTTCTCTGAGGGTCCAGAAGAACATCCAAGAGGGAAAGGAGAAGCTGATGTGATGAGATTTAAGAGCAGTACAGGACATTCACTAAGAGACACTTATATTGTAACACAAAGACCTGCACACTGAATAGTGTTGTAGTCTAACAGGAACTTCATTTGTGTTTTGTGTTTTACGTTGCACCTCAGAGACAGTGTGATTATTGTCAGGCCTATAAAGTTTGGCAAAAAAAGAAGTCAGCTGATCAAATGCATTTGCCTAATTTTATGAGCTTCACATCACGTGTGCCTTGTACCGCAGAGTTTCCCACGTCATAAATAAATGGTGCCAATCTTCAGTCAGATGTGAATGTGTAATCTAACATTTTCAGTAAGAATAACTGACAAAAGGAATGCAAATACAATTTATTGAAATGTGAACTAAAAGTTATCAAGCATGAACCATCACCATTTTCTTTTAAATAAAAACGAAATAATATACATAAGTTACACTAAATGTTAATCTGTTAATTGACAGGCTAGGCCTGTGCACATGGTAACAGCTATGCCCAGCATGGGCTAAGTTCTGTAGGTGCAGCTGGTGCAGGTCCTCCTCCCTCAGGCCTGGTCCTCCTCCCTCAGGCCTGGTCCTCCTCGCAGGGAAAGACCCTCAGCCCTCTCCGGCCAAACCAACAGACAGGACGTTCATAAAGCTGAGGTTTCCCCCAAAGTCTCTAATCATCCATCCTGTGTGGGGAACAAATAGTGTAATAGATGCTTTGGACAATAAGAAATAGAAAGTTAACTGTTGAGTTGCTCAGTTTTTTAGATTGAAAGGGTTTAATAATACAAACAAAAGGAGAGGCACCATAAAATAAAGATTGGCCTTTCAATAAATTGTGTTGATTTTGTCTTTTGAATTGTTTCTCTAAAGTCAAGTAGCTAGAACTGTTACTTATAGTTTGAATGATACAGTCTGGTTATAATGTGTGGAGGAGGCATCACAGGTAAGAGCACCATTTGTTGTGTTCCATCCACAACAAATGCACGCAGATTGATGTGTGTATTTATTTATCTACTATTTCTTGAATCATTACTGTCAGTCCAAAACAAGAGATTTTGTTTTAGTAACATTTAAAAAAAACCATTATCTCTTTTCCACTACACTATCTTGAATACTTTAGTTTTTACGTCACTACATTTATCTAACAGCTTTAACATTGTAAAGGTGTCACTTCGGACTCTGGGTAATTATGACAGCATATCCTACTATTTTGAGACTTTGAACAAACCAGACCTTCATCTATTAATGTAGAAAATAGTCAGCACATTAAACCATTATGAAAGTAATAATTACTTAGCTCATTGTTCAAAATGAGCTCCAACTACAACAGTTAAGTCAACTCTTGCATCGGTAATAACAATAAATCAAATGATATAATATAATAGTATAACTTGTGTCTACTTTAAATACTTTAACAACACTTTCCTAATTATACTAGCATACTTTTACTAAAGTAACATTAACATGTTTAAATGCAGGGCTTTTGTAAGAGAGTATTTGTATAGTGTAGCATGGTCTACTTGACTTATTTAACCGAAGTGATCGAAGCGTCACCTCCCCCCCCCCCCCCCACACACACATACACACACACACAAAAGGACAAGGTAACAATGTGATTCACTTCAATTAATGATAACTACGGAGCTTGCTAACAGCAAGGCACAAAGCTACTTCACTCATGTAGCTAGCTAATGTAAGATACAAATGCTGTCGAGCCCACTGCTTGTAAAATAAATAGCACAAACTGACTACTTACCCAACCCCCGCTGTTCTCCGTCATTTTTCTCCCGGGTTGTTGTGATCACATGACTGACAAAGCTGTGCTCTGATAGGCCAGAAGTCGGTTTGATTGCATTCGGGCTCGATTGATTATCCTGTCTGAGTAGCCCGGATGATGCTGCATCGCAATTTTGGATGTCGAATTTTATACACCGAAAATGTTGGCGTCACATTTTTTTCACTTGAATTTTTGGGATCTGAATTTGAACATTCTAATTTTTTTAACTTGAATTTTTACATTTTTATTTCACATAGGTAAATTCGGAGCAAAACAATTCTGATACATGATTTTCAAAGTAATTATTTTCAATGCTATAAATTCGGTGTCTAATAAAATTCAAATACTTCTGTGTCTTGTTTGCTTCCATACCTGGCAGCATAATGATCCATGTACATTAATAAAGTATGAGAACAAATGTGGAGATAATTAATCAAATATTATTGTCTAGTTTCAAGTTGCCAAAATACCAGAATAAGAACAATGTGAACACAGTAGGTTGTTATAGGAACGTATTTGCAGAGAAGTCCTATAGACTAAGACTATTGTATGATGTTTCAAACATATCAAGTAGACAGCGCCCCTTGTGACCAATCAGTGTAACTGTAATGCTCCAGAAAACAGCAGCTGATTGGAAGCATCAGTCCATTAGATTTGGTGGACATCCAATCAGTTACACCTGAGTTTGAAGACTTAAGCAAACACTGCATGGCCCCCCTGTGGCCAACCACTGTCATGTCTGACAGGAATCGACATATTTTCTTCTTAACTCAATGTGTGTCTTGTGAGATTTTCGCCAAGCTATTACTCAGGGTGGGAGAGAAATGAACACTTCCAGAATATTGGCTTAGGCTATATTCTTTTTATTTGTCAACTAAAAGGACACGGGTCAATTATTTCTGGGACGTGATTTTACTTTCTTTGAGTGTTTTATTAGGCTATAATGTAGCCTATAGCCCATGTGTGAAAAAACGTTTTTTATGTAGGCTATTATAAGTGGACTAAAACACCCAGCCAGAGCTGTCATTCAGTAGCCTAGGTGTAGTTAGTGGTGGAGCAGGCCGGATCCAGCAGCCTATAACAGGGCTGTGCTCACCTACTCGGTGCTCTGCAACACTGCGGCGGGCTGACAATGACTTGAATGCTGATTATTGTGAAGATCGACAAAGGACACGAGGACAGGAGGATATGAACCGTTTCCTGAGAGCTGGGGAGAATGGAGGGTTGCTGACGGACTGCAGGGAGCTGTCACCCAACCACACCGCCTCCTCCTCCACCTCCTCCTCCATCTCCATCACCTCCGCCTCCTCCAGCGCTCCTGGCTCTGCCGACAGACACGCGGCCTTGCCCTCGCTCCAGACCCGGGGACCTGTCGGCGGAGGCGGCAGCGGCGGGTCGGAGCCGAGGAGATCCGCGCTTAGACGCAGCCGAGCCGGTCGGGAGGTACGAGAGGAACCGGAGGCAGAAGATCACTCAGCGGCTGCCGTGGCGGTGTGCGGCGGCGGCGAGGTGTGTGTCGGGCTCGGTAAGCAGCAGCAGCAGCAGCAGCAGCAGCAGCAGCAGCGTAGGGAGGCTCAAGGACGGAGCGGCGGTGGAGAAGGTGTGGAGATGATTTCAGCGGTCAGCAGAGACACTGACGGCCGTGGCGGGAGCGGCATCATCAACAACAACAACGGCGTCTCCGAAGTGACCACGGCCTCCTCTGCGACATGCGCCAAAGGCAAGGAGGAGAGAAAGGGGAAAAACGTTATCCGGGGCTGGAAGAGGGAGAGAGACAGGGAGAGGGACACTGCCGTTCCTCCAGCCCGGGCGAGGAAGGAGAAGCCCGGCGATTGCTCGTCTCCTCCTCCCTCCCTCTTCCTCCCGTCGTCCGCCCTGCTCGATCATCATCTGTGCCGCGACGGCCCCGGACACTGCCACTGCGCCGCGCCGGACTCCAGATCCATGGGAGATAATAGCAACATTAGCAACGTAAACAATAACAATATTAGCGGGATTAACGGCGGAGGTGTTGCCAATAAAACAGCGCTGGAGTGTGTTAAAAGTGGCGGAGGCGCTATTGTTGTCAGGCGGCAGCATGACGACACGCCGGCGGCCAAGAAACACAGAGGAGCCGAGAAGGTAAGCATCTCTTATTATCTAGAGGCCAATAATAACACCAACACAAACACATCAGATGTCACCTCACACCTGCAGCTTCTTTACATGCAACACACACAGGGGCAGATTAGAAGATGGGAAACATTAAGATAAAAGGAGAGAAATTAAGTATTTTGGACATTCAAAGCACATAGTGAGATGCAGGTGTGAGGAGGCCACAAAGAAGCCTGTACAGCAGCATGACACCCAGCAGGAATGTTTAAAGGGATGGAGTTTATGGAGGGATGGCTGCCTGCCTGCCTGCCACATTATATGTATTTCCTTTTGTCATTGCCCAGCTGGTGTCATTGTATCTGCTGATATTTAACATACTGATGTAAAGAGATGAGATTTTTTGTTTCTTCTTTTATTGGAAGGGAGATTAAGAGAGAAGGAGGAGGGAAGCAGCAGCAGTTTGTCCTCCATCCCTCTCCCCCCCCCCCCCTCCTAATTTCAGTACCATTACATCCAGTCCTCCTTGTGTTTGCTGGATATTGAAGGAGAGCGCAACTATTTTACATGTGCAGCAGCAACTAAGCAACTGTACGAAGGAACACAAATGAGCCTCTTCCGCAAATCCTCCTTTTTGTTGAGTCTGCACAGGCTAAATTAATTTGGGAAATTATGCCGGATGTCAAAATAAATCAGGTGTAAGTGCGTGGATCAAAATGTTTTAAAATAAGACAAAAACTGCAGCTTGACAGGTATAGGACTGGAGAGGCTTAAGCCCTTCAGAGCTCTTTTTTCCAGTGAGTCTAACAGGGATGTCATCACTTGTGAAATTATTTTCGGGTTTAAATAAGTCATCCGCAGGAGAGACAAAGATGGAGGAAGATGGGTGGAGAGAGGTGAAGTGGGGAAAGAGATGTTTGATCGAGAGGGAGGAATCGGACGTGACAGCAGAGGACACAGGCTGAAAGAGTCTGAAAGGGAGGGAAAAAAAGAAACAGATGGAGGATTCCAGAAGGAGGTTTTTTGTTATTTTTTTGTAGATGCAAGATTAGACGAGGCAGGAAAAACCCAAAGCTTCCTCCCTGCTGCTGGCAGATGCCGCTGACAGGAGGAACGCTGGCCTGCCCTGGCTGCTTTGTTTATTTGTTGATCTGAAGGATTCCCATTCGGCTGTGAAACACACACACACACACACACACGCTCACACACTTATGAGCTGCGTAGTGACTCTTATTAATTCCCTTTCAACAGAAATCTGGGATGCACTGAAGAGTCTTAGTGTCCTGTGACAGTTATAGTGGCGCTCCAGAGTCAATTAACACCTATAAATGATAAACACAGAGAATAATCTTGAGTTTAAAATGTAAAGATTTGAATACTGAATGTTGGCTAAAACAACGGCTGGCTGAAAACATAAATAATAGACAAACAGACGCTTTTTCCTGTGTCAATAGAAATGCTTTTCAGACATTGTTGGATGATGGTTTCAAACACCATCAAATCCAGAAACGTTTAATTGAATACCATGGCCAGATTATTTTCCCTATATTTGATCAGATACTTTTTTTTTAAATGATATTGTTTGGCTAAAATGGATCTCAGATACAGGTGAGTTGGGCTTATACTGTTTTAGAATAAACAACATAGCTCAAAGGAAGATTTCTAAAAAAAAGAGATAAAGATGTTTCTGTACCTCTACCAAAAGTCTGTTTGTGCCCACAGCAGTATGACAACTGAGAAATGGTACTCCAAATGAAACTGCATTTATAAAATCTGACATGGAAAATGGATAAACCTTAAAAATGCTTTTTGAACAAAACATTGTGTTGATGTTTGAAAGACTTAAAAAAAAAAGTTTCTACCGTTTTAACTTTCGTGGCGGTAAAATCCCAGGGTATTAAGATCAACAGACATCATATCACATCAAATGTATAACATCTTGTATAGAACAGACTGTAGTTACCAGAGAAGTATGATCTCAATCATTTGTTTGAAATTAACCTTTTAATAACATTACTAGCAACAACCTGTGTGGTCATGTTGGTCAAATCTCATATCTGTCAGAGAAGCCAAATAGGAAGTAATAATAATTCATTGTATTTATTTTAGAGTTTTCCAAGTGCTCAAAGCCCTTTAAATTACATATTAGACATGTAATCCATTGAATACTGTGGACAATACCCACAGGAGCAATTTAGGGACAAGTGTCTTGCCCGGCATGTTGTGGGAAACATCACATCCTCCACCCTGATCCTCAACACCGGAGCCCCTCAAGGCTGCGTGCTCAGCCCTCTCCTCTACTCCGTGTTCACTCATGACTGCGTGGCCACACACAGCTCCAACATCATCGTGAAGTTTGCTGACGACACGACCGTCATCGGCCTGATCACAGACGGCCACAAGACCGCGTACAGAGAGGAGGTCGGAAAACTGACATCTTGGTGCCAGGATAACAACCTCCATCTCAACATCAGCAAAACAAAGGAGCTGATTGTTGATTACAGGAAGCAGCAGAGAGAGGGACACGCCCCCATCACCATCAAATGGACTACGGTGGAGAGAGTCAGCAGCTTGAGGTTCCTCGGTGTCCACATCACTGAGGACCTGACATGGACTCTTCACACTACCACCATCACCAAGAAAACTCGATAGCGGCTCTTCTTCCTCCGCAGGCTGAGGAGGTTCAACATGGACTCCAGGATACTCTGCAACTTCTACAGGTGCACCATAGAGAGGATCCTGACCTTTTACAGGTGCACCATAGAGAGCATCCTGACCTTCTACAGGTGCACCATAGAGAGGATCCTGACCTTCTACAGGTGCACCATAGAGAGCATCCTGACCTTCTACAGGTGCACCATAGAGAGGATCCTGACAGGTTGCATCACAGCCTGGTATGGCAGCTGCACCGCCCTCAACCGTAAGACTCTACAGAGGCTGGTGAAAACTGCACAGAACATCACCAGGACGGAGCTGCCATCCATGGAGGACCTTTACTCCCAGCGGCTCAGGAAGAAATCCCTCCGGATTATCAAAGACCCCCATCACCCCAGCCACAAACTGTTCTGTCTGCTGTCGTCTGGCACTAAAGCATCAGGACTAAAACCACCAGACTCAGGGACAGTTTCATCCCACAGGCAATAAGACTGATAAACAACTGAACTGTTGAAACAACATCCACAATATTCATCTGGCTGCTACTTAGAACATATTGATCTATTTACCTAATAAATGGTGGTTACCTTGGTTGGTGATTGGCTAATGACTACACAAAATCGTTATGACATCATAAAGTGGGCAAAACATCTGATCAGCTCATTTTCAGACAGGTTTTTATATAAATGGATCAGGACAAAAAAGTGAGTGAATCTTTGTTCCTGAAACGTTCAGAATCTCTTTACACAGAGGGGACACATGTTTATGTAGAAAATAATTGAAAAAGTGGATTTTGCATAATAGGTGACCTTTAACAATTACATGTAAGGCACTGACAAACAACCGATGTCAAAACGGATAGGCTAAAGTTGCAATTGAATACTTCAAGTCTTAGTTTACTGACTCTTTGTCCAGATATTTCTTGGTTTTATTCGTAACCTTACTCATTAATACCTTACTTATTAGTTTTATAATAGAAGTTATTGTACAGCTGCTTGTGATGAGATGATAAAGCACTGCTGTTTGTGCAGTTAATCTTATTATTTTAAAGAGATGAGCATGTTATTCTATTAATTGGTGTATACAACCTTGACAGAATCCTGTCAGAAATATGGCACATATATTTCTTCTAAAGAAAGACTTCAACTGCAGATGATTGTTGATGTAGAATTGTTTTTAGGATAAATATACCATCCAGTCGCAATATCAATACAATAATAGCTTCAACACAAAGTTCCACATTAGCTGACTTGTTCTGTTCCAAGGCAAATTCATGTTTATATCTCTAACACAATTGTAGGAAATAAAAAACAGATAAATACTACCTCAAGTTAAATTCCATCTTTAGATGGTTTTACAAATATTTCTGTTAAATCAAAAATCTAAATGTGTAATCTTATATACACCATTCTCATGGAAGACGTGGACACTTGTCAGGGACATGTCGGCCAGAACAGCTAAAGTTTTAAACTGGACCTTAATGTAATGTAGATGGTGTTGTTGGTATTAGTTGCACCCATGATTAACAAGTTAAATGTCTGCTTAAATGTATCAGGAGATGTTTAAATAATTTCTTCTTGCTTGGGAAAGGAGCCTTTTTAAGTACTTTGTCTGATCCACTGTTCTCTCCATCAGCCAGACATCAACATGACTCTTCCTACAGCTGAACACACTTCTACGCTGTCATCGTGGTCTTTGCTTCTGATTTTTAAAAATCTAAGTGTATGAGTGCTAAAACAGCACAGTTCTTTTCACCTATCCTCCTTCTCTAACTCCTTATATCTGGACTCTTTTTTAACCCACATGCAAACTGAGTTGCTGTTGATTGAGGTTATAAAGTTCGGCATTCAAAATACCGTAAAAGTAAAATGCTGTAAAGGTCAAAATAAAATGAAAGAGACACCCATGCATCTTGAATCAAACACTGCAGTTTCCATGATACAGTTTTAGACATTTTTGGACGAGTGAACTGAATCAACCCAAATCACATACAAGAGTATGGAGATTTAAAGATGCATTTAAATTGAACAGTATATTGAATTAAATAGTTATATACCCCTATTATTAGAGAGAGGCATCACACATATTTTACAGAGGTTGTTGTGTGCTTAGTTAAAAAAGTGATTTGGGTTGACACAATGGGTGTTTTTCTGTCTGTCCCATGCACATCTTTTACAGCGGTTGAACTGATTGCATATATTAGCTGTAAAGCTATTTTGTTCCATTTAATGTGGAAAATGATGGTAATTGCGTAGGTGACCTTCACTTATTACTGTGCCTGTTCCATGGACTATTTGAAAATTGGACGTAGTCATCGAGAGTTCACCCATCGGTTTCTGAAAAGCCTCCGCATAGCTCAAAGTGGCTGGTTACCAATGTCCCTATCATGGCAGTAACTACTACACCTTATCCATGTAGTAAACCATGTATGCTGTATTTCATGGCACTCCATCTAAAAGTAGTTGAGATATTTCAGTCTGGACCAAAGTGGTGGATCAACGAACCATCATGGCTATCAGCTGTAGATATATAGCCATACCATACAAACTGTCCCATTTAAAGATCTTTAGTGACGGCTGAAATGATCAAAATTCCATTTCATTTCTGCCTTTGTTGACAGATATAAAAAGCAGTTCTGCAGCTGCTAAAGCTCAGACTGTCATCTGCATGACAATGAGATGCACTTGGGTTATTCTGTGAATGACAGAGGCTGCTCTGCTATCACTTCCTGTCTGTCAAAGTGGATCCCTGCAGGCTGCATAAAGATGAATAAACAAACACAACTCCTGCTTCTGATGTATTTTATTGGTTTATCTTGAATTCTGATCACCTCGCAGGAGCGTTAACATGCACGTTAATATCCGTGTATACCTGAGGAATTTGGAGTGATTCTAGCACATCCTGTTTACTGTAACGGCAGACGGCTGAGATGTTATGAAACCTCGCCAGTCATCACGATTGATTTGGAGGAGCTTTTAACATTGTTTGCTCTTACTCGGTTTCCATGGCGACAAGGACTGTTTTTTAGTTTGATTAAAGAGGGTTGTGATTGGGGTGTGATGTCGCATTGAAACGGCTGATCCCGAGGGAGCGAGCATCCGGATGAAGAAGAACACACGTTTCATTTCGAAATACAATTGTATTAGAAGCCACATTTACGAAAAAATTCCAAAAAGAAAAGTAGCCCTCCAATGATGAAAAATCCACCTTGTTTTAGGATTTTCTTTCTTTGGATTTACGTTTTGGGTGTATCTAAATCATGGGGCGTAAACAAAAATGTCTCAATCAAGTATCAATGTATCGTTTAATCATTATGAGAAATAAAATACAACACTTTTACCGTCCATGTTGTTACCACATAACCAATTAAAGATCATGAATATGAACACATTCACAAGTCTAGAAATGGGCGATCTAAGGAGCTTCTGAAATCTATGCTGCCTGCATGACATGCCAAACAATATGAAATAAAAAAGCAGAACACAAATTAAAATCAATGGAATACATTTAAAAATATGTTGCAGTTCTCTGCTTAAAACACAATGCCATCATATTAATTACATCCATTCAGGCATGGTATTTATTGCATATGAGGAAGGTGCATCTGCTAACACTTCACTATCTGCACATTTGGAATATAACACAAAGACAATCAGGTTTTGAAAATGATGGTGTCTTTGTGTTGGTGAGCTAACAGTCTGTGAACAACAGCCTGGAGCTTCACTTCCTGATAACACATTTTTCTCACTAACAATTTTGAGGATTTAGTGCGAGTGGGCCAGAACTCCCCCGAATTTCATAGCAGAGAAAAAAACTACTTTTAATTACAGCATATTCATAACAGATTCATAAAATATGAATTAAAAGACACACCCCAAATGTTTTTATGCATTTAATACAACATTTCTATTCCAATTGGTTTAAAACATATATTTTAACTTTCAACACAGATGTCGACTTTGTCACTAGTCAAGTTTCTTTCTACAAGAGCATCAGCCTGTAAAGGATGAAACTGTAGAGCAGCCTTACCATTTGAATACACCTTGCTCAGATTCACAGTATTACACTTACAAAGTGTTAATGACGCTGAAAAGAAAAAGAACAAAAACGCGTTAATGATACTATTCAATTCAACATATATTGTTCCAGTGGGAAAGAAAACTGAAATATTAAAATAATTATTTTCAGCTTAGAATATTCTTATTGTAAATGAATTATTTAAGTATTATTAAACATGTACATGCATGAAAGTATATGTGAGAACAATAAAAATGCATTATTGTTTATGTTCATTATAAGGTTTTTTTTAATCTTTTGATCCCTGGCAGGATTTAAGTATGGGTCTGTCCTTTTTTTGCCATCATCAGACAAAGGTCACCTGTCCTCAGGATCACATGTCCAGTCTGCACCTGATAATAATCAGCACTTTGATGTTGTTTATCCTTCGATTTTCAAAGATTATTGGCTGCAGCGGATCTCAGCCATGCTTCGCTTTGGTCAGACAGTTAACAGCCAGCCAGTCAGACGTCTTCCCAAATACACTCATCACATTTTTCTAAAGGCACAAAATGTCTGCTGCTGACTCTGGATGTGAATTTCTAAACGGGGACAAACCAACTGGGGATTTGACTCATGTCTGCGAAGATGTCAAGTCTGACATGTGTGAAGACATTTACAGCTTTTAAACTGTGAGTCATATCCACAATCCTTTTAGCAAGGAATGAGTTTCTGTTTTTTTAAGAGGTTTGTACCTCTCTGTATAAAACCATGACAAATACCAACAGTCCAAGTTGTAAAGCTAAAAGTATTTTTTAGAAGGGAATAGGTTAAAAGAAAGACAAATCAACAGAAGAAGGCAGACAGCAAGTACACACTGACAGGAACACGGTATGAGCTCTGGCAGTGTTTAAGGACTTGTTAGTGGAAAATAAAATGTGAACAGACTCGGACAGTTACAGAATAACTCGATCAGTGCTGCCGTCTTTTTAAGTTACGTTGCTGTTGCCGCAGTTTCAGCCGTTGGTAGGCCATGGAACTGAGTATTTTTTTCTTAGCGGAAGCAATACGATAATTTATAAGTCAATCAAATAATTTTCAATTAATATTGGGAGTCAAGTCATTCGTTTATTTAGTAGATGGCGGGATAATGTGCAACAACGTTTATCAAGTAAGGGACATTGTGCAGCAAGGCAGTCATTATTGAAAAAAGAACATCATGGAGTAAACTAAAAACAAAAACTTACAATACATTTGACACAAACAGAACAACAACATCTTGAGCTTTAGGCAACAGAACTATTTGTCTATTACGCAAGGATCGTAATTTAGATTGGTGATAAACTGCGTGAAAATATGAGAAAAACCTATTTTATGTAGCAGGCCCCTTACGACCCATATTTAAAACAGCCATATCATCTGATAGTATTTCAATCGGGGGGGGATCAATTCCTTAGCCACTTGATCGCAGTGGAACAAGCTGTTAACAGAACACTGACATGTCATCACCTCAATGTGATACATTATTATTCAGGTTTGAGGTAAAGGGATTGTTTTGCAGCACTAAACGTAGGAGCTGGATCTATGGTGATCATTGTGGAATCATTGATTTGGCAATAAATAATATGACAAGTACTATGCCCAACACTGTGCAAGGATTGATGAAGAACCAGTGTTTTCCTAGACTTTCTCTTTTGTATCTGTTACAGTGTTTCCCCTAGGTTTACTGCCTTGGTAGGGTGCTGCTCGGGTACTGAGCTCCCCCGAAGAAATTGTTCGGGGCAGCCACATTTTTTTTATCCTCTGGAGCAGAGAGAGGAGCTGCGGATTATTGTTATTGATATCGTACAGTCACAAAGTATTTGTACATTAAAAAGTAATAAAGTACAGTGTTACACTGTACTTTATTACTTTTATTCAAACTGTATTCCCTTCTTATCATGTAGCCTACACTTCTTCCTTTCATTGATACATTTAAATCACCTGACTACAGCATATAACATACCTGCTGCAACCCTGTGCTGCTGCTGCTTCTCTCTGCCTCATCCTCTATTGCTGGAGGCAGCTCCACCTCATCTGATCTCTGATATGAAAGCAATCGTGATCATATTGAGCTATTGGTGTGAGTCTAACATTAAACAAGCAGTCTGCTTGTCATACATTGCTGACGATACATTTTAAGAGGTAACTGCCGCTAAATGCCGGTAGCATCAAGCTTAAGGTGACCAGATTTTCAAAATTAAAACCGGGGACATTTTGAGTTTTGCGGTCAAAACATCATTAACATATCCAATTTTCTTCACTGTTAAAGAAAAAAGGGGGACAATTCTGGTTAAATTTAATTTGAACATTTTAACTGTTGGATACAAACAAAAGGACAATAGCTCATATATGAGATTTCAAAAGTATTTTATTTTGAAACTCTACATCAGATTGTCCTGATTTTCTCTGATTAACTAGATGGGGTTTCCTGCTATCACCCTGAAGTGAAATAAGTATTTTATTGACTTCGAATGACTCTTTGATTATGGACAGTTCCATTAAATAATAATCAAAATATAGATGGACAATAGATCTAATTTGAGATTTTAACAAAACAGCATACATTTTAAATTGTGCTTCAGAAAGTAATGTTATTTTAGGAGTGTTGTGGGATGGTGTCAACATCAATTGAAAATAGTCACCCAGTGGAAATGTCAGATATGTCTTCATAACTGTATCCTTACATTTTACATTCACTCAGTTATAATGTGGTAGTTATATGTAGTTTGTTTTAAATCATTATTGATCACATTATATAGTACATATTTCTTAATTTAAGCTCCAGTATGAATATGTTTGGTGTGTTTTTTAGGTATATTTGTTATTGACTGAGTAAACGCATTTATTTTGAAGGCAGTTTTTACAGGCCTCTACCGTAATGCTTAGGATATTCGCACCGCAATATAACGTGCGGGCTGGCTTGACTGTGTTTTCCGAAGTGGGGGCTGGCTTGACCACAGTCTGTTTACCCAGTGTGTCCTGACATGAAACGTTTTATTTCACCTTGCTATGTGTTTTTAACGTATATTAAAAAACGGGGACATTTCCGGGGACAGTTTCAACCGGGAACAGGCCAATACAAATGGGGACTGTCCCCGGAAAACGGGGACGTCTGGTCACCCTAATCAAGCTAGCAAATCCTGCATTAGCCTCACATCAACAGGTGTAGACAGAACATCCAATTATCCTGAGCTAATTTACTGAATAAACCAACTCACATCTCCTGTCTTTTTTTTCACCCAACTCATTAGACTATTCTTCTGCTGGCGTTTCAGTGTTATTTTCTGTCAAATGCAATACTGTAGTTCAAAACCGCGGTACCTGCTCACCATCTGTGAGCTATTTTTAGAATGCGCACGCTACGTTCGTTGTCGCGTTCGCGCGCGTCCACCTGGGCAGGCTGTGTGTGTCCTTCTCCCGTGACGATAACGGTTTGCGGTTAAAAAATAATAATAAACGAATTTGAAACTGGGACACACACGGCCAGACAGCAGAGCTCGGGGCAATAATGCAGATTTGTTTGACCTTTTTACACTTTGTTGTTCTCCTCGTTTACTCCGCTCTGGTCTCTGATTGTGAGTGTGTGCATTCGTGTGTGTGGGGGGGGGGGGGGGGGTTCCGCCCTTCAGAAACAGAGCGAAGGGAGAATGTGAATACGCAAAGCAGTGGACACTGAAACATGCACATACATTGGATAAATAATTATTTTTTAAAATAAAAAACACCTTGAATTTCAGGCGGGGCGCGGGGCTCCGTTGGCAGGGCGCAGTGTCCCACCAATACAATACAGTAGCGAGCCGTCAGGGCCCTCTAGGCCCTCTGTGAGGGCCTAAGATATTCTAAAAAATAATATTTGAAAACATTAAAAAAAAAACATTTAAAAAAAAAAAAAATTATATATTTGTTTTGTTAAATGTTTCATTAGTTCAACCTAAATAACTTGATTTAATTGTATTTAAAATAACATTTCCAAATAAATAAATCCTTCGAATCTGCCTGTTCAGTTTCTGTTGGAATGTGAAGGGTTAAATGCCGTCTCTGCGAGTTACTGTGAAGACGGGAGGGCTTGTTGGTCCCTCTCTACATTCACAGAGGGCCCAGCTATAGTAACTCAATGAGAGAGTAATGTCAAATGACAGTACAATTGACCAATCATATCTTCCCTCTAAATGGGTGGGCTTTATTTTTGCGGACTTTATGACAAGTTCCGCCCGCTGTGAGGTCTATGCAAGTGGTGCAGTGACGCGTCCTAAAACCCGGAAGTAAGCCACGCTCGGATTCCCTCGACAGAAAGCAATGGGATTTCTCCATAGGATTTTAGAAGATAGCTGGAAATAAGGTCTGTGGAAACGAACCTGTTAGATAAATGTACATTTTGTTCAGCCTGATAATATCCACATGTCTACCCTACTTTTATTATTTTCGAATCATAAATCTAAACGATAGATTTATGATCGATAGATTTATAATTAGCATACATTCGTTCATGATGGCTCACTTCAGTGATAGTGATGATATCGTTGCGAAATTGTTAACCGAGTCATTTTCAAGATTGAGTTACAATGATAAACTGGAGTGGCAAAGTATCAGCTGCATGACCCGCAAGTGCTTCATCCAAAAGGACAGGAGGATGGACTTTGTGTTTAAGTGATTTGATCATCAAAGGTAGGCCTAAGTCATTTTCAATGTTGGCCGCCGTGCCGACTTAATTCATTTTGAATTGTTACTTGGCTGTGGGTGTCCTGTCATGATAGGTGTTTATATAAATGATGTTGTTTCGTGTGGTAGAGGGTCGCTGTCATTGATGCGTTTTGCACCCGGGCCGTTGTTTTGATATTCCGCTGAAGTATACGCTGAGCCTTAATAGCTCTTCTTTTTTTTCGAGGGAAGGGGGGGGGGGGAGCGGTCAGAGGGCCTAGGTATAAAAGTCACGGCTCGCCACTGATACAATGGTAGGGGAAACACTGTTATAATTGGCTGTGCAGTGGTTTGGTGCAGTGTGCGAACTATACCACGATCTCCGGGGGAGCCGGGATTTATTTATTTTTTGCGGGGGGGGGGGGTAAATGCTGATCCGTGCATTAATAGCAACAGCACAGACATAGGCCTATTATAAAGAGAAAATCTGTTGCACACGGGGTGGTGCCACAGGTCTACATTTACATGAAACGTCCCGATGGATCATGTTCATGTCAACAGATTTCCCGAGCATGTATGGGCTACGCAAACTTCAATCAACTTGATAATAAATAATCCACGGACCACCAATGTAATGTTTGACTGTTTAATTAAATCAACTTAAAATTACTCAAAAACAGGCTACATTGTTTCACATGGGCTATAGCCTATTATGGCTGTAGCCTACACAGAGCCGAACACACGCGGTAAGAGCAGCCAGTGGGACACAACCATGAACAATATTAATATTAATAATACAGCTATAGCACAACACAACCCTCTCACTGCCTGGAGAGACGCGACGCCACACACACAACACAACGATGCACATAGCCCTTCTCTCATAAGTAGGCCTATCACAGCAATCCATAGGCCTACAACACAGCAAAATTAAAGTAAAAGCGGGCCTTACCTAACACAAAAGCGACCACAGCGGCCTGGGCTCAGCTGATTTTGCTCTAGGTCCACTAGCCCATGATGTGGACGGACGATGACCCGATTTAAGCCAAGATGTGATGAAAAGCGTTGGATCGAATCTCTCCAGTGGAGGTCCATTAAGGTCCACAAAAAGTAGTGATGAGATGATGGCTTAACGCAGTCTATTGCGAGTCTTACTGTCAGTGTCATTCACAGCTGAAAAGCCCCTCTCGCACTCCGATGAAGTGGGCAGGTATGTTCTGCTTGCTATGGACAGTTTCTCCAGCGTTTTGCCTGGTGCAGGTGCAGCATCTTGTAACTTCCAGTCGCGAAGCTCCTGCACTGCTTCACTGGCAGATTCACAGAGTGCTTTCGCAAGGGCCCGTATTTCTTTTCCCCCATAAAGTATAAGTGCGTTGCGGTCCTGTGGCCAAAAGCGCTTGTTGAGGGGTTTGAGCTTATTAACGAGATCTGACTCTGGCATTCGCTTCTTAAGATTGTCGATCACAGACTGATAGAACTGACCCCTTTTAATCTTACCGCTGCTCTCTACGAGTTCCAAACCTTTGAACAGTCCTTGTGTTATGCGTTCCTCGGCCTTCTGTGCTGATTTACCTCCACACTCTTTCATAGCAGAAAGTACATCGATGCACTGCTGAATCTGACAATTAGCGCTCACTATATCTATGTCCCTTTGATGCAAACTTAGTGACAGGGCCTGCAGCTCACGAAGCATGTCTTTCATGCAAGCCAGATCGGCTACAAATCCAGCGTTTGAGAGTTGTTTATGGAGCCCAAGGAATTTCTTCCTTTCAGTGTCATTACGAGATGGATCCTCACTTGCGACTTTAAAGTGGCTTGCTAAAGCAGGGTAGTTGTTCCAGATGGCTTTAACAGTTCTAAAACTGCTTGACACCCACCTGATGGTAAAAATCTGCCCGATTTTTAAACGCTGCATATTCAACTCCGCTGCTGCCTCCTCCAGGAGTCTCACATTCTTCGTGGACTGATTGTACAAAGTGTACAACTTTGAAACGAAAATCTCGAAGTGGTTACATCCAGCAACAAGTTTTAGAGAGTCGTGAACTGCCAATTCTAGCCGGTGGAAAAGACAATGTATAGACTGGATTTTGGGGAAGTCCTGTTTTAGCCGAGCAATGACCCCACTGTTTTTGCCAGTGAGGACAGACTCGCCGTCAGTGGCTATGCTGATGAGATTGATAAACAAAAACTCGTCATCAAAACCTGCGTCACGTAGAGCCTCTCTCAGGCTGTTGTAGATGGACTCGGCGTCTGTGCCCTGGGCTAACTCCTTGAGGTCTAGAGGTCAGACATTATCCACATCTCCCTTTCCTGTCACGTCACATCTCACATATAAAATCATATATGCACGTCCGTGCACAGTGCTCTCATCGATAGTGATGCTTATTTTTGACGGGGCCTTTTTAACATTAGAAACAAACTTTCTGCATTTCGAGTGCAATCTGGCCAATAATCTCAGCACAGGATTTGTCGGATCTGTGTACAGCGCCTACCTTTGCCCCATTGATCTCTTGGAGCTGCATGACAGGTGGGAGTTTTTTAAATGCCATCCTTTCCTTTGCTATCATATAGGCGGATCTGAAAGCATTGGACGTTTCTTCTAACAACTTTGCGTTGATTGCGAGAATCTGGTTCGGCAGTATTGCTTGTTTTCTTGTTTCTGCCAGTTCAACTGCCCTGTTGTTCGCCACACTATCCCAATGCTGAGGAGAAGGCTTTTAGCATCCCTGCAAAGAGTACAGCCTATGCATCCATCCTTGGAGAACAGCCATGGGAGACGTGTGATCCACTCACTCCACTGTTGGCTGGTCCAGCCAGCCGGCGGCCGCGGGATCACAGCAGCAACTTCGCCCCCCCCCCCCATCTCGAGCAGCAGGCAGGGAGGAAGAGGAAGAACAGGTGAGGTGGTCATCAGCAGCATCATCATCTTCTTCCACATCTCCTTCGACCTCTACTATGGTAGTTGTAGTCATCAAGTTAGCTTCTCTTGGCTCGTCTTCTTGTGTCTCTTCAGCCCCCAAGTTAACGTTAGCTGTCAAGTTAGCACTAGCACTGACGTTAGCTCTCTCCTCTCTCGGTTCTGTTGTAGCAGCAGTCACAACGTACGATGAGCTATCACCAGCTACATTCGGTTGGTCTTCTTGATCAGGTTGTTTGGCCGTCTTTTTAAAGAAATTGCCCAAGGTAAGTTGTTTTTTTCTTTTCGACATGTCAGCAGCAGCAACAATGCCTGGTAAACATGCAGTGCTAACTAAACGAGCTTGTGAGTGAGTGGGTAGTGGGTGGAGCTGCGGGCAGCGTGCAAGCAGGCAACACTTTTTTCATGAATCATAAACTCTAAATATCATTTTATTTCACTTATTTTACACCTTCGAAAAAAAAACCATGCCCAAAATGGAATTTATTTGGTCATCATATCAGTATTTTAGAGAGCTCCCCTCAAATTTCATAAACCATGTTCCCAGGGGAGCTCATGTCACCACTAGGGGAGCTATAGCTCCCCCTGCTCCCCTCCAGTTTGCACCCTGGTTTGGTGTCTGATCCAAGGATCTCTTTTGGCCTGCTTTCGGTTGCATTTGTTCCACAATTTCTGCCTGGGTGGTCGGAAGATGCCTTAGGTTGTGATTGTCTCTATTGACCGAAGACACATTTCTATCCTTGAACATGGTTTTCTTTTAGTTTACCTTGTTTGGAAAAATATGTTTTCTTCATTTGTATCCCCTTGCTTAAGAAGGGAAGTGTCAATTTAAAGCTCAGTGTTTGACTTGTGATGGTGGAAGAGTTTGGATTTAGTCTTTGTGTGTCAGCTCCACTGCGCTGTGATTGACAGGAGATTATTGGTTGAAAACATGGAAATCAGACAGGCTGAAGGCAGAGGAAGCCCTGCTGGTGAATTTGAAAAGAAACCTGAAGCATCAGAAGTTTTTCCAAATGAGCAGGTGACCTTGAAAGTCCTTTTTTTCTCTTCAACACCTAGATTCATCAGTATGCTTCAGGCTCCTCTCACCATCCTGAAGAAAACTGAGAGTGAGATCTGCAGGTTTATATTCTTCTAGGTCTGAACAAGAAAACAGTTTTACCAACAAATAAAAAGATGATTGTTGAATTTCAACAAAAGAATAAAGTCAATAAAATGTTTATTTAAGTAATTCCAATATGACACAGTCCCCATCAATTATTTTTGTCCATGTCGTATTGATTCAAATTCATATTACTATGAAGGTGCTTAAGATTCAACTCGTTAACTTGGCAGAAATGTGTTAATGATCAGTGATTTCATTTGCGAGTATATAAAGAAAATTAAGAGACCACTCCAAATGTTTCTTATATCTCAATCTCTACATGTATGGCCACCATTCCATTCCAGCCTCTGTTGAATTCCAACACAGATAAATGTTGTCAGTAGTTTCTAAAATGTAAAAGAAAATGTGAATTTTACTCAAACACATAGCTAGAAATACTAACACCAGATAAACTGATAAGGCTGCAGTGGGCTCTTCATTTTTTCCAGAGATGTATTTCAACACCTTTTTCGTGCGGACGCTCTGAGCGATTCAAGTTGAAAATACTACTTCATTTGGATGGAAAGCTTGTTTTTCAGATACTATTATTACAAAGACCGAAAAACCCTGTATGTTGCTTCTGGTGGGTGTATGCTTTTTATGGTTCTCCTTTTTCACTCAAGTGTGAGAGCCATAGTCTTCCGGTTGGTGCTCATTGTGAAAAAACAATGTCAAACAAATATGTGGTCGCTCAAACAGATGATAACATGCCAGGGGGTGATGCTGGTTTGTCATACAACAGCTGTGATGCTTTGTGGAGATATCATAGTCATAGGAAAGATAAAAAACAGCCGGAAATGCTTTTCTGATAAAACGCTCGGTCGAGGCTCTCCCCAGCGCTCTGCCAGCTCTTTTCTTGCCAGAAAAAAGCGTTATGTGCCACATGTGGACATACTGTAGACACTTGGAAAGGTATGGTCAATTTAAAGCCAACACAGAAGCACTTTACAGATTCTTGCTGTTTTTGTTTCTTCATGCTTGATTAACTTCCATGTTGTTTTCGATAATCGTGTCAGCTGAATGTGTAACCAGTGCTAAAGTTACAGGTTCATCAATACAATGTTGTATAACTGCATTATCAGAGATATGGGATAGAGACTAAAATGCAAACATTTGTTCAATATATTGGTATTTTGTATTTATTTAAAAAAAAAAAGATTTCCATTGACTTGGTACTTAGACATAAGTTCAGATACAAGAGAAGAACAACAATTGCACATATAGTTACCGGGCGCGTGACAGTATTATTCTTAGCCGAGGCACAAAAGTGTGTTTTCAGAGTAGTACAGCTCATGTGGAGGCTGCCAGTCCATTAGGTATCAAAGAATCAATGCCAGCCAGTGTGAAAGGGCTTCATGGTACGATGGTACGCCCACAAGCTCCACTCTGCAGGTTTTCCCCTGCATTCATTCACCATAGCCTTCACTGCAGAAGGAAACGGAGAAATACAGAGAACAGCCATCGTCTGACGTTACCTTCCAAGAATCACCTCGTATACTCTCCTCTCTTGCCTTTCATATTTTATTTATCTGCAGCTTTCCTCACATGTCGTTCCCTTCTACACTGGGGATCTAGTTCTCTCATCTGAAATCAGATTTGCATACGGTAATATACGGGTATGTATATATAAAGTCTTGTTTAAAATGTGTCCAGATATCTTGTTGAGCATCATAATGGCCTACAAGCATCTGTAGCACTACACTACAAATACTTAAATAAAACACAACTCCTTGTTTGTCTGCTATTGTTTAACACCAACGTTTTGCATAAATGGTTTTAAAACAGCCTCAGGCAAACTCTGTTCTCATGTCGGAGGGATGCAAGTCCCCCTGGAAATGTCTGAAGGTGTTTCCAGAAGCAAAGCTAATTCTTAACAAATGTAGTTGTTCTCCAGACCATGCATCCACATTGATTGTTTGTTTAACCTTGTGAATTGGTTGGATATTTACGCAAAAAAAAATACTTGTATATGTTTATTATTAGTATTACTATATTTAGTATATGTTTAGGAAAAGATCATGGTTTGTGTTTCAACGGGTACATCTGTTATGGAATTAAGCTCCATACTTAAAGTAATCTATGTACTTGTGTGGACTCTTGTGTGCCGTAGGTTATTTAAGTCATGCAATATGTGACAAGTTAAGTCTGTTACTGTTATAAGTCTGTTAACTGATGTAAGTTACGTTTGAGTTTCACATAGGGCAGGACTAGAATGTTCAAAATCCTGTGTTTGTATGGCCTCTGTTTTGTATATATTTCTTATAGTCGATTTAAGTCAAAATAAATCAAAATTGACATTTGGTTTTACACAGGACGCAGCGGTCACCTGATTGAAAGTCATTTGTTTGTTGAAACCATTCATCAAGCCCGATCTCGATCGATGTCAACCGATGTTCTCGTTCTTTCCTGTCATTGATATTAGGGGCACCAGTGGTCGTCGCCTAACAATAAACATACATATTGGTCGTAATAGGCTGCTAGGACAAATGTTTTTTGGGTGATGACATTCTCTTCTTTCACCTTGTTTTAAAAGATTCATTGTGTGCTCGTACCTAAGACTTCCCTTTTGGGGAAATCAAGGTTATAGTAGAGGTTTGACCAAATAAATAATGTGGATGTGTTTCCCTGGTGAGGACAATCTCACCCATAATTGATATATCCTTTTTACCATGGTATCAGATGTGAGTAGTCTGCAGTCCCAACACAACGTCCTAACAATTATGTTTATAAAGTCCTTATTTGTTATGCCATGTGATAGGGTTTGGTTACATTTCCATAAAATATTTGTCATGTCTTCTGTTTAAAGTTACATTTAATTTTTTAACAAAGACTACAATATATTCCTAACCCAGACCTAAAGAGCCTTAATATTTACACATCAAATTATGTAAGCATTTGGGCTGGGCACGTTATTATCGCGTTAACGCATGAATTCATTAACACCAGTGACTGCTGCAGGGCTCACATGAACGGTAACAGAGAAGAAGTGGCGAGGACAGAAACATGGAGGAAGGTACCAAACTCTTACATGGACATTTTACATCTCTTCCAGACGGCGGAGTTGATAGAACCAGAGTTATTGTAATCACTGCAAAGTTTAATTTAATTATCTCTGGACTCTGAGGGTAACTTGTTCTTCTATAACGATCTAGATACAACGTTAATTCCCTGGCAGTGGCAACTAGCTTTGGTTTTATATTTTATTTGATTACATTAATTAAAGTTTAAGTTGAGATTTACAAGAAGTATTTTAACTGCTACTGTGTAAAGGGAATACTGCTGTTAAAAATCACCTTATTTGTTTGAAGTGTTTGCAAACCAAATGTTATTGCACTACTGTTCCTATAGCAGTATTTTAATTAATTATTGAATTGTTCCCATTAGAATGTTATTAATCGCGATTAAACATTTTAATCATTGCCTGGCACTAGTAATCATGCTATCAAGACTTTGCATTTTGGCAAATAATAACTAACTTCATGGAAAACCAAATCCTGGGAGGGTATAATGTTTCCTTCCAATTAGTTTTGCTTTTGCAAATGCGTTGCATATAATATAAAATGTCTAAGACACAGGATTAGCAGTTCACATCGGGGGGCTTCCTGTCACTGTAAAACAATAACAAGAACACGGTATGGGCTCTGGCAGTGTTTAAAGTCTGGTTCATGGAAAATAATGTGAACAGACTTGAATGTTTACAGATAATGAAAGCAATACGATCATTTTTAAGTCAATAAAATAATTTCTAATTTATATTATGAATCAATTTTTTGGTTTATTCAGTATGTGGACGTGTAATATAGGCAGGTTAATGTGCCCAACCGGGTGTTCTTTTCCATTAATGACCGCCTCTAGCACATGATCCCTTACTGTACGTAGTCACCTGATTGAGTCTCTTGTATATTAAAGATGTCTCTACTGTTACATCTGCTGACAGTGCCGGAAGACTGTGATTTATTTCCCAGTTCTAATGAAAACATAATGAAAATGCTGCTTGCAAACACTTCAAACTGTTTCATGTGAAATTGGGCTAACATAGTCATTGTTAACGGTTGATTGTGTAGCGTTGATTTCGTTGAAGAGAAGAAAATGGTTGTTGGTTATGAGGATGTTTCGCAGCAGCAAGAGTTATTATGGAAGTGAGTAAACCATTAAAGCTTGTCATTCAATAGAAAGGTAAGTGGTATGTGTCTGTGTGTGTGTGTGTGTGTGTGTGTGTGTGTGTGTGTGTGTGTGTGTGTGTGAGTGTGAGTGAGTGTGAGTGAAAGAGAGAGAGAGCTCTTACAGTGATGAGGGATGGAGATAAAAAAGACGAGAGGCTGGAGAGACAAAATGGGAAAAAAATATGGCTGCACACACACACACACACACACACACACACACACACACACACACACACGCACAGTGCGTCCTCTTTCAGCAGCCTGACAATAAAGACAGGGATGATTTCCGTCTGGGAAAAAAACTCTCAGTGTGGCTGCTCACTGGAGGATTTAATAGAAGGGGAGGAGGACGAGGAAGGGAGGAGGGAGAGGAGGAGGACATGAGGACAAGAAGAACGGAAAGGGAAGGCTGACGGAGAAAAGAAAAGGTTATAAAACAGAGGAAAGAGGGGAGAAAAAAAAGAAAGGGGGAAAATGAATGGAAAAGACAAGAGGAGGACAGGAGAAGAGGCCAGGGAGAGGAAAAGGAGAAGATGATAAAAACATATAGGAGAGAAATTATGAAAGCACGAAATATGACGTCAAGAAGGTGGAGAGAGAGGAGGAGGAATGAGCAATGGAGAGGAGACAAAAAGAAGAATAAGGAAGGAAATGAAACCCAAGGATAGGATAGAAAGCATAAGGCTGACTGTTGGATAAGGCAAGGGAGGAAATAACAAAGAGGAGGAAGAGGATATTAAGAAGAGGAAGGAAGAAAGCGGGGAGAGGAAGAGCATACAATGAGGGAAAGAGAGGGGTGATTAATGAGGATGGGAGGGGAGGAAATGAGAGTGGATTATGAAGGCAGAATGGAAATAGGGGAGAAAGGAAGAAGAAAGAAGTGGAAAAGTGAGGAAGAAGGCATGGAAGAAAAGGGAAGAAGAGGAAAGGACAACATGAAGGAAAGGAGGATGAGGGACAAAAACAAAGGTTCATTTAGAAGAAAGAGAATGAGAAAAGGAAATGGGAAGATATAGTAAGACATGCAGAGGTGAATAATGGGGGAAGAGAAGGCAGAAAAGAGGAGAAGGATGCAGTAGAGATGGAAGATGGAAAAACGAGGAGAGAATAAGAATGAATAGGATGAAGGGATAGAGATTTTCTCCTCACACAAATTGTCAAAACTCTGTTTTACACACTCCTGCATCTATTAACAGTTAGATGAGGGGGCGGACGAAGGATGGATGGATGAATACAAATATGGATCATTCGATTGAATAAACATTATTAGCATCTTCAACACATACAAGATGATTTTCTCTAAGGCGTGACAAATGTGATTTAGTTTTTCTTCACAGCATAAAAAATAAAGATAAAAAAGTGTCTTTGTTAATTATGGATTTTTGAGGCAGAATTAATGGAAAACTCAGCTGGCTCCCCTGGTACTCCCCCCCCCCCCCCCCTTCTCCTGATTAATTTGGGTAAATCCAGCTCTGTATCTGCAGTTAGTGGTTCAACCTCAGAGCTCAACCGAGTCCAAGGAAACTTTGAAGTGAAATATTTAAAGATTGTTCTGCTGCTGTTTTCCTCTGCTCTCATCACCAAAGTGGGTGAATTCAATTGAAACACATCTTTTACAAGGATCTATTGAGTATTGTTAAAACAAATATTGTTTTTAGTTGAACCTACACTACTAACAGTGGTAGATTGGTCACTCAAAGTTTTTGGCACTTTTTAAAGCAGCTACCTTATTTCCTCTAATGAGAAGGTGCTTCAGACAGGGGCAGTTTTTTTATATTTTCATGTATTATTTATATCTTACATATATTCATATGTTTTAGAGACCATGGAAATAATGAAAACTTAGACGATTAGTCTTAAGGTAAGATTTAATTCAGAAAAACAATCAAAAGTGAGCCCAATTTAATCTTAACTTCAAACATTGTTTAGGTGAATAAGAGCCATTTGAAATTGTTATTTACATTTTCCATCAACCAAATCATTGAAATGCCTTCTTTTGTTGATTCATATTATAGCACTTCAAGGCGCTAGATTTAGTTTTGTAGCATAACGTTAATACTAGTGATAACCGGCTAGCTAGCTATAGTTTCAGTGTGCTATTGGCCAATCCAGTCGATCAAGAGAGAACCAAACTGACTGCTGAGCACAGTCGCTATACTTTTTTTTGTTGACGGGCGGGGGCTGGGAGAGCGCTTTGAGGTGGATGTGTGTCAGGAGCGGTTGATGAGTTCAAGTGAATCTGGAACTTCAAGGTTGTATCTCAAAAGCATGAAAAACTCATCAACATTTGTCTATGACTTAAATGATATCTCGGCCGTATGATTGGGCTATGAAAACGTTATGTACTATTGCTTACCTAATTGTTCTACACATAGATAGTGATTTTTGGAAAACCAATCAAGCATTGTTATTTTCTTAGGGTTTCTATACTGCATATTATGAAGCAATGGTTAACCTTACCTTAAATGATGCTATTTGACCGCAGAGATTAGGCCAGACCAATGAAATTAAGCTACAGCTAGAAGGCTAATACTTGAGGGGATTATGTGTGGAATTCAGGGAGATGATAAAAACCAAGTATGCAGTAATGCTTTACTTGAGAAAAGGTTATAAATACTAATATGTTGGTAAAGTCATTTAGAGCAAATACCCATGTAAAATCAAAAAACAATCAAACATTATAATCAGACGATGACATGCTAATTGTCACTTGGAAGTCACACTAATGTCTGGTTGCATCTGTTGGTAATAAGCTTATCGAGATAATAGATATGCATCATTATTGTGTAATCTTGAGACAAACAAATTCTTCTTAAGATATTGATATAAATATATTTCAACTGAAAAAACTAAAGCTAGACTTCTTTATGGATTCCAATATTAGTTTTTCAAAGATAATGACTTGATAATGACATGAAACCTTGACCGTTTGTCCTTTTGAGATTAATTTACAATTTTGTATCTTGAGAAAAATGTTCCTTGATCTTGAAGAGTGCCTTTTATATGTGTCTGATTTTTGCAAGGGAGAGTTGAAAGGACGAAATCCACTAAAACATCTATTTTTTGGTGGAATATAGCACATCTGTTCAGTTGTTTGCTTGGTGAATCTGCTGCTGTCTGCGAGGAAAGTTGGGGGAGGATTTGATCAAAGACAAAGTGAGGAAGAAAGATTCTGTGTTTGTGCACAGCTCCAGGGTCCATGCATATTTTAGAGTGAGTGCTTTTTAAGCAGTAATGCTTGAGTTTCTCACATTTTTGTTTAGTTTTTTTCATCTCAGTCTTTGTTACTCAGCCACAAACACTGAAGGGCTCACAAAACAAGAAATTGAAGACTCAGGGAATACAAAAATCCAAGAACTAAAATCGATGATAACAGAAGCTTGAGGTGAGAAAGACTTTGAAAAAGAAGTGAAAGACTGAAATATGAGCTCTTTCTGATCGATTCTGAAAGCTTTCGGTCACTACTTGCTGACTGATGGGGAAATATATTTTTTACGATTAAAGGAAACGATAGTTACGTCTGTAACTACGGTTCTATGAGTTCCGGATAGTGATGGGTCGTCCGTGAACGATTAGTTCTTTTTCAACGAATCTTTGAAGTGAACGAGATGAACTGATTCCTCCCACAAAACGATTCGTTTGTTTGAGTCGCCGCCTTCCGCCAAACGCGAACGACGAACTTAAAGAGCCTGTGACACGAGTTTCCCCCATCATCCAAACCCATCAATTTGAGTAAATATTGTCCCCTTGAAAACCGTTACTGAACTGATTTTGGATATTTGTACTTTGATAACCATTAATCTGCCCTTCAATGTTGACCATATTCTGGATCTTCTCGGGGATTCTTCAAGTCCCGCCAAATTATGTGTGACGTCATTGTGGGCACAGCGCTCCAGCTGCACCGTTCATGATCCCAGCATCTGCATGTAAACGCACGATGGCGCACACAGCAGCAAGCTCAGACAGCGATGACAGTTTAATTTTGAACGTGTCTGAGAGCTCATATGAGGCTGAAGGATCGGTTTATGTTGTATCTGTTAGAAGTTTAGGAATTAGGTGCGTCAATATGGGCGATCATACGGTCATTTAGCCAGTGGTGGAATGGGACTAAAAATCATCCCGCGACTCTCGACCGGCCCACTTCGGTACCGCTAGTAAATTGTCAACGGGGGGAGTGGGGGATGTCAGGGGCGGCGGGTGCTGTAGGCTAGGGAAGGCTAAGCCTTCCCAAATATTTGTGTCACTGCATCCTGGTAAAATACAAATATAATGTATGATGTCTGTGTCTTTGACATTAGCGCTGCTAGCCACCTGTGCCCTGTACTACGAAGCCAGTTAAACATACCCTGGATATGTTTGAGTAACAAACAAACTAACAACAACAAACTAACAAACGAGATCTCGCTAAGCGGTCCTACGATGCTGGTTATCAACTCGGTAAATCAA
Organism: Harpagifer antarcticus; assembly: GCA_902827135.1. NCBI lineage: Eukaryota > Metazoa > Chordata > Actinopteri > Perciformes > Harpagiferidae > Harpagifer > Harpagifer antarcticus. The sequence continues at coordinate 3,622,203 of CADEHL010000622.1, forward strand.
GCCAGGGTTTCTCTCACCAGCTGAGAGTGCGATCACGTGAAAGGGGCGGGGTTAGCTACATTTGACCAATCACAAACAGGGACAAGTGTACTGACAGCGCAGCGTCATACTTCATTAATGAAAAGTAAACTAATATTAGACAAATATGAGCTTTAAATATCCATGACTTAAACATATAATCCAGGATACAAGCCACAGAGTATTCTTAATACAGAACAACTGGTTAAAAAATAACTAGGCCTACCGAGTGTTTGAAAGCGTATAGTTTTATGATATCACTGCCCTATCTAAGACACGAGTGGATCTGACTTTAATTTCATTATTAGTGTTTCGTCAACATAATGTGTTGCTTAAAATAATACTTCTGCATACAGTATGTGACACTGTAAGTGTTGCACGGCCAGATACGGCTGGAGAAGCTGACTCAGATAAGGAAATATATGATATATTATGTTATTATATGATCGATGATCTGATTGATGATAAGTGCGACACGTCGGCGTCTTCTCTGCATACGGCAGTTTAAACTGTATTTCCTTTATCCTGTAATATGACTTGAGAGATTTAAACTCCGCACACTGAGTTGATCTCTTTTCTATAGACACCGGAGGCGAGCAGCGTCAGGTAAAAAAAGTTATTTAGCCTTCCCAAACCTGAGCCTCACGCGCCGCCTATGGGGGATGTGCTAGTGACTTATCCGACCGGCCCACTTCGGTACCGGCCCATCGGGATTCGTCCCTCCCAATTCTTCTTCTTCTTCTTCTTCTTCTTCTTCTTCTTCTTCTTCTTCTTCTTCTTCTTCTTCTTCTTCTTCTTCTTCTTCTTCAACACCCATATAAAACAGAACTGTAAACAGATGAACTTTTTCTTGCACAATTGACTGCACCCAAAACAATAAACCTGCTAGCTAACTAGCCTAAACTCAGTAACAGAATGTGGGCAACACGACGTTCTCCACAGCCGCGCGACCTCTGAGTCAGACGGCACTTCCCCCTTTTCTATCCTACGGGTACAGCCGTACAGCCACTCCCCCTGAACCCTGTTGTAACAACATAATAAACTTTTTGGGGATGCAGCTTGGGATGTGAGGACATGGCTTAGAAAGGGCGTGTCGCCTTCTGTCCTGCCAGTGTTGGCAGGACATTAATTAAAATGTCGAACTCGGACTTCATTTTAAGGACATTTCGGCCAGGGGTGTATAGAGCTATATTTGTTTAAGCACCGGATTGGCAAAACAGAGTGTGTGCACCAGTCTGCCTTGATCTATGTATTCATGTCTGTGACTCTCACAGTATCTGCTGCCCGCAGCTGTTTTATAGAAGGAAAACCTCCTTCACTTCATGAAATCTCTGCAGCACCAGGAGGCAGCGGGAGGGTTAACGCGCAGTGCCTTTCACGCACCGCCTATCACGCACCGCCTTTCACGCACTGCCTTCACTGTGTTTACCTTCAGAATCATTAGAAAGGCTAAAGAGCGGTGTGGCTGATGTGTTTTAACCACACACACCTCTACACACACACACACACACACACGATTTAAACGTAGACTTTTGTTCCTCCATGTTACGTTGTTATTGTTTCACTGAGCGGACCCGCACATTTTTTTCAAACGCTCCCCTTTTTGGTCCATCTGCGCGGTTTTGTGCGCTGTGATGATTCGGCTGTACCTTTAGTAATGAATATTAAATGTTGTGAGGAAATCTTTCCACCAATAATTCCAATAAAAATGTATTCACTTCAGGTTTACGAAAGTAACTGTAATCAGATTACTCGTTTTTCAAATGTAACGCGAGCTGAATACAGTTACTTGATTTTTGTATTCTGATTACGTAACGCCGTTACATGTATTCCCAACCCTGGCCACACCCTACTGGGCTGGGCTGGGCTGGGCTTACAAATATGGGCCGGTAGGATTTAGGTAAGCAAAAAAAAAAAAGGGAGTGGCCGGAACACTTACAAATGTGTTTTTTTTTTTTGGCCCTGCGGCCCACACACAGCACCGGCCCACCAGGGAAACTCCCGGTATTCCAAATGGCCAGTCCGCCCCTGCCACATAGTACGTGCATGGGTTTGAAAGTATAACGTGCTAGCCTGCTGTAATAATATCGTATAGTCAGGCACACATTTATGAGATTTAACAATGGCCAATTATATTTCTTAAATAATATGTAGCCTATTCCCAGAGCATAATTTATGGGGCAACAAGGTGAGGTGTAAAATGTGTTTTAATTAGGGCTGTCAGTCAATTAAAATATTTAATCGCGATTAATCGCATGATTGTCCATAGTTAAACGCGATTAATCGCAAATTAATCGCAAATTTTTTATCTGTTCTAAATGTACCTTAGAGGAATATTTTTCAAGTTTTTAATACTATCAACAGTATTATAACATATGAGTGGACAAATATGCTTTATGCAAATGTTTATTATCATTTGAACAATGACAAATATTCTCATGAATATTAAACACAACAACCTCTGAACATTACAAATATTCGCCTCAATTCAATCTGGAACCTCTCTCATACATTAATACAATACAGATGGTGTGTGTGTGTGTGTGTGTGTGTGTGTGTGTGTGTGTGTTTGTGTGTGTGTGTGTGTGTGTGTGTGTGTGTGTGTGTGTGCGTTGGAGCTATGTGCAACTCAAGGCATATGCTCGAACAGGAGCTGCCTGGACGCTGCAATCATGTTGCGCACTATCCGTGCTGACTTTTCGTACAATGTCCCGCTGTCTGGCTGCCTGCATACAGTGCATACAGTCAAGTGCTCGGCGCAGTTGTGGCGAAATGTCGCTCCTCTGTTTTCATTTAAACAGCTCCTTATATCCGTTAGTGCAGCTAGCTAGCACCAGATGCTAACAACAACAATGCACGTAAGGTCTCTCTCTCGCTCGCTCGGGCCACACATACACACACCCTCCCGGTCCTCCCGATAGCCAGTCGGTGCCTGCCGGTGAGCGTGGAAGTGTGGTCTGCCACAAGCGGGCGGCAGGAGCGGGGCTGTCAGCATCAGCTTGTAGATGGTATTTTAAACTTGATACGCTCTGAAACTACGGGACAGCCGAGGAAAAAAAATACACATGCGTTAATCGCGTTAAAATAATTAGTGCGTTAACTTGACAGCCCTAGTTTTAATATCATACATTTTACGCCAGCAAACTTCTTGTACGGACTTCGGCAGTAGTGAAGACTCAATGAACGAATTAAGTACAAAGAAGAATCGTTCGCGAACGTGCAAATCACCAGAAGTCATTCGTGAACCGGTGAACGAATCAGTGAACACGAATCTTTAAAGTGAACTGAATCAAAAGATTCGTGTCCCCGAAGGGAATCTAAATGCCCATTACTAGGGGGGGGGGGGGGGGGGGGGGGCAGTGACTCGGTCTGTATGTCTGTCGGTCAGATAGCTTATCTAACAGTTAGAACCCACATACGAGACACAACTTTTATAGTCAGAAAAAAGTGTGATTATTATAAAAGAAGAGAACAGCACGCATAGAACAGTAGTTACAAACGTAACCGTGGACAGTGCTTCAAAGCGTCGGCCAAACGGCTGCACACTAGCGATAATATAATATAGGGAGGGATGAAACCCTCTTTAATGGCCACACATGCAGAGCAGGGTTTCCGTTAGCCGGTATTTACCGGTTTTTAGCTGGTCAAATTGAATAAAAACCGGTAAATTCAAAACCTGCCGGTCAAAATGTCCGATGCTCCGATCGATTGGCCGCCTGATCATTATCGGCCGATATTCACTCTTAATAGTTTGATCGGTGCTCTCTATAAAGGCCGATCAGGAGAGCTGGATCTGATCGATATGGACATAAACGCAAGTGAAGTGTAACCGGACGCGAGAGAGAGATCAGATCAGCTGCTGAGTCTGACCTGAAGCCCCGCCCACTGTTTAACGCGCTGCATGAGAAACTGACGGGCTGTCAGGAGAGAGAGGGAGGGAGAGAGGAAAAGAGAGGATCCGTTTCTCCCGTGTTATTATCCAAAGTTAATGTAAACTTTTGAATAATGTAGTTCATCTACTACAAGTAGTTTCTTTGAATGTAATAATGATGTTGTGTGTTGTTTGTGGAATCATTTATTGAAAAATGAATCTGAATTTTTCGATCTGTTACGATTATAAACTGAAGCAATATAAAAACGAGCCCCATTAACTGAGTTTTAAACATCAGCATATCCGGTCATAGTCCGGTAATTACCTGCTAACGGAATCTCTGCCACACAATTCTTATTATTATTATTATTGAAACATGACCGGTAAGTTTCAAATGTGTCCGGTAAAATAAATTCTGTTCGGACATTTGACCGGCGAGAAAAAATCCTAGCGGAAACCCTGATGCAGAGCACACAGCACACACAGTGAATATGTTCTCTGCATCTACCCCATCCTAGTGCTAGGAGTCTTGTACGAGGAGCAGTAAATACAACGATATAGTTAGGCTGAGCCGCGCTACTGCCAACTAAATTGAACGAGAGACGCAGCTAAAGCTGGAAACTCAAAAATGCTAATGATAGCTTGGCACAACGCCACGGTCAGAAAAGGTACAAAAGAGCACAACAAGGGCACCTCCAGGGAGAGGGGACATTATTTACAATATCGGACAAGTATAATAATCCTTGAATAATCCTGGGAAATTTTGGAAAGCCATAAAATCGATTTCCACTGGTGACATCCCAAATGAGCTACCTCCGTGCCTCACCACAGCATCTGGCATTATATCAGACAGGGCTACTATGTTAAATTGCTTTAATAAGCATTTTGTGTCCTGTGGCTCTCTGTTTGATTCTGTCACTGACTGTACTTCTGCTTCTGTGAACGCTCCAATCCTTGACTCTGAACAATGTGGTCTGGAAAACCCTTTCGGTTTTACTCCTTTAACTATTGGTATTGTTCATGAAGCATTATCCAAGTTAGATCCTAGGAAACCGGCTGGCCCGGACAACTTAGAACCTTTCTTTTTAAAGATAGCTGCAGATTTTATTGCTCCTCCTCTTACTTCTCTTTTTAACCTCTCCCTCAGCACAAATACAATCCCAAAAGTATGGAAGTCTGCTTATGTCTTGCCTTTACTGAAAGGAGGGGAGGCAACTATTTTAAATAACTATAGGCCAATCTCAAAATTGTCAGTTCTGGCTAAGGTGCTCGAACGACTTGTGAATGAACAAGTAAAGGAGTTTTTATGTTTAAATGATATCCTGACTAAACACCAGTCAGGATTCAGAAAGAAACACAGCACCATCACTGCGACAATGAAAGTGGTAAATGACATTACTAGTATTTTAGATAATAAGCAGAGTTGTGCAGCTCTGTTTATTGACCTTTCCAAAGCGTTTGACACCGTTGATCATCGCATTTTAAAGCAGAGGCTACTCAGTATAGGCATATCCAGCCATGCAGTGGGGTGGTTTGTGAACTACCTCTCTGAAAGGTCCCAATGTGTTCATTTTGATGGACTGTCTTCTGAGTGGTTAAACATTTCTAATGGTGTACCACAAGGTTCTGTTTTAGGACCACTTTTATTCTCCATATATATTAACAGCGTAGGTGAGAATGTGGATGAAGCTACTTTACATTTTTATGCGGATGATACTGTGATGTATTGTGCAGGTCCCTCCATTAATGAGGCTGTTGTTAAATTACAGGCTGTTTTTAACACTATTCAGACTCAGTTCTCTGAATTAAAGCTTCTTTTAAATGTGGATAAAACAAAGGTAATGCTCTTTTCAAAAGCTAAAAAGACACCAGAGCCTGTTTCGGATATTGTAACTACGCAAGGAACAAAACTTGAAGTTGTTGCCTGTTACAAATACCTTGGTATCTGGCTTGATGATTGTCTCGCTTTTAAACATCATGTCAATAACCTGCTTAAAAAACTGAGGGTTAGGTTAGGGTTCTTTTACAGAAACAAGTCCTGTTTCTCGCTTGAGGCCAGGAAAAGGCTAGTCACTGTGACCTTTTTACCTGTGCTGGACTATGGTGATTTGATTTATATGAATGCACCTGCCAATTACCTGAGCAAATTGGATGCTGCATATCACAGCGCTCTGAGATTTGTCACTCATTGTAAAACGCTTACTCATCACTGTACCCTGTATACCAAGGCAGGTTTACCATCACTCTCTGTACGGAGGCTCAGTCACTGGTACACTTTTATTTATAAAGCTATGTTGGGCAAACTCCCGTATTACATCTGTTCTCTGGTAAAGCAGAAAGTTGCAAGCAGCTATTGTCTGAGATCACAGGATGTAGTCTTATTAGATGTACCAAGAGTGAGGACTGTCTTAGGTAAAACAGCTTTTATGTGCGCAGCTCCACTTGCTTGGAACAGCCTACAGTCCAAATTGAAATTATTCACCCTTGTTTCTCTGAATGTTTTTAAGGCACGTCTGCACGAAATGCTTTATGACACTATGGGCGTTTGTAAGTGTTGGTGAATATGTAAATATGATGTCCTCTATTGTTTGTTTTTATGTTTCATGTGGAACAAATTGATGCAGGTCTCCCTTGTAAAAGAGATCCATGATCTCAAGGGACCTATCTGGTTAAATAAAGGTTTGAAATGAAATGAAGTACATCTTCCATTGACGTGTCCGACGGACAAGTGACGTTTTTCGCCCATATTTATTGACAAATTATTGATAAATTCAGCTTACAAAAAGCAGGACTCATTCGCAAATTGATCGCTTTACGTTTTCTTTGTCATGAGTAATTGGGTACCGGTTCCAAAATTTCGATTCCATCGGTATCGTTTAGAAATGTTAGTTTCGGTTCTGCTTGTCGATTCCTAAGGAAATGCATCTCGCCGCTTTCTGTACTGTTAGACGGGGGCAGGGCGGGACGTGGAGCACAGTGGCAGGGTTGGGAAGCAAAACTCGGTTCCGAGTAAGAACAAATAACAATTGTCCGGTTCCGGGATTAATAAGAGTTCTGAGGACAGGAGGCGGAGGCGTCACCCCCGGACCCCCAGACTCGGAGAAGCACAGGGATGTCAGTATTGTTTATGAAGCAGGGTATATAAAGTACATTATTGAAATGAAAATACTATTTATTTACTTTTACAAACAGTGAGCATGCTGGGCAGCTGTAGCATGTGTATTGCAGGAGATGTGTTGGACACAGACTCTGTGGTTGGACTCTGTCTCACAGGCAGGTTGCAGTGTAACATCATAGGATACTGGGCCAATTGTACATTCTCAATCTGCACCATTTAGAACCAACTAAAGAATGCAGATTATTTTTATATAATTTTATTCAATAACCGTAACAAAATTAAACAGTATGCAGTGATTTGTAAATAGGAATACAGATTTTACTTAATGTTTTCATAAATATATTTTTCTCCCAGTGAAATTGTCATGGGACTTATTTTTACCCTCTCAAAGAACCGGAATCGAGAACCAAAAAGAACCGGAATCGAAAAGCATAACCGGAATCGTTAAAATCCAAACAATACCCAAGCCTATGTGTGATGCAGTAACATCTTATAGCTCACTTAACACAGCAAAAAATTGAGTGTTGATATTTCAGGGTTAGACATTTGAGAGTTGATTTTAACTCCAAAATGACACGAGGGACTCACAAGAACTCAAATGCACGATTCCGTGGACTTCAAAAAATATCTTTTATTAATAAAAGATGAGTGAAAAACAAAGAACGCTAGGATCTACTAGGACCTTACACCAGATCTCTAGGTTCCACTAGGATAATTTGAACCGTGTAGAAGTTTACAGACATAGCTCGCCGTGGAAACAAGACGAACCGACAATAGACAAAAGGAGAGCAGGGCTATAAATACACACAACAGTTAATGGGGCACAGGTGAAAACAATCAGGGGCGGGGCTGGTGATGATGAGCACACGAGACACACAAGCTGGCAGGTGACACACAAAGACATGAAGTGTAGACACCTGGAAAGAGAGAGTAGAGTCAATAACAAAATAACATGTAAGGCCACAATAACAAACACAAAACAATAAGCTCACAGACTCTTAACGCTGAAACCTTACAGTACCCCCCCTCTTACGGACGGCTCCAGACGTCCCTGAAAGCTGAGACTGCCCTCTATCGAAGTCCGATATAAGGGTTTTGTCCACAATAAAGCTGCCTGGGATCCAACACCTCTCCTCTAATCCATACCCCACCCAGTCGACCAGGAACTGTCTACCTCTGCCCCTCTTCCTTTCCGACAGTATTTTGTCCACCGTGTACACTTGACCCCCGTCGACAACCCGGGGAGGTGGAGGGGACGTGGAGGCGGGGACCAGTCTGCTTTCTTTGGCTGGTTTTACCTTGCTGACATGGAACGTGGGGTGGACCTTGATGGATTTCGGAAGACATAAACGGACAGCAACAGGGTTAATCACTTTGGCTATGGGAAAAGGACCAACGAACCGGGGAGCCAGCTTCCTGGAGGCGACATGAAGAGGAAGATCCTTGGTGGATAGCCACACTCGTTGTCCGGCCTGGTACTTGGGGGCTGGACGTCGTTTCCGGTCGGCCAATGCCTTCATGCGAACGGCACTCCTCTGTAACATATGGCGAACTCCCGCCCAGACCCGACGGCAGCGTCGAACCAGAGCATGGGCTGATGGTACCGTGACCTCCTTCTCGAGCTCCGGAAACAAAGGAGGTTGGTACCCATGGACACATTGAAACGGGGAGATACCGGTGGCTGATGTGGGTAAGGTGTTGTGTGCATACTCCACCCAAATCAGACTCTTACTCCAGGTGGTGGGTTTCTCGGACGCTAGGCATCTCAAACAGGTCTCCAAATCCTGATTCATCCTCTCTGCTTGTCCATTTGACTGTGGGTGGTATCCGGAGGTCAGGCTAACAGTGGCTTGGATTAGGCGACAAAACTCCCTCCAAAAGCGTGATACGAACTGTGGGCCTCGGTCTGAAACGACATCACTAGGAAAACCATGGATCCTGAACACATGGGACAACATGGCCTCTGCTGTTTCCTTGGCGTTAGGTAACTTGGGCATGGCGACAAAGTGTGCCATTTTAGAAAAACGATCAACCACAGTGAGTATGGTGGTATTACCTGCCGATGTTGGTAATCCTGTCACGAAGTCCAATGCAATGTGAGACCATGGTCTGTTGGGAATGGGCAGAGGTTGGAGAAGACCTGCCGCAGCTTGCCGAGAAGTTTTGTTCCTGGCGCACACAGGACACGCTGCTACATATTCTGCAACATCCTTCCACATCCCCGGCCACCAGAATCGGTGTCTCACCATGAAAAGGGTCCTTTTGTTCCCAGGATGACAGGTAAGTACCGACGTATGGGCCCAATGAACAACTTGCCCTCGAAGTTGCTCTGGCACAAACAAGCGATTCTGCGGACACCCTCTAGGGACAGGATTCCCAACGTTAGCCTGTTTGACCTTGGCTTCAATGGGCCAGGTCACACTCCCTATCACTCGGTCTGGCCGTAGAATGGGATCTGGACTCTTGGGGACTGGCTCAGGATCATACATTCTGGAGAGTGCATCCGGCTTTCCATTCTGCGAACCAGGTCGATATGACAGAGTGAACCTGAATCTATTAAAGAACAATGACCATCTGGCCTGCCTAGAGTTCAGACGCTTAACCCTCCTGATATATTGCAGGTTTTTATGATCCGTCCAGACCAGGAAATCCTGCTCCGCTCCCTCCAGCCAGTGCCGCCACTCCTCCAAAGCAATCTTCACAGCCAACAGTTCCCGATTTCCCACGTCGTAATTCCTCTCAGCAGACGATAGCTTACGGGAGAGGTACGCACACGGATGAAGCTTGTTGTCCCCTGCTGACCTCTGGGACAGTATAGCTCCAACGCCGTCGTTGGAGGCGTCCACTTCCACCACAAACTGTCGGTGGCGATCAGGTACAGTCAGGATGGGAGCTGTAGTGAACCTCCTCTTCAGTTCCAGGAAGGATTTCTCTGCCTGTGGATTCCACACAAACTGAACCTGGGGAGAGGTAAGGGCATGGAGAGGAGAGGCAATCGTACTGAAATTGCGTATGAACCGTCTGTAAAAGTTAGCAAACCCCAAGAATTGCTGAACTTTCTTTCTAGAGTCTGGCGTGGGCCAGTTCTCCACGTCACTGACCTTAGCTGGGTCCATTTCCACCTTGTTAGGGGAAATCATAAAACCCAAAAATGCCACAGATTTCACATGAAACTCGCATTTTTCGGCTTTTACAAACAAATGGTTAGCCAGGAGTCTCTGAAGAACAAGGTGAACATGGTTAACATGAATATTCTCATCTGGGGAAAAGATGAGGATATCATCGAGATACACAAAACAGAAAATATTCAGGAAATCTCTTAACACATCATTAATGAGGGCTTGGAAAACAGCTGGTGCATTACAAAGTCCAAAAGGCATCACCAAATATTCATAATGTCCCGTAGGTGTATTGAAACCTGTTTTCCACTCATCCCCCTCCCGGATGCGCACAAGGTGATATGCATTCCTTAGGTCAAGCTTGGTAAATACCTTGGCTCCCTGTAACAGTTCGAATGCCGTAGAGATGAGTGGAAGGGGATATCTGTTCTTAACTGTGATCTGATTAAGTGGACTGTAATCAATACAGGGCCTTAATGAACCGTCCTTTTTCCCTACAAAAAAGAAACCTGCTGCTGCTGGGGATGATGATGGCCGAATCAAGCCAGCTTTGAGTGAAGATCCGATATACTCCTCCATGGCCTTCCTTTCCGGACCAGAAAGAGAATACAACCGTCCTTTTGGGATAGTAGAGCCCGAGAGAAGGTCTATAGGGCAATCATACGGTCTATGGGGAGGCAAGGAAGTAGCTCGTGTCTTGTTAAACACCTCCTTAATGTCCAGGTAACACTCTGGCAAGTCAGGAAAGTCAGATGGTTTAGCAGACGTGACACTGTCCCTATCTGACGCCTGTTTAAAGCTCCCAGGTCTGTGTGGTCTACTCGAACCTGTATGAGAGGCTAAACAAGAACGAGAGCACTCACTCCCCCACCCCTTAACCTTTCCTGTAAGCCAGTCCATGTGAGGGTTATGTTTAACAAGCCAAGGATAACCCAAAATGAGAGGCTGTTGAGCTGAGTTAAATAAATGAAAGCTAATATGCTCACGGTGCTCCTGATCTATGACAATTTCTATGGGTTCCGTGCGATGAGTAACTGTACATAAAAGGCGGCCATCCAACGCACTAGCTTCTAATGGCTGATCTAAGAGGACAATGTTTAAGTTCAACTCTTTAGCCAGCTCCCAGTCTAACAAGCTCTCATCAGCCCCAGAGTCAATTAATGCATCCTGAGTTACAGTTTTATCCTTCAATTTCATTTGTACCTGAGTCAGCCTTCTCGAGGAAGGGTCGAAAGAAGTCATTCGGCTCACCAGCGTCCCCCTTCCCACTGATGAGCCTGATCTTTTGCCGGACAGGCTGCCAGAACATGACCCTGCTGGCCGCAGTAGAAACACCTCCGCTCCCGTAGGCGGCGCTGTCGCTCCTCCGGGGTGAGTTTGGCTCTTCCGAGCTGCATCGGTTCCTCCGCGGCGCTAGGGGGCGATGGTCGCTCTGGAGACGAAGTCCGGGTATTTCTCCGCCAACCGTAGTGCTCCCTCTGTAATCCCCGTCCGAAGAGTGTAGTGGAAGCTGCTTCCTCCTCCCTCTGTCGACGTCTCTCAGCTAGACGTTGATCCACCCGGATAGCCATGGCAATGAGTGAGTCCAACTCCGCAGGCAACTCTAATGGAGCTAACTGATCCTTTATGGGATCCGCTAATCCATGTAGAAACGCATCAAAAAGAGCCGCGGAGTTCCATCCGCTCTCCGCTGCCAGGGTCCGGAATTCGATCGCGTAATCCGCCACCCTCCTCTGCCGTTGTCTGATGTTTACCAGGGCTCTCGCTGACTCTCTCCCAGGTGCTGTCTGGTCAAAAATGTTCTTCATTGAGTCCATGAAAAACTTTACCGACTGGCAAACAGGCGAGTCTCGGGCCCATTCCGCTGTTGCCCAGGCTCCTGCTCTTCCCGTCAAGTGAGATATCATGAAAGCTACCTTAGCTTGATCGGTGGGAAATGCTGCGGGCTGATGTTTGAAGTGGAGGTCGCACTGAATCAGGAATGGACGACAGTTTCCCGAATCCCCGGAGAACTTCTCCGGTGAAGCGAGGCGGAGTGAAGACGATGGCATGGATATTGGCACTGGGATCAACGGAGGGGCAAACCCGACCTCTGCTGGACCGGAAAACTCCGCCGCAGGAACAGCAGGACGTCCCTCGAGGTGCGTAAGTATGTCCCGCATTTTCTCTGCCAGGTGATTTAATTCGGTTGTCACTGTTACCTGGAAGTTGTGCTGACGAGCATTTACGTCTTGAACCCCCTGTATCATTGTTGTCAGCTGCTCCTCCTGCTGACGCAAGCGTGTTCCTTGCACTTGCAAAGCCGTTTTGAACACGGTGGAATCGGCTGAGTCCATCTTGTTAGGTCGGTTCGTTCTGACACGAGGGACTCACAAGAACTCAAATGCACGATTCCGTGGACTTCAAAAAATATCTTTTATTAATAAAAGATGAGTGAAAAACAAAGAACGCTAGGATCTACTAGGACCTTACACCAGATCTCTAGGTTCCACTAGGATAATTTGAACCGTGTAGAAGTTTACAGACATAGCTCGCCGTGGAAACAAGACGAACCGACAATAGACAAAAGGAGAGCAGGGCTATAAATACACACAACAGTTAATGGGGCACAGGTGAAAACAATCAGGGGCGGGGCTGGTGATGATGAGCACACGAGACACACAAGCTGGCAGGTGACACACAAAGACATGAAGTGTAGACACCTGGAAAGAGAGAGTAGAGTCAATAACAAAATAACATGTAAGGCCACAATAACAAACACAAAACAATAAGCTCACAGACTCTTAACGCTGAAACCTTACACAAAAGTGACATTTTAACACTTTAGGATTCAAATAGTGTTCAGTGTTGGAGTTATTTGAAAGAGTTGATCACATCAGTGTTGAACTAACCCTGCAGAGATGTAATTAAGCTCCACCCACGCAAGGCACACACAGGCACTCCCGCATTTCATTTCAGTTCTTCGGTTGGAGACAAGAGACACTGGGTGCCATTTTCTCCTTGATAAGTTCTACGTGGTGAGTTAAATCAAGTCAAACTACAGAAACAATTGATGCTGTATGTACAATGACTACCGAGAATATATGCGTTTACAACTTTGTTTCTAGAAGTGAACAGCAAATGTGTTAAGCTGATTTAGCTAACTGTCTATTTTAGCTAGCTAACTTCGCTAACTGTCTATGATAGCTAGCTAATGTTAATGTCTCCAATTGTATAAATGACAACTTAACGACGATTACAATTGTAGCTCAAAGCAAGTAAAACAAAGCTTTATATTTTGTTTTTACTATATAAGATTTAGTTTGAGGCTGGAGCTAAGTTTTTTACTTTGCCATTGCCATGCTTGAACATGAAAGCAGCACAGCCGCAGAAAACGTGTCCCAACATGTGCGTGTTTCAACATGCATGGGTTAAGTTGTCTGTGACCGGGACAAAGCTTTATTGTACTGTCCTTTTGTCTAAATATTGAAGTTTAAAATGTTGTGTCAAATTTTCTTTCATCTTTTAGTAAAATGCTGGTCCAGGTGAAGTACTGTGCACAGCAGAAATACGTAAAATTGGATCAGGTTGATGGACGGTTTGACTTTCTGCTATTCCCACGAAAAAGGTATTTCATTTTACTTTAGCTTTGCTTAGGTACAAAGTTAAATAACTTATATATATTATTATAAATAGTAGCCTATATTCTTTTAAAAAACCTAAAACTCTTTTAAAAAACCTAAAACTAAAAATATTTTTTACTCTGATTTATTTAACGTTACATGCCTTTTGCCAAATGTCATGAATGGAGATTCATTTGCTAAACATTTTAAATGCAATATGTAACAAGCACAAGATAAGTGTGCAACTTTAAATCAACTTTTAAACTTGAACTGAAAAGGTCATTTAAAAGGTAAATTAATGTGAACAGTCACTGTGAGCAAGAAACAGTGCTGACTTCAAAAACACATTGAGTTTTATTTTAATTTTATTTCCAGTCATTGAGAGATTTGGCCTTCCTCCTGATGCAAAAGTGATATACAAGGATGCAACAGGGACAGAAGTTGATGCAGAAATATTCAGCGACCTCGTTGGACAAGGCAATGTGGTTCTCACAGTTTTCTCGAATGACGGTAAGATATAAAGATGGGTACTCTGTAAAGTGTCTTTGAGTTTCAAGAAAAGCGCTCTATCAATAAAATGCATTATTATTATTATGGAATGACATTATTTTAAAATGTTCTATTCCTTTAGAATTTCTGAATGCTCCTTGTCCTCTGCTTCTGAGATGTCTGACTCAAGCTTCAGCTCAAGTGCTTCGACTGTAATCCTTGTGGATGTCCAGAGTAAGAGACATAGGGTTGACGATACACGAGAGGCAGTGTCTGCTAAAGAGGTTGAAACAAAGTTTCTCTATTTTAATAATTTCTTTTTTGGTTTCAAACCATTCCTAGAAATGGTGTTAATAATAATTGTTTGCATTCTCTCTGGTTTTGATTTGCGTTAGTTGAAACTGTGCTAAGAGGAAAATCCGGTGGTGAAGACGTTCTACAAGAGTACCAAACGCTACAAGATGCTACAAGAAGAAAAATGGTTAACATATTGGTGGCTCACATGATTGACAATCATGTGTATATGTTTTATATGTATATTATTGTGCCAACAACTGCTGGTAACCATATTAACATAAATAATGTCTCTTTTTAGGCACTGCCCCACTAAAGCAATCAGAGAAGAGTATGCTCTTGGGCTAGTGATGCTGTTCCCTTCCCTCAAGCATCCATACACCAAAAAAGGCTACGTAAGTTAATACTAATGTTTAATAATAATGTTTGTATGACACTTTCATATTATTCTTGCATGTTGTGACATGAAGTGTATGAATAAAATTGACATTTCCTAATGAGCAGAGGATGACAATGCCTTTTTTTTATTTTAGGAACACTTCTATAATGCAGCAAGCAGCACGGGATACTTTTCTTGGTGTCTGAAAACGGTCCAAAGGAAGATTCGCAGAGGATCTGCTATGCCACCAAATATCCCTATTGACTTGGGGGGCCCAAACTTTAGGGCTGCTTAATTAATCGTATATTTTAAATCGCAATTACTGATTTTCTAGAAGATGAGGGAGACCTTTCAGCACCGTCAGAAGCTTTTGAATGACCCAGGCAGAAGTGCTGATATCCTCTCCACCTTTCCAAGATTCTTGGACAGAAAGGGATTGGTAAGTTTGGATTTTTAAATGTTTAGGATAACTTTACATTTAAAAGTATTTCTTGTGGTAGTAATTTAATATCTGTTTTCGTAAAGGTGGATCAAGACTTCACGCTTCTATTTGATGATGAGACATCCTCCCGGCTGCTTCAAAAATGGGATGTGTTCTTCAAGCCAAACGTCATTAAAGAGGCTAAGCAGCTCACTGCAACACCAGAGTTGCGTCGTTTGTTGCAGTCAGCTGATAGTTCCCCTGGAATTGATCTTGATGAGGCCACAAGTGAGTTATATTTGTTTTGCTGTTTTTAAAGCATTTGCTGTGATAGCATTTACTGTTGCATTATAATTAGGAAATGAGAGCCTGTTTTTACTAGATATCATTTGCTTAATCTGTGTGTGGGATAAACATAAAAAAGATGGATGACAGCCAAAACTATGTTGTAATGGCTCCTTGTCTCAATCAAACTTAAAATTATTAAATGTGAATAGATTTAAGTTAATTCTTGTGACTCTTTGTCCTTAGCCTACGACCATGAAATGGCCTCCCTGTTGCTGCTCATCCATCTCCTTCCACCACCACCTCAGGGACCAAAAGCTCCAAAAATCAGTGCATTTGATGCAGTGGAGAGACTTGTAGTCTTCCATAAGGTAATTATATTGAGGCAATCATAATCATTTGTGACATGTCATCTTCTCACTTAGTAAAAATGAGGGTTGTTGAAAATGAAATGGAGTCATTCACATCTTGCACAAGCCATTGCCAAAATGTTTGAATAATCACTTTTCTCTGTGGCTGTGCATTTCTGTGTCTAATTATCTGTTTCCTTATTGCATGTTTTAACCCTAGTCATGCTGCAGTTTGGAGGAGCATCTCCGCAACCAGCAGGGTCGGCAGCCTTACCTCCTCACTGTTGGGCGGCAGAAAAGCAAGATTGACAGCTTCTACATTGCCATGGATAAGCATCTCATCTCGTGCCAGGCAAACCGTCCCCTCGGGGCATTTGACAAACTTTTTAAAACACATTTTGTGTTTAATTTGTCCTATGATGCAGCATTAGTTAACTTTTACACATTTCTGCAGACAACAGTGTACAACATTGACGTTGGGAAAATGAAGGAGTCACCCAGAGTGAGAGACTTAAGAGCCAAACTGCTTAACCAGCCAGTACAGCTCACGTTTTGCGACTAAAAAGATAAAACAATGCTAGCCTGTTTCAAGTGTCAGAAACAATATCCTAGCAGTCAGCAGTTGATTTCACATTTAAGAGTAGAACATGGTTACTATCCCGAACCCAAGTTTAAATTGTTCTGTTTTCAACAAGGCTGCAGGCTTCAATTTCTAACAAATGCAGGTTTTAGGAAGCACCTAAACAGTGTTCATAGCAATATTCAACACATTTCTCAAACTTCAACTGCTGTGTGTTCCTCTAGTGAGCCAGTTGCAAGTTCCTCAAGTCAGCCAGTTGCAAGTTCTTCAAGTCAGCCAGTTGCAAGTTCATCTTCCAGTGTTGGTTCTGTGAGCAATGATTCAGAACCTACTAATGATCAAACCAATGAAATGTGTGCATCCATAGTGGCCAAATTACAGGGGAGTGGGATTTCCAACAGTATGGTATCCTCAATTGTAAGGGATTTGGAGGAACTAACAAGTCAGCTTCGCTCGCAAGCAAAGGATAAGGTTATTTCTGCTTTACCTGTAACTGAACCCAACATATCTGTGACCCCTCTAGCCAACACCGGAAGTTGGCTAGAGGGGACGCTGGCCAACGCTTATTACTCGTGTCTATCACTCCCTGCTGTCAAATATTTTTCACATACACAGCGAAAAGATTGTTCTGCTCTGGTTTTGTGTTTCTGCCGTCTCCGTTGCTCAGTTGATTATGTTTGGCTGCTGTTTAGCTCCTAGCCTCTGCCGTCTTGCCATTAGCAAAACAAGCTCACCGTCATGCTCTGCTATCCGTGGAATCCCCGCTCCGGAATACCCTGACTGGGCTCCTCTCTGTCCCGCTCCCAGGACTATCCACGAACCCTCCTTCAGTCCTGCCATCTCAACTGGGGTGTTTTCCATCACTGCTGCTGAGGTTCGAGGTCTGGTTTCTACCAGGCTAATGGTGCTAGCTGCTAGCTGGCTCGCTGTTCTTCCCACATGCCCTACCCCGGAACCTGCGGTCTTCAGACTCTGGCCCCCCGCACCAACCTGTGAACCTTCGGGGATAGAGCCTTCAGTATGGCAGCCCCCACTCTCTGGAACGCTCTCCCTGCGGAGATCCACAACAACCCCACACTTGACTTCAAAAGGGCCCTCAAGTCCCATCTGTCTGCCAAGGACTTTGGCCCCAAATCTATTTGTTGTTTTGTCTGTCTAAACTGTTTGTCTGACTGCCTTTTGTTATGTTTGTTATGTTTGTTTATACTCCTGTTCTTCCTTGTAAAGCGACCTTGTGTATCATGAAAGGCACTATAGAAATTTAAAGGAGACCTATCATGCTATATTTAAATGATATAGTGTATGACCATACCTATATAAGGTATATTTATACATTTTATTTTTCAAAATACCAAACAGATCATTTTTTAGCCATGCCTCGTTTCGCTCATTTTCGCTCCATTCCAAACCTGTCTATGAAAATTCTGAGAAGCAGCTGACCACGCCCCCCTGCAGAAGAGGGGGGCATGAGCCGGCGAGAGTCACGTTACCATGCTTGCTGTGATTACGAGTGTGGAATAAACATGTCATCTCAGAGAAATGCATGTGTTCAAGCATATTATCAATTTGATCCAGAAACTGACCCTGAAGCAGCGGAGGTTTTGGTGGAGGTGCAAACATCTCGGTTGCAGCAGGACGTTTCTGAATGGTTAGTTGACAAGCTGTTGTCCCTATTTATTTTTACTCTGTTTGTTACGATGCTTGCTACTTATTCCGTTCATATTTTGGCTAATTAGCAAGAATGCAATGTGTACAGTTTGCAAACACAGCGATACATATATATATATATATATTTATAAAGGGAGACATTCATATTTTCAGCATAAATACAATGGACTCATTGCGTTTAATAGTTTACAGTCCTTTTCTTCCAACATCGTGCAGCAACTGTTGGAAAGTTCAATAACTTAGGGTGATAAAAAGTATAACTCCAACACCTCAGTTGTCAGCAATGTGTGTGTTTCTCTTGTGTTTTTAAAAGCTCAGTTATTTACTTCTCTCTACAGATGTGCAAATTGCGCCACGATGCCTTCTGATCCGGAGCATGTGTGCTGCATGGAGATACCACAGGTAACATTTTTGATAGCTTCAGTAAGTTGTCTGTTTAGAGAATACATTTTTCACATGTCATTCAATATATGTTTATCACACTAGGTGTCAAGACGGATGCAGGAACATGAGGACTCTGTAACCTGTATGGTGGACCATCCTGGATTGGAGCCTGTGTGCCTGAATGTGTTCTCCCTGCAGAATGCATTGAATATTTACAGAGCTGAACATGGTGGACTACAGTTGAGGCAAATAGAGCAGTGAGTGGTTTGTTTGTTTTGACTGAAATTGTAAAACAAATGCTAATATTGTTCATGGAAATAAATACTGGTGTATATGGCTTTATGCAATCTTTCATTCTGTCATTGTACATGTACTATTATATTATATACTACACAGCAATGGCATAACACACCCATGTGTACGACAAAAAAAGTCCACACACAACCTTATGCTTTTGAAATCAGAATATTCTTTACCCATCCAAACATGAATAATCACGACACATTCGATATCAACTCGGAACTTTATTGTCAAAATCAACGGTTCTTTGAACCCATAAAAAAAAAACTAAATGTACTTGTATTTTGTATAAATGACACTAAATATTTTTTTTATGATTTTAGGCGTCACAGGTATCTAGCCTACAGAAGCTTTGTGAGCTGGTGCTGGGGCTTCCTTGGACGCAGGATCAGAGTGGTGATTCCGGCCTGCGTTGTCCTCAGGATTCGCAGGGAGTTTCCCGATCCACGAAATGTCTATGTTGGGTTCAGACAGCAGCCAAATTGAACCGTGTAGCATAACCGGCGATGACCTCCTCCCTGTCAGGTCGCTCATAATGGTGCAGGGTCCACAAAGACTTGGTCGAAGATGAGGTCCATCAAGTTGGCCACGTAGCCTGTGCAATGTTAAAAAAAAGCACAACAAAAAATGTGGTTTAGATTAGTATATGCATGTAAAAAACTGAAAGTTCTTTCTAATTTTTTTATTTTATATTTGTAAATAGTTGTATAATAAATATTTTAAACACTTACGGAATGTGGGGTCAGTCTTTACTGGTTTTGCTCTGCATTCTCCCTTCCTGGCCTTTGGGAACTGCAGTTTATACAGAGGGTTTCCAGTGGATGTAGTGGCTTGTGCACGCTCAGCGTTTTCATTGTAGTACAGGGCTGCCAGGTAAAGTCTTTAATTTCCGCCATGAGAAAAAAAAATGTAAATAATAGCAAAGGATGTACAAATTGTCACTAATTAGTAAGTAACTATGGTTTATTTTACCTGCACAACATTCCAAGAAATGGAAACACAACATTCTTTGGAGCAAAGCGCAGGATGACGGCATGGCAACGGAAGTGTTTCGACACCAACGCTTCTGCAGGGAATTTTAGCCTGGACAGCTGTAACATAATTGTATTTGACATTAAAAACAAAACAAAAGATAAAACAAAAATATTTTACAACAATTAGAAGCACACAAATTAAAGGCTACAACATCAGAATGTCAAGATGTATCCAAAGAACATTTGAAAAACGTGCTTCTAACCTGTACTTCGATGTGGATAGCTGTGTACGAACAGTACGGTACTTGGGTGGGTCAGTCTGACATGCAGAATCTATCATCACAGGTAATCTGCTGGTAGCATGTGAGGTGCTGGCCTGTAAAGAAGAAAACATAGTTAGAACAAAATCATCTCAACTTAGTATTCAGGATGAGAAAATACTATTTGGATAAATATAGTCTGAAATCCCAAAAGATGGGGCTTAAAACTCTATTTAGCAAAGCTCTTTGCTTAGCCTTTTCCAATCTGAGTTAGTTTTGAACCGTAAAGTGCATGTTGTGTTTCTGACTCAATACAGATGATGTGTTGGAGAGGGGCTGAGCTCAGTAGACTGACTGTAATGAGTGCTAGCCACTAATTAGCCTGTTGCTAGAGGTAAGGCCTCGTCAACAACAACAGACCAGGGCTTTAGCTCCGTTTTCCTCGTGGTGTGTGTCCCCCCTCACATACATACACACAGTGTTGTATCCTAACACACCCCCATTTATATTCATGTGCGCAAACAAGTAAACACACAACATCTTTTACATATAACGCTGCAAAAAACAGCATGTCTCATTAGCGTAGCGTAGCTTAGCTTACAGATCGATGATATCTGATCGTTCTTACAGACTACAATCACAAAATCGTTTACATAACGCTGAAAAAAACGGCACTTACCTACAGAAGATTACGTTTGTTATTATAACTTACTCAATATGATTTTAGAGGATACAAAATACTAATACATAGGAGAATAAATACTCGTGTTATCGGCTAGGGCGTGGCTTTACAGCCTTCACTCAGATCGCCATTACGGCAGTCTGAACATGTTCGCAAATGCCTGATAATTAAAATAAAAGACAAAGCAAAGACTGCGGAGCGTACAAAATAAAATGTTACAAAAACATATAAACACCTAACCGATTACTATTTGGGTTTGAGGTGACATTGATACGGCGAAGCTACATGCTACATATGCAAGCTAGAGATAGCTTTATCAGGAAAACACCACTAAATAAAAACTTACAGCTTCAAAATTGGATGTGTCCTCACTGGCCTGGTCCCGGATGGTTGGTATTGATCCCGGGTTTAGCATTAGTTTGGAGGCATATCCGTGTTGGACTTGAGACAAGTTCATACACATGTCCGTGGTAAAATGTTTGGAACACACAAACAGAAATCTGCCGTGGTCTTCTGGCACATGTCCCTTGAAAATGAAGTCTAGCCACAGATTATTTTCTTTTTCCACTGATGGCATTGCATGCAGTCCCCTGTTCCGAGTCTTGCAGCCAACAACAGCACAACGTTTAACTGGCTTAGACATCCTGGCAAAAACACAGATGTGACTGGGGTTGATTTAGCCTGCCGATAGCCTATATGCGAATGAGAGGTTTGGCAATGCACGTGGCCGTGGCTCATTCTCCTGATAGGTGGAGAGTTGACCAATTAGCGGAGCACGTCTTTGTGACGTAGAAAAGTGTTGAAATCTGGATCCATTTTTTTAAAGATCCGTTGCAGCCCATTTTTTAGAGATTTGGCGAAGGAGGAAAATAGAGAGGGTTGTGTTTTCTGACACTTGGTGAGTTCCCTGGAACACCGGGGACACATATTCATGTATAAAAGACGTCCAAAGGTGCATTTTGCATGATAGGTCCCCTTTAAGTTATTATTATTAGAAATGAATCCTTTGAAAAAAAATCGAAAACCCGTTCACAAATCTGAATACAGAATGGGAACTAACTAAATACTTCAGCCTTAAAGGTGGGGTAGGTAAGTTTGAGAAACCGGCTCGAGATACACTTTTTGTTATATTCCATGGAATGCTCTTAACATCCCGGTAGCAATGAATATCTTAAGTGCTTTGACAAAAAATCCATAAAAAAATTTCATCTCTGGAAGCCGTAGTACTGTAACTGGATAGCCTACCTGCCTGTCAGCCTTCCATCTGTGCACAGACTTATCTCGTGCCCCTCATTGGTCATGTGCGCGACCTTGTGTGTTGGAGGTGTGTTGGCTCTGTAAGGAAGTAACAGATTTCTTCCGGCTGTGTATTTTCAAATTCTAGCGCACTCGAGCTGGTTTCTCCACAATTACCTACCCCACCTTTTAAATGAGGAGTTGTTGAACCAGTAGAAATTCCACTAGGAATTAGGTATGACATAAGGCGAAATCAGAAATCTGGTACTTATGAACAAGTACCTGTGAAGGATACTTTTGCCGATTTTTAGAAACATTGAAGTTCATGTGCAGAGATTCAGACATTTGTGAACTCCTAAAGAAAGAGTTTAGATCAGAGCCTGGTACATATACTGACTTTTTTTAAGGAAGTTATTTCAAAACCCACCCTTTGTTTACAGCAAACATACATGCATTGCAAATTCAACTCTATGATGATTTTGAGACAGCCAATCCCCTTGGCTCCAAACGTGGGATTCACAAAATGGGCTGTCTTTATTTTATTCTCAGGAACTTGCCCCCCAAATTGAATTCAGTTTTGATGAACATTAATTTGGTATCACTTTTTAACACACAAACTCTGCGCAAGTATGGTTTTGATGTTATACTGGAACCATTGATACATTATATGAAAAAACTGGAAACTCAAGGGCTAAGTCTTCCATTTTCAGAAGTGGTGGGGATAATGGCTCGAGGGTGAAGGCCGCGGCACTCAGGGGGCTGGGCTTGAGGGCAAAGGCCGCAGCTAGGGAACTCAGGGGGCCGGGCACAAGGACGGGCAAGAAGGCGGAGACGGGACAGCTCCGGAGAACGGGCAGGAAGGCAGCGCCGGGACAGCACTTGAGAGGGGACTCGAGAGGAGACTTGAGAGGGAACTCGAGAGGAGACTTGAGAGGGAACTCGAGAGGGTTATCTGGAGATATCTCACAATTTTTTTGTCAGAACAGGAGTCAGGACCTACTTTCTAGGGTTTATGGTTTTGATTATGGATCTTTAGAACAAAAATATCGTCCCACAAAGATTGTTTTAGAGAGTGCTGGCAATAGTATTGGTTTACATTCCATTCAGACATTGTGTCTTGAGTAAAACATCCCTCTGTTGTTTGGTGACATTATTCCTGCAGGAAACAAATATTGGAATTTGTTACTGTTGTTACTTCAAATAATGAACATCATCTTTTAGCCTTCTGTCACTCTGGGTATGACAATATATTTAAAGCATTTGATTGTTGAACATCATAAACTATTTAAGCTTTTGTTTCCACATAAAAACTTGATACCTAAGCATAATTTTATGATCCCTTACCTATCCGCTATAAGAATTAGCCCCGTATTACATATGTGGTGCATGAGGTTTGAGGCCAAACACAAGCTGTTTAAAGATTCTTTAAAAAAAATCTAAAACATAACGAAATCTCTTGCTAAAAAGCATCAGATGGCCATTGCATATGATTGGGAAACATTCACTCTAAAAAAAAAACGAGTACGGGCCAATTAAACCTTTTTCCCTCAGAGGTGAGAATGTGATCAACAATGAAATGCTTGAAATGATATTGTCAAAATATGTTTTCTCATCTGCTTGGGTTAAAGTTGATGGTTTAGAGCAGAGGTGCCCAGTACGTCGCGACCGCGGGGGCAATGCTGGTAGATCGCGAGTCATTCATAAAAAAAAAATCCAGCTCCATTAAAATAGACAAAACAGGTTTTGATCCCTCCTCCCTTGGCCTCCCTGCCACTTAATTCAGGAGTTTACTTGATTGACAGAAAAAGCGACCTATCGCTTTCCAGTCTGTTAACCCAGAATGCAAAGCGATACAAAATCAGTCAAGTGCCGAGAAAACTCAAATTAAGTTAAAGAGACAAACAACAAAATGAGTGCGGGACCGAGCAAAAAGCTAAAGACCACTTCCACCCAGAATGGGAGGAAGAATATTTGTTTGTGATGTCACATTCAAAGGTTATTTGCCTTATTTGTAAAGCAAGCCTCGCTCTGCCAAAGAAAGGTAACGTGGAGAGGCATTATCGGAGTGTTCACAAGGCATATGACAGCAACTTCCCTCCGAGTAGCGAGTTGAGAAAGAGAAAGGTCATGTATTATTGCTACACAAACATTATCTCGCAGTCTTAGTGTCGCCAACTCGTTTCTAACATGCAAAAAGACAAACAAATGCGTCTATGGTCGGTGTATTTTCGATCTTTCCAATCGAGACGAGATCTCTATCCCCCGTCTGTGTGCGAGGGGGCGGGGCAGTTTACACACACGCAGCTGCTACATGCAGCAACACACGGCGGGGATGGCGGAGAGAAGCACTCCGAGGTGTGGTTAAATGTTACCCATCTTGAGGTGGACAATGCTCCTTGCCAATAGAGTTTAGCATGTAAGGGCGGCAACACGAGCAATTTATCTAAACATTTAGCAAAAATGCACCACATTCAGACGGAGAAATGCACCGGGTTCCACTGTCTTTCTAGTAGCTCTGTAGCCCCATTCACGAGTAACGTTTCCACGTCAGCAACACACGGAGTTAACTACATTATACAAGCATGGGTTAATGATAAGCGGTAACAGAGTTACTCTTTATTTTGTTAAAGTTTCAGCTATTCTGTTTACAGTTCTGTCATCAGATTATTTAATACGATTTGTTAAAACATTGTTGTTTCTTTTGATGTGAAATATTATTGATTTAATTAATAAAAAGCAATGTTAATTTTGTTCACAATTTGTTTAGTTAATTTAATAATATATGTATTTTTGAATCAAGTATTCGTCTTTATTGTCTCCACTGCTAGTTTCCACATGCCTAAAACAACCTCAAGCTAAATCTAAAAGTTGATGGCTAAATAAGAGCGTTTGAGAAATTGTGCAAGGCATAATAGTCTGAATAGTCGATTAATCGTTTCATTAATCGATAGATTAATCGATTATCAAATTAGTCGTTTGTTGCACCGTAGTTATCCCATGTATAAATAAAACGTGTTATTCAGCAATCCTTGCAATTTGGGATTTTATTTTTGGTTGGTAGACCTCGGTGAGCTGTTCATTTCAAAAATAGCTCACCAGCCAAAAAAGTGTGGGCACCCCTGGTTTAGAGAATAAAGCTGGACTTGTTATTTGCAGTGCAATGGAAGAAGACATGCCAGTCTTTTGTCAAATTAGTGACATTCTTTTGGTTGAGAATGACATTTTTTTGTTGACTATCAAGCTTTTCACAGAGAAATTTGAGGAACATCTTCATGCATTTAGAGTGTTGCGAGCTGGAGAGGACAGGTTTATACTAAAATTGTCTGAGCTGAAATGTCACAAGCCGTTTGACATACAAAGCTCTTACGATGTTTCCAATGAAAGTCAATATATTTTACCTTCATCTACAATGTTTTAATTCAACAGATTGAATGACTCTTGATGAAAAAAGGCAAAAATAAATATTGTTGAAATCAATTCTTTATTGCATCTCATCCTTGTGTTTTTACATTACAATACAATATACGATTAAAATCATTTTAACACTTTCTCAGAGTTAAAACTGACACTGGAGAAATAGTTAAAAAAATGTTTTACTCAGAGCAGTGTTATTTGTTTAATCCATACTTTAACTCTGTTTTGAGAGTTAAAGAAGTAACACTGGCATAGTGTTAAATGTTTAACTATTTTGAAAGTGTTAATTTAACTCTACAGAGTGTGGAGCTATATAAACTCCGAAAAAGTATTGAAATCAACTCTGTAGGAGTTCATTTAACACTGGACTTTTTGCTGTTTAGCGGTGTCGTAAAACCGTGGGAAAATGTAAAATACGATGCCAAAGAAGAAGACTCCAGTGGCCCCAATTTGTCCGACAAGTAAATTGCCAAACTCACTTGTCCAAGTACTCTCTAAAAAATGTTTCTTACACTGCCTAAAGGTGTTATGTTTAATATTGTCAAAAAATAGAAACGCTTGTCTTTCGAATAAACTGATATAGAGATGCTGTATCAGGGTTTCATGGTGTACTGCAATCTGGATTCAACTGACTCTATGTTGACTTGGGTTATAAAAAATATTTGAAGATGTAGTAGCAAATTCCTTAAGGGAATAATTCACTGGTCTATTAGCCTGAGTTAGCCTGAGTTAGCAAATGTTAGCTTAAGTAATAAGAGAGCATATTTGATGGTGAATATGAAGTTAGCACTAACGTGACAGTTTGGACGGTGAATTGACATTATTACGCTTTGTCTTTTGTTTAGCTAACAGACACGACATATGTAGTTTAAATAACAGTGGAGAGAGCCAGCTAGCATTTTCCCCAGTTTCCAAGCTTTATGCTAAGCTCAGATAAGAATGTGCGAGCTCTATCTTTATATTTTCTGTACAAACATGAGAATGGTTTTGATCCTCTCATCTAAGTTGCTGCAAGAAAGAGGTTAAGCAGTCATTTGTTTTAAACTGTGACATGTTTCCCTCAAGCTTTTTAAACATCAGCAAGTTAAAATGGTCACACATCTCCCACAACATTCACACGCCTGTGACTTTATGCTAGAGCAATTCAGTTTATTTTTTTACTTTCCTTTGTATTGAAGGATTTTTTAATTTAGAAACAGTGTGAGGAAAGATCATTTGTTTGAAGCGTTTAACACACAAGAGAGCAGGCTTGTACTTTTATTGTTATTTGTCCGCGACTATAGCTGCTGTGTGGATTGTGATGGGAGCGGGGATATTCTGGGTGTCTGAGGGAGGAAATGCGTTAATGGCAGCAAGCAAGCACTGGGGATGTTGCATTTTGCTTTTATAGTTAATTTGCTTTGTGATTTGTCAGAAGAGGTCCTGGGTGGTCTTTGTAAGCAGCTGCGTGGGAGTTAGCAGACAGTTTCAGGAAGCACAGAGGATCATCTGTCTTTTGTTTTATCTCTTTTTTTGCATGATAAATGTGCATTGTTTATCAGGGATTTATCATAGATGTGGTGCATCTGAAAATATTGTCCTGATAATACCTGGAGCACAGAAACTGTTTGTACAAAGACAACTGGATACGTTGGAGGCGGCGTCCCATTCATTCCTATGAAAGTTGCCCTGTTGCATTTCAAGCCAAAATTGTCTGACTTGAAAGAACAAAAATATTTGCATACTCTATCGATCATCCAGCAATTGTCCACATTTATGGGGCTCAGAAAGCATGCACACTGGCGTTTTCCTTAGACGTCCAGTGTTGGCAAGGTCAGATGAATGGAAAGGGATCATTAATTCTACATTCAGCTTTTTGTGCAGTTTACAACTTTAAGGCTATAATGATTTAAATATGGGTTGTGCTGATATATTCCCAATGTAAGTCAATGGGATAAAGTATTTTTGGGCCCCATTTTGGTCACTACAAAAGATTTGCTTCAACTTCTGGTAAACTATCTGGGGGCATGAACTAATCCCTGAAACCTGACGTATTAGTGACCTCCCTCTATATATTTAGCCATGCAAACACACTAACATTGTTACAAGCATCAACATTTATTGTCCTGATTTGAGTCTTTTATTTAAATTATGTGCTGATGCACTGTAACCTTGGACGTTACCACTGCAGTTTAAGTGCAGTCAAAACAAATATCAGAGGGATGTTAAAAAAAGCACAGAGCACTGCTGATTGATTTGTCTTTGTCTCCCATGAAGCACGAAAGGAAATATTTTCCCCTCAGATCTGAGAGCAACCTTTTTGTCATTGGTTTCACAATAATACAATAGAAGCCAATCTCTTTTCTAGGAAACCCTACCACCACAGGATAACACTGTGTTGGGCTTGACAACGGTCTTTTCTTTATATTTACAGACTTGGCCTGGCTTTTCTTTTCAACTGTAATATCACTCAAGAATATTGTGCAGAGATATATCTGTAAAATCTGTAATCTTTATCGAGTCATAATGGCGAGAAAGATCCTTCATCGCTGATTGCTGCTGCTCTCTCAGCAGAATATTTCCCAGAGCTGTTGTAATTGGGACCATAATACGTGGAGGAGATAAGAGTGAGGCTCTTAAAGGCACCAATGACTTAGTATTTCATTACGTGTTACCATGGAAATGCCACTTGTTAAGATCCCTCAAAACACTTTGAAAACTGAAAAACAGTGTTCTTGGTTTTATGAACCGCTGATGACTCAGAGCAGAGGAGAAATATTACACTACACAGTAGGGATGTCACACTACTAGACATTTAGTACTCAATAACAATACCATTGGGATTACAACATTCTCAATACCAATTCGGTACCACAGTTAATAAACTAAAACAAAATAATATATCACATATACTTCAACATACACTCCTTTATCACAAACTTTATTTATTGAAGTTTCTTGCAGAAAAGGAAATGTTATATCAATGCTATTGAGGAAAATATATTTATATATATTATACAAATTTTCCCAAAAGTAATTTTTACTGAATAGAGCTTGAATGCACCATAAGAAGACTCTTTGGAACCTACGCTCACCTAACTGCTGGAATTAGCTATAGCTTTATGTTTCACTTAAGAAAAGTACAAAAGAATAAACATCTTAATGTACATCAAGTATTTAAATAAAAGTATTGCTTGGGCAGACTTTTTAAAAATGTCCTGCCATGTTTATCCGTGGACAGTTTCAGTTAAAGAAACCTCTGAAACTTCCTTCTGAAGTGACCGCCAACGCGGTACTACCCATGTTTAGGCTATAGGCTGCTACATATTCTCACATGAAACCCTTTTTGCCATTACAAAGTTGAAACTTCATCATCAATTTTTCCACCAGTGTCGCTCGGCTTTGTAAAGACCTTTTATAAAATTGCTTTTATGTAAAGTCATATGCTTAAAAGCAAAAAGGTTCCACTGTCACGGCGAGCCGTTGTGATTCCTCTCTGTACAATGTGCGCTTTATAGGGCATATTATCTATATAATCTATTCCACTTTCCTTCTGCACTATCTGTTCCTACAGTGTTGACTTTGTCCGCTTTCTCACACTCAACAAACTTGCTACCGTACGGTTTGGCAGAATGCCTTTCCTCAGTCATCACCACACCTATAGCAAACGGGTGCAGTTGTGCCGTTAAACCGGGATAGTTGCTAACAGTCTCTAGTCAATGCAATACACGTCACTTTTGCCGATTCCTATGCTTTCTTTGCCTTTTTACTGCAATGTGATTCATGGTAAACATCTGCACTGGTATAACAGGAGCGACTTAGGGCCAAACTTGGTAGAGTAATTCATTTTGCGTTCTCATAAAGGTTTCTAGATTAATCGTGAGCATTACCGCATTAATGTTGAGTGCCCTAATTTTTATACGGTAACTCCATGATTTCTGCAATTGCTATATGGGATGAGTAACGATTAACTTCTGAAAACTGACAATGTAACAAGACTTATCTAGAAACTTGATTCTTAGTCAAATGGAAAGTAAACACTGGGAATCCTTGTGACTGTGTATAAAAAATACTTCTGCTTACATTGAAGTTTTTGGAAGTAGGCTCCTCCCCAAACCGTTGCAATGAGTTCATGTATTAACTGACCCAACGGACAAAAATATTAAAATAAAATGCATATTGCATATTGCTAATCCTAATTTCAGAAATGCCGATGCCAAAAGAAGACCCACAATGCATACAAATCTTATTCCATGTGTCGTTCATTATTGTGTTATACACTGGATGAGCTCCAGTAGTGTTGCCTTATTATACTGTTGCTGATTTCCGCCATGGCTGTCTGTGAGGAAGTGGCAGCTAATTATACTGTGCAGCTTCTGTATGTATTTATTGATAGGCAAGGCAAGGCAAGTTTATTTATATAGCACCTTTCAACACAAGGCAATTCAAAGTGCTTTTCAAAAAACGAAAGACATTAAGAAAATGGCATTTAAAATCAGTCATTAAAAAAAAAAGATAATAAAATAAGCATTAAAAAAAAAAAAAAAAATACATGGATAAAAGTTACAGTGCAGTTTAAGATGTGAATAGTTCAATTAAAAGCAGCGGCAAAAAAAAAAGTATTTAGTCTGGATTTAAAAGTAGTCAGAGTTGCAGCGGACCAGCAGGTTTCTGGGAGTTTGTTCCAGATATTTGGAGCATAATAACTGAACGCTTCTTTACCATGTTTAGTTCTGACTCTGGGGACAGAAAGCTGACCAGTCCCTGAAGACCTGAGAGATCTGGATGGTTCATAATTTAGCAGGAGGTCAGAAATCTATTTTGGGCCCAAACCATTCAAAGCTTTATACACCAGCAGCAGTATTTTGAAATCTATTCTTTGACACACAGGAAGCCAGTGTAAAGACTTCAGAACAGGAGTGATGTGATCCACTTTCTTAGTGTTAGTGAGGACTCGAGCAGCAGCGTTCTGAATTAGCTGCAGCTTTCTAATAGATTTTTTAGTGAGACCTGTGAAGACACCATTGCAGTAATCCAGTCTACTGAAGATAAAAGCATGGACAAGTTTTTCCAAATCCTGCTGTGACATTAGTCTTTTAATCCTAGATATATTCTTTAGGTGATAGTAGGCTGATTTAGTAACTGTTTTAATGTAACTGTTGAAACTCAGGTCAGAGTCCATGACTACACCTAGATTTCTGGCTTTATCTGTTGTTTTGAACATTGCAGTCTGAAGCTCAGCGCTAACTTTTATACGTTCTGCCTTGGCTCCAAAAACCATTACCTCAGTTTTATCTTTGTTTAATTGGAGAAAGTTCTGACACATCCAGTCATTGATTTGTTCAATGCACTTACTCAGTGTTTGAAATGGAGAATAGTCTCCTGGTGAAATTGTTACGTAAATGTGTGTGTCATCCGCATAGCTATGGTAACTTATGTTGTTGTTTTTCATTATCTGAGCCAGTGGTAGCATGTAGATGTTAAAGAGAAGAGGCCCCAAGATGGAGCCTTGAGGTACCCCACATGTCATATTTGTCAACACAGATGTGTATTTACCTATAGAAACAAATACACATATAGGATTCAAACCAATTTAGAACTGTTTTCGAAAGTCCCACCCAGTTTTCTTGTCGGTCGAGTAATATGTTGTGGTCAACAGTGTCAAACGCAGCACTGAGATCTAATAATACTAACACTGATAGGAAACATTCCTCCCGATGAGGATGAATCTTCGCCTCTTACAGGCTCCACCAGTCATTATACAGAGATGGAGATGAATTCAAATAGAGGGCGTGGGAAAATAAGATTTTCTCAATCTCTGTAGAGTTTAAAGATGATTAGCTGCCACTCAATATAAGGAAGATGGTAACTGCAGACTGTGGATAGAATAATGAATGGTATGACATTTGGAGAAAATGGCTCCTCTTCTAATATGTCCTTCAATTATATAGTGGGATCCAGCATTAGAATGATCAGATGTTTGTTGGATTCACACAAGTTATATTAAAATGACTGCAGTATTTTCTCCTCAACCTGTTTTGCACAGCCATGGATGTACATTTCATTAAAGTAATGAAGCATAGCTTATTTTCTTATCTCTATTTTTCTTGTCTCGTCTTTATTGTTATTTTATTTTTAACGTTCTAAGATTCTTAATGTGTGTCGGAACAAGCAGAGAGGATACACACGGAGCATTTAGTTCTAGTTTTTATAATTCTCATCTGAATATAGCAACCCTATAAATACTACACAGGAAACGGAAACAACGTAAAATAAGCGCGTCGGCAAAAATACCGTCACTACTGATAATACAATATCCTTTTCTGAGGTCAGAATGACTATATATTATAGGACTATATATGTTGATACAAAGCTAGGCTACTATATGGAGCCCCTGAAGGGTCATAAAAAAAAGTCGGGACAACGGGTTAGTTTCTCGCGGAAACAAGAAACGTTCTTTAAAAAAATATGTTTCTGTAAACCAGTCTGCCTTGATCTATGAATTCAAGTCAGTGACTCTCAAAGTATCTGCTGCCCACAGCTGTTTTATTGAAGGAAAAGCTCACTGCGGTATCAGGAGGCATCAGGACGTTTAACTCAGAACCCTGAGAAGTACAGCACCAGCGCGCTAAGATCTGTGCCTTTTACGCAGATGAGAAAGGAACACATGTTGTTGGGGATAATTAGGCTCTGTGTTTTGTTCTGATGCCGGCCTTCGGGAAGCTGCGATCCGATGGCGTGGATATGGAGGCGACTTGTTGCATGTGGAGTTTGCATGTCACCTTGTGGGGCTCGTCCTTTACACACTAAAAAAGATCAACAGTTTGGATTTCCTGCTCAATAAAATAATCAAAATGACCAGGCGCAGCTCTGAATGAAGTCTGAGGGGTTTTCCAGCTGACGAGTCAAAGCGACTAATAGGCTAATGAAAAATGTGTCGACAAAGACTTTTTTCGCCGACTAGCATTTAGTCGACTAATTGGGGGAGCCCTAGGTATTATTATAATTATTACTATTTATTCTTCATTGTGACTATCTTATCTTAGTTGTTATTATCTTGCCTTTGTGGATAATATCTTTTCGTCATTGTTATTATTTTATCTTGGTTGTTATTACCGTAGATATATATATACTGTATATATGTATCTTTGTTTTTTATTCATTTATTTGTATTGCTACTCTCTTATCATTGTTGTGACAAGAGAGTAGCAATACAAATCACTTAATAATAACTTCTCCGTTGTTATTATCTTGTTTTTTATCTACATTATTAGCTTTTTTCATTCATATAATCCTTTCTTCCTTTTTATTATCTTATCTTATCTTCTACTTCGTACATGTCTTCCTTGATATTGTTTTTAGAATTTCTTGTTATTTTCCAACAACATCGCAGTCCCTGTGCAAGACTATGTATCATTAGTGCAAAAGTTCCCATGAAAACATCATGTCCTCATTAAAGTCAAAGCCCCATGAATGAAGAAGTCTTTGAAAGAAAGTCGGAGTTCAGTCAAAGTCCGGCTCGTGGATTCGGTTATTTCCGTTTTCTAAAGAATTGCTCATACATATAAGTACACCCACTCAGACGTTTGTCATTATAATATATCACTAACAAGTGAATTGTAATATGATTATTTTTTATATATTGTCGTTGTTGCATACATTTTATTTATATTTCAAGCACAGTGTTTGGAAAACTTAAAAGTTGAATTGAATTTATACAAAAATAAAGTTTAACTGAAACAAACTTCTTTTCCATCCAGGTGGACCCCATGTTTATGGTTCCAGCTCCCCCTGCTCCAGGCCACCCCGTGGCCCCTGGATCCTCTCTACCCTCAACCCCTTCCTTCTCCCTTCCGGCCCTGCCCATCTCTAACCCCAAGCAGCTGGCGGTGAGGACGAGGTCTATAGGCACCAACACGCATGATGGAGGCGTCTCAGGAGCAGTGGAGGGGGACTCAGACTGTTTGGGGCCCTGCCTGCCCGGGACCAGTGTCAACCTGGAGGGCATCGTCTGGCACGAGACTGATGAGGGTAAGGAGTATTTCTGAAAAATAATTGGGATATCTGTATCTCTAGTGACACTATAGTAACATGAAAAAGGGCTGCTTCACCAACATAAAAATAAAACGGTATATTATTTAGTGTTATCAGAAACTATGACATATCCACTTCTGAGATTAATATAATAGACTCTAAAATATAAATAAATTCCACAAGGTAGAAAAATATATTTTTTAACTAAACTGATCAATTTTGAACTTTATTTTTGTAAGGGGTCAAGGAGGAAAAGGATATTTCCAGATTTTGCATGCTTTCATACTCTTTTTATAGCTGTGAACACTTTCCAAAATGTAAAGCAATTTAACATCCAAGAAAGCAAAACGTTTGTAACCCTACAGTTGTATGCATTTGGCATGCTGATATAATTCCAGACATTTCACCTTTGAGATAAGAAGATTAAAAAAATCAAAGGTCTTAAAAAAGAGAATAAGTGAACATGAATGTTTGAATGATTCTAGTCTGTGCTGGTGATGGCTTGGATAGGCTAATGTGTCAAATATGAGTTAGAGAAATCCATTTCTTGAGGCTTAGTGTAAGGCAAGATGGTGGAAATGAGTTTGACTTTTATTTACCTCAATGTGTGAAATGGTAAATGGACTGTATTTATATAGCGCTTTATCGAGTCTACTGTATAAAGACTGGATAAAGCGCTATACATTTATAAGTCATCATTCAATCAATTCACACCCCATTCAATCTAACATTCACACACATTCACACAGCATTGGCCATCGGGAGCAACTCAGGGTTAAGTGTCTTTCCAAGGATTCATCAACATGTTGACTGCAGCCTAAACAAAAAGCTCAGACTTACCTTTCACTGCACTATTGTGGGGCGGCTGGCCCCTGCATGCTACATATCAAAGTGTCCTTGGACCAGATACTGAACCCCAGATAAGTCCCATTGTGAGTGCATGTCAATCTTTATTGGCTTCATTATTGTGTGGCAACTGGTACGGTACGGCCACAAGTGTGTGAATGCTTGCTTTTGCAATAAAGTGCTTTAAATGGTTGCTTACGTTTTTTTATTGCATCAGTTTAGCATTTAGTTTTAGTCCACCTTATTAAAAAGTGATGTGTTGTTTGCCGGATATATTATGCAAGGAAGACTGTAATTGGGGACTTTTCATTTTTAAGGCTGTACAAGGACTGCATCCAAAATTGTGACAGCTCCAGAGAAACAGTCTGTCTGGACTCAGTCAACACTTCTACCTCGTTAGGATCTATTTTCGTGTTCAAAGAACTGCTTTGTATTTCCCAAACAGAACCATATTCCCAGAAGAATAACAGCAAAACTCAGTTCTTCATTGATGTAGCTGCAAAGTCTTAATCATAGGATGGAGTTGGTTAGGTGGTCAGAATGTGACATACATATGGAAAATCGGTCAAGTGGTTGTCACACGTTGGTGTTTATGGGGATAATGATGACTAGCATCTATTAAAATGGTTTCTGGCGTCAGATGAGACAATCCTCCTGGTCCTGGTTCGGTTTGATTTACATTTGATGATTCTGCTCTGATCTTTGCAGGTTGCACCAGTTGCTTGGTTGATCGTCCTCTTGTAGTAAACATAATGACATGTCTGTCAGAATGAATGGAAGAGGTGGTATACAACTTACAGTGCTCGGCGGTATGAAAAAAACCTCATATCATGGTAAATTATAACGGTATCAGGGTATATCATGGTATTTATTTATTTTTCAGTGATTAGAAATGTATTAACATTTAAAATGGTTTGGCCATGAGTCTTATGTGAAAGAATCAGAATGGATGAAACAACAGCAAAAATGTAAATAATTTTAGTTCAACAACATTTGCAATACATGTTTGTTTGGTCCACGTCAGATTTTTTAAAACCAATAAACGTCCAAACGATGGACACTGCCCCTGTCCTCGGCACAAGTTCTTCTTGTGTGTCAAATCTATTTCCATCTCCAGTCTAGTTTTCTTCAGTGTCCATCTTTACATTCAGCTTTACATGTTATGATACTGCTACTACGCTTGCACTGTACCCCGGCATGCCCCCAGCGCCCTCCGGCACTTTTTCTATGGTATTGCGGTATATGAAGAATTCATATCATACATGGTATAAAGTTCACGGTTTTCGGTATCAAACGGTATACCACCCAGCACTAACTTACACCACACTAGCAATGAGTTTTTGAAAAAACCCTGAAATACGTCAAAGCATCAGGGTGCAATGCTGTCCTATTTCCCAAGTCCACATGTATTGAATTACAGGAAAGGTAAGGAGCAAAGCAGGTTCAGTAAAATGGATGGACATTCAGTCTAAAGTTAAATGCTTTCAACGGTACAAGAGTTTCCAAGTTTCTGGTGAAGATTTAGAAATGGTATGTCATGAGTTATCATTGGAGATTTTGTTACAGATGGATTTGAATCAGGTTTATTAGAGTGATGCTTTTTGTCCTTTCATATTAAGAGGTGAGTCAGTAGGTCCGTTACCATTCCTGTCTTTGTGTGTGCATTGGAATACACAAAAAGTGAGTGGAAAAGCCATATATCTTTACATTTTGTAAAAAGGTGTAACGCTTTGCTGAGGGAGAGGTGCAATGGAATCATATTTAGCTGATATATAAAGAATAAGAAGATATAAGAAGATGTATAGCGGGCCAACTGGCGCTCCTTCAATTGCTGTATGTCCATTATGCTTTAATCTTCTAAAAAAAATTCCAGCTGAACAAATGGCGCCAAATACTGCTCACCTCGAGCAACTCCTCGAAATGTCCTAACAGTAGTTGATGGAAAGAAACATTAATTTACGTTTTCTCAAAAGTTGGGTTTAAAAATAACCTTTTTATAATCAGTGAGGAGAGTTTAAAACAGGTTGCATCAGTTTAAAAAAAAAGTGTAGTTCCACTCAAATCACCTTACCATACATTCCGTATATTAGGCTATTGATACCTTCTTTTGTCTACGAAAAACTGTGCCATGTTTGTTTTATGCTTGTAAACTGACATACCTATACTAATATCAGATCCCAAAATGCTGCTATGCTGTATTTTTCATTGAAAAACGGTTTGCCTCAACCACACAGCACTACTTCTTCTATTCTTCACCACTTTGTTAGAGGAATTTGGATCCAAAAAGCTGGATATCTTAACAAAGTTTATCCCCCTAAAAAGATGAATTCACCAGGTTCTGCCAAATGAAATTGGGTGTTAGAAAGAGTGTGGGTTTGAAAAACATATGCCACAATTACAGATGGATAGTTCTTATCTTTTTCCTTCAAGACACTTTCCAAAATTTCCAAAAGTGTGAACGATGTATTTTTAAACATGTGTCGACTTCCTCATGAGGAAATATTTTGGCGTTGAGCTTTCCAAAAGTCCATCAAAAGAAGAGCCAAAAACTCATCCAACACAAAATGATACCATGGGAGTACCAGGCGGGGGATAAGACGGCCTGATGATTCACCCGCCCCTTTTGACGCAATTGCACTTTGATAGGCCGTTAATGAGGACGGCGCTCAGCACGGCGGCCTCTCTGCGGAGGTGTAATACCTTACTGCAGGCTGCTAATGAATAATCCCATCTCTCTGCCCATCTCACACTGCCAGCCGCAGGGCCTCTGAAGTGGAGCGTTGAGTTTGGCGGGGAGGCGTTTGTATCCCAGCCTAGTATTAATTACTATGAGCTACTCCATCCGCCCAGGCAAAAAAAAGCAATACAAACAAACATAGCATAGGGGAATATGCTCGTAAACAGACCAGAATGATGGAGAGAGGTGAAAAGGAAGGATAGACAGTGAATAATACATCTCTGCTGCAGACTCCGTCTCTCCGGGTCCCTTTAAAAAACAGACGGTGGATACGACTTCAATCCGTAAAGTGTAAACACTGAAATCAAATCAAATAAAATGTCCCTTGCAGACCTTGACAACCATAAAATACAAAAACAAGAAATGCAGATGCTTATAAATGAATGAATTGAAGCTTCAAGCAACCAGAGCACAAACATCCTCCAAGGCTGCATACAACAGAACAAATAAATTGAAATAATGAACTGCTAAGCAATAAGTGGATCAACCAAAAAGTGTGCTAAATATTCTCCCTCCAACCTGAGGATTTACAGGCTTTCTGTTTTATAACAAAGAAAACTACGTATCTCTGGGTTTTACACTGTTGGTCACAAAATAAGACATTAAAAGACCTCACCCTCAATGGATGGATAGGTGGGTAGGTGGGTAGGTAGGTAGGTAGGTAGGTAGGTAGGTAGGTAGGTAGGTAGGTAGGTAGGTAGGTAGCTAGCTAGTGGCCTTGCTACTACAAGGCCGCCCCGTAGTTTCAGAGCGCATCGAGTTTAAAATACCATCTATACAATCCAAGCACACTGCTGATGCCGAGAGCCCCGCTCCTGCCGCCCGTTTGCAGCAGACCACACTTGAAAGTGTGCAGGGGAGACGCCTGGACACGTCTACGAGCAGCAAACTTTCAACAAAGATCGCTAAATGGGTGGCGACAGCTTGCAGGCCAATTAACATTGTGGAGGATGAGGGGCTGCGTGATATAATTCGGGTCGCATCCAACGACTGCACTTATGAATTGCCTTCAAGAGCCACCACTGTGTCAAAAATACACAACTTGTATGAAGTCCAAACAGCGAACGTAGAGGAGAAGAAAGACTTCCACAGTTGCGCTCACCGGAGACTATTGGACTTCACTCAGTAATGACAGTTACCTCGGGGTCACAGCGCATTATTTTGACCCACAGTGGGAACTTCAGTCTCATGCTTTGACAGTTATGAAAACAGAGGAGCAGCATTTCCCGCACACACACACACACACACACACACACACACACACACACACACACACACACACACACACACACACACACACACACACACACACACACACACACACACACACACACACACACACACAGGATTATTGTATTGTATGAGAGAGGTTCCAGGTTGAATTGAGGCAAATATTTGTAATGTTCAAGTGATAATAAACAAACATTTGCATAAAGCATATTTGTCCACTCATATGTTAATAAGAGTATTAAAAACTTGAAAAATATACCTCTAAGGTAAATTTAGAACAGATAAAAAATGTGCGATTAATTTGTGATTAATCGAGATTAACTATGGACAATATGCGATTAATCGCGATTACATATTTTAATCGACTGACAGCCCTACTTTTTTTCCTTCTAATTTGTTATTCTTTTCTAAATAACACACAATTATCCTTGTTTTTATTTATTTGTTTAATTATAATCATAATCTCGGGCTTTTTTGGCATCCGTCAGGAACTGAATTTCAAAATAAAAACAACCGGAAACAGACGTGGGCTTATAAGGGACATTTCGAGCCTCATTGCGATACACAGCCACTGAACTGATTACCCAAGATCCTCAGCTATGGTTTAAGCTCGCTGATTGGATGTTTTAGCCGCAATGCATGTAGGGATATGGTGTTAATGCCATATCAAATCCGAAAAACTTTTTTTTAAAAACAAAATAATACTTTATTCCGAGTGTTTTTGCTTTTCTCTTTGAAAGTCATCACATAACGGCATTGTAATAGACGGTTCGGCTGTATTACATATTTACAAAAGGCAAATACACTACAAAAAACAGAAACTTGTTGACATAGGTAATATACGTCAAAATGGCTTCAAATGTATTCAGTATTGTATGAGCTTGTTTTAATTGGGGGGTGGACGTCACATCCTCTAGGGGGGTCCGGGGGTATGCCCCCCCGTGAAGATTTTTGTTGTAACATTTTAAAGTAAAATGCTTCAATCTGGTGCAATTTGAGCACACAATTACTAGCGACCTGATCTACGGGGTACAACTCTAAAACACCCATATGAAAAAGATTGGTTTACTTTTTAATGATCAAATGAGTATGTGAACATAACCAATAGCCAATAACAAATAAATGTAACTTATTTTATTTTTGTTGTTCATTCATATCTTATTTGACCTAGTTAACATTTATTTATTTATGCATATTTTTGTATCTCTCCCACTTTAAACGATATTTTTGGAGTACTGTCCTATAGTATACATTGGAATAATTTCAAACCTGTTTTTATTTATCCTAATAATTATAAAGGAGTGCCTTTGTCGCGACCCGACCACGGATAAGCGGGAGAAGATGGATGGATGGATGCCTTGGAAATATGTGTTTACATAATTTGTGGTCAAAAAGTTTGAGACCCACTGAGATAATTTAGACTAAAATGAACTATCTAAACACTCAGAGTCCTTTACCTCACTGAGCCTCTCAGTCTGACCGGAGAGCTCTCCTCCACCCTGGCTGTAGAAACATCTACTTCTTATATCCGTTAGCGCAGCTAGCACCAGATTATAATAACAACTGCGCCGGTACCGGTGCGCCCTCTCTCTCTCTCTCCCTCGTTCGCTCTCTCGCCCCACGCTCGCACTTTGGCTGTGAGCTGCAGGCGCCTGATAAGCCAACATCCCCCACTTTCATCACTTACAGCGCCCATCGTACAGGGCAAATGGAAAGTGTAACCGGGGTGAAAAGGGTGTTACATTTACTTAATTATGAATGTTGTTACATCAAGGCCGAAAATTAAGATGAGCGCCAACGGTCAAAAATGTTTTTTCCCTCCCAGGGCTACCAGCGCAGCACCCCCCAGATCTGCTGCCCTATACCAAAAATCGGCCCTGCCAGTACATACAGTGGCAATGTCTCAACATTTAGCAAAAATACACCTTTATTGAACATACAGTAACACAAATACTACAAATCCACATAACAAACTGAAAAATGAAAAAGGGTCGCCACTTATTATTATTTTAATAGCCGCTGCTATTTGTATATAGGGGAATAAACTGAGGTATACACACATATTGATAGATGTCTTGTAATGCACTGTTGAGGAACCTTAGCTACGACCCAAGTTTTTAAATTTTACTCAGGTGTAACTAAAGTCTGATTTAAGGGTTGTTTATATTTCACATCATTAATCAGAATCTGCAAAGTAACTCAAATAAATGTAGTGGAGTAAAAATACCAGGTTAACCTCTGAATTGTAGTGGAGTAGAATTACAAAGTAACAATGAGCTGTCATGTGGGTATATATTAATGCTGCCCACTTCTGTTAGACACAGTAAATATTTATTCAGTATGATAGCTGTCTAACAGTAGTTAAATCCATTTCTCACTTATTCTGACAATGTACTTAACCCCAAATAAAAGAACCCAATAAAAAGAGTTGTTAAATAATAGTGAAGTGACGTTGTAATAACAATAACTTATCTCTCTCGAGTTTTCTTAAAACAAAACATAAATGTAATTATAATGAAGCCAGCTGCAATGGATCATTGATCCACACATATGATGTTTGTCAATCTTAAAAAATAATTTCCATGTCAAAAAAGTCACAGTTTGTCATAAAACTGTTGAAATATAAGACTATGAAAAATACGCAACTACAGATGTAGCGCTTCATTTCAGACGGTTTAAAACGCGAGGGCCGTGATTGGTACGTGTTCTGCCCTCGCTCAAGGGAAAACCTCCAGCTTGACTTGAGACCGCCCCGTGATAAATAAATGTAATTATAATGAAGCCAGCTGCAATGGATCATTGATCCACCAGGGGGTGCAGTGGGGTTCCACACTGGAGCTCATGTGAAATAAAGTCAGATACAGTACGCTGGATGTACAGCGGAACTTTGTTAAGATCCATATGTCACGGATATCATACTCTGTGCTAAATATGAGACATGTAATCATTTACAAAACATCACCATGTTGTTATTTAACAAAATAATGTTGTTTAGTCGAAAAAAACGAACGGGAGGAAATGCAGCCCGGCTCTCGATTATTAATCCTAATTTAATCATCATCTTCACCACGATCATTTTTGTTTATGTTCGCCGAATTGACATGAAATCACTGACACATATGAATATACTGTATTCAACTTCATTAAAACGTTATTAGCGTGCCTAAACTCAGTAATTCACTAAACATATTTATATTTTAATGGAGCCTCGTCGGCAGATCAGGATCCCGAAAGCGTAGCGGAGGGATCTTGATCTGCATGAAGGGTGTTATTTTCCCCATAAGGAAGAAGTCGCTGCAAATTATCCCGCTTATTACATGGCCACATTCTCAACAAAGTAACGACATGATTCCCAATATTAATTGAAATGCTTTTATGGATTTAGAAAATGTTTTTATTGATTTAAAAAATAGTTGTATTGATTTAAATTGACATGCATCCGCTAACAAAAATAGTCCGTTGTTACCATGTTTTAAACAGTCTGAATGAAACGGCAGCTCTCAGCTGTGTATTTGCACAAATGGCTCATCAACCACAGCTCTCTCCCCCCTCCCCCCCTGATCTTTCTTCTCCAGCAGCTAAATTAACTGTAGGTTACTCTGAGTGACAAGCTTACAGTTAGACACAACCCTGTCATTGCAAGTGACCCTCAGTTAGTTGACTTTTATGTTCAACTGCTAAATTCGTTACTGATAAAAAAGGGGCTTCTACTGTACCTAATTACCTTAACACTAGAACCGCCAGAGGTTTTTGTATAGGCCTACCTAACACCGTCAAGTCCCGCTATTAGAATGCAATTTTTAACAACATAGGGTGCATAACACACTTTCAGGAAAAGTCACGGACTGGGAGACTTTAATATTTTATTGAAAAAAAGTTACATTGCACACACACAACACACATCACACAAATTGACCCGATTGGCGGTTCTAGTGTTAAATAAACTCACTAATTAAAGGTGGGGTAGGTACGTTTCAGAAACCGGCTCGAGATACACTTTTTGTTATATTCCATGGAATGCTTTTAACATCCCGATAGCAATGAATATCTTAAGTGCTTTGACAAAAAATCCATAAAAAAATGTCATCTGTGGAAGCCGTAATACTGTAAAAAGTACAACCAATCCGTTTAGCAGCCCTGTCTGTCAGCCTTCCATCTCGTGCACGCACAAATGTATCTCGTGCCCTCATTGGGTGTGCCGTCATTGGGCGTGCATTGCAGCAGTACTTCAATGACTCGCCAGCAACATGCGGCCACTTTCACCAGTCTGCTTACGTCATGTGCGCGTTCATTTGTGTTGGAGGAGGTGCTTTGTAAGGAAGTCTGAAGGAAGGGGCGGATTCTTTTCGGCTGTGTACTTTCAAATTTTAGTGCACTCGAGCCAGCTTCTGAAACTTACCTACCCCACCTTTAATGAAACCAGTTCAATACGCATTATTCTTATTCTTATCATTCTTTATGAGCGCAGAAATAGTCTTAAAATCAGACCTGTTTTTTAAATTAAATCTGACGGCAGGCAGTTAGCTCTGATCACCTATGATAAATGCGCCACACCTAATCGCTGGCCATTCAGCCACAGAGCTCCCTCTATACAAATCAAACTGTAGACGGTGTGAAAGCACCTATTGTTTTAAATAATGATCGGAATGTGACCTGTGAGCCTTCTGAATTACCGTGGGACAGCACATTCTAAACTAAAATGTTCAATCAATAAAGTAACATCTTATCTTATCTTAATAATATCTTCATATTAATAATAATAATAAATCATACAGTATGTGTCCGAAAGGGAGCAGGAGGAAGCAAACACAAAAATATACAAAAAATATACTGCATATTAAAGCAAACGATTGTAAAGGTAAAAGTATGAGCATAACAAATAAAGAAGTGTAATGTAAACATTGACATTATTATTATGATTATTTAATATATAAAGACTATATATTATTGAATTACAAGATTAGATATACTTTAGTTGATCTAAAATATTGATGTGTTCAAATGCTCTTCAAAACCCTACTGCAAGTCCATGAAACTTGTCTTTCTGTATTTGTGAATGAAGCGCCATCTCCTGGTTAAAACCTGAAATTGAAAATCTGGCAACGCCCTCTTGGAAAATAGTGGGAGGGCTTAACATTCCTCGATACTGGTTTTAGGCAGGTCGTAGGCAGGAAGCTGTAAGCTGGAGTCTGAAATTAGGTGCTACATCTGTAGAAAGACTACAAATCCCAGAGTCGCGTAAGTGATGTTGTGGAGGAAACTTCTGTGTATCAATGCATTAGGAGTCACCGACTCAGGAAGGAGACACGGTAGAGCAGGAGCTTTTGATGTCAAACACTGATGGTTTATTTGGAGTTACGGCCGGAGGATTCACATCATAAGTCACAGCAGTCACGGTGAGACTGCACGGGTGGGTTGCCACGTCAATTCTGAAGCGCCTCTCTCTCGTTAGCCAATTAACTGGTTTCACGGAGAGTGATCAACATATTTTGATAAGATAGTTTAGACAGTTGGGCACACTGAGTCCACTTGCATCCGTCACTTATGGCCTCGAAGATTTCATACCTTGGAGTCCACAAACAACAAAGAAGGAAGTGTCCCAGTGCACCCACAACAACAGACCATCTGTGACCTAGTGTTGACCGGTCACAGAATGGGAACAATAACTTTATGGCTGAAGCAGCCTATGTCCTTAAAGGAGATAAACAGACATCAGGGTTAGTCATGTACATCATATCTAGGAGTCTAGGACAATTATTTCCCTAACAGATGTCACAATTGTTTTCCTCCACTAAGAGATAGCTAAGATCAGCGCCATATAGATAGAATATATCTATATGGCGCTGGTTTCTCACCCATTTCATCAACACCTCTCTAACTTCTGGTCACTTTCCAATCAGTCTCAAGGAGGCAAGAGTAAACCCTCTCCTAAAAAAACCCACTCTCAACCCGTCCGATGTTATAAACTACAGGCCTGTGTCTCTCCTCCCGTTCCTGTCTAAAACACTTGAACGCGCTGTCTTTAAACAACTCTCCTGTTATCTCCACCAGAACAACCTTCTGGATCCGCACCAGTCTGGTTTCAAGGCAGGTCACTCCACAGAAACGGCCCTCCTTGCTGTCACTGAGGAACTGCACACTGCTAAAGCTGCATCCCTCTCCTCTGTCATCATCATGTTGGACCTGTCAGCTGCATTCGACACGGTGAACCATCAGATCCTCCTTCGCCCTCTCCAAGAACTTGGAGTTTCAGGCTCTGCACTCTCCCTCCTCGCCTCATACCTCAAAGACCGTACCTACAGGGTAACT
The DNA here is from genome assembly GCA_902827135.1 of Harpagifer antarcticus. Classification (NCBI taxonomy): domain Eukaryota; kingdom Metazoa; phylum Chordata; class Actinopteri; order Perciformes; family Harpagiferidae; genus Harpagifer; species Harpagifer antarcticus. Next base: position 3,666,782 of record CADEHL010000622.1, read on the forward strand.
TGGAGAGGGTCTGAGTCTGACCCTTGTCAATTAACTACAGGGGTCCCTCAGGGCTCTGTTCTTGGTCCCCTCCTTTTCTCTCTGTACACAAACTCGCTCGGATCGGTCATTAGCCCGCATGGTTTTTCTTACCACTGCTATGCTGACGACACCCAATTAATTCTGTCCTTTCCCCGCTCAGAGACCCAGGTCGTCGCACGCATCTCTGCTTGTCTAGCTGACATCTCTCAGTGGATGTCTGCTCATCACCTCAAGCTCAACCTTGACAAGACTGAACTGCTTTTCCTTCCGGGAAAAGATTGTCCCACTCTTGACCTGACGATCAACATCGGCACCTCTGTTGTTTCCCCGACTCAGACTGCAAGGAATCTGGGTGTGACCCTAGATAACAATCTCTCCTTCACTGCAAACATCGCTGCTACAACTCGTTGCTGCAGATATACGCTGTACAACATCAGGAAGATTCGTCCCCAGAAGACCCAGAAAGCCACCCAGGTTCTGGTCCAGGCTCTCGTCACCTCACGCCTAGACTATTGCAACTCCCTCCTGGCTGGTCTACCTGCATGTGCCATCCGACCTCTGCAGCTCATCCAGAATGCAGCGGCTCGTCTGGTCTTCAACCTTCCAAAATTTTCCCACACCACTCCGCTCCTTCGCTCCCTTCACTGGCTCCCGGTAACTGCTAGAATCCACTTCAAGACACTAGTACTTGCATACCATGCTGCGAATGGATCTGGCCCTTCCTACATCCAGGACATGGTTAAACTGTACACCCCAGCGCGTGCACTCCGCTCGGCATCAGCCAAACGACTCGCTGCACCCTCGCTGCGAGGTGGACCCAAGTTCCCATCAGCAAAAACACGTGGGTTTGCTATCCTGGCTCCAAGATGGTGGAATGAGCTCCCCATTGACATCAGGACGGCAGAAAGCCTGCACATCTTCCGGCGCAGACTGAAAACTCATCTCTTTCGACTCCACTTCGAGCGATAGAATTACTAACAAAGCACTTATATACTAACATAGGACTGGCTTATCTATAGCCAGCTGACAAAGCACTTATATACTAACATAGGACTGGCCTATCTATAGCCAGCTGAGTAGCACTTGAAATGTGTGGCTCTATGATACTTGCTGTACTTATATGATTCTGTTTTTCTTCTGGGCTGTGTCTTCCTGGTCGTATGTACTTATTGTAAGTCGCTTTGGACAAAAGCGTCAGCTAAATGCAATGTAATGTAAAAAATGTAATGGCTAAGATAAGATAACTTTAACAAGATGCCTGTGTGATTAGTACCAGGTTGTTATCATACCAGCAATGGGTCTTGCTCGTTCTTTCGCTTCCCGTCTGATGAAAGGACCAGGAGTGGCTGGATCAAGTTAGCTACCTAGCTAATAGCTAGCACGTTAGTTAGCATTTTTATTAGCCTTAATATGAAGTAACATTAAGTAACCCAAAATGTTAAATAGTAAGAGTAGTAGTCATATTTCGTGAACCCTTTTGAAGAGTATTGTCACCAGTGTGATCATTCTATAATACACAATTTAAGCCCTAGGGAGAAATGCTAACGCTAGCACCGGCGATGGCCTATCTTTTCTACTTCATGCTATCTGCACAAATGGTTGACATTAAAAATACCAGGCAATTCAGAGAGAATCAAAGGAAGGCAGGCAGACAGCTTTGCATGACATTCTTCTGGACGTGTTTCATTGTGGTGATAGTGAGGGTAGACAATCGTTTTGTTGACAAGACAGTTGTGACGGCCATCTTGGTGACGTGTGTTGTTCTGCGAGACTAGAGATGTAGTTCATTGAGTGTTTCACACAAACAAATATTTGTTTCACAGTTTTACGACACATTTTTTTTTTTTGACTTTCAAAATTATCTTTTAAATTGACAAACATCATATGTGTAATTCTTGGCACAATTCAAACGGGATCGAAAGATAATCTTTCTCTCTCCATTGACTTCAATACATAATTTTTCCGAAATAAGGTCCCATGGAGGTCCCCCGGAAGGGGAGGGACTTCGCCACTCTATATGGCGGACCATCTCGCACATGCGCACTGCAGATCGGGCAGAGCTGCAGATCGGGTAGTGACAATGGCATTAACACCATATCCCTACATGCATTGTGGCTAAAACATCCAATCAGCGAGCTTAAACCATAGCTGAGGATCTTGGGTAATCAGTTCAGTGGGTGTGTATCGAAATGTCCCTTGTCCCTACGTCTGTTTCCGGTTATTTTATTTTGAAATTCAGTTCCTAACGGATGCCAAAAAAGCCAGAGATTATGGAATTAAACAAATAAATAAAAACAAGGATAATTGTGTGTTATTGGTGAATAAATAACAGTGTGTTATTTAGAAAATAATAACAAATTAGAAGGAAAAAAAGATTTAAAAAAATACAGATTTCAGTATTCTGAGGCTCTGAGCCCCATTTCTTTTCCTCACAGATGACAAAAAAAGTCTGACATTATATACGATTTAAAATAAAAACAATAATCATGGCTTGATATTGAGTAAGAACATGTTTTTATGAACCCCACAGCTTCAGGTCTTCCAAGACCCGAACGGACAGAAAGACGTGCTGCAGGCACGAAACATACTACCAATAGAAATACATTGCATTTAAAATCGTTCTGTGTGACACAAAAAAGGAGAAAATCGTGTTGGTGAACACGAATCAATAGATTAAATGTCGTGACTATAACACGAAATGCCGTGAGACTGGGTTGAAAGAGGTGCTGCAGTATGAGAAAAATAAAGAGCTTTTTGAACATTAAAGCATGAAGAAATGTCACTGTAGAGGCACTAATTCAGGGGTGGGGCTCCTCCGACCATTTGGTACGGCCCTCAAGGTAATTTATAAACACGCAAAAAAGAAAAAAATTAAAGAAATCTAGACCGCAAAACAAGCGAGTGCCTGTTTTTCCTTGCCAAGGTCAGGGTCCTTGAACTCAACACGAGCCGAACGTGTCATCATGTGGTATATGTCTCGTCTGACAGGGGTATTGTGCTGACGGAGAGCACCGGAGCGTCGCTCCGCCACTTCCAAAAATGGCAGTACCCATAAGGAGCCGTACACATGCCGCAGTTTTTGCATGGCTGTGTCTTTAGTTGAAAGCCCAGTGGTGATCTGTTCATCTGTCATACTGATCATACAGTCAATAACTTTGTTGTTATTAGCATCTGGTTAGCTAGCTATGCTAACGAATATAAGAAGCTTTTTCTACAACCAGTGAGGTAAAGGCACATCTTTATATGATCATTATAGTTATAAAAAAATAAGAGAATAAAGTAAACAGGTATAAAATACTTTATGACAGTAAAAGTTGTTATTAATAAACAAGAATACAGTTTGAAAGGGGAGTGATTTGTAAAATATCCATAAAGAAAAAGAAATCTGCTTACAGTTCTGTTTCATATGGGTGTTGAGAGATGTATCCATAGATCTACTAATGTTGCTCTCAAAGTGCACCAGATTGATGCTTTCAACTTCAACATTTAAAAAAATCTTCCCAGGGGAGCATGCCCCCGGACCCCCTTGGAGGAGGTTAGGTCCCCCCCCAGCCCCCCCCCCACTTAAATCATGTCCACATGGATAGGAAACTAAATACATTTGCACACATCTTGTGTCCATATCTTTCTGTTTTGGTGGTCATGCCACAACCGTGCACGTGCATGCATGCGCGAGTCATGGTAAAATATCTGGATTAAGAGGTTGATTTTTCTTTGCACAGCATGAAAGAAAGGCCAAATTAATGGGCTGTGATTTTAGTATTTTTAAGCAGGGGTCAATAATTTGTTCCCCACCCCTGCTATAAATACTAATATGAACCTGAAAATGAGCATAGGGTCCCTTTAAATATATGTATAGAGAAGTATATTTAGCTGAGGGATTAAGTAATAGGCTGCTGCCGTCATGACCTGCAAATCAATTTCTTTGTTACTTTAGAATTCTACTTCTATTCTGTTTTATCCTAGTGGCAGATTTAAGAGTATTAGCACACTTTGAGAATTCCTCCTGAGAAACAGACAAACAAAACAGCAAGACTGAAACACACTCTCTGTGGAGGAGATAAATGCAAACAGAAAACATCAAAAGCGTTGTGTTTTCAGTTTTGTGAGAGTAAACAAACATCAGTGAAATAAGAAAAAAATTGCCATTAGAAAATCATGAGATATACTGTGATATACTACCAAAGACTGATATGCAGCGTCTTATTTAGTATACAAGGAGAGTCTGAGGAACAAGGACGAAGATGGAGGGACAGAAGAGGATAAAGGAGAGATAAATATGAGAAAATTGATCCTCAGTCTGACAGGATGGAGGGATGGATACTGAGGAGACAGAGAGATAGTGAGAGAGGAGGTGGACAGATTGGCAACCAAGGTTTCTGTCTATATTTTTAAACCACCAGGGGGGAGGAGGGATGGTGAGGAATGTAAAGATGGAGACAGAAATAAACGGATGACGAAGGATCATTTCTCTGTCAGAGTCAAAGAGAGGGTGACAAAGACAATGAGAGACATGAGGTGTGTTTTTGTTTTTTCTTTGTTCTTGTGTTTTTCATCCCTTGGCATCATCCCTGCCTCTATAGGGACTAATGTTCAGGAGGCGGAGGCATAACTCAAGAGCCCCATCCTCGTGACGGTGGAGGGATACGAGGGGAAGATGCCGGTTGCATGTTAATTAAGCAGAATACTAATTGGAAAGACAGAAAGGAACACCAAAAAAACGAGACCACCACTTCAGCTTCAGACACCCCCCCCCTTTCCAGACCAGAGTCTGCGAGTGCTAATCGGAAGGTTATTAACTCCGTCTGTCTGTCCGTCTGTCTAGGTGACAGCAATAAATTAAATAACAAGGATAAAAAAAAAACTCAATCTATTAAACACCTGCACAAAATAATAATCTTACGGATTCATGTTGCTTGGGCAAAACATGCTTCGTCATAATAGAGTGGAGCAGTCCTAAAACTGGGAAAAGAGAGAGTGTTTTACCATCCAGTTAACTCGCCTCGAAGCTAACGTTTTTCACCGTCCACTATTTGTTAAACTGAGCGATCCACACTGGGAGAGTGTTAGGTGATGGCGGTAGCCATCAGGTCTAATTAAAGAACGACGAGTTGTGTATGGCAGTCAAACCTAGTTTTAAATCTGTAATGCATCCAGGATTTGATTTGCTCTGCGTTGCTGCTGGCGCATCACAAAACTGGGGTTGATAGTTTTCAAATGTCAGTCTGAGAGTGTGAAAGAAAAAGAGAGATAGAGAGTGACGTTTATTTCAAATGTATGTCAAACCTCACGTTAGAGTTTAAACCTCAAAGACTCGATTTACCTTTCAATCAAAAACATGACAGGAACAGACATCTGTATTTATTTCCTCTGAGATAGCTGTCCGATATCAGTTTGAGTCATATCACCGAGGCTGCGACAAACAGTTTGGAGGACAACTTGAGCCTTTTCGAACCGTGAACTCACTCCTTCCTGCTTTTTATTTCCACCCTGTTAATATTTGTCTTTTATCAGTGTATCAATAGATTCCTCAATCGATTTGAGAGAGAACAATGTGTATTTCTGCAGAGCTTTGGAGGGTTATATGTGCAACAAAGAAAGGTTGCCTCAGATTGTCTGAAAAGGTGAACAAAAGGTAAAAACTTCCTTTCAGAGATTCAGACAGGGTTTGATATGTTGTCTTTTGTTTCTGCAAACCAATCAACCTTTGAACACCTGTATCACTGTTTTATTCAGTAAAAGTCACATTTTTGGTTTTGTATTCCGATCGATACGAGATCCCTTATTTTAAAGGGGCCCTATTATGCTTTTTGCCCGGAACTGACACAATATTTAAGCAATTCTGGGTTCACCTGTCTTGATGTTAATGTTGTTTTAATATGTTTAGAGTACTGAAATAAGGTGTGTGGTTAACAGAAGCTTACGAGATTGTTACTCTTTGTTCTACAACAGAAAACGTCCGTAAACATCCCAATGGTGAATGTCTGTAGCTAATGTGTGCCTTATAAACAGCGGTTGTTTACAAGTAGCTAAGTGAGACCACTAAACATCATCAAATCAAATCAAGTTTTATTTATAAAGCACATTTAAAAGCGATTTTTGGTCGAGCCAAAGTGCTGTACATGTAATAAAAACAGCTTAGCGGTTGTGAAATGAAGTCTGCAACTCTTATGTATCTTGTGCCTTACATTAGCTGTTTAATTCTGGCGATTGCATTTAAGCTTAAACTATTGGTGTAAACATGTTGAGGTTATACTTCTGAACACAATGTGTAAGTATCAGCAATGAATTTGCCACAGATCTTTTTTGGTCAAAGGACTTCCGTATCGTCCTAAAAAATCTCTCATCACTCTATACCAGGGGTATTCAACTAAAATTCAGCGAGGTCCAGTTAGAGAAAATCTCCCCATGCAAAGGTCCGGAACATCAAAATGTCTAAGTTGCTTTATGAATTAGTGTGATACATATTGAAGTACCTGTAGCTTTATCAATGTCTGCATGTAATCAACAACTGACTGCCAATCAAATAAAGAAAGTACAATTCATAAACAACCATATTTATTGTCAATTAACATTGAACTATACAGATATACAGTAAATACTGTGGATATGTGTAATGTTCCTCTCGGGCTGCATTTAAAAATAAAATAGAGAAAATAAATAAAATAGCTTTTGAAAATGTGTGCATCTTAAAAGTGCTTAATTTTAGATAAATAAAATAAAGTGTAGCAGCATCTTGAGTTTCCCTTTTTCTTTGTTAACGGTTTCACATCATGACTTAACAGTTTCAGACGATTATAGAACAATATCAGTCTTTACACATCATAACAATTGAACAGTTTTAAAGTTTCTCTTTCTTTCCCTCTTATATTGCAGTCCCTCACTCACTGTTTTTGTTCAGTGCGAGAATTGAGCTCGAGCTTGTCCTGCCAGGAGTTTAGATCTGGGCTGAAATGGTGTCAGGGCCATTCTCATACACACATGCAGGTGCTCATTGGTTAGCCTCGGTTAGCCTGGAACGATATTTAGTTAGTAGTAGTTAGTTTGATCCTGGTCGACTGATCATATTGGGCTCTGAGACTGCTTATTTTTGGTGACCTCAGTTCTGACTTGAGAGGGAATGTTTGGTCAAACACTTTGTGTTTTGTCTCATAGTGGCGTTTTGGCACTTTTAATGAGCGCCACGGTCTCTGAACAAATGAGACACACTGGTTCTGTGCTTCCAGTGGGCAGGACCCATGAATGAGTCCACTCAGGGTTAAAAGCTCTGTTCTCACTGTCCACTTTCCTCTTCTTGGAGAGCGCCATGTGTAATTATTTGTCTCTCCCTGTCTGCCGCTAACACGCCTGTTCACTCTCCTCTCCGCTTCTCTCCCTGTATCGCTAATTATTCTCTTCACTCACTTTCCTCTCCGCTTCTATCTGCCGAGCTGTCATCTCTTCTTCTGTGTTTCTCTCCCTGTATCGCTCACTCGTCTCTTTTGCCCCCTGTTGGCGGCAGTTAAAATAGAATCGCCCCGTCAAAATTGAAATCCCCTATTAATGTGTTGATTATAGGTCCGGGTCCGTATAGGTCGGTGTCTGGGTCCGGATCCGCACCGCGGTCCGCCTGTTGCCGACCCCTGCTCTATACCGAAGGCTGTTGTGCTCCCAGTAGATCCATTACTTAACTTCGGTCTTTGTCCCGTTTGATTGACAGGTGTGCTGGTCGTGAATGTGACGTGGAGGAAGAGAACCTACGTGGGAACTCTGTTGGACTGCACCAAACACGACTGGGCTCCTCCAAGGTGACTACACTTTCTTTTACTGTCTTTTTTCGCCTCTATGTTTCTTTAGGCCCTGTATCCACATGGCGTCTTTTTCTGGCAGAAAAGTGTTGGCATCGCGCTGGGCAAAGACTTTTCCCAGCGTTCCATCAAAATACAAAAAAAGATGTCAGAACAAGAGCAGCAACTCGTTAAAAAGAAGGGTAAAACTATTTCCACTATTTGGAAGTACTTTGGCTTTCAGGAGTCCGACGTGGAGCAAAACAAAGTACAGTGCAGGATTTGTTACCAGGTTGTGTTGGCACCACACGCTAACACAACCAATCTCTTTAATCATCTGAAATACAACCACAAAGTGCAATACGACCGGGCAATAATACAACAAAAAGCAGATGCCCGCTCGACTTCATCCACCACATCATCACAGTCATCGATTCAGGACGCATTGTACAGAGCAACGGCCTACGCGACGAGCTCGCAGAGACACAGAGATATTACAGGTGCCATAACATTTCCCATCACTAAAGATATATGCACTGTTAGCACTGTTAGCAACCAGGGCTTTAAGCAACTTGTCAACACGTTGGACAAGCGTTACGTGATGCCGTCTCGGTATTATTTCAGCAGGTCTGCGCTGCCTGCGCTATATGACAAATGCCGTGCGGAAGTTGAGAGAGATGTGGCTTCAGCTGACTACTTTGCCACCACAACGGACCTATGGTCTATCCCAGGGGTGCCCAACCAGTCGATCGCGAGATGTGTCTAAAAATAGAACAACAATATTCTGTTTTATCATTAATGTCCTGTGCCAGAATAATGCACGTGAACGCATCAAAGCTTTGTGATTGGCCGGCGTCACCCCATGTGTCGGGGCGTGGCTGAGGGTCTTCAATACAGGTGGCAATATTGTCACCTGCCTGCGCTCATCTCTGAAACCAGACCATGTAAACAGGCTGGTGTTTCTTGCAAAAAATCTTTAAGAGATGGCATGAGCAGCCCTACCAGCATTTGCCATGGTGGCCAACATTTTGATTTGGTCTTAAATTGTAGTTCAACATTTATTTCCTGTTACTTCTGGACCATGACGGTTGGCCAGCCTTCAACGTTTAACTGAGTGGAATATGTTGAATATGTTTTACCAAAATGTTGGCTATATGTTAAGGAGTTTTCAGGTTGTGACAGCATCATATTTGATTTCATTTATTTTGGTCTAATTTATATTTATATATATATATATATGTTTAGTATGGTTTTGGAAGTGCGCTCCAACATATTTGTTGATCTTGTTTATTGGTAAAATATTATTTGTTTTAAAATGCAATAAATGCTCAATGAATAATCGTCAAAATAATCGTGATATCAATTATTGACCCAAATAATCGTGATTATGATTTTTGCCATAATCGCACAGCCCTAGTTTGTACTCTTAAGAACTGAAAAATAACAGCACAAACAGCACTTTGTTTTGGATTGTGATTGTCACATTGTTACAAGGCAACACCAACAACAAGCTGCATGATGAGGCGACTAGGCACCTGGGACTAAAACTATATCTGTAACCAAATCTGATTCTAATTGTAAACACATTTTAAGGACATGTCTTTTATAATCATTCTGAAATTCACTTGCTTTATGTCCCAGTTTTTCTATTTATCACAGTTGTTCACATTTCATTGTTATTCATATTGTTTTTGTTATTGATGCTATTTGATTAACTAAAAAGAGCATTTATTTTGTGTTTTAAGCATTATTTCCTTAATGCTTTTGAAATGTGTGTTTTCTTCTGTTTAATGATGAGCTATAATATAAATACTCTCCATCACAAACGTTTTACAAATTGAGTGTTTGTTTGTAATTGCTGAGTTGAAAATATGACAGTCTCACCTCGCATGGCTGAAATCTTTCAATTATTGCTCCTCACTATCTGAAAATGATTGTTGTCATGACAATTACGGCTTAATCTCAGATACGGGGGAATAAATTGCCTTTTTCATTTGGTCACTGCTGATGTCTATAAGAGGAGACTGAATGCTGTTTTATTACATAATTGAATGGAACAAATTGCTTCCTCTTCGTTGATTCAGCAGTCAATGAATGGAACCGAGCGATCAAATGATGCAAAGCACAAAATATAACTAAATCAATATAAAAAACGTCTATGTTGAAACAAATTATATATAAATGAGCTCAACATGTGTAACTTTAAAAGTTTAATTGAAGGTGGTCATCTGGAATAGGTCAAACACATATTAAATAGAGGCATGAAAGCAACAAATAACCTTGAAATGCCAAAATAAGTCCATCAAATTTCAGTCGGACACCCTCGCAGCTTCAGTGACATTCAGGGACACACTGATGTAAAAAAGCAATTACAAACATCATAAGACATGTGAGATATCATCGCTTTAAAATCACAGAGTGGGGACAAGAGAGTCTAATCTCAACCTACTTTGCAGTCTGTTCCATTAATAACATGATTAACACCCAAAACAGTCTTTCCAAGGTTAGAATATATTCATTGAGTCCTGCAATGTAGTGTCATCATTTATGCACTTAAAGGATAGCACATATGCAAGGTTCAGGGTCCAACTTGAAAAATAGCGTCTTCCTCAGTCAATAAATGTACAGGAATGCCTTTTCCTCATCTCAGCTGATGTTGATGTTGATATACATAACAATGTGTGAAGAAGAATCTTCAGTGTTAAGATGTGAGGGGCTCGAGTAAACAGCATCAAAAGACTTCAAAGTAGAAAGGACGGCATGTGAATACAAAATGTTTCAATATCAAATACTGTGGATTGTACACGTTTTTTTTAATGTTATCTAAAGAGAAATAGGCTTTGCACAAAAAACTCAAATAGATTTATATCCTAGACATCTGTGGTAAAGTGGTCCACATGAGCCCTGAAAGATAATCTGTTATATGCCAAGTTTTTTTTTTTCAAATTTAATTTCGGTGATAATATGAACAAGTTGTTCCCTGTTTGGTGGTTTGATGTGTTCTTCAGTTTATTTATTAGAATTTGGATCAGTAGAGCTTGGAAATGGCCAATATGGTGGTGACTGTTTTAATTGGCTTGCTAGAAAAATGTGGCACACCTTTGTAAAGGTATATCTTAAGCCATTGGAAATACTCAGATGGGGATGGTTTATTGTAAAAAGCCTGCAAGGGTATCCAAATCTGAATGGCTTGTTAAATCCAATGTTTTCTGACCCAGACGGTCCACAAAAAACTGTCTTGGTTGTCTTATTTCACAGTCTGTGCCCCCTCAATTAACTTCCAGCAATTTGTTAATACATATTGTATCAATACTCAGCACAACAGGACACAACCTAATACAATCCGCCTCTATTGTTGTGAGGAATTTTCATCCCAATCCCTTGTTTTTCTCTTTCTCTGTCAAGGTTTTGCGAGTCTCCATCCAGTGACCCTGAGCTGCCAGGTGGGCGTGGTCGGGGGAAACGGATGCGAATGGCCATGGCCGAGAGGCCCTGCGTTGAGCCATCCCCTGCTGCCAAAGTCAGGGGTCTGTCACAGCACAGAAGCCGTGGAGGGGGTGTGTCTGGAACCACTGTACCCATCCACAGCAAGGGACGGAGAGGAAGCCTAAACCTCATCAACAGCAACTGCCGAACGCCTGCTTCTTTCTTCACTGTGGATGAGGTAAAACCCACCAACAGCACCTCCTCTCTCTCCTCCGGGAAGCGCAAGAACAAACCACCGGCTGACCTAGACCTCAGTCTGGTCTCTTCTGACGACATAAAAAATGGGAATGGAAAGAGAATCCGAGCCAAATGCCGCAGCGCCCCCTCCACGCCGCAGGGCAAATCTGACCCCTCTTTCATGGACCCTGGAGGGGGTTGTGCCTCTTCACCACCTCCCCCGCCTATTCTCATTGACTGCCCGCACCCGAACTGCACTAAACGCTACAAGCACATCAACGGCCTTCGCTACCACCAGACACATGCACACCTTGAGGCTGAGGAGCAGAGGAAGCCTGAGCTGGAGCCAATGAAGGATGGAGAGAGTGAGGAACGACTATCAGACTGTGAGGACACGATCAACATGACATATGACCTCTCAGAGACAACCAGCACTAATGCCATCAGCTCCTCTAAGAAACCTGCCCCTCTATATAAAGTGACCACAGTGGGGTCTCTTAAGAACAGAAGACTACTCCTCAGTACTGACCACAGCCCCTCAGCCAACCCCAAGACCAGAAGAACCTCTCTGCTAAAAGATGGTCTGATTGATGACCTTAGCAATCTGCCTATCATCTCCAACATGACTGTGGTTTTGGAGAACTGCATGGTCCCAGACAGGAACTCCATGGTCGAGATGCCCAAGCTGGAAGCTGAAGGCTTGATTGACAAAAAGGGAGGTACATGCGACAAAGGCAAAAAAGCCAACGGCAAGGTAGAGAAACTGTCCAAGTCACGGACCAACCGACCTATCGCACCGGCCCCTGCTCCTCCCAAGCTGGTAGCAATACCCAATACAGCTTATCCGACCAGCACAGCAGATACTGCCAACTCACCTATGGCAGCCGTAGGCCTCACCAGTAAAAACCTTCCCCTGAAACCCATCAAACCAAAGCTGAGCATTGTTGTAGAACCGAGCCTTGTCAAAGCCACTCTGGTTACCTGCAGCAAAGAGACCAGGAAGAAAGAGAAACGGAGACTGAAGGACAAACATAACAAAGATGTGCACACCAGGACCCCTAATGCTGACAGCAGTGCAATCAAAATAGAAGATGGTGTTACTGGAGGTTCCAAAATGGGTGTCAAGGAAATTTCTGGAAGCCTTCTAAAGGAGCACCTCAGTAAGCAGGATGTAATCAACGGGCTCACAGAGAGCCAGGAGAGCAGGATGGCCAGTATCCGAGCTGAGGCTGACAAGGTATACACCTTCACCGACAACGCCCCCAGTCCGTCCATTGGTGGTTCATCACGGATTGACTCCAGTGGTGTTTGCCTTGCAACAGACAGCAAGAACAACAGCCCAGCCTACTCTGACATCTCAGATGCCGGGGATGATGGAGGATCTTCCGAATGTCGTTCGGATGGAATGCGGTCCAAGTCTGCCTCCTCAGCCTCTTCAGAGGTGAGCTCTAACAGTAGCCATAGCAACTCTGGTAAAACCCCACCCACAGCATCTGCCCCACCATCAAAAGACCCCCAATCCCCGTACTACCACAACTACGACCCATACTATCTACAGGGGTACATGCAGTCGGACAGGCAAAACAGCAGCAGCGTTCCTTTCCACAAAAGCGCTGGACTTGACGGCAAAGGCAAAGACAGAAAGGAAGAGGTGAAAGATGATGACAAATGCCTCTCCCACGAGTTCTCAGACTCAAAAAAAGGTGATGGGCCACCTCAGTCTCAGCTCCAGCTGGCTATGAGTCAGACACAAACTGCATTGGCCCAGTCGTTATACTATGGCCAGTATTCCAGAGGACTGTACATGGACCAGAAAATGTTGCTGGCATCAAAGTGCTGTGACCAGACGCACAGTGCCAAGCAGAGGGGCGAGAGAGGGCAGGGGTTGAGAGACAGTGAGGATGAAAAATATTTGGTTGGGGGTTTAGCTGGTGGACCCATGCTAGGCAAAGGTCTAGATGGCCTTAAAGGTTGCTGCCCCAAACCTGTCCTGTCCTACGTGGAGATGAGTGAGAGGGGAGAAAGGGGACAGTGTCACGGCGTGAAGGTAGTGCACGGTGGCATGATGGACCAGCACCAGGTCTTGATGAAAGACTGTGATGACATCAAGTCACCTTCCTCTTCCTCTTCTTCATCAGTCCACAACCCAAACAGTCAGACAGATCTGGACTCAAATGTTTCCTATTCCAGTGTAAGTTTCTCCCTCTGTCTATAACCTGCCGCCGCCGCTGATGGTGTTGTTGGTGTGCTTTAATGACTGTTGTTGCGTGTCACCAAGAGATTAACCACACATTGTGTACAGCTAAACCAATAGGTGCTAATAACAAAGACCATTTGGCTTCTGTGGTGCTGTAGCTGTCCATTGACATACTTCCGTAGTCATTTTGGTTGAAATCAAAATGATGTGGTTTGATTTGATGGATGCAAATGTTTTAAATGTGTAGCACTAATGAGGGAAATGTGTAATCCATCTTTAGCTGTACATAAAACATAAACACTTAAAAGAACAAAATCATTTTAATACATAAGTGTTGGTTTTTGTATGAGCTACTTTTATAGAATGATTGTACAGATTGTTGACCATGTCATCTCACACTGCATTTAACCACTAACTCTAGTATTGCTGGGTATGTAAAAAGGTTGTATGAATCGAATGAAAGCTGTGTCTGGGAGGTTGTTTTTTCAGCTTGGCCTAGCAGTTGATGATGTGTGAGAAGTGTCTTGATTCTTGTCATTGAGAGGGACGCCACACTCCTCACATTCCACCTGTGAATGGCCGCCTGCTGTTGAAACGTCGTCATCCTTCATCAACATCACACCCAGAGCCAGTGATAGATGGTCTGTCTATGGTTCTGTTCACTCAAATGCACAGTGTTTCCTCTATAGTCATTCAGCAGCGGTGGGCCACCGCAGCAAGAATTTCTCCAAACCCTGTTAAAACGAAATGCACAAATGAAAGTCATAAATTAGCCTCCAAAAAACACAGTCAAACGGTAATGTTAAGACTTGTGAAATAGGCCTCAGATTGAGCTCTGAAACTAGTCATCTTAGCAAAACCTGGGACAGAGACGTGGACAGAAGTTGAAGTGAACCAAAAATGACTCCCACCCACCACTGTTGGCTAAAAACTATAGGGGAAACACTGCAACTACCACCAATACTTGTCCCCATCGATTTAGCCCTCAGACAGCCAGGCCTGGGCTCATTGCCTTGCTCACAGCAAATACTCAGAGCTACAACATGCGGAGGAGGCCGAGGAAGGTGAAGCAGACAGGGCAAAAGAGTGGGGCTCTTCTGTGGAGCCTGCTGGTGCCAAGATGACCTCAGGAGAAAGAGGTGTTGGCGGAGATGCTAAGAAAGCCAGGGTCCATGATCTCCCGCCCGCCATCGACGTGGAGGATTCAGACAGGCTGGATGGGCTAGATGATCAAGGCCAGGAACCAATAGGAGGGCTGGCAGAGGAGTCCCAGAGTGTCCGATCGGCGGTGTCCCCTCCCATGGCCCCCCAGCAGCCCTACATCCAGTACCAACACTCCTCCTACCCGCCCTACCTGGCAATGTGTGAGAGCGCAGGGGGCCCCTACAGAGGGGTTTCCCCAACACTGGTCCACAATTACCCAGGTAAGAGTCTGATTAATGGTTTAGGTTTAATTTAAAGGAACATGTTGTGAAATATGTACTTACTTTATTTACTTCTTGAACTGGGCACAAAGACAGGAAGGTGCTGTTAATCATTCTCGAGTTTTGTTGGAAAAACGGAGCTTTAACGTTTGAATTAGGGAGCTTCAGACCTTCATGATGGTGGTATTCAGCCCCCGCAACTGTAGCTGGGCAGACAGACAACAGGTTCCAAAGAAGAATTCTGCTTCAGGACTTCCGTTTAAAGCTCAGAAAGCACTGTAAAACTGAACACACAAATGTACATTAATTTAGTGCATAGAAATCATTCAACATATATCACATATCATACACTTCCCGCGTATGCTCACAACCACAACATTAACGATGGGTTAGCTTCATGCTATCACACATGGGAACTTAAATTGATGCACTAGCATTCATCGATGTAACTATGAATTTACAGCAGTATTTCCATTATTCATTGATGTAGTCCTCACACATACTCTTTATAACAATATTGAAACAACAGAGCACATTCTAACAGGCATATGTTTTCCTAGACAACAATGAGAAGTGGAAACGTGCGTCTGAATACATGTGACTTTCGCATAACTACTAGTACGGCAACACTGAACGTACAATACAGAACTCAGAGCATTGCAATTGGCACTTTTAGACACAAGGTTTCCTTTTTGAACTACATAAACAATTTGGCAACACAGGTGGGCTACTATTTATTGAAGTTGCTCAGTAGCACATGAAGCCAAAATGACTGGAATGCTGAGTGATAAAATGACCCTGATCCACAGGTAATGTTACATATCTATGGCCTCATAGAGCATGCACACAAGCTTTCCCTTAAACCCCCCACCAGTCACTCTGTCCCCTATTTTCTTCAAAAGGCTACAGTTCAAAACATAAATGCATATTTGATACTCTATAATGGACTTTAACTTCGCTAGCATCGAGAGAGAGAAAGGTTTTAATATTTCTAGTTGTACTTTATGGTTTCAACCTTTTCTTTTACATGTTTCTTAAAGATATATATATATATATATATATATATATATATATCGGGGCAGAGTGTGATCCATTATAACACAATTGTTAGTGACCAACACCTTTCGTATTTACAAAATGGCATTATTATCTTGTAAAAACGGGTTATAAATTACATGACTTAAATTATATATATATTTTCATGAAAATATTGTATTGGTCCTGCATTTTTTGGGGGCTTAAAGAGTTGAAGCGACAGTTGAAGTTGAAGCACTGACATGCTTTGAAATATCAGACGAAGAGTTATTTTTGAAATAATTTGAAGTTGCAGGTGCATGCCCTGTTCTCATCAAACAAGTTCTCAAAAACGGGAATATCATGACTATTTCTTAGATGAGTCACAATTTAAAAAATTGCACATTTACAGAGTTTGTGCGCGTACAGTTTTCTGGGGAACGGCCTGTAATAAGATTCATATTTGAGGTTATTGTAATGTATAAGTTGCAAAATGGCAGCAAAGCCATCAGTAAATTATATTAAGGGTTCATTTTGTAATAACAGTAGGTGTTTTAAACCCTTTAAACCCCCTAATTCATCCCCAAATCCTCTTTAATGCTTCTTAATTTCACTGTCATGAATATATATATATATATATATATATATATATATATATATATATATTCAATGTAAATGTGGGATGAACCCCATCAAGCTTATTAAGGTTGTAAGCTGCTGCTGAATTTGAACCTTAAATAGAAGATCATTTTTTCCGTTTAAATCATTTTAATTTCTGTATGGGCTCATGTCCCCTTTGTTATTGGATTGTTATACAACAGTGTTTGATAGTGAAAGGACATGTTAATTTGCATAAATCAGGCACCCAATAACAAATAGTGCATGTAGCAACTATGGTATCTGAATTTTTTGTTGTCACTTCATTTATCAATAGCACATTTCATAATATTCAAGTTTACGAAATTGTCAAATCATACTCAAACATATTAAAGGCAACCTACTTTATATTGCTTAAGGGATTCTAAATATACTGTATCTATAAATATAAAAACAAAGGCCTCAAAATGTACAACTCTTTTCTTTTAGGTGACTATTTAAACTCATTGTGCATGTTGTGTGTTTCATGGTCTGTGTGTGTTTGTGTCCACCAGGTTTCCACTACCCTCTGTACGGTAAGACGGCAGGCAGGGAGGAGTCGGAGGTGACTCCGCCTGGCAGGGGAGGAGCCGTGAGCAGCAAGCAGAGCGGAGACTCGTCCTCGTCCTCTGCCATGGAGCTGCTGCAGCAGCCGAGCCATCAGTACCACGGGAAATCCCCTGCTGTGAGACACCACACACATTACTGCCACATCCATACTGTAGCTCACAGCGCCACAACATCACACTACACAGATGTGATTATCCAGAGACACACATTAGAAATCTGATTTCGCTTAAACCTTGTTGAATATTACAAAAAAAAAAATGCTTTAAGGACTTTCACTTACACACCAGCACTTACAATGATATTGCTTGTTTGAAGTAAATAACATGCAAAACACCAAAAACGACAACCAGAAAGTAACATTTCTGTAAAAAAGTGTAAAACCCAATGTTTGTGTGTTGAACAGCCCGGTGAGAAGGGCTCCCCCGAGGGAGAGAGGGAGACGGAGCGAGAGAGGAACCAGATGTCATTCGCCCGACACCTCCACACACACCATCACACACATCTGGGTATGAGCTACAACCTGATCTCAGGACAGTACAACATCTATCAAGGTACAACTCACCCACCCAGAAATCACATGACCAGGGCCGGATAATTAAAGAGTCAAAGAACTTCATAATATCTGAAACTAAAGCCAACGTATAGTAGAGTGTGTGAGGTGACACAGTCCACATGTGGCTTTAATGATCATGTGACTTTGTACTTTTGGTAAAGTAGTTGCTTGTAGATCCATAGGGGATAAAACTAATGTATGGGTTTAGGAGTCATCACTGCACCTGGACATTTTATTTCTAAATGTGATGTTTCACAGCTGTTTTTCTCTCACTGTGTTGAAGGGTTGAGCTCCAGGTCGCTGGTCTCCAGTCAGCAGGCGTCAGGACACTCCTCTACTGGTGGGTTAGTGCTTTAAGTACCAGACTGTGTTCTATTAATCATGTTCAAACATGTGTCCTTTTGTTACGTAAAAATGTTTCACAAGCCCTGGGAGCAAACGTGATTCAAGGGGATATTTTAATAATGCCTTGATATAGCAATGGGATTTATTAATCAAACTTTTTAAATACCTTTACTCATTTATAGGGGTCTAAACGTTTCGTTACTTAGATTCAAAATCAATTCTGGATTCAGTTCATTGTCATTTATTAGTAAATTATGACATTAAAGCATGTGTGTATTAAGTATCGGAGTTGTTTTGTTTATAAAAGTTAAATCAACTGTTTAAAATAATGTAAGACACAAAGACTGATTTGAGCAAAAGGTAACACATTCGTTTTTTAAAGAGTTATAATTTCAAGTTACACAAAAAAAATGAATGTTAAATAAATACAATTTGGGGGGCTTAGGCTAGTTGCCTTTTTTTCTGAGAAGAGGACACATTTTAAAAACGACTTACAATAACACTAAAACCGGTATTTGCTGCAATGCTTGAAACATATTTGATTTGGTGAATAGGATTTTCGCAATATGTAGTTTCTTTTTGGAGTATTCCTCTTAAAAATATATTTTTCATCTCGATTCTTACATGAACTCTTTTATCTCTGCATTAAAAATCTCAGTTTTTGTTGTTGTCCATTATAATGTGTTGGAAAATGAAAAACATACATTCAAATTGCAATCAAAGTTTTTTCATGCCAACATTTCTACTCAATATTGTTAAATAAAAGGATATTCTAAAAATATCCGTTTCAATTATTAGCCTGCTCTATACAACAACACACACATATACTGTATATGGTGGCCGACAGGTGCCAACGCTTTGCAACGGCCCAAAATACTTACATTTGGAGAAAGCGCTGCAGCTTTAGAAACGATGCAAATGAAAACACACAAATGTGCCAAAACGAATAAAGAAACATCTTCACCAACTTGACAACACATGCTCAGCCTTTAAAAAACATTCACCAACTTGACGAAACTTGCACAGCATTTACTAAAGCGCTGCAAATACGAAACGCTGCAAATTTCAAAAACGCTGCATGAACCTCAAAACGTAACGGAAACAGGGACACTAAAGAGTGACGCACACAGCTGGGACCATAGCGCTTGTTGACTATCTGGGATTATAAAGTTGGCCAACTGTCATTGTCATTGTTACATAAAATAACAATGCGATCACATGATTCCCTTCAATATTATTTCAGATCTGTTGTGAGCTAGCTAGCTAGAGAGTGAGAGTTGGCCAACTGTTGTCCTAGCCAGTGGTGTAGTGGGGATTTTTTTACTGGGTGGACGCTATTTTAATTAGGTCATCCCAAACAATGCCACAAGTGTGCAACGCGCGCAGTGCACTCACAAAACGGCCACGTCGTTAGGCGGCTCTTCTGATGATGTAGTACTAGTAGCAGCTTCACTTGTAGCTTCGGTGCTGCTAGCCTCTTTCTTCTCGTGAATGATATTCTTTTTAGAAAAGAAGTCGAGTAACGTTTTTTTGCCTGCCATTATAGAGCCGTTTCGTTTGTGTTCTTGAGGGAAAGAGCTGCTGCAAAATCGGCGGGCGGCGAGCTGGTGGTGTAACCCTGGGGTCACGAGCGTGATGACGAATGATAATCTTTTAAGGAAATTGTTTTTTATTCTTTATTATAATTACTGTGAAATGTCACAATTATGTTTTTGTCATTATTAAAACAAATACACACTTGCAATTGATAACACTGGCAATGATTTTATATTTATTAGACTATTCAAAAAAGTGGGGGCTCCAAATAAATGGGGGAACGGCGATCCCCCGCGTCCAACGGCACTACACCACTGGTCCTAGCTGTGTGCATCACTTTTTAGTGTCCCCTGGTTTCTGTTGCGTTTTGAGCTTCCCGCATCTTCTTTATTTGCAGCGTTTCGTTTATGCATCGCAATTAGTAAACACTGCGCAAGTTTCGTGAAGTTGGTGAAGGTTTTCTTAATTCTGCACTTGTGGTCAAGTTGGTGAAGATGTTTTTATGCGTGTTGGCTACCGTGCCTTCACATCATACACATATACACACAAACTAGGGCTCTGCAATTCATCGTATTTTAATCGCAATTACGATTTTAGAAAAAAACGATTATTTTGCTTTGCTAGGTTGTGACAGTGCACTGCAACATATTTGATCTCATTTATTTTAGTCTAATTTATTTGTATTCATCATATTTATATATGTTTAGTAGCTTGTTGAAGTGCGCTCCAAAATATTTGATGAACTTGTTTATTGGTATTTATTATTTATGTAAATATGAATGTATCGTTTATTTTTGTATCGGTTTTTCAGTTGAATTATACATTCAGGGTAATCAACAGTTAAAAAGACACTGTTCAAATTATTATTTGTTTTAAAGTTCAATAAATGGATGTTTTCAAATTCAATGAATAATCGTATTTAATAATCGTGACATCAATTATTGACCAAAATAATTGTGATTATGATTTGTACCATAATCGCACAGTCCTAACACAAACATTTCTAAATTTGCCACAATATTCTTGTTAGTTAATATTTTAGATTTTGTTTTGAGCTCTCACTGTGAATCACAGACATTTAAAGGGCTATTTTCTTTATAAATTCCAAGAATAACAGCTCAGTCGGCTCGCTGAGACTCGTTTCCTAAATGATCCAAAAGCACCATTAGCCAGTTTGCATTATTTTCCATCTATTTTCAGAGGCCATTATATATAACTCTCTGAATGTGTGAAATAATGCAGAGGGAACCTGCCAGGCTGTTAAACAGCATAATGTGATAATTACCTTACTGCTGCACAGCCTGCAGTTATCTATAGATGTGAAATAATAGAGATTAACAGAAGAGAGGCTGACAGTGGAAGCAAACACAGAAATGAAGGAAAATACCAGCATTAGGCGCTTTCACACCGGAGTACTTTTCCCAGTATAGCTCCGATATAGTTCCGAAAATGTGCGTTCACACCAAAAACTAAAATTAGTTCATGAGAACCTTTTCACCCACTTTTCCGTCCCTGCTAGAGAGCAGGTACTTTCATGGGAGAAAAAGGTTCCCATTTCTGATTGGCTGGGCGGATTGCAAACCACACCCCGTAAAACTCCAAAAAAGTATATTATCCTCGCATTAGCATTATTAGGATTAGCCCAGCGCAGAAACGCAGAGAGACTAACTTATGGCAACACAAAATAAAACATGGGAGCGGTGGAGATGAGGAGGTGTCGGCGTTCTGGCGATTTACTCGGAAGGCTTCAGTAGCAGCTGCTGGGAGTCCCAGCAGCTTCTACTGAAGCCAGTCCCCAACTCCGGGGACTTCCGGCCGGGGACTTCGGGTGGCAGTATACGCCGTGAAGTTGTTTGTAGCCTGCCAGTAAACCCAAAGCAGAAGAAGAAGAAGTGACGTCAGCGGCTCATTTGCCTAATCCACCCCCAGGGACTTATTCCGGTGTGAACGCGATATATACTTAGTTCATCAGAACTAAAGAGTTCTGATGAACTAAGTTCTGATGAACTAAGTACGGCAAAGTACTTGGTGTGAAAGCGCCTATTGTTCTCCAGAGGCTATTGTTCAGGATATCTGAACATCAGTAATTAATTATTTTCTTATCTTGGGAACACCTTTTCTTTTTTTCACAACTTAATGATCTCATTATCTCTAAACAACACATCTTTGTCTTAATCGGTGCTGTTACTTTAACTGGAGGCTGACAGGAACAACGTTTATTTTGTGATCACAAGTCAGGTTTGTATTTGTCATAAGAATTCAGTTGTTGGCAGGGTTGGGACCTCATGACATCACTAGGTAACACTTTCGCTTCTATTGGCTAGCGCTCCAACACATTCTTTGTGATAGGCTAACGGGCGGGACATGTACAACAATTCTCTTAGAGGTTGACCAACCACAACAGAGCCAGCCAGCTAACCAACCAGAGCAGACTGGGCTCTGGTTTCAGACAGAGGGTGAAAAGAGGTGCTGCAGCACAGGCAGTATGAGAACAATAAAGAGCTTTTTGAACATTAAAGCATGGAGACACGTCCCAGTAGAGACACTAAGACCAATATGAACCTGAGAATAAGCATCCATCACAGTAAGCGATTTGTAGCTTTCATTTGTTTAATCAAAGTCATTATCCACATAATATAAACCTCCAAAACTTTTCCAAGAATCCTTTTTTTGTCCTTTTTGAATATACAAGCATGGAGAAATGTCACAGTAGAGGCGCTAAATCCAAATATGAATTAAAACGAGCAGAATAGGACCCCTTTAAGTGTTGACTGAGGTTCCTGAGAAAAGGCTAACATGTGACTGGAAGTGTGTGTTTTTCCTCTTATCTCCACAGAGAGCGATGGGAAGAAGTAGGTCCATGTGAGAGGCCACATCTCACATGAGGAACGGCAGATTTATCAGACATGAATTCCATGGTGTTTAATAAGCTTCGCCTCGCTGAGAGGCAGAGAACAAAAAAAAACCACTCTCATTTCTTAATAATGAAAATCACCTGTTTTATGACACGTCTTCGAAGAGCAGGCGACAGGAAAGAGAGCGGGATCGGGAGGAACAATCTGAACGAATGCAGATCACTGACTTATGAAGCTTTCAGTTCGGCAGCATTCTAGCAGAAGCAGCGGCGCATATATAAAACACCGGCAAGCTGTAGCTTCATAAAATGCACATTTAAGGTAGTGTATAATGATGATGATATGACTGAATGTACTGAAGATGACTTATTTTATCCCAAGAGTGTTGATTGTTTTTTTTAAACTCCTATTGGGAAACAGCATTTGGAAGCTAAAAAGTCTATTATTATCCTTATTATTCTCATTCTGATTATTGAAGTGGTTCTCTTCCCTCCATAGTGCTGACGCTACATTTGTATTACTAACCTGTACTTGAGCGTAACCATGTTGATTGTATTGTCTTTATGTGAGAGTAAACCTTCACATCGACCTGCCCAGTGCCATGTAGGAACCCAGTGGTGTATATATTCTGTACAGACTCATGGCAGAGCACTAACACGCTTTATGGTACTCTGAGTTGATCTCCATCAGCCATGCAGGGGAGCGGCGGGCGGAGCTAGCAGCAACAGAAACATTATTTCTTCATTAGACGAGTTTAGTTCCTCTTTTGGCGAGAATGTTTTGCCAAATGAAAACAAAGTAATCAAGTAGTTGCCTAAACAGATGTGGAAATGGTCAAACCAAATTGACAGTGAGAATTGGCTTCGGAAAGCACTGACTAATTGTATATATTGAAAATAAAATGAAGGCTTTGTTGGACTTTTGCATTGAAGATTACAGTCTATACTGTTAGGGCATGTTTTTGCCACATGACTCCTAAACAAACAGGGCAACTGTGGGAGGATTTAAATAGTTACTAGCTTTTTCTATCAAGTTTTTCTACCTCTGTTTGGGCCAAAGTAGTGTTCAATACATAAAGTAATGCTTGAAAGATTATGACAAATATTTAGTTCATTACTTAAAGGGTGCTAGGATTGTTAAATTACCTGTTGGGTTTTTCCTGAAACAGTGACTTATTTCTTATTATATGACTTTAATATGATCAACACTCATCAGCAGCATCTTCAATTGGAGGTACAACATGAGGCTGAATGGATGAATACTCATGATGGATACCATTAACGCGCCATCTTTGTTTGAACATGAGACATGGATTTCAATTATAATTTTTAGACGGAACACTTTTTAGGACATTTCCAGTGTTAACATGAGTGTTTGCTAATTTTCTACATCTTTTTATTTAAAGTAACCTCTACAACCTAGAATTTACTCAAAACTAAAAGGAATTTGGTACGTTTGCTCAGGTACAATAGTGAATTTATGACCAAAAATAAGCTTCAGCATGAGTACAAAAAATACTTTGTGTACTCACGTCTTGTTTTTAGGAACTTACAATGTGTATATAACAGCCTTTTCAACAGCAGTTTGAGAACATTCTTTATGCAATACATAGTAGATTGAAGTGTAGAGCAACAGCTGCAAATTGATGCGAAAATAAAAATAGAAAATATAGTAAAAGCTCAAAACCATTTATAGTATATTGGAACAGATGGTAAACACTGGAATTGCCCTTTAAGTAAAAGTGCTGTCATGTTTGCAGTCAGTAATCCACCTTTTTCAGGAGTTCAACAGTCCTTTGCTCCGCCCTTGCTCCCATGCCGTTTACAAGCTAACTAGCTCACTGCAGAGCCGCTGATAGACAGAATGGTCACTTTGTGTCTTTGGTGCCAAAACTAATCTCGCATTTTTAGATATTTTTTCTTCCAAATGAATCACACTTGCCTGTTAGTAAATCAAAAGGTTGTGTTCATATATTGTGTGTAGCTTTTTGCGAAAAGTTAACGGAGTAAGGATTCGGTCAGGGGATGGGTACAAAACAGGACTTTCACTCTGGGAACCGTGTGAAACCAGAAGTCAACGTTGATTTCATTGGAAATGTAACCAACCTACTTTAGGAGCACAACTTTCATAGTTATTTTAACAGATGGTTGAAGTATTTGTCACATACCTTCTGTACATGAGTAACGCCACTTCCACAGTCAGTGTTACTCAAACCACAATATTTTCTTAAACCTAAACAAGTAGTTTCCCGTAAGGAAGTTGATTTTGAAAAGAGTAAGGAGCGAAAAACGCAAACTTTCATGCTCTATTTTCGATAATACTGGGAACTATTTGATCATCCTTTGAAACGATAACAACAGATAAAACTACATTTGTTATAGTTTAATGACTGTTCAAATGCAAGACCTATTCCTAAAATTGAAAGGTTTTGCTGGAAGTAAACACATGAGAAATGGGGATAAGTTTTTGTAAGATTAATTCCGAACTACGATAATATGTTTTTTTCAGAGGTAGAGACATCAGGAATTTCATACGATATTTCCTAATGATTAACAATGATTTATCAACGTCAAATTGTCAGGGAATATCTAAATGTAATGAAATATTAACAATTTCTTAGCTTATTAAAAATATACACATTGTATCATTGTGACGACATGGCTAGCATGAATACTCACAATTTGTAACCATTCCTCCTATTTTGCCAATGTAGCTCAAAGCAGCATGAAGCAGTGTTCACATCATGTGGGGTGAACATTTTTTAAAGTATATACAAGCTGGAAAACTCCCAATCCCAGTGGCGCAAACTCGGCTATCAGCGGCTCTGCCTCACTTACACAACACCTTACCTGCATAGTGTCTGATCATTCTATTACTTGAATATAGTGCTATGAACTCTGTTTACAAAATGCTGTCATCTTTTGGGAGACACAGTGTTGTCTTATAAAGGCTGCTTGGTATATGTTCAGTTCATCCACCCGTTGTATCCAGTTAATAACACACTGAAATAGTATAAACATAAACCTGCTGTTGCTTTTTTATACTGTATATGCCTTAATTCATATGTTTGGCAATCATGATTAAAGGATGTTTATATATATTCTTTTGTCTGTGGCTTTTTCTCTTCATAAGCAAAACTATTTTTAGAAGTTAGGCTTTTGTTGGGGCGTTACCAAAGAGGGCGTTACCAAAGGATTACATTTTTTTTTTAAATAGTGAGATCTCCCCTCTGCCTTGATTTCAGAAAAATATATTATTTTAAATGACACATATTACTCTTGGTGTTTTTAAAGCAAGTTATTAAGTGAAGGCATAGGAATTTTATAAAATATAATTGAATCACACATTTTTATTATGACTATTTCCCGCCCCCCCCCCCTTTTGTGTATTTTTGTATACTGATGTTAGGCAAGTCCGAGTGTTAAAATAATGTACCTATATTTGTATGAGGTGGAGTAGGCCTAATTATGTATAAGCAGTAGTAGCCTACCTCACCATTGAGTAAATGTCCTTTGTGTCATTCCACCAGTGCTTCGAACCTCACTGGTAATTCTAATAATACTTTTATAATAATTAATAATAAGACCTTATATTCTTGAGGCGCTTTTAAAGGCACCGAAGGACTCCTTACAATTAATAAAATAAATACTCAGTAAAAACATACAGGGCAGAAAATTATTATAAAAGTGTTTGGTGTATTGAAAGTTCAGACGTGATCCACGATGTACGTTTGCAACGTTATGCATGTGTGTCAGTGGTGTCAGACATATGGCCCGTTACAGGGTCCAATGCATTCTGCAGGATGAAGTGTACAAATTACAGAGAAGACATTAACTGCAATTTTAACAACATTTTCACATATTTCGTATGTATATTTTAAACATATACAAGGCAGGGGGATAACCGAACCTTCTTCCTTAATAGTTCGACTTTGGTTTGAATGGTGGAGTGTCAGTTCAGGTTTACAACACAAGATAGTTTATTTAATGGGAACATTTTCACAATGTAATCGTGTGCACTAAACGAAGGGAGCAATTTGTGGCCACCGAAAGGACCACACTGGGTTCCCAGGAAGGCGATGTCTGGTGCAAAACACCAAGAAAATGGATTGCCCAGCTACGATCAATGTTGTGCATGTGATGAAGTTCCCTGAATATAAAGTAGGCACCTTAACTTTATATTTCCTTTAATGATCATGTATTTAATGTCTTTACACAAGCACACATGTTTCTGTATTTGTAGATATCTGTCAACAATGAAAAAGGGAAGCGGGAGGCATCCCAACAACTGAAACAGGCACTTGACCAGAGCCAAGTAAAGACAGTAGGGCTCTTCGCAGCATATTTTCCCAAAATTGGGACACGTCAGTGAAATACATTTTTCATAAAAAACATTTTTTTAATAATATTGATTTTCACGGCATTTAAAACTTGGACTTACAGAGTCCACTCTGCCTCGACTTAAACGTTGGTCTGTCCTTTGCCTTCAAAAGAGAAAATATTACAAATATGATCCTTTAGATTTAGCATGGCTGCCTCACTGAAGTTTTGATTATTTAATTAGATAATGTATTAGTTTTATAGGTTTATGTGTTTTTTTGTTATATTAAAGAAACCTGGACTAACTAAATCTCCAACACCCCTGTCCGCACGGAGGAAACCTATTCCAAGAACAGTGGTAACCACTCAAAGTCCTCTGTAAAGGCAACCGAACAACAAATATTTGCCAGTGAGGGATATGGGGTGAAGATTTTCCAGACGCGTGGTGTTGACAGCAAATCAGGTCTTCTCTTTGAGTGCATTTAAGATGTTTATTTGGATTTCAGGATGATGACAGCAAAACAAGAGCCGGGTGTTTAACTGATAACTAAACAACTAACTGTGATAAAGAAATAAACCGAAATTAACTCAAAACAAACAGAAAATAAGCGAAAACACGCACGATTGAAAAACTGTGTGGCTTCCCTCTGGTGATTCCCAATCCCTAATGCTGTGCACCTGTGTCCTCCCTAAATAGTAGGTTGAAATTGGCTGAGTCCCCGCCTATGCCCAGGTCAATTCAGTAGTATCACAGCACTTTCATATACAAATATTAAAATACATCAAATTGGCTGCAACAGTCCTCAAGAGAGAGAGAAACGACAGCAGTGTGGGACCTTATTGCGGGAAATTAGTGAGCACGCATACCACCTACACAGGATGAGACGTTCATGTGTACGGTGATATCAAGACCAGTGGCGAGCCGTCAGGGCCCTCTAGGCCCTCTGTGTTTTCAAATTATATTTGAAAACATAAAAAAAAAACGTTTTTTTTATGAAATATTTTTTTGTTGTTACATTTTTCATTAGTTTTACCAAAATAACTTGATTTAATTGTATTTAAAATAACATTTCCAAATAAATAAATTCTTCAAATCTGCTTGTTCAGTTTCTGTTGGAATGTGAAGGGTTAAATGCGTCTCTGCGAGTTACTGTGAAGACGGGAGGGCTTGTTGGTCCCTCTCTACATTCACAGAGGGCCCGCTATAGTAACTCAACGAGAGAGTAATGTCAAATGACAGTACAATTGACCAATCATATCTTCCCTCTGAATGGGCGGGCTTTATTTTCGCGGACTTTATGACAAGTTCCGCCCGCTGTGAAGTCTATGCAAGTGGTGCAGTGACGCGTCCTAAAACCCGGAAGTAAGCTGCGCTCGGATTCCCTCGACAAAAGAGCAATGGGATTTCTCCATAGGATTTTGGAAAATAGCTGGAAATAAGGTCTGTGGAAAACGAACCTGTTAGATAAATGCACGTTTTGTTCAGCCGGATAATATCCACATGTCTACCCTACTTATATTATTTTCTAATCATAAATCTAATCGATAGATCTATGATCGATAGATTTATGATCGATAGATTTATAATTAGCATAAGTTCGTTCATGATGGCTCACTTCAGTGATAGTGATGACATCGTTTGCAAAATGATTAACCGAGTCATTTTCAAGATTGAGTTACAATGATAAACTGGAGGATGGACTTTGTGTTTGAGTGATTTGATCATCAAAGGTAGGCCTAAGTCATTTTCAATGCGGGCCGCCGTGCCGACTTAATTCATTTGTAATTGTTACTTGGCTGTGGGTGCCCTGTCATGATAGGTGTTACTGTTTATATAAATGGTGTTGTTTTGTGTGGTAGAGGGTCGCTGTCATTGATGCGTTTTGCACCCCGGGCCGCTGTTTTGCCCCCCTAACACTGACCTCTGACCCCCCTGTGGCCCCCCTAACAATGAAAAGTTTTTTTTTTGTTTTTTTTTAAATGTATATTTTCTGGTACTCGGTACCACAGGATTTTGTTGCTGTAATGTGAGATTGTGTAGACACCCTTATGTAAAGTAGAGAGGTAACTGTTCATTGCCTTTATTTTTATATAAATATGGTGTTAGTGCAAACATTGCACTATAACTTAAGCTGAAGCTAACAGTAATAACTATAAGATCTATCTGAAATAAATAAGTGTACTGAAACAAATACCAATAACTGTATTGCATTGTTTTCTTATGCGCAATTACTTTATACTGTCTAGTTCTCTTTTTCTTCCTGCATTTATTGTGCCCCCCTCAGAAAATAACTGGCCCCCCAGTGGCCCCCCCAGTCAAATTGGTCTAGAACCAGGGCCGGACTGGGACAATAAGTCAGGCTGGGAATTATACACCCAGCCAGGCCACTACCAGTTTTCTTTTGTGCCATTTTCCTGGATTTATTTGTCAATATTTACAGCGTTGTTGCCCATAGTGATAGCCCTAAACTTTAAATCTACCTCAGAATAAACATATGGACATGGGTTACTATTTAAAAAAAATGTGCAAATCTATTTGCATATTTTTAACCTATAATCTATCCATGTGAACATATTTTAAGTGGAGGTGGACCTCAAATCCTCTAGGGGGGCCCGGGGGCATCCTCCCCCGGTAAGATTGTTTTTGTTAAATGATGGACTTAAATGCATCAATCTGGTGTACTTTGAGGGGGAAATAAGGAGACTACATATGAAACACAACTGTATACATTTAAGGCGAGACACGGCAGGCAAAAACATCGTTTTTCAAGTACTGGTCAATTTTGAGATGTTGTGCTATTTTGATTCTATAACATGTTTTCTTTCAGGCTTTTGGAAGGAAAACATACAAAATACACATTTAGGTGTTTATTTTACTATAGTTTGTCTATTTGCGTCTGTAGATTTCTCCTAAATTCACCAAAAGTTAGCATTCTAACGTAACATAAAGTACCGCGACCGCTGTGTGCACCATGTCATCAGAGGTATCGCTGGAAAGCTCCGTCTCTCCTGCACAATCTCATCAGATCCAAATATGCTCATTTCCTTTGTATCAGCAACCAATCGTGAAAGCACAAAGGGGTCTTAAACCAAGAAACGAAATCTCATTGGCTGGATTCGTTCAGATGCGTCACGTGGTGTGCTAAAACACTTCCTGGTTAGCTTTCCGCTAGAAATTGAAATCTCAAAATGGCAAAAGAACGGCGAAAAAAACGTTTACAGAGAAGACGACAACAATTGTCACTTGCACGAAGCAAGGTTATACAAAAAACAAATGACCCCGAACATGAAATACCTTCACGGAGTGCATCGATGCGCAAGCTGTCATCCAAAGAACAGGAGGGTTTAGCTAGCGCCTCACTGCAATCTTTAAAGGTCGTTTTCTCAAAATGAGTTTTTTCTCCTACTCTGAGTTCGAAATTTCAACTTCAGTAGCACGTAGATACACCAAACCTTCCAGTTATATTCCTATCAATATTATGAAGGCTATTACAGAAGGGTTTGTTCATATATCATTCATAGACTGAATTATACAACATTGTATACCTAAAAACATGGCGAAAATTTATATTTTAGGGCTGTTGACAGTATTTTCTGATTCATGGAGTGATAAAAAGAGATATCCCATATCCCTTCTGTAAAAGCCTTAGATACTAATATGACTACAAAATGAAACAAGAATTTTGAACCTGGCTTTATCCAAAGTTCAGATTTCGATTCCTGAAATGTGTTAAAATATGTGCATATTTAATGCTATTTCAAAAAACTTGTAATACAAAAAACAATTGCCTTATTGTAAGTAATTAACTGGAGAAATTTCTAGCTGATACTTTTAAGTTAAAAAAATTACCCTATTCACCTGGGGTGTCTCGCCTTAAATAATCATAAAATCATAAGAACATGGCCATAACCAATAACATACCATATCCAATATGAAAAAACATTGAAACTTGTTTATTTATTTGTTTTTGGTTCATTTATATATAGTTGTGAGTGTGTCTGCGCTCCTGAATCAGCCTCTCCTGTCTCCCTCCTCTCCCTCATCTCCCCCTGCTCCTCGTTGAGGCAGCAGCAAAGACTAGTTTTAGCTCTCAACAAGTTTTTAAAGTTTATCTTACCTTTTTTCACCTAGTTAACGTTTTTTTTTTTTATTATTCATGCATATTTTACTAATCACTCCCCCTTCAAAAGGAAATATGTGTTCACATAAATGGTGACCAAACCGTTTGAGACCCACTGAGATAACTTAGACTAAGTTAACTATCTAAACACTCAGAGAGTCCTTTACCTCACATGAGCTGTAGTTATCAGTCTCTCAGTCTGACAGGAGAGGACTCTGCTCCATCTTGTTGACAGCTCATTATATCCGTTAGCGCCGCTAGCTAGCACCAGATGCTAACAACAACAATAGACGTAACCGGTGCGCGCGCTTTCTCTCTCGCTCGCGCCCGCCACACATACACACACCCTCCCGAGCTTGAATGACACACAGAGACCAATCGAGGGCTTTAGTGTATGATCTGTATGAAAGTGGCCAAGTCGGCAGGCCACATCATGTAGACAGCCAGTCACCCTCTGTGAGGCAGAGTCAGACCCACATTTGCGGAGCGTTGCGTTCACAATACATATAAAAAAATAAATCCTCAGGCCAGCAGGCCACTTAACAGGCCAGGCCATCGGGAAACCTCCCGGTCCTCCCGATGGCCAGTCCGGGCCTGTCTAGAACCGCCACTGCGCAGAAGTATACGTGTGACGTAATATCTCTTCTTTTTTTTCGAGGGAAAGGGGGGGGGGGTCAGAGGGCTAGGTAAGTCACGGCTCGCCACTGATCAAGACTAAATGATCTTTTGGAGGACGTAAAGCAACACAGCCCACATGACGGTAGTCTTCCTCTCACCTTCACGCCCCCCAAACACAAAAGGCAGGAGAGAGGACCATAACACCTAGTAGACCATTAGTCCTCTCATCGTGCTTATTGCTGTGGATAGGTGTTAACTCTTTGTGTTGCCTTGTATCATATCACAAGTTGTTTTCATCCAAGGCACCACCACCAGGTGAATGTCGGAAGCTTGGAGATTAATGGAGCTGTAAAGAAGTGGTAAGTAAAAGAACTTTTTGTATGCATTTCATGTGATTGATGTAGTTATAAATAGTATATGATAAGCTGTCATTACAGTCTAAATATCTAACGGCAAAAGCAGCAAAAGGAGGAGAGTCTGAGGAGGAGATGAGGAGAGGAGGGGACAGCAAACAGCAAAAGGAGGAGAGTCTGAGGAGGAGACGAGGAGAGGAGGGGACAGCAAACAGCAAAAGGAGGAGAGTCTGAGGAGGAGACGAGGAGAGGAGGGGACAGCAAACAGCAAAAGGAGGAGAGTCTGAGGAGGAGACGAGGAGAGGAGAACAAAGGAAACAGGGAAAGTGGAGTAAAGAGCAGAGATGAAAGCAGAGCAGGGGAAGTCGAGGACATGTAAAAGAGAGCGTTGGTCATCAGATCAAGGGGCGTTGGTGAACTCCAGTTCGAATCCCGCCTCGGCCGCCACTGCGTCAGGCCGTTGTGTCCTTGGGCAAGACACTTTACCCGCATTTGCTCCTGTGGGAATGTCCGCAGTAATGACTCTTACATGTCTAATATGTGTAATGTGTACTTGTAAAGCGCTTTGAGCACCTGTAAAAGCGCTCTAATAAAAAATGTAATGCATTATTATTATTATTATTATTATTAATAAACTAGTGGGGAAACAATGTTAGTACTGAATCAAATAAGCCAATCAAGAGCGACTGTGGTAGTTTCAGTAGTAATTACATGTCAGTTGCGTCTATAGTACTGATGAGACAAATGCAAGAGGAAAGAATGGTTGCTGGGGACAAGTGGAGATAAAAACCTTAATGGAGAGAAGACAAATAATAACCTGACCCAGGTCTTCATAAAATAGCCTTGTATTAAAATGACAAGGGGAAATAATTCAGATTGATCAGAAATAGCTTTATTGGCCAAATAAGTGTGTACACATACAAGGAGTTTGACTGCTTTTTCTAACTCTCAATGTACTTGCATAGAAACAAACAACAGCTAAAAACAAGGACAACAAAGCTGAATGAAGTAAACATAAACATTGACTACTATGTACAGATATTAATATATACAATTGTATCTATATATATATATATTATATATACACACACAATATATACAGTATAGCTGTCTGTCAGTCTGATATTTACTGTTCCTGTGTCTGGTACTTTTGCATACTTTATTTTGATTTAGGTGTTGGAACTTTTCATTATTTTAGTAAATCATCATATAGCTAAATCAACCAATCAAATACACAATCCTTAGTTACATAGTTAGTTTGCCTCTCAATATGAGATATTGGTACACAAAGCAGTCAGTACATTTACTCTAATACAGAGGCTACTTAAGTACATATTCAGGGTACTTGTACTTTACTTGAGTATTTCCATTGTATACTACTTCTACTACATTTAGTTACACAACAGCTTTAGTTAGTTTTAGATTACAGTTGTTCATCCCCTTCCTGTCCAGTGAAAACCACATATCTCCAAACGTGTTGATGTTGAATGTTTGTGAACTGAAGGATAAAGTGTTCCTTTATGTGTTGAGAACATTTCCCACCTTCTAAAGCCAAGTAAGGTGTTTAAAAAGCCTCTTGGATCAGCTGGAAAATGCATCGTCACAAAGCTGAAAACAGCTTTTCTGAGGAACTCTTGAAAAGTTTACTTTTGAAAGATACGTGGACACAGGACAAAGACAAAGCTACACATGATTTTATAGAATATGATGCATTGCTGCAGATTACACTACACAACGGGATATAAAGGAGGTAAACACATCAGAAGTATGCAAAATACATTGATGCAGCAGCAATATTAATAGAGAAACATCAGATATAATAGTAGATATAAAACACTGAAAGGGAATAGTTTATTGCACCAGGAGCTATCTTGGGACTTTTACTGCGACAATGTTGACCTGCCTGTGAATAAAAAATAAACCATAGTGTTGTCATTCTTCTTTGAACAGCAAGACCGCTAACATCCTATTTCAACAATCTCACTCCCTGTCATTGACATAATTAATAGTTTAGCTTCTCACCATCATTTGCTGTGGCCCACTGATGTTAACGATCGCAACTGAAAGGCTGCCTGCCAAACGTAAACATTCAGCCACGTGACTTGCAAACTCTCTCTGGTTGTTTTACACAACACGGATCCTTTCTAGCCATAACCGACCAGCAGGGGCGCCGAACAGGCAACCGTCTCCTTCATCACTTCCGCTTTTAAAACAAAATGGGTGGCGCCAAAGCTTGACAACAGAGCGGCTGTTTGCAGCCTTCAACGGACACTCTGCGTCCAAATAAACAAACGTAATCTCTGCTGTGTTTAAATGTCATGCCCAAAAGTTGTTTTCTGACATAAGCGACAGTGTAAAGAGGAGTTTGGATAACTGCGTCCCGTGAAAGTTGTACAAATGTCATCATGTCGAAGACAGACCAACTTCTTATCGTTGTGTCCATCCTTGAAGGTAAGAACACAGTTATCTTCTTATATATAACTTATATATGATTTTAAAGTAAGTGTCTTATGGTTTCGTGCCTACAAAACAGAACGCTTAAATACATCACCTTGGAGTTTGAGATACTAGGAGGGACATTTTTTTCACTTTTTTCTGACATGTTATAGACCAAACGATTAGTCGAATAAATTGCTAGTTAGTTGGAGTCTTAAACATTTTATTGCAAATATCCCAGTAGGGAAAGAGAAGCAACAATAATTTAGAATAGATACTGCGGTTAAGCCAGCCTCCACTCGGGAAAACCTAGTCAAGCCAGCCCGCACGTGATATTGCGGTGCGCGAATATCCTATGCATTACGGTCCTGGAAACACTGCCTCTGTGTTTAGATGAGAATAAAACCAAAACTGTCCAGTATCAAAGACTCATTTCACCTCAGGGTGATATCAGGACATCCCATCTAGTCACTCAGAAAAGATCAGGACATTCTAATGTACAGTTTCAAAATAAAAGACCTTTGAAGTCTCATATATGAGCTATCATCCCTGTTTTTAGATGAGAATAAAACATAAAAGATATGAGACTTATATGAGACTTCAAAGGTCTTTTATTTTGAAACTCTTCATCAGAATTTCCTGATTTTTTTCTGAGTGACTAGATGGGGTGTCCTGCTATCACCCTGGAGTGAGATGAGTCTTTGATACTGGACAGTTTTTGTTTTATTCTCATCTAAAAACAGGGATGATAGCTCATATATGAGACTTCAAAGGTATTTTATTTTGAAACTCTACATCAGAATGTCCTGATTCTTTCTGAGTGACTAGATGAGGTGTCCTGCTATCACCCTGGAGTGAGATGAGTCTTTGATACTGGACACTTTTTGATTTATTTTTCATCTAAACACAGAGGCAGTGTTTCCATGACTCTACCGTAATGCATAGGATATTCGCGCACCGCAATATCACGTGCGGGCTGGCTTGACTAGGTTTTCCCGAGTGGAGGCTGGCTTGACCGCAGTGAATAGATCGACTTGAGTATATACTTTTTTTCTTTAGATCTTTTTACGCATCTATTCGTCAAATAGGCTTTCAAAAGTAGAAACTCACTTAGGCTAAACACCTGAAGACTTATTCAATCAGGGTTGGGAGCTGTGTATTACAATACATTTACTATTTACCTGTATGACAATATAAAAGTAATCTAACCTGACAACTTTCTATCCCTTTTGTGTAACCTCAATATCAAATGGATCCCAGAGAAATGATATTATACAAATGCTGTGCCAAAGTGTCTGCTTACCAGATAATGCTGCGAGCCATCACCGGAACCTTTAAGAGACCGAGTCATGACTGGTCATAATACATAAACAAATCCAACTTTATTATTTTTAGTGGCAAAATATCATCAAGGACTCATCTAAAATGTAAATTCAGTCTGTTGATATGCCTCAAGTCTCAAGTTACTAATTCCTGAGAGTTATTGTTAATGATTATTGGAGTTGGAGAGAAAATGTTGACAACAATTCATAAATCAACTAGTATAATAAAGAGAGTGGCTCATTTTGTCACGTCAAACTGTCTTATTATTCTTTTGTCAAATGCATCCATACCTTTCATAGTAGTATGGCAGTGTTTCTCAAACTTTTTTATACCAAGGACCAATTAACCAATAAAAAAACATTCGCGGACCACCTAACTCCACAAATATCCAAAAACATCTTTTTTTATAAATCGCCTGAAAATGGTACAAACAAGTGGCAACATGTGTGATGAAGGTGTTGCGCTGGGTTATATCATGCAATGGAAAGTGAAACTTAAGCTCGTTCCATTGCGGAGATATTCCCGCGAGAGTGCGAAAAACATAAATGTATTTATTTATTTAAAATGTGAAATTTTACCAATATACTCACGGACTACTAGGGGGCGCTCATGGACCACCAGTGGTCCGCGGACCACACTTTGAGAAGCACTGTAGTATGGGGAAGATCTTTCCCAAATTCTCTCCATAAAATGGTGTCCCTCCAGAAATGCTTCGTAAGGATTGCAACAAAGTCCCATATCTCCTCTGCTCTTTTATTTAACAGTCCTCATATTTGAACAGTTTATGACATCAACGTTTATCAAATTTGTGTTATTTACAAAATATACTCAGGAAAAGGGATCATCCCTCTGCACTTCAATACAGACTTCAGAAAATGTCACAGTTTCATTTTTATACAACACGCCACTCATCAAATATCCACAAAGTGTCTCATCTCAATTTACCATCCGTTTTAGGGAAAGATCTGGAACTCCAACCATAACGAATAGCTGTTCCTCGCTGCATTGCTTCAAAACATATCTTCAAACATTATTTGACCACTGTATGATGCCTGGTTAATATAGTGTTATTTTGTTAACATTTTTAGTATGTTGTCTTTAACGTTTGCCATTTTTGTATTGAATTTAAGCAATTGTTGATATATTGATCTTTTGTTTTATATATAATTGTGATTTTTTTTTTTTATCATTAATCAGGTAGAGGCTTTAAATAAGCCCAATGGGTTCTTTGCCTCTTCCTGCACTCGTCATTTGTTATCTGTTATGTTTGTGTATTGTGAAATTGTGCAAAACCATTAAAACCCTAACCTTAATGTATCTAATAGTATGTTAGCAGTGTACAGGAGACACAGTAAAGTATGTATAAACTATAAAAAAAAGTTAATATGTATTCTCCTACTCAGGTCGCCAATTCCCGAAGAGTCCCCATCTCAGTCTGGTGGTGCAGGCGAGCTTCGATGGCGAGCAGCTGGCCACAGACCCGGCCGAGCACAGCGAGCAGCCGCACTTCAGCACGGAGCTCGCCTGGGAGCTCGACCGCAGGACGCTGCACCAGCACAGGTCTCATGCTAGTTTACATTACATCACAACAACCATTTCTACCACACTCTTTTCAATTGGGTGGCTGTGGCTCAGGGCGGCTTCACTATCTAACAATTATCTCAGGGTCAGCATGAGGAAGTGTCATTGGGCAAGGTGCTTCAGATTGCTTCCAAATGGTATGGAAGTGTATTTAAGGTGGTTTGGATAAAAGTGTCAGTTAAATGACATGTACTGTAATGTCATGTTTGTTTTACTAAGCTGATCAAATCATTCAACTAAAGTCGGCGTCAGCAGACTTTAAAGATTTATCGACTCAAAGATTACTTTCATAATCAATGAATCTGCATTTTCCTTTTACTTTGTTAATTGATTGCTCTATACACCAATGTATATCACACTCCTACAGTTGTTTTAAGACGAGCTAAAGGAGAACATTCTTGTTACATTAGTTTGGAAAATAACCTAAATGATTAATCGATTATCAAAAACATGCAAAATAATTTCTTGTTGTTTGATTAATTGATTCATCTACTGATTGTACCAACTTTGATTCCCTGCTGTTTATTTATGGTAGTATGGTAAAATCACTGTGGCTAGATGCTACTAATCCTACACGGAAATAATAATTTCACTGTATATTCTAATAATTACCATACAATTAATAATAATAGTCACCATTCAAAACAAAGTCTTAGTTAGTAGAACAATGATAAACAGCTGATCACAAATAAATACTATCAGTTTGCAAAAAAGACGTTTTCATGTTTTGAAATGATTGTAAATCTGTTAACCTTCTCTCTCCCTCTCTTGAGTTTGATATTGTAAAGATGCATAAACCCCAAACTGTGTAATGAAGCCTCTTCTGTCCCGCAGACTGCAGAGAACTCCCATCAAGCTCCAGTGTTTTGCCATCGACTCTGTCAGTAAGAAGAAAGAGAGCGTGGGCTACATCGTGCTGGACCTCCGCTCTGTACAGGAGGTCAAACAGGTGAACCTCTTCTCCTTCTCTCTTTGGGACATGTTACTCTCAGTGATGAAAGTCAAAATAAAGTAAACGTTTTGTTCTGTCAGGACCCTCGCTGGTATCCGTTGCTGAGCAGCAAATACACCAAACAGAGACCCGCCCTCTTCCTCAGCATGGCGCTGGAGAGCGACACCAAGCCCTCCGATCCCTCTCCTGATAGGTTCAAAGCCAAGAAAGCCCCGCCCCGACAAGGTCAGCTGTTCTGTTACATACAGTACATCTCCCCTAATTCAGAGCGCTTTAGCTGAATATCCAAATTGATAACAATTGGTTGTTCCATTGTTTTGGGGAGTCTGGCCAAGCTGGGTTGAATTGGAAATCAGCTGAACCAAGCTGTCTGTCTGTCTGTCTGTCTGTCTGTCTGTCTGTGTGTCTGTCTGTCTGTGTGTCTGTCTGTCTGTCTGTCTGTCTGTCTGTGTGTCTGTCTGTGTGTCTGTCTGTGTGTCTGTCTGTCTGTCTGTCTGTCTGTGTGTCTGTCTGTCTGTGTGTCTGTCTGTCTGTCTGTCTGTCTGTCTGTGTGTCTGTCTGTGTGTCTGTCTGTGTGTCTGTGTGTCTGTCTGTCTGTCTGTGTGTGTGTCTGTGTGTCTGTCTGTGTGTGTGTCTGTCTGTCTGTGTGTCTGTCTGTGTGTGTGTCTGTCTGTCTGTGTGTGTGTCTGTGTGTCTGTCTGTGTGTCTGTCTGTCTGTGTGTGTGTGTGTGTGTGTGTGTGTGTGTGTGTGTGTGTGTGTGTGTCTCTCTGTCTCTGTCTCCAGATACAGTATATAGTTGTCCAACAAACAGTGTCTCTGGAAACGTACCTAAAATGTAATCAGCTGATATTACTAATGTGATCATATTATTGCAGATCTGCTGTAAGCTAGCTAACGTAGTCATTTCAAATAAACTGACAAAACACTTACAATAATGAAACAGACTAACTCAGCATCGTTTTTGAAACTGCAGTGCTTTTGCTCCTATAGGAGGTGTTTTGGGCCGTTTAGAACTGTCGGCAATGTACTTTAGTACTACTAAAACCTTTCAAACTAACATAGATAGTAAGGTAGATAGATTTATAGATTATTGATCCCAATTTGGGAAATTCTTTCCTTTTGAAGCTAACAATGTTTCACTTTGGAAATAGTCTTTGTAGTGAATGTGCTGTTAATGCTGCAACTTGGTGCTTTCTCTTTAAACTCTCCCATGGTTCATGGGCACTGTGACCTTGCGACACACATTTACATGATTGGAGATATGCTAATTAAGACCATTTTACACCATAGGATAAAAATAATGAACTTAGGATATCGTACAGGCATGGATGAAAGTGTAATTTGATTGGTTGGTGGAGACATGCAGCCTTGAGGCTGTCATTCTAGTTTTCCTCGTCCTTCCTTGTAAATCATGTGCTGCTCTGCTCTGGTAGGTTCTCCTGCAGTAACTGCCATGCTGCCAGACAAGCTGGAGGCCACACTGATCCAAGACCAGGGCTACCATCAGGTGGGACCTGAAGATCACTGCGGTGACATGTTCGTCCTGTCTGTCACAGTGGCTTTTGCTACCAAACTAGAACAGGTAAGGACAGCACTTTGATCCCTGACCGCTGAGCTGTTATACTATTGTTAGTAGGGGTGTAACGGTAACCGTATTCGTCCCGTACCGTCACGGTTCGGACGTCACGGTTCGGTGCATGCAGTCACACGGCGAATACGCCTTTTTTTACGAGTGGGAAAAAAGTCTGTTATTCAGGGCAGTATCCACTACACTATATATAATCCAGGGGGCGGCATTGCGCCTAAAAGCTGTTTGCCAGCCGCCCTTAAACGACAAATGAAGAACAAGAAGAAACAACAAAACGAACAAAATACCAGAAGAAGAAAAGTTAGTTTTGCGAGTTCAGATAACACATAGGAGCTAGAACTCACCTGCTTCTTATAAATCAGCTGTGTGGGAACATTTCGGGTTCCCTGTGGACTACAATAAAGATGAAGTGCGTGAGTGGTAGATCGGACCAGGACGGTGTGTCGGCGTTGTTAGATAGCGGTGCGGTATGCTAATGGTAACACACGCCAAACATGCTAAATCATATCAGAAGGCATCACCCAGATTTGCCAATCACCGGAGCCCGGCAAAAGACAACAGCAGTTCAACAGCTGATCCCCGCTGTTTTCAAGAAGCAAATAGACCAAAATAAATAAAGAAGCTTTTGGCATATGTTTTTCAACGACTTTGCGCTCTTGAAACACTTCCTTATTATTTATTTTGTAATATTTTCAAGACATTCTTTTTAGTTTTACAGCTTGATGAAACCTTTTTGTTTGACATCAGCCATTATAGATAATCTGGCCATCTGAGTGTGTGTGTGTGGTACTGTGTGTGGTTTGTTTTTAACAGTGTAATACAGTTAATTATTCAAAATGTCAGAGTTCCTTATTTTTAAACTGAAACTTGCACTACTGTTCAAAATAAATAACAACAAACCTGGAATTATGCATTTGGGACTTTTTTTTGCTTTTTCTTGTTGTACCGAACCGTACCGAACCGTGACCCCCAAACCGAGGTACGAACCGAACCGTGACTTCTGTGAACCGTTACACGCCTAATTGTTAGTTTAGGCAAAATTAGTTTAGGTTCCCGCGGGACAACAAGTCCAGATAATGTAATTCCAGAAAAATAGAGAAGCACTCCTTTTTCTGTTCCGGAAACTCT
Source organism: Harpagifer antarcticus (assembly GCA_902827135.1). Lineage (NCBI taxonomy): Eukaryota > Metazoa > Chordata > Actinopteri > Perciformes > Harpagiferidae > Harpagifer > Harpagifer antarcticus. The sequence goes on from CADEHL010000622.1 coordinate 3,707,782, forward strand.
TTCTTGCTTGTTTTCGCTCGAACTTCTCTTTTCACGTATAAGAATACAGTAAGCTGACAGATGGCTGCTGTTCTGTCTCTCCTGTAGTGTGTTCTATAGGTTTCTGTGCACGTTAATGGTCTGCAAAGGCAAACATCCCTGCGTTCCCTCCAGAGGGAGTTTCTCTCCCACACACTCCCCCCTTGCTGAGACACCTCCATTGGACTCCTTTGTTTACTTCAGTAATATAGTGACATCATGTAACACTATGTAACACTTGCTATTGGCTAGCGCTCCAACACATTGTGCATGAAATACTAAGGGGAGGTACATCTCTAAGCATTTGACCAATCACAACAGAGCCAGCCTGCCAACCAATCAGAGCTAATCCTAACCTATCCCTAACAACAACCTTCTTTTATATAATGTGTTTAGTGATGTATTTTATATCTTAAAACTAAACGTGAAAATCTATTAAGCTAGTGTGAACTACAGATCGCTTTTCAGGCATCTTACCAAAAACGACGGAACCAGACGTTGCAAAAAGCTAACCCATTTCTGGCTTTTAGGACTCATTCCTACATCCTTTATCCCATAGTTTGAACCAACAAACACACTGCATGTGCTTTCTTGTTGTTTCCCACAGTTGATCCCCAGCACTCTGAAGCTGTCAGCAGAGGGATCTGGGTTCTTCTTCTACTACTCTTTACTGGGGAACGACATCACCAGCGAGCCCTTCCACAACCTGCTGAGCCCTGACTTCGAGCCCGAGCGCGCCTCTGTGCGCATTCGCAGCACCAAACAGATCCTGCAGACCTTCCTGTCTCAGCAACAACCTTTACAGGTGAATTATGTCCAATATATGAGAATTTTAAAGGGGAGATATTATGCTAATTTCCATGTTCATATTTGTATTTTGTGCCTCTACTCTGTGACAAGTTTACATGTTAAACCTTTAACACACTGCAGGAAGGGGACAACCCTAAAAAGCAGAATAGGGCCCCTATACAAGAATCTATTAAAGAATCCGGGTCCCTTGGCTGTCGATGCAGCGTAGGAGACGGTGATGGAGGAGGTGAGATGATCTCCCTTCTGTTCCTGGCCATGTTTCATCATAAGTTCCTGTCTCCTCAGGTGTACCTGTGCTGTGGGAACCACTCCCTGGGCAGCACAGACGTCTCTCTCTCGGCTCTCGCGGCTGTGTCTGTGGATCTGCAGAACAAGGCAGCGACGGTGGAGGGAGCGTTTATCCTCCAGCCTCCTAAACGCACCAAACAGGCGCTGCCGGCTCTGCCCCCCGACCTGCAGCCCACTGTGGGGGTGGCTGTCACCCTGAGGAGGGAGGATGTCACACCACAGGTACACAAACTCAGGCCATGTGGACTCACAGCAGGTGTTCCAAGTGTTTTAAATGAAAGAAGTGAATTAATAAGGTCATTTAGTTTGACATGTCCCAATAGAGTGGTGAAGGAATGAGTCCTTAAACCAGGAAGTGACCAGGAACATTTGAAGAGATCTCAGAACGACTAAACAACAGCACCCTGAACATTAACCCCCTTTAGCTTGGTGATGGTGAGGAGAAGTCATGTGACAGTAATGTCATGTGTTTGTGGCCAAACATTAGCTTTGGCGAAGTGTGTGTGAACGCGTGAAGAAGAGTGTCTGTACCTCATCTATGGTGAATTTGTCTCAATGTCCCTCAACAGTCATTTTGATTGAGTCATGTATAGTTTGGGGTGTTTTTACACCACTACATTACAAGTACTTGAATGCAGAGTAACCTATATAGAGTAATTGTTTTCCCTTTTGTGCAAACACAACACAAAGTAACTGTAATCGGGTTAAACAGATAATGAATTCGACTTTTTTTTTATCTGATTGTTGCAATCTACTCAACTATCAGACCCAGTGACATTCTTTGTGTAACTTTTAAACCCGACAGGAGTCTTTTATTGCAGAAACAAAATACCTTTTTAAGAAACACTCGTATTGGCTAGCCTTCCAACACATTAGTAAAGAGTCTTTAAAGTGAGAATCTTTTCATATTTGTCAGTGCAGAAGGCTTTACTCTTCATCATATTTATTTCTCGCTGTCCTCCAGTCTTTAGGGAATAAAGAAGGAAGTGGACCTCCGACCCACTCCCTCCCTCCTCCCTCTCTTCCTCCTGCTGCACAAAGGAGACCTCGAAGCTCCTCTCCGGTCCACAACCCTCCTGCCTCTCCTCCTCCTCGTCCTCCTTCTCTTCCTCCGCTGTCCTCTCATACAGAGAGCGAAGCAGAGAGTCTTCTGGAGGAGCTTCAATGCGGCAAAGGGCAGGCGGGACAGCTGGAAGGTAAGGCTGTAAATACCACCGAAGAAGTCACATCAAAGAATAATTTTGTAGCGACGATCACAGCAACAATGTAGCCACTGGGTAGGTCTGTCTGACAAGTTTATCCCTAAAAGAGAGCCAGAGGTCATGAGTTTCAAGATTCAACGGCTTCATTGTCATATGCACAACAGCTACAGTGTTATTTTGGCAATGGAAATCTTATCTACCAGACATAAATAACACATACAACAATCAAAATAGTGCAAGAAGAAGCAGAAATACAAATAATAACAGCATACTTTCTATTAATTGTATAAAGTCAAAATAATATCCATAGCCTACATGAAGCAAAAATAAACAATTGTGTATCAGGGGTTCATGATGAATCTAAATGAAATCATGATCGTAATATGGGTTAGGGCAATATTCAAATAGCAGGAGGGGCAATATTTAGGGGGGCGGCAGTAGCTCAGTCTGTAGGGAATGGTCGGGGAACCGAAGGGTCGTCGGTTAAAGTCCCGATAGAATCAAAAAGACAGTGTGTTCTTGTAGCTGGAGAGGTGCCAAAATACTGAATTCTTCCTCAAGGATTAATAAAAGTTTATCTTAATCTTAACCTTACAGGAAAATATATGGAAATATTATTTTGATATAAGGATTGTGGTTCTGCAAAGATAACTAAAAACTAAACAAAAAAAAGATCCTAAAAATCATATTGTACTAAATGAAATATCTTTATCTGGTCAAATCCTCTTAAAGTGGACCTATCATGCTATATTTGAATAATATATTGTAGGGCCAAACCGATATAAAACATGTTTGTGAATTTTTTTTTCAAAATACCAAACAGATCATGCATTTTAGCCATGCCTCATTTCACTCTATTTGCTCTATTCCAGCCCTGTCTTCACAAGGGCTGATTCTGTGGCAAATGAGCTGCAGCTGACCACGCCCCCCGGCAAAGGAGGGGGGCGAGGCACGAGCGTCATGTTGCCATGCTGTTACCATGCTGTTACCATGTTGTTACCATGCTGTTACCATGCCACGCAACCTCTCATTCCCCTGATAGGTGGAGAGTTGGCCATATAGGTGGAGCTCCTTGTTTCTGACATCAGAGCAATTTCAAACCTTCATCAGATCCGTTGCAGCCCCGTTTTTAGAGATTTGGGTATGGAGGAAAAGAGAGGGTTGTGTTTTCTGACACTTAGTGAGTTCCCTGACACACCGGGGACACATATTCATGTATGAAATAGGGATGGGAATTTGAAAGCAAATGTATATTCGACCCGAATTTGTCGAATTTGTCAAATGTATTGAACTGGTGATCACAGTTTGACAGCTATAGGCCTACAGCTTTCATGTGCAGAGGCGATTCACAATCAGCCCAGCTGTAGAGAAGACCCTCTCAGCTGGAACGGAGGTTGCGGGTATAGCAAGGTATAGCATGTATATATAAGTTTAATTTGGCATAGTTTGACCTCTACACCGCACTCACTAACCTGGTCGAAATATTTCCACACATTACTCCTTTTTGACGCCATGTCTGTTGTGTAGGACTCTTCTTAGAGTGTAAATAATTACCGGACTATGACTGGTAAAATATGTTGAATACCGGCAAAACTAAATCTCTCCAGTCAAAATGTCTATATACTTCGTCTTTGAGCACCTGTAAAAGCGCTAACAAATTAAATCTATTATTATTATTACTTTGCCGCCACACACGGTTACCAAGCAGCGCTTATTGTTGTTTAGGCTGGCCACTCATGTGTCGCGAGTGTTGACAGGGGGCGGGGGAGCACGCTCATGAACTGTTAGCGCCGGAACCTCGCAACAGCTGCAGAGCTCATTTGCGCCGCATTTGGGCCTAAGATGAGATTTGAGTCTGCATGATCTGCGTGTAGGGAGGGGCAGCAGCCACATCATTAGCTAGAACTAGCTAGATCTGATGGATTTGGACATAAACGCGAGTGAAGTATAACCGGACGCGAGAGAGAGAGAGAGAGAGAGAGAGAGAGAGATCAGCACCTGCAGCTCTGCCCGCTGTGAGGGACCGGTGAGCGGAGCAAAACACACCTTTAGACGAACATATTTAGTTATGGCACTGTCGTATACATATACATTGAATTATTACATTTGATAACATTTAATCAACTTAGGCATCACTCCCAAAAAAAAAATGAATAAAAATAAATTAATTAATAAAAATATTCATTGTGGTGCAGTGATGACGTGTTTTTGTTGTCAGACCCGCACCATGATGTTAGCATCACAAGGGGTGCCTTGGCAAAAAACAATCTTTTTATTTATTGGTGGAATATGAAATATTGCAGAAATAAGCTCTGTGGCAAACACACCTTTATGTCGTCTTTTATTCAGCAGGATAATCTCCACATATGGACACACCTTTGCGATTTTTGAAGTGTAAGTGCAAAGTACAAAGCTAACGTTCACACAATAACACATCACCACCACTTGGCTAAAGGTGGCTTATGTTCGGAGTTGATTAACAGTCTCATTTAGTCACTTGTTAGCTTCTGCTGTTTATATGAAGCATAGAAGCTTCGGACATTCCCCAGTGGGGTAAATAATTCCGTATTTTATTTCTTTATTTCAGGAATTTAACTTAAAACAAGTTCAAAATACTGTTGACTTAAAAACGAGGGAAGCTGAAGACCTAAAATGCGAACTATTTCCGAGTTTTAGGACTCATTCCTGCAACACTCTGTAGCCCAAACCCATCCCTTTCCCCAACAAGTAACATTGAATTTGTTCATGTGTCCAGCGGCAGATTTGGAGGTTCAAGCTGGAGCTAGAGCAGAAGGTGGAGCTTCGTCCGTCAGCGTCTCTGCTCCCAAAGTGTCCATCCCCCCCTCCGCCCATCACTACTGCTTCTCTCTGGACCTCCGCAGCCTGGGACACCTGAGCCTCACACACCCCATCGCTGTCACACTCAGGTGAAAGACTTCATCCTAATCTCAGCTGTCTCCAGAGAACCTGTTTGGTATGATAACAGGTCACTTGTAAAACCTCCACAAATGTAAGGGAATGTCTGGTTTACATACGCTGATGCTCTTTAGTATGTTGGTATTTTCCCCTACTCGACTGCCGTTGACATTGATTCCTTTTTGGACGTTTTTCTTTTGTTTTGGAAATAATTGCTTTCTTTGGATTATATTTCCACACCGCAGTACTTTTCCCACAGAGGTTCATGAGAACTTAGTTCATGAGAACTCTTTAATCGTCAGAACGCCGACACCTCCTCTTCTCCACCGGCTCCCATGTTTTCTTTTGTGTAGCCATAAGTTAGTCTCTCTGCGTTTGTGCGCTGGGCTAATGCTAATAATACTAATGCAAGGATAATAAAATGGCGGCTTCACAAAACTTTTTGGGAGTTTTACGCGGCGTGGTTTGCAATCCTCCCAGCCAATCAGAAAAAGGTTCTCATGTTAGTTCCGGATTTTTTTGGTGTGAACGCAACATTTCGGAACTATATCGGAACTAAAGTGGGAAAACTGTGAAACTGCCTATTGGACCTTTTCGTTTAACTGAATATTCAGCTGCATTAAGAAGAAGTTTTTTGAGTTGGACAATTCTTGTGGGCCACGAAATGTAGATATATCCACTTCATAAGTTAAAAACATCTACATGTTCTTTAAAATGTGTATTGGTGTTTTTATGTTGTGTTGCAGGTACTCATATCCGTTCTTCGGCAGTGCTGCTCCCATCATGACCAACCCTCCTGTGGAGCTGCAGAGGAACATGGAGGCGTCTCTGCCTCAGTCTTACTGCGCCTTCGACTTTGCCGCTCTGCCCCAACAACTGCAGGACACCTTCCTCAGGTACCAGAATCGTACAAAAACGAAATATATTTTCCTTTCCATACTTAATGCTTAAAGGCGGGGTAGGTAAGTTTGAAAAACCGGTTCGACTCTTTTTTTAAACTTTTTGTTATATTCCATGGAATGCTCTTAACATCCCGATAGCAATGAATATCTTAAGTGCTTTGACAATAAATACATAACAAATGTAATCTGTGGAAGCCGTAGTGCTGTAAAAAGCACGACCAATCATCTGAGCCGGCCCGGCTAAAGTAACTGGATGGCCTACCTGCCTGTCAGCCTTCCATCTGTGCACAAACTTATCTCGTGCCCTCATTGGTCATGTGTGCGTTCGTGTGTGTTGGAGGAGGGGCTCTGTGAGGAAGTGGCAGATTTTTTCCGGCTGTGTATTTTCAAATTCTAGCGCACTCGAGCTGGTTTCTCCAAAATGACCGACCTCACCTTTTTAAATTGTGTAAAAAATACAGTATATGCATGCAAAGTGCTGACCTGTTGATAGGGTGAGGACTGATAAAGATAAGACTTCTGCTTTTAGATCCAAACAACAATGACAATTTTATTTGTACCCAGTTTTTTATATCAGATTTGTCTTTTATCTGATTTCTTTAAATCTGCTCAGCAGTTCAATAATATAAAGCTGTATTTATCCTGAGGGAAATGGTTTTGCTGCAGATGCAAAGTAGGAACGAGTCACAACTTCCCCGCCCTCCCCCCTCTGCTCCCCCAACCACAGGCCTGCACCTCGACCAGCAGCTCTGTGATTGGCAGAGAGACGGGGGATGCTTGAGTGACACACTCGGCACCCTATACAGGGTCGTTACAATATACACATGCTAAAAAGTAAACTAAGTACAAAAATAACATTACAAATAACATAATTGTTCCGCTATTACATTTGATTCTATTTTCAAACATATTTTCCACTATATTTTTATTATTGCACTAATTAATTTCTTATGTGTTGGATTCTCAGTTTTCTTGTCTTTATTACATTACATGTTAACATTGTGTAGGGAGCTGCTCCGCTTTCAAAATGATTATTTAAATTGCTATTTTGGGTACCAAATCCCAAAGTGTTTTAGCAACTTGTTCTGGGATCAGCAGGCACGGCACAATCATTAACTTAACATCTTATTGGCCTCCAACAAAACTTGTCATTTATTTAATAAGCAGCTTCATTTGAAGACTGAAAGAGAAAAACAAATATTTAAAAAGAAAATTGACTAAAGCTACAAAAATATGATCTTTTTGTCTGCAAAATCACGTTGGTCCAGCAGATGGTGCTGTAAGACTGAGTTTTGTCTCTGAATGTTAAAAATGGAGCTGCTGTGGAAGCATTTCAGTGTAAGGTATCTGAACTCATCGTGTGTTGTAGGGTTCCTCTGGTGGTGGAGGTTTGGCACAGAGACTCCACCAGCAGGGACCAGCTGATAGGACGAGCCTCCATCCAGCTGTCCCACCTGCTGAGCTCGGAGAGGAGCAGACTGCGGGCGTCTTCCGGAGAGCAGAGCTGGAGACAGACTCACCAGGACCGCATCCCTGTGGTCGCGGCACAGCGGTAGGAAGCAGCACGGACTGACACACTGATCACTTGGTGCACGCCAACTAATGTTAAACAACTTTTTCTTTCTTTCAGTCCCGGGGAGAAGGTGGCAGAGCTGAGCTACGTGGCAACACTGGAGGACCTGGGACCGGTTAAAGCCAGAGAGGTCATCGTGTCCGACTCTTCACAGGTGGGAACGATGTGTGTTGTGGAGGTAGATTTATCTCAATATTATTTGTGTGAACAAATCAACAACCACTTTGTGAATGTGTAATCTGTAAATGTAAAACCACTTCCACAAATGCAACAGAAACAAACAAACATAATTCCAGACATAAAAAACAAGTCCACGACGCATTACACAACGGCACAAAACACGTACCTTATGAGAAACGCGCTGCCGTTAAAAAAATGATGCAAGTATAAATAAAAACACAAATGTGCCAATGCAGATTAAGAAACATCTTCATCAACTCGACGAAGCATGCGCAGCATGCGCTAAAAACAAAAACTGAAAGAGGCTCAAAACACCTTGACTCAAGATGGTTATTGTTTTTCTCTTAGTTACAAAGTTCTTTCACATAAAACAGAACACCATTAGAAATACACCAACAGAAAAGAAAATAACAAAATGAACTAAACAATGATATAACACGTGAGATAAAACTAAAATAAAATCACATTAAAGCAATTCTAAAAAAGTGAGCCTGAGTTATGTAACCTTGCAGCAGAGTCAGGGGTAAGTCCAGTCATCTACTCTCGTGTTAATGGATGACGCTTTCAAGGTGATCTTCTAGAGCAGGGGTGCCCACACTTTTTTGGCTGGTGAGCTACTTTTGAAATGACCAGCTCACCGAGGTCTACCAACCAAAAATAAAATCCTAAATTGCAAGGGTTGCTGAATAACACGTTTTATTTATACATGGGATAATAGGGCTGCAACAAACGACTCATTCGATAATCGATTAATGAAACGATTAATCGACTAATAGACTATTACTGTATGCCTAGCACAATTTCTCAAACGCTCTTATTTAGCCATCAACTTTTAGATGTAGCTTGAGGTTGTTTTAGGCATATGGAAACTAGCAATGAAGACAATAAAGATGAATACTTGATTCAAAAATACATATTATTAAATTAACTAAACAAATTGTGAACAAAATTAACATTGCTTTTTATTTAAATAAAATAAATAATATTTCACATCAAAAACAACAATGTTTTAACAAATGGTATTAAATAATCTGATGACAGAACTGTAAACAGAATAGCTGAAACTTTAACAAAATAAAGAGTAACTCTGTTACCTCTTATCATTAACCCATGCTTGTATAATGTAGTTAACTCCGTGTGTTGCTGACGTGGAAACGTTACTCGTGAATGGGGCTACAGAGCTACTAGAAAGACAGTCGAACCCGGTGCATTTCTCCGTCTGAATGTGGTGAACTTTTGCTAAATGTTTAGACAAATTGCTCGTGTTACCGCCCTTACATGCTAAACACTATTGGCAACGAGCATTGTCCACCTCAAGACGGGTAACATTTAACCACACCTTGGAGCGCTTCTCTCCGCCATCCCCGCCGTGTGTTGCTGCATGTAGCAGCTGCGTGTGTGTAAACTGCCCCGCCCCCTCGCACACAGACGGGGGAGAGATCTCGTCTCGATTGGAAAGATCGAAAATACACCGACCATAGACGCATTTGTTTGTCTTTTTGCATGTTAGAAACAAGTTGGCGACACTAAGACTGCGAGATAATGTTTGTGTAGCAATAATACATGACCTTTCTCTTTCTTAACTCGCTACTCGGAGGGAAGTCGCTGTCATATGCCTTGTGAACACTCCGATAATGCCTCTCCACGTTACCTTTCTTTGGCAGAGCGACGCTTGCTTTACAAATAAGGCAAATAACCTTTGAATGTGACATCACAACAAAATATTCTTCCTCCCATTCTGGGTGGAAGTGGTCTTTAGCTTCTTGCTCGGTCCCGCACTCATTTTGTTGTTTGTCTCTTGTTTGTCTCTTTAACTTAATTTGAGTTTTCCCGGCACTTGACTGATTTTGTATCGCTTTGCATTCTGGGTTAACAGACTGGAAAGCGATAGGTCGCTTTTTCTGTCAATCAAGTAAACTCCTGAATTAAGTGGCAGGGAGGCCAAGGGAGGAGGGATCAAAACCTGTTTTGTCTATTTTAACGGAGCTGGATTTATTTTTTTATGAATGACTCGCGATCTACCAGCATTGCCCCCGCGGCTGACGTACTGGGCACTTCTGCTCTAGAGAATACTGAATCGTGTAATCCAATACATCTAACCTAATAATGTTGAGATGAACTTTAACGAATAGCTACATTCATCTCTCACGCTGTCAATTCAAACGTGGACATTTTCACTTTTGTAAAGTTAGAATTAATGGATGAGTGAGAATGAGTTATTGTATTGGATTACGGTAACAGGTGTACTTCATAAAGTCACCTCTGACTGTAGTCTCCCTTTCTGTGAAGTTCTGTGTTGGTATTTGACCTGTTATAAACCATCCTCTGTCATCAGGACCAACCTGCAGTCCCCAAACAGCCTCCCTCCCACCCTGCTGCTCCAAACCACACTGCCCCCCCGCTGGTTACCCTGGCCCCCAGAGACACCCTGGAGTACCGCACGGCCCTGGAGCTGGAGCTGTGGAAGGAGGAGCAGGAGGATCTGTTCGATGATCAGGTACACGCAAGACTGAAAGGAACCGTGAAAAGGCCGGATATAAAAGAGTACAATTATTAGATACAATATAAAAATAACATCAGGTAAACACAAAGATGTTGCTAGCAAGTGCTAAGTAAATAGACTTACCTTGAGTCTATTTTACTTCAGTATTTGTATTTGATGCTACATATTAGGCTATGATGTTACATCTAACTCCACTACAACCATCTGACGGCACCTACTTTTTGAGCTAAGTAAAGAATTGAAAAAGACTCTTGGATCAGCTGTTAAAAGCAACGTCACAAAGATGGAAACAGGGCTGTTTTCTGAGAAACTCATAAAAGGTTGACCTTTTTAGACTTACATGGTTATCACAGGAAAACCACAAAGCATATGATGAAGGCTGAATATGATGTGTTTCTGGGGACCTAACAGTGTATACAGTAGTTAAAGAGGACAAATGATGCTCATTTTCAGGTTCATATTTGTAATTTGAGCCTCTACTGTGACTTGCAGACACCATTTACAAAACCTTTTTAACACACTACAGGAAAGGGAAACCCCACAGAGCATAACAGGGCCCCTTTTAATATGAGCACCGCATAAAAACGTATATACAGTACTTGTTCTACTTTATTAAGTCAAAAGGCTGATCATACTTTCATCAACCTTTTAGTAAGGTTTTGATGGCAGGACTTCTTTTAGCAGAGTATTTGAACAGAGTGATATAAGTACCCTGTTGTGTTTGTTTCAGTTGAGGAAGAAGGAGCTGAGCCACATGCAGGCTCTGGCAGAGGAGTGGAGGAGGAGAGACCGAGAGAGAGAAGCTCTGGTCAAGAAGAAGGTGAAGCGCTCACACACACACACACACACACACACACACACACACACACACACCCTGCTTGCACATTACTGTATATACTGCAAGTACTTATATTCACACAGACTCATGGGACACTTAAATCCTAATGTAATAATGACTGCCCATGTTTCCCTCTGGCCTTCTCCCTAAATGTCCCTCTGCCTGCAGGAAGTGGAGTACAATGTGCTGGAGGAGCAGCTTCAGAAGACTCTGTCTGATCTGGAGAAAAGAGAGAAGCAGCTGGCTGAGGCCGAGCTGGAGGTCAGACTCACTTTGACCACACAGCTTTTTCAAAAATGTATTTTAAGGTCCCCTATTATGCAAAATCCACATTTTCATGTCTTCTACATCAACATGTGTCCCCTGTGTAAAGAGACTGAACGTTTCAGGAACAAAGATTCTCTCTCTTTTTGTCCTGATCCATTTATATAAAAACCTGTCTGAAAATGAGCTGATCAGATTTTGATAAATATACACAATTAATTAATTAATTAATCCTGCTACATCTTTTTATTAGATATATGGCTGCAATTATTATTATTGTCATATTAATCATTTAATCCGCAAACTTTTTATAGATAAATGTATTAATTGTTTGGTTAAAATTGTGACACAATCTTTTTATTTACTGTCACAATGTCACATTAGACAAAGAAAAGCTGAATATTATTATATTGATGACCTTAACCAGCAGTACCGGTGAACTTCTTTTAGAAATCCTAATTGCTCCTGAATTACAATGTGTTGTTAGTAAACTAAATCTTGAATTGATACCATAACTATCCCATAAATCCAATAAATATATCAATTGGATGCTTGCTATTATCAACCTATTACTTGCCTTTAGCTAGTAATGCACCACAGTGGTGTATGTGTGTGACTGTGTGTGTGTGTGTGTGTGTTCAGACCCAGAGGCTGCAGAGGGATCTGCGGGCCGAACACGATCTGACCCAGAGGGAGCTGCAGGAGAGCAGCAGGAGGCTGCAGCAGGACTGTGACCACCGGGCGGCGCTGGAGAGGGACAAAGTCCGCCTGATGGAGGAGGACCGGGCCCGGCTGCTGCAGCAGGTTGGGACAGACTAGTGGACGAGCAGAGTGTCAGTCGGAAAATACTGCTCAACCACTGTGGTTAACAATAAACCACTGCACTCTGGAGAAGAGAATACAGCTGGGGAAGTCGTTTTTCTATTTCATCGGGCTTCGTACAATTAAAAGCGACATGAGCACCCATTCTTGTTGTTGGTAGCGGCCTTGCTCAGGAAATAAGCAACATAAGCAGTGAGGTCACGAAGTGGCACCAGTCGGGCTCTGGGCGGTGGAAAAGCAACTGGTTCCTAAACAGTGAAATAGTTACAAACCAAAAAAGCACGGAGCTAGAACTGGAACTGGTTTGGGAACAGTACTCCAGTGTGTCCAAAGAGGGAGTTTACCTCAAAAACAACACCATACAAATTCAGGGCTTTATTTGTCATATGCACAATATCTACAGTAATGATATTAATATTAAAAACCCATGGTATTTATATAGCACTAATCCCAATGTTTGAAGAGACTTAACAAGCAACTAAAGAAAGGAGAAGATTAAAGGTTGCTTTTTGGATGTGACTGGAGGTCGTTCCAGTTGGAAACAGCTGACCTGGGGCTAAGGGTAGGGTTGTTTAGGATTTCTAAGTGGTGAGTAATGTTTGTAGTCAATTATGTATTTGACAGCCAGCCAATGGAGGTCATGTATGATAAGCGTAAAGTGGTCAGAGCATCCTTCAACAAAGCAACATGATATACTTAACATAAAAGTAAAAGACATAAACAATGCAATCAAATAGAACAATAGACAAAATGGAGCAAGTAAATTGCAGTCTGGGGTGATGGGGGTCTTTGATAATCCAGAGGGCTTTCTTCCTGAGTCGCTGGGAGTAGAGGTCCTCCATGGATGGCAGCTCCGTCCTGGTGACGTGCTGTGCAGTTTTCACCCCCCTCTGTAGAGTCTTACGGTTGTGTTTCTGTTTGTATCCAGATTGCAGATGGTGAGTCTCGCTATAAGCAGCTGGAGAGAGAGTTCCAGGTCAACAGAGAACAACAGAACATCAGACCTGAGTTCAGACTGCAGTCAGAGATCAACCTGCTCACTCTAGAGAAGGTAATCTACTCCTTTCTGTATCACTACTTCCAGATAACTAGTGCTTAACATGTCATAGAAAGAAATTATTTCAATATGAACTTGTCACTTAATATAAACAAAGAAGTCCAACCAAAGAACAAGTGTTACAAATAAATCAGAATCAGGTTTATTGTCAAGTAAGGTTACACATACAAGGAATCTGATTGGGTGTTTAATGGTGGATTCATTTACACAGCAAAAGGAATGAATACAAAACTATTACAAACACAAATGCAGTGTGTTGCATAGGTTGTTGTGGCTTGTGTGGTTTACGCTCTTAACTCATTTGTCAACAAAATGATAACTCATTTTCAGCCGTGTGCGCCTGACGTGTTTGCTCTGTGACCGTTAAGGTGGAGCTGGAGAGGAAGCTGGAGACCACCACCAAGTCCAAGCTGCACTACAAGCAGCAGTGGGGGCGCGCCTTAAAGGAACTGGCCAGATTCAAACAGGTACTGTCTGTCTGTCTCTGTTTCATTTAGGATTCAGAGGATTTCAAAAAGATATATCCCAATGCCACAAGCCCCCCCCCCCCCCCGCACAGGCAGCACCCCCCCAAAGCAGTGAACCTAGGGAAATACTGTAATATGAAGTCTGTTGATGAATCAGAGGCATAAACGTTTATTTGTTTTTGTAAGCAGACCATGCAGGCCAGCCCAATGGTCACTAAGGTTCATGTTTTAATAGCATTTTTACAAAAAAAGCCCAGGCGAGCCTAACATGTGAAAAAAGGGCTTAGACCTCAGAGAGTTAAACTTGGGCCTGCGACCATAGTTTTACTATTTTTTGTTTTGAAAATCCACAGCGGAGGTTTGTGTCGTAATACATGCGTTGTGTTTTGCATATCTCTCAGTAGCCAACGATCTGTGAGTCTGTTGGCTCGGACATAAACTCCGCAATAAATGTAGTCTACATTTCATAAGAGCTGTAAAACCTATGAGCATTTTAAATCGCATTTGAATGAAAGGCTTATATAATCTGTAGTTGTTGATTTAATGTGTGAACGAGGCGATGTAGAGAGGTCATGTTAAGCTGTTGTTGTTATTATTAGGCTGTACTTTGTTATAAACTGTTGGAGTGGTAAGCAGGCCTATTGTTTTTGGATATTTGGGGAGTCAGGTGGTCCGCGAGTGTTTTTTTATTGGTTAAGTGGTCCTTGGAATGAAGAAGTTTGAGAAACACTGCAGTAGAGGGACAACATACAAATATGAACCTGAAAAGGAGCGTTCTATGGCTCCTTTAAGTTAAGAATTCATATGTTCATTATTAGAATCAGACAAAACACAATTGAAATGACTGAACAGAGCTCTGACAGCAACATACGATTATTTGTATTATCAATGAATTAACTCATCAATTAATTGTTGGATCTATGAACTATATAAAAAATTGTAATTTAATTGTTTATGCCTTTTATAATGTCAACAATTGAATCCGAATTGTATCAGACTATTTAAATGTGGCTGTTAATTTCTGTGGATTGATTCAAATAGAAAAAAAGCCAGTTCTTGTACAAGTTCTTAAAAGACTTGAGAGCCTCCTTGAATACTATAAGAGAGACAGTTCAACATGTACAAAGTAATCCCATGACCGAAATTTAAATGAACTGAAATAATGAATAGATAAATGCACTGATAAGAGTAACTCTGATTACCCACCATCAAAACAACTGAAGGAAAGACATGATGGAAAGCCGCGCTGCGTCCTGACAGCGCTCATATTTCACAGCAAATAAACGTAGTTTTCTGAGTTGGGACTTCTGCTGTGTTCAGGACGCTGCAGGGTTTTAATCTGCTGCTGGAGACGAGCTGACAGTGTTAGGACATTTAACAGCTCTGTTTAAAGACACGCTGCAAGCAGAGGAAACCGAGCTCAGCCGGCCGCCATCCGTCAGACAACATAACACCAATATCGTGTGCCTGAGTATAGAGTGGACATGGCCCTGAGCCTAAAGGCTACAGAGGCTCATGTTCCCTTAGATACAAAAAAGCACCACTAACACAGTCAAAAATACCTGCATACAAGTAAAAGCCCTGCACTCAAAGTCAACTCATATCAGCAGCAAAATTGCTATATTATTAAAATAACTCAATGTTAAGAGTTGTACCGTTAAAATTAATGATCAATGTTTCATGTTATCTTGTTTTGTTTATTTAACAATTTTTTTTAAAAAGACACTCAATTGAATGCCTTGAATTTAATGTTTTTTTTATATATGTTTAAAACATATTTATAATAAATTCTGGATTTTTTTGAATGGCATCACGTAATGATGCCAGACGGTATAACTACTTATTAAATATGGATACATAAATGTAGTGATCATTCATTCATTTCCTGTTATTTCTTCTGGCAATGACAAGAAATAACCTCTTATCCCGACATAAAAACATTTAGAAAAGAAATTGACCCTAGGTTAAAAATGTGTACGCACAGCCCCTAGCTTAAAGTGGACCTATATTTGAAACATATATTGTAGGGTCATACCTATATAAAGTATATATATATTTATATAAAGTATATAAATATATATATTTTTTCAAAATACCAAACAGATCCCGCATTTTAGCCATGCCTCATTTAGCTCTATTTGCTCTTTCCAGCCCTGTTTTTGCAGTGGGCTGATTCTGTGAGCTGCAGCTGACCACGCCCCCCTGCAGGAGAGGGGAGTTGGCAGTTGCTTTGTCATTAGGGCAGCAATATCTAGATACTTTCCAAGATTTGACATAATGAATTGTGCTACTTTTAAAGCAAGCAACGATGTTTTCAAATCTGTAATCAAAAAGCTCCTCAAAAACGCTATCGAAGCAGTTCCTGCCGTTGCTACATTAGTTCAAACAGTAACAACGGACTACTTTTCTTAGCGGATGCATGTCAATTTAAATCAATACATACAACTATTTTTTAAATCAATAAAATAATTTTCTAAATCCATAAAAGCATTTCAATTAATATTGGGAGTCATGTCTTTACTTTGTCGAGAATGTGGCCATGTAATAAGCGGGATAATATGCACATTGCATAATGTGCCTTCATGCCGATCTAGATCCCTCCGCTTCGCGTCGGGCTCCTGATCAGCCTGTCGGTGTTCTTTTCCCCATAATGACCGCGTTACTGCACATTATCCCTTACATATGATTATATAGAGTCATTATTCATTTGTTTTAAAGCAGGAGGAGCAAAAGCTTGCCTCTGGGAGGGAGAAAAAGAGCCACAGCGGAGAATAAACATAAGGGCAACCATGGCAACCATGCAAGGGAAGTCTTCTTCGCTGCTTTTGTGGCAGACTACAGCGCCACTTACAGGCCTGGCATATTTACTACAGCGTCTCCAGCGCTTTCGAGCAGCAATGGCCGGCCGTGGCCCAACCTCTCATTCCCCTGATAGGTGGAGAGTTGACCAATAGCACTTTACTGACGTCAGTAAAGTGTTCAAATCTGGATCAGTCTGTATCAGATCCGTTGCAGACCCGTTTTTAGAGATTTGGGTATGGAGGAAAATAGAGAGGGTTGTGTTTTCTGACAGTTCCCTGGAACACCGGGGACACATATTCATGTATAAAAGACGTACAAAGGTGCATTTTGCATGATGGGTCCCCTTTAAGCTTTTTAAAGTTTAAGCTTTTCAGTGAACAGAATCCATTTGAATTCTAACAAGGCTTTTATTACAAACAGTTCATAACCCAGCGGTGGAAGAAGTATTCAGATCCTGTAATTGAGAAAGTGCACTATGTTAAAATCAGGGCTGTCAAGTTAACGCGTTAACGCACATTTTTTTTAACGCCACAAATTATTTTAACGCATGTGCATTTTTTGTCCTCGGCCGCCCCGTAGTTTCAGAGCGCATCGAGTTTAAAATACCATCTACAAGCTGATGCTGAAAGCCCCGCTCCTGCTGCCTGCTTGCGGCAGACCACACTTCCACGCTCATCGGGAGGACCGGCAGGGTGTGTGTATGTGTGGCTCGAGCGAGAGAGATACCTTACGTGTATTGTTGTTGTTAGCATCAGGTGCTAGCTAGCTAACGGATATAAGGAGCTGTTTAAATGAAAACAGAGGAGCGACATTTCGCTCCTCCATTTTTCACAGTTGTCGGAGCGACATTTCGCCGACAACTGTGCCGAGCACTTGACTTTATGCAGGAAGCCTATGGGCATAGATATGTCTCATAATTATTTATGTGAACATAAAAATAGTTTGTGTGTAAATATGTGATTTGTGAATGTAAAACACCATCCACAAATGCATTTAAAAGATTTGCAAACTCACAAATAAATGTGCAAGTGTAAAAGGGATCTGCAAATACGCTAAATATTTTCACAAATAAAAAAAAGATCTGTGATTATCTCTTTAACATTTACAATTTGTGAATCCATTTTGTATTTTGTCGACCAAAAATGCGCTTGTGGATTTCAAATCTCTGCTCGTGGATCTCACATTTCTGCTTGTGGATCGTCTTTTTAGACACACGGAATTTTGAGACATATTTTCCGCCGGTCTCTTCTAAAATCTGCTCGTGTCACTCGGTTATTTTCGGAAACCACGTGATGGCCCGCTGATGACGACATTTCCGCACGATTTCAAAGTAAGAGCATGATGGTTTGTTTAATGCTGTTTTTTTATATTATAATGAACAGCGGAACGTTAGATGCATTCTTTATCATCATCATCATGTTATAGTGATACAGTTAGTTTGTGTTAGTTTATTGGTTCAATATAGCATATATCAAGCACTTTCGTTGATGTTGAAGTACAGGCTATACGCCACGTTCGGATCCCGGGGGATTAGCTGGCAGCGAAGCAGCCCAGATAAAACTCTTTCTTCATTGTTTGTTGTGTATTCAGTCATGCGGGTCAAAGTTACAATGTAAAATTGTAAGTACAATGTAAAGTCCGGTGCTCTGCAGGTGCCGGTAAAGAGCAATACAATGACAAAACCTTTCCAAACAAAACAACTGGTAGGTAGGTAGGTAGGCAGGCAGGTATAGGTAGGAAGGTAGGCAGACAGACAGACAGACAGACGGACGGACGGACGGATAGACAGATAGATAGATAGACAGACAGACTGACAGACAGACAGATAGATAGATGGATATCATATATAGATACTTAATTCATACCAAATTGTGAAATGTGTGGAAACAAGTATAAACACAATAACATTAAATACAAATGGATGCAATAGACAGGAATATATGCATAGTAGAAAGGACACGATGAATATTATAACATGTAATGTAGCCTTACTATGAAGGCTGACCTAAATACGGTGCTTTTCTACAGATTACTTTATTACTGCACTGTTAAAGTAAAATTATATATATATATGGGATAGTGGTGGTCTAATGGATAGTGAGGTGGGCTGAAAATCGGAAGGTTGTGAGTTCAAATCCCGCCAGGAACACCACCACTAGTGTGCCCTGGAGTAAAGCACTTAGTCCTTAGTTACTTCAGGGAGAATGTCCCTGTAATTGGTAATTGTAAGTCGCTTTGGATAAAAGCGTCAGCTAAATGAAATGTAATCACTATAACATGATGATGATGATGATGATGGTGATAAAGAATGCATCTAACGTTCCGCTGTTCATTATAATAAAAAAACAGAGCATTAAACAAACCATCATGCTCTTACTTTGAAATCGTGCGGAAATGTCGTCATCAGCAGGCCATCACGTGGTTTCCGAAAATCACCGAGTGACACGAGTAGATTTTAGCCGAGACCGGCGGAAAATATGTCTCAAAATTCCGTGTGTGTAAAAAGACGATCCACAAGCAGAAATGTGAGATCCACGAGCAGAGATTTGAGATCAGCAAGCGCATTTTTGGTCGCCAAATACAAAATGGATTCACAAATGCCGGATCGAAAGTTGTAAATGTTAAAGAGATAATCACATATCTTTTTTTTATTTGTGAAAATATTTAGCGTATTTGCAGATCCGTTTTACACTTGCACATTTATTTGTGAGTTTGAAAATCTTTTAAATGCATTTGTGGATGGTGTTTTACATTCACAAATCACATATTTACACACAAATAATTATGAGACATATCTATGCCCATAGAAGCCAGACAGCGGGACATTGTACGAAAAGTCAGCACACTCAGCTTGGATAGTGCAACATGATTGCAGCATCCAGGCAGCTCCCGTTCGAGCATATGCCACACACACACACACACACACACACACACACACACACACACACACACTTTGCATTGTATTTTTGTATCAGAGAGGTTCCAGGTTGAATTGAGGCGAATATTTGTAATGTTCAAAGGTTGTTGTGTTTAATATTCATGAGAATATTTGTCATTGTTCAAATGATAATAAACATTTGCATAAAGCATATTTGTCCACTCATATGTTGATAAGAGTATTAAAAACTTGAAAAATATCCCTCTAAGGTACATTTAGAACAGATAAAAAATGTGCGATTAATTTGCGATTAATCGCGATTAAATATTTTAATCGACTGACAGCCCTAGTTAAAATACTCCGTTAAAAGTAAAAGCCCTACATTTCATTTCCTACCAAGGGAGGAATACCCTGTACTCGAAAAAGTACAGAAGTATTATCAGCAACATTACCTCAAGCTATTATTCAACTGGGTTCATCTTAGAGATGCAAAGTCTAAAGTGTATAATGTTTTTTTAAAGCAAATCTTAATCTGAAAAGTAACTAAAGCTTTAAGATGAATGTACTGGAGTAAAATATATGAATTCCATTGTTACATTTAGAGCAGTATAAGTATAAAGTAGCACTTGATTGGAATATTCAAGTAAAGTACAAGTTCCTCAAAATGCTAAGTAATTCATTACTTTCAACCACTGTGACCTCTCCACAATAAAAGCATCCCCTAAGATATCCAGGGGCACGCTTTTATTTTGAAGAAACAACAGCAGCAACTGTTCGGCATGCTTTAGCAGTAACTTTGTGTGTGTGTGTGTGTGTGTGTGTGTGTGTGTGTGTGTGTGTGTGTGTGTGTGTGTGTGTGTGTGTGTGTGTGTGTGTGTGTGTGTGTGTGTGTGTGTGTGTGTGTGTGTGTGTGTGTGTGTGTGTGTGTGTGTGTGTGTGTGGTGTGTGTGTGTGTGTGTGTGTGTGTGTGTGTGTGTGTGTGGTGTGTGTGTGTGTGTGTGTGTGTGTGTGGTGTGTGTGTGTGTGTGTGTGTGTGTGTGTGTGTGTGTGTGTGTGTGTGTGTGTGTGTGTGTGTGTGTGTGTGTGTGTGTGTGTGTGTGTGTGTGTGTGTGTGTGTGTGTGTGTGTGTGTGTGTGTGTGTGTGTGTGTGTGTGTGTGTGTGTGTGTGTGACTGATGGCTCTCACACATTTCATTGTCTACTTTACCTCAGCTAAATATTTGGCTCTGGTGTAAAAACACACCTCTCTTTTTCTTTCTCGCTCACTTTTTCCTTTTCCTACTCACACACACACACACACACACACAGCACTAAGTGGGGCTTTAGTCAGCCTAAGACTAATGTAAACACACACAGACCTTATCTGACAAACTAATAACTGTTACTGACATAAAACAGCTGGAAAACTGGGCAGACATAGTTCCTCTTTTCTTTTTGCATGAATCTGTCTCCCCCTCCCCCCTCCCTCTGTTTTTCTTCCCAATGACTCCCTCTCTCTCTATCCTTCTCTTCCTCCTCCTGTTACCCTCAACCACTCCACTTTATTTCTTTTCATCTTTCTGGGTCTCTTTGCCTACTTTCTCTTCCTCTCTGTCGAGCTTTGATTTGATCGAATGTGTCCTTCCTCTTATCCCTCTATTCAATTATCTAACATTTCTTTCTCATATATTGTTTCTGTTTGTATAGACCATTTTTCTTTCTTCTCTTTTGAGTCTCCCTCCTCCCGTCCCTCCCTCCTCCCCTCTCTAAGTGCCACATCATTGTAAAGAAAACACGGTGTGATTTATGCAGCTCTAAGGGGGTTCAGCGCTGAGTGTCACCCCCCGCCTATTAATCATCCTTGGGATTGCGTTGAGCAACAAGCTAGCCACGCTAACTATTCAGATGTCACACTCTCGCTTTTTATAAAATATCAGGCGTGTGTTTACATGACCATCCGTCTTGGCGCTCTGCGGTTTTTAAAGCCGGCTCTTGTTTGGTTTTTCTCGGCCTCTCCGCGCCTATTTATCCTCTCCTCCCAGCGCCTCGCATGGCGTGCTGTTTAGCTCAAGTCAGATCATAAAAATTCTTGTCTGAGGAATAATGTGCTTTTCAACCCAGGAGGTTCCGAGCGAGAATAAATGCCCAGACACCGCTGAGGTATTAGATCAGAGAGTTAGCCCCTTTTTTTATATTCAAAATATTGGGACAAGGAGCTTAAGTTGGTCTTTTCAAAGCAAAAATACGGGACAAAGAGATTAAAGTTCTGAGCCTGGAAGCTACATTTTGTAATTGTACAGCCCAAGTAGAAGGTCAGGCAACTAAATGTGGCTTTTAAAAAGCTTGTTGAAGCAGAAAAGAGAACTAAGCTGTTATTTTATAAAGGCCATAAAGAAAGAAGCACTTCTTTCTATCTTGAATCCAACACTTA
Organism: Harpagifer antarcticus; assembly: GCA_902827135.1. Taxonomy (NCBI): domain Eukaryota; kingdom Metazoa; phylum Chordata; class Actinopteri; order Perciformes; family Harpagiferidae; genus Harpagifer; species Harpagifer antarcticus. Next base: position 3,729,711 of record CADEHL010000622.1, read on the forward strand.
CATGAGCCGTCTGTACAAACGTCCAGTTTTTCAAAACAGCAAGAAAGTCTGATGTTTGGTAAATGAATTCCAATCGACGTCAGATGCTCATCTGTTTAAAGCCTCAGTTGTAACAGTCTGTCTATTGGTTGATTCTTTTGATGGGGCAAGGTAATGGACATATTTTCTTCTAAAAACCTTGTTTACAATTTTACAGAAAAAGGCACATTTTATGCCAGAGCTTACAGCAAAAAACGTTTTTCTGATTGGCTGCCAGGTGACCATTAAAGGGGCCCAAGTATGCACATGTTCAGCTTCATAGTTGTATTTTGTGCCTCTACTGTGACTTGTTTACATGCTATAATGTTCAAAAAGGTCTTCATTTAGTTTTTTGTAGTCTGAAACCAGAGCCCAGTCTGCTCTGATTGGTTAGCTGGTCGTCTCTATTGTGATTGGTCAAGCACTTAGAGATGTCCCGCCCCTTAGCCTGTCATGTACAATGTGTTGGAGTGCTAGCCAATAGAAAGAAGTGCAAGAGTTACCTTGTGATGTCACTATGTTACGGAAGAAAACAAAGGAGTCCAATGCAGGCATTTCAGACAGGGGGGGGGGGGGGAGAAACTCACAGGGATTGTAGCCTTTGTAGAACAATATAACACAGGAAAGGGAAAACCCTTAAAGGTTTTGATCAACTTTTGAATGATTGTTCTGAAATCATTGGCTTACCCTTTGCTCAGGCGTCTTGATGTCCACGATATTGATGGAAGCGTTACCACTATTGCTCTGATTGATCAGGAAACCAGTTCCTGTTTTCTCAATATAATAAACATAATGACAACAAAGAAATGTGTAGAGGATTAAAAGTCTTAGCAAGTATTGCGTCTCGGCTTTTCGTATTGATGTTGGATAGCCGGACGTGGTGATTAGTTGTTCTGTTTGGACCGGTTCACCTTAATCATATCTCGGGTTCAGTCATTCAAAGCATTCCCTCCGCCCAGACTATAACTGCCCTCTCTCATGAGTCTGTTTGTATACATGTTGTCAGTTAAACAGCAGATGCAACATGTCGTCTGAGGGAATTCCAGTATTACTGGTCTCAGTGGAGACTCAGAAGGTTCCCACTGGTCATTTTGTTCCAGACAGGGAGGGTCAGGGAGGTTGATCCATTTCCTGGAGCAAACAAGGGAATATTTACATTTACAACAGACAGCAAAAACAACATCAACAAACCAGAAATGATAAGTAGTTTGTGGAAGCACAGGTTTCAAGTTTTTAGTTGTAATGTCTTTTTTCACCAAACTTTGTCTTCGAAAAATAATTTTGTGACTCTTAAAGGTGGGGTAGGTAAGTTTGAGAAACCGGCTCGAGATACACTTTTTGTTATATTCCATGGAATGCTCTTAACATCCCGATAGCAATGAATATCTTAAGTGCTTTGATAAAAAATCCATAAAGAAATGTCATCTGTGGAAGCCGTAGTACTGTAAAAAGCACGACCAATCATCTGAGCCGGCCCGGCTAAAATGACTGGATGGCCTACCTGCCTGTCAGCCTTCCATCTGTGCACAAACTTATCTCCTGCCCTCATTGGTCATGTGCGCGTTCGTGTGTGTTGGAGGAGAGGCTCTGTGAGGAAGTGGCAGATTTTCTCCGGTCGTGTATTTTCAAATTCTAGCGCACTCCAGCTGGTTTCTCAAACTTACTTACCCCACCTTTAAGGTCATTGATGGGGCTAAATAGCAAAATGGCTGATGCACACACACAACATTTAAAAATGTTTTATATATTTTAAAACATGCTCTTTTTTATTTGATTTTTACACCAATTTTGACTGACTTTGTGGGTTCATGAAAAGTATTTGATTATCATTGGTTGTAATACAAAATAGGGAACATGCCAAGTGGGTGAATGCTTTTGCACGGCACTGTAAAATAGGTTAAGCAGCAAATCATCACATTTGATAAGCTTAAACCAGAAAAGGTTTGATATGACTTCACACGGAGTTTCCAAACCTTCGTCTTTGCGGAGCATTGATAACAGATACCAGAACTTTATTTGGTATTTATTGTATTGTGTTTACTTATTCAATTCTATGCAAAACCTGCTACTTGACACTTTAGAACAAATGTAATTGTAGGACCAGTTCTTCCATGAGGCCCTAGAACCTTTACTTTGGTCCACAGAGGGAACTTGTTCCGCCAACACAAACCTCACATATCATGGCTCGTGTATTTTCCACTGTGACTTTGAAAGTGATGACGTTGCATGAATCAGCACAGTCGGAGTGGAAACTACACCCTATGAAAAACAGACTTCAATACTTTGTTGGGATCTGAAACAATCTGAAACGCTAACATTACATGCTCAAACTGAGCATTCTTTTTTAATTTAATTTGGATTTGATATTGAAACACTATCTGGTTGTATTTGAAAAACAGTAAAGGAACACTTCTTGTGCTCTGTGGTTTTAATCCTCACATTAGAGACTTGTTAAGAGCAGTCCAGCAGCTTCTATCTTAGACAAACAGACCACATTCTTAAACTCTGCTCCTGTGTGTCTTATCTCATACTTATCGCTCTGAATACCCGACGGAGCAGCCTGAAAACACTGATCTTAACCCTTCAAACCCCGCAGATAGGAGACTGCTGTGGAGCTGTTTAACCCTGTGTGGAGCACATTTAGTCTGCTGGGTACTTGTAGCTTTATCTAGGCTCCCCATAATGTGATCAAGAATTACACTTTCACTTATATCAGTTATAATATAAAGTAAACAAAAAAACAGTTTAGGGTACACAATCACATTGTTTTTATTATTCCGAACGTTTCAATGTTAATGTCATTGTAGGGAGCTGAGACATTCTGGGTAGAAAGATTATTGGCAACTTCTTAATCGATTGCTGTTAAAAGCACAGATGTCAGACATGTTGTAGTTTCACCTTGTTCTTTGACCTGTGCGGGGTCTGCCGGGTACTTCTTATATGTTATAGTTTGGATTCCTAAAGCTTTTAGTCTACTATCCCATCATTCAAGGGTGGTTTTCACTACAAGTAATGGTTTTTCTTTTGGACGGACACTATCATTTACATTTTTTGACTGTTCAATCTGAATTTACTTTAAAATAAAAAAAAAAATCTATATTGATTCTGACTTTTCTACATCCAACTCACAGGTTTATCATTGCTTTGAGAAAAAAGATTATAAATGTAACCCTTTTAGAAGGGAAGATATAGTCATTTGTTCTGGGCGTGTCATTTTCCAGCCTGAGACCTGAGAAACAGGCTCGGGGCTCAACAGGTTAACAGATTAACAGATTAGTGGCTTTTTCTTCTCTCGTGTGGTTGATTTGATTCAAAACAAAAGATTTGCAGATGTTTGGGAATATGATCATCATTTTTTACTATTTTTCTGATATTTGAGATGCTAAACTATTAAGATTTTGGTTCAAAATATGAATTACTAGTATTATTGATTATGGTAATAGTTTTTTGCTGAACACAAACTTACATTTTAGCTCCAGGTGCCGCTGTCTTTTTTGTCACTGTCTGCGATGTCACCTAACAGCAACTGGTTATGGATGAAAACCAACAATCTTAGGAAATAAATATCAATTTCTTTATTTTATATTTTTGTTATCTAAATGTCTGACTGTTGGTTGGACTTGATTTTATAAATTAATTCTGCAACATTTCTAATCAAACATTTCACTATTTTCACAAAGCAACGTTATAATATTCACGCCATGGTGATGAAAACATATCTGTAAAGAAGGAGAAATTCATTTGTCCTGGATAGTAGAAACTTTACTTTCCGTATAAATGACATTAAGATTTGACCTTCCTGTACATCAGTAAAGGAAAAACACCTGAACACCCTGATATCTTTGCACAACACGTTTTATATTTATCTATTTCTTCAGCAATATAGCCATTTTGCAGAAACTCATGTGTGTCTTATGTGAGTTCCCGTCGTCCCCTATCGGGTTTTAATCCATTACATCCCCCAAAAAGCCCAGTGGAGAACTCTCCCTGAACTCCCACAGGTGGGGAGCTGCTCAGAAAACTCCATCTGAGCTGAGAAAAGTATGTTCTCATGTGTTTTTGGGAGCCGTCCTCCCCCAGCTGCTCGGGACCGTCCGCCTTCAAAGGTGGAGGCAAGTAATGGAGGAAAGATGGGGGGAGGGTGGGGGAGGAGAAGTCATTCTCTGGTCATCCATTCCCAAAGTCTGAGAGTGTCTGGGACCTGGACTGGGACTTCCCTCTGCGTGCTCACAGCTCGTCTACTCGTTGGAATTGGACGGTAGAATTGTTGTTTTGCCGATCCGCTTTATATACTAACTTTAGATTACATTTAAATAGACTCGCAAAGTCAAAATGACACATTCTGGTTCGGCTAGTTTTTGATATGTTTTAGACTGAGCATCCTCGGTTTCACGTTTGGTCAAATTTGTTTTGGATCTGTGTATAACTATTTTTGACTCATTATTGCTGTTATTTTCGAAGGTCAAATCTGTTCCGTTGTTGCGAAGTATGTGACATTAGAGCTAAGAGCAAGGACACAGCTGTATAAATACATTTAGGGTACTTATAACATATCATTAGCAAAATGACCAACAACATTAATGTAATCGTCTTTATACAAATCAAGTGTTTGTGTGGGTTGTAAACAATAGAAATAATGCAAGTAAAGTAACTTCAATTGTCGATCGTGGTAAAAAGTACAGCCAATAAGTCGATAGTGGGGAATTCCATTATTAGAATAATTGTGAATATCCTTATGTGATGGACTTTAAAACGTTCTATGCCTCACTTCCCTCACAGGTAGGGAAGTAAAAAAGAAAGCCTTCATTTTGTAAACACATTTTTAAAAACTCACAATTTTCTTCTTTTTTTTGTTATTTATTCTAATTAACCAGGGGTCTTATGAAGTAAAGGATGTTCCCGTAAATACATTTGTTCCATCTGTAATTCATCTGCCATTAAAAAAACAAAGGTACAACTTCCCAATGCATGTTGGACGTGCGTTATAACTGTAAAACTGTAAAACTTTCCCATCAGAATGAGCACGCAGCTCGTCCTCGGCTATCGCTGCTGAGAATCATGACGTCGCTGTAAACAAAAATATCATCTCATGGGTCTTGAGTTTTAGTAGCTTTTCTCTTCCACCCCTTCCTCCCCCCCCCCCCCCCCCGCCGTGGCCTCGGTATCACCTCGTCCTCTAATTGTTTCAGGACTCGGCCTCAGATTGTCCTTGGCAGCGGGCACTAGAGAAAATGTTTAGCAAGTTTGTTTTTCTAGTAATTAGCCTTAAAACGGCCCGTAATACAGACTGCTAATGGTCCACAGAGAGCTGCGCCTGTGTCAACACACCGCCTCCGTGTGTGTGTGACTGATGTGTTCATGAGAGATTGTGTGTGTTTTTTCTGTTGGAAGCTGAGGTGATCAGGCGTGTGAAAAGTGGTCGGGTAGTAATGTGAAAATGTTAGTTTTCACATCCAGCTGTTTGTCCTGCTCTGTATCAGCAGAACACGCAGACGGATCATTGCTTCACCTCCAGTCTGCGGCCCGCCATGCCTCCATATGTCCTTCTGCCCCGTTAGCATAGCGACTGTTCATCAGACACATGCCAGTCCATGAGAAGAGATTTTGATACCTGCTGAATAGGTTAGAATGTTTGTTGAGGCTATTTGGTGTTTTCCCAGCAGGGGTTAGGGTTAGGTAAACCATCGATCTTTCTGCCCTGTTAGCATAGCAGCTGTTCATCAGACACATGCCAGTCCATGGGAGCATATTTGAATGACTGCTGAATAGGTTAGATTGGTACATTTGTTTTCCAGCAGGGGTTAGGGTTGGGTAAACCTCAAAACCATATCATTTATAATCAGAGCTGACACCATATTGGTGTTTTTGTCTCCCCTGCTCACACTGTTGATTTATTAACATCCAGCTGTAAGCCAGTGGACAGAGCCCAGAATGGTATTATGGGTAATTTTGGGACGTCCCAGTCTGAGGTGGAACAGCTGAGAGAAATACGACTCTTTAGACGTTTTTATGAAGCTTTCTTTCTGTTTCTCATCGCCTTCGTGTGAATTTTTCCAAGTCTTAAGCATTTTTTCTCAGGGAGTTTTTATGAAAATGTGAAACCAGACACATTTATCACCAAACTCTCCGATCTGGGTGTAATTAAGAGAAAGCTCTTTGGCATCCAAACTTACACATTTCAGCAGCGGGGTCAGAGGTTTATTTAGAAATGTTCTCCATTCAGATCTGTAGAGCAGTGCAGGCATCAGGACTCAAGCTGTGAAAGTCATACCTTTGCTAGCACATTAATAATCCACTAATACTAAGACTATTGTAATATTCAAATTGCAGGAAGCACATTAGAAATAAATGTTTAATGAAGTATTGTGGAACTGCAGAGATATCACAGCCTACAAATCATATTACGCAGACTTAAAGGGGCGAAAAGCTCTTTATGTTTCTCATACTGCCTGTGCTGCAGCACCTCTTTTCACCCTCTGTCTGAAACCAGAGCCCAGTCTGCTCTGATTGGTTGGTAATAAGATTTAAAAAATGATCAATAGTAATCACGATCAGTTATTGTTTCCAATGTTATTTTAAGGCCATAATGCACATCATCTGGTCAGTCTAAGTTACTTGAAGCATGGTTGCTTTAACGGGAATGTTAATGAGATATTAAGTTCCATAAGCAATGGCAACTATATGCAGGGCTGCACATAACTGGTGCGCATGCGCACCTCCGCCAAAAAAAGAGCACCGGGTCATTTGAAAAAAGGCGCATTTGCGTACCAAAATTGAGAGAGGGAGAGTGAGAAGGGAGAAGAGAAAAGAGAGGAGAGAGAGAGAAAGATATTTGCAAGTTGCATATGAACTCAGGGGCGGCCCGTAGCACTGGCGTTATAGATGTTCGCCTAGGGCGCCAGATCTGGGGAGGCGCTGCGCTGGCAGTTCTGGGAGGGAAAAAAACATTTTTGACCGTTGGTGCTCATCCTAATTTTCGGCCTTGATGTAACAATATTCATAATTAAGTAAATGTAACACCCTTTTCACCCCGGTTACACTTTTCATTTGCCCTGTACGATGGGCGCTGTAAGTGATGAAAATGGGGGATGTTGGCTTATCTGGCGCCCGCAGCTCACAGCCAAAATGCGAGTGAGCGAGAGAAGGGCGCACCGCCCGGTACCGGCGCTGTTGTTATTAGAATCTGGTGCTAGCTGCTCTAACGGATATAAGAAGAAGATGTTTCTACAATAATGTGGAGGGAGAGTCCTCTCCAGTCAGACTGAGAGGCTGATAACTACAGCTCAGTGAGGTAAAGGACTCTGAGTGTTTAGATAGTTCACTTTAGTCTAAGTTCAAACAGTTTGATCACAATTTATATAAACACATATTTCCAAGGCACTCCTTTATAATTATTGGGATAAACAGGTTTGAAATCATTCCAATGCATTCTATAGGACAGTAACCAAAAATATCCTTTAAAACTGGAGAGATAAAAACAAAAATATGCATAAATAAATAAATGTTAAGGTAAAATAAGATATGAATGAACAACACAAATAAAATAAGTTACATTCATTTGTTATTGGCTATGGTAGGTTATTGGTTATGTTCACATACTTATTTGATTACATCCACTTGTCTAAGATGACAACAGAGACTTTCGACCCAAACCCAGCTGTTGACTTGTGGATGCAAGCAGCTAATCGCAGACTCAACCAGAGAGAAAGAAGTAGGCCTACATCATCAGCTACCATGTCTGACAGAGAGGAAGACAGTGAGGAGAACAGAGAGGAAGACAGTGAGGAGAACAGAGAGGAAGACAGTGAGGAGAACAGAGAGGAAGACAGTGAGGAGAACAGAGAGGAAGACAGTGAGGAGAACAGAGAGGAAGACAGTGAGGAGAACAGAGAGGAAGACAGTGAGGAGAACAGAGAGGAAGACAGTGAGGAGAACAGTCAGGAGGGTAGTGATGACAGCTTGTAGGATTACTGGTGGTGCTAATGTTGTCTTGTGTTCACCTCTGCATGTGTGTTCTGTGTTCACCTCTGTGTGTTCAGTGCCGTGTGTCTGGCAAATAAAGTTAAGACCCCCTCAAAAGTTACGGTTTATTTAATTTTAAGGATGAGCACCAAGCAACATCTCCAGGTGCTCCTTTGAGGACCAGGGCAAAGTGATGTGCACCCCTGACTATATGGCAACACTGTCTGTCTCCCAATAAGCCAATGGTCTTTAAGTGACAAACCAAAGCACATCCTGCAGCTGTGTCCATGTAGTGAAAATCGCTTTTTATGTTCATAGTTTTACATTTTGTATGTGTTTGCAGCGGGAGCAGGAAAACGCCATGACGCGTCTGAAGAAGCAGCAGGCGGAGCTTGAGGCCATGAGGCTGCGTTACCTAGCAACAGAGCAGAAGGAGGCGGTCAGTCAGGACAGACAGGAGCTGGACGACATCAAGAACCAACTCAACAGGTAGTGATGATGTGTCTCTGAAAGATGGCTACGCAAATGAATATATATATATACTGTGATCAGAGTTCCCGTTAGAATATTTTTGTCCGTTAAAGTTTCAATCTTCCGGCCAAAGGTCTTTTTTGTTATGTATTGAGCTTTAAAACAAATTGATATGATTCGATATTAAACACACTAATTATAGTAGATTAACCACATTATTCAAAAGCGTTCAGTAATTTATACTAACACAGGAATAATAAAGGGAGCGCTCTCTCCTGTCAGTATCCGTATCATGCATCTCGCAGATCCAGTAATGAGTGACCCGACAGTAAAACTAAACATATCTATAACTAGTTACGGTAGTTTGAGAGGTCATTAAAATAGCTACGTGTGATATTCTAACCTGAAGTGTGTGTTTTGTTTTCCGCTCACCGCTGCATGTGATAATGCAGAGCTGCGTGTCGACTCGTCAGCAGCAGCTGATCTCTCTCTCCCGTTAGATTAGACTTTACTCGCGTTTATGTCCATATCGATCAGATCCAGCTAGTTCTAGCTAATGATATGACTACCTGCTTATTAAAAGATACCTAAACAATAAGCGTCGCTATGCAACCAGGTGAGGCCGCAAAGTATAGCGCAGCATTATGCATTTGTTTACATGACCACCGGAACCCCGAGGCATTACCAACAGATCAACGCACAATCAACCCATACAGGACATCTCTTTCTCCACATTAAGTGTTAGACATTAGAATTGACTATTCTTGTCTGTCACATAAGTGGCGCAACTGAAGCGGTATTGCGCTAAAGGGAAATTATTTTGACTGGACATTTTGACCGGAGACTGATTTAGATTTGCCGGTCTTCAGCATATTTTACCGGTCATTGTCCGGTAAAATATGCATCACAGTCAGAGTAAAAACTCTGACTGTGATGTGTACTGGAAGTACAATAAATATATAGATATTTTTGGGGTATACGCTAGAAAGCCGGTGCAATGTACTGAGGTACTGTATATATATACATGTATGTACGCACGCACGCACGCACGCACACACACACACACACACTCAGTACCAGTGAGTATAGTCGAGGGCTGGCAGCCCAAATGTAAATGATTGTTCAGTTTCAAAGCCTCTCCTGTTCGTTGAAATAAAGCATTCGGAATAAAACAATTCACAAGTTACTAAAACATTGAATCCACCAACAGCCCAACTTAAAACAGGTTTACAGACAGGATCTTATTGTTCAAATGTCTAGAACTTAAACAATTCGTCAACTAATAAACGAGACGGAATCAAGAGAATAATCTGAAGGTGAATTCAAAAAGGAATTCTTGCTGCTTTAAAAACTGTGACGTAATCATTTATTATGCTTAACCTTAATATAATATTAAGTATTCTGATTAAAAAGTACATTTGCTAATGTTCAGCTTAATATTTGTATTTAGTGCTTTGACTGTGACGGGGTTTAATATTCCAAAAGGTCTTTCTTTGCCTCACTCCTCTGCAGACCATTGACATGCACAGAACCCGAAACACACTGCAGGAAAGAGAGGATATTTTCATCTCTCAATTTAGGAACAAAAAGTAATCAATGATGTCTTATTTTATTCCCCATTGCTGTTCAAATGGTACTAACTCAAATCATTTTGACAGATTAAAGCAGCAGGAGGACAGGTTAGGCCCCGCCTCCTCCCAGTGTGGCCCCGCCCCCGCTCAGAGCGTCAACGAGAGCGCAGACGAGCACCTGAGCCGCCTGCTGGAGGAGAGAGACACGCTGCTGAGGACCGGCGTCTACACACACCAGGACAGGATCATCGCCGAGCTCAACAGACAGATCCAGGACGCCATGACGGACAGAGAGGAGCTCTGACGGCCAATCAGAGGCCAGCGCTGACGCCGTTAGAACGTGTTTGTTTCTGGTAAATACATTGAAGCTTTTGGTTAAGATAGAGTTGAGCTTGTCCTTTAAAGGATCATTCCTCTAGTTTTGTATGTCTAGACTTAACAATTACAAACTATATTTTAACCTTTTGGGTTCCCGAACTATTCAACATTTACTTTATTTTTTGAGCTGCTGAAGCATTCAAGAACATTCGGAATCGCACAAAACGCATTCCAATGTTCACTGGAGCTGAAAGAAGACGTCCTCTCTCATCAGAATGTGTTGATCAATCATTGAATGATATCATTAGGATCTCCAAAGGTCAATCATTTGCCTGCAAACTGGATCTCTTCATGATTTGAAGGTCAGACTAGCAGTTCCATACGGGGGCCAACGGCAAACCCATTCAACGTCCCAAAGAACGTCCATTCGGGGAAACGCGCTGTAGTTTCAAAAACGATGCAAAACAAATACCAGAAATGTGCTAAAACACGTGCAGAGGGAGAAACATCCCCCCCCCCCCCCGACACACATGCGCAGTGTGCACTAAAGGCCCCGCGTGAACACATAACAATACTGTCTCCTTTTTATTTCCCGTTCCATTGTGTTTGAGCTTTTAGTGAACTCGCTCCATGTGTCGTGAAGCCGGTGAACGTTTTCTAAACGCTACGCTTGCGTTGTCAGAGGTTTTCTTGATTAGCATTTGTTTTGGCACGTGTGTGAATACATTTGCATCCTGTGTGGAGTGCAGCTCGTCCCTCCCATAGTAAGTGATTTTGGACCGTTGTGGGCCACCGTAGTTTAAGGGTCTTTAAAACTGATGATGGAAAGTTAGTGACTTTTTCGACTGAACTAAACTCTTCATGAATCTGAAGGCGATTGGCTCAGAGCTTTTAATGATTGAGCTACATTTAAGCTCATTTTGAAAGAAATCCAAAAGGATGTTAAATCTGCTTGAATAGTTGTGTAGACTGAAAGATGCAAACCAGCGGTCTGTTCCTTTAAATGTGAAACTTGAAATAAATGGTGCTAAGTTATGAGTTTGTGTACATTCTGAAATACAGGATGTTTGTCCCGACAGCAGGTGGCGCTGCAGAATCACACACGGACGACCTGCAGCAAGGAGACACTTAAATTATTATTTATCTTCAGAGACTTCAAGACTCTGATTTCTGTTTGTCTAAATAAATGATTATGGTTTTGAAATGTTCTGTGTTCTCTTTCAATATTTGTAATATATTTGAGTTGTCTGGAGGAGCGGAGAGATGTTTAACTGCTTAACAAATAAAGATGATCTTAAATCTTCAGCCCGTTGCTTTTGTCGCTCACACATTCTGTCATATTTATTTTAAGTAGATACAAAAATATGAATGAAATAAATGTTGAATTTATAAAAGTTAACAGTTTAGAGAACGAGACAAAAATAAATGTAATCTAACCAACATCAGATTTCTTCACTTACAAAAGCCCAAAAGAGTTTTCACTTTTAAAAGATGTGTTCGGATTTAGTCCTGAATCATGGGTTATTTATTTCATCTAATTCATAACCTGTAAAGTTTCCTGACTGTATTTTATATATATATATATATAAATATAAATAATGTACGGTGGCCGACTTTATTGTGGTATTTTTCATCAAGTTGTTATACCTTTGTAATTAAATATATTACGGCATACATATAACATGTTATATGACATACTATGATTTTTATTCTTATTTTTTGACATACTATACTTTGCCTTTTTATATAATGTTCTCCACACGTTTATGGCACAACTCTTTTGTATATTGGCCTGGTTTGAAGTCTGTGTGAGGAGCAAAGACTCTTCCTTTATAAATGCCAGTGTATTAGGGTGAAGGTGAAGGTTAAGGTTAAGGTTCGGGCCTATGCATTCTTTTATTTCATTTTTGGACCTTTTTATTAAAGTGTTGATCAAATACCGGATACACAAGCACATTCCTGCCCTCCAATTACTTTAATTGTGTCGTTACAAATGTGTGTGTGTGTGTGTGTGTGTGGCTTTGGATAAAAGCGTCTAACATGTAATGTAGTATACCCTTATTTTATTATCAGATTCAAAGTATAAGAAGCTAATTGAATCTACTGTAAGAACTCTTTGGTGTATTTTAGCAGTCGATTTGATGACTGCTAAACCCTTATTTTGTGAGCTGATGATGCGTTCAAGAATGCTCCGACATTTTAGAATTTGCAGGCAAATAACTGGAGCTGTTTGGTATTCATTTATTAATGTACTCATCGTGAGAACGTTGATCAACCATTCATTCAAACAAACTGATCAATTCCTGTTTTAATGGATTCATTTGTATTTATTAGTATTGTTGATTGATTATTGTTAGCTAGTTGTGTATTCCAAAACAATATATGAAAATGTAATATGTACAAATAAGGAACATGTATGTAGTAATAAATCAAGTAGAAAAGTAAATAAAAATAAAATAAATACACTAACTTAAAAGCCAGTTGGACAAAATAATAAAAGTTGTGGAGGAGAACCAGCTGCAGGGCCGACAGACGACACGTGGTATCACATGTAGAACAACATGTTAACACGCACACAGACACATCTGTGTGTGTGTTAACATGTTGGCCCTCAGTGCTGACGGTGAGCAGATGTTCCTGACCCATCTATCTACTGAGGAGGAGGAGGAGGAGGGAGGAGGAGAGAGGAGGAGGAGGAGGAGTGGGAAGGCAACAGATCAGATGTAAAGCGAGAACGTTTTTTTATCAGACATTTTATCTTGTTAAACTTGTCAAAGTTCAGTTTTATAGAAAAGATTCATCAAGTCATGATTTTTTAAATAAATAAAACAAATCTGGAAAAATAGTATGTACAGAATGTTGAAAAATGGTTCTGAGATAAATGGGATAATATGTAAAATAATACATATTATCCATATTTAAAAAATGGTTGGTTGAAGGATAACATTAAGTCTAACAATGATGTACCGTGCATGTTCACATCATGTATACTTTGCATTACTTAATACCATTTTTCAAATATTTATTTTTTAACATTTTGGACAAAATAGCCAATTGTACATCGAGGTGCCCAGATGTCCCTAGTGCCCACGGCCACCTATCCGATTTGAACATGCTGATGTACAATGTGATGTAGTAGCCTAATGCAGGTGTAAGACCATTGTGTTTGTATTGTGTTATAGGTATGCATAGTTTTCTATGCGTTTTTGGGGGTTTGACCCCCCAAACCCCCCAAAAGAATTAAATAACATAACCCTAAAACCGAAATAAAGTAAAAAAAAGAAAGTAACTAAATCCGCCAGAAACCCGAAAATCTTCATGCATGTGTCCCATTTCTCAATTTCTGGAAGTTGGCAACCCTAGCGCAGCTCCACTTGCTTGGAACAATCTTCAGCAAGAATTGAAACTGAGCAATCTCAATCCTCTGCATGTTTTTAAAGCAAGTGAAATGCTCTTTGACACTATGGGTATTTGTAAATGTTAAGTTTGTAAATGTTAAGTATGTAAATGTAGCTTGTAAATGTGTTGAATGATATCCTCTATTGTTTGATGTTTCATGTGGAACCTAATGCTGCAGGTCTCCCATGAAAAAGAGATCTATGATCTCAAGGGACAATCTGGATAAATAAAGGTTTGAAATGAAACTAAAAGGACATAGTATGTTGCAAAGCATCTGAAATAACAACATATGTCTAAAAAAGAAAAATCGTTTATTCAAATTATCCAAAAATATTCATAGTATAGTATGTAGAAAATAGTCATAGTATAGTATGTAGAAAATAGTCATAGTTTAGTATGTAGAAAATAGTCATAGTATAGTATGTAGAAAATAGTCATAGTATAGTATGTAGAAAATAGTCATAGTTTAGTATGTAGAAAAATAATCTGAAAAATGACCTAATACGGTATGTGAAAACATCTGAAAACACAACATAGTTTGTCGCAAATGATCTGAAATAACATGTGAAAATATCAGAATTAACATCGTATTGTTTGTCGAATTTATCTGAACAAAAACGACATACTATATAGAATGTCAAAAATAGTCATAGTAACTTTATTATTTTATTGTGAACATACTTATGTTCACAATAGTGCAGTATCTATAAAATAAAACACCATAAATGACATAGTATAATATGTCATAAATGAATAAAAACAAATATTAGTTGACAATATCAGGAACCTCTCTGAAGAACCAGCACCTTACCGTGGTAGAGAGGTTTGTGTGCCCTGATGAACCTGGGGGCTGTGTGGTCTGGAACCTTGTGTTCCTGGTAGGGTCTCCCATGGCAAATTGGTCTCAGGCAAGGGGACAGACTAAGATTGGTTCAAAAGACTTCATGAAAAAAACAAGAGGAAGTGAGGATACCCGGCCCGGAGGAAGCCCGGGGTCCCTTTCTGGAGCCAGGCCCAGAAGGAGGACTCGTCGGCGAGCGTCTGGTGGCCGGGCTTGCCACGGAGCCCGGCCGGGCCCAGCCCGAAAAGGCAACGTGGGCAACACCTCCGCACCTCCTACGGGAAACAGCGATGGGGTCGGGTGCGCTGCCAGAAGGGTGGCAGTGAAAGCGGAGGGTCTCGACGGACCAGACCCGGGCGACAGAAGCTGGCTTTGGGGACGTGGAACGTCACCTCTCTGGGGGGGAAGGAGCCGGAGCTTGTGTGGGAGGTGGAGCGTTACCAGTTGGATCTGGTTGGGCTCACCTCTACGCACAGCGTCGGCTCTGGAACCTTACTTCTGGATAGGGGTTGGACTCTATTCTTCTCCGGAGTTGCTCAAGGTGTGAGGCGCCGGGCGGGTGTGGGGATACTCACAAGTCCCCGGTTGGGTGCTTCGTTGTTGGAGTTTACCCCAGTGGACGAGAGGGTCGCCTCCCTACGCCTGCGGGTTATGGGGGGGAAAACTCTGACTGTTGTGTGTGCTTATGCACCCGACAGCAGTTCAGAGTATACGGCCTTCTTGGAGACCCTGGAAAGAGTCCTGTATGGGGCTCCTGAAGGGGACTCTTTAATCTTGCTGGGAGACTTCAACGCACATGTGGGCAATGATGGAGACACTTGGAGGGGCGTGATTGGGAGGAACGGCCCCCCTGATCTGAACCGGAGTGGTGGTTTGTTACTGTGCTAGTCATGGATTGGCCATAACAAACACCATGTTCGAACATAAGGATGCTCATAAGTGTACGTGGTACCAGAGCACCCTAGGCAGAAGGTCCATGATCGATTTCGTTATCGTATCATCGGACCTGATATGTTTTGGACACTCGGGTAAAGAGAGGGGCAGAGTTGTCAACTGATCACCATCTGGTGGTGAGTTGGGTCGAGTGGCGGGGGAAGCCTCTGGATAGACCTGGTAAGCCCAAACGTGTAGTTTGGGAGGCCTTCAACTCACACCTCCGGCGGAGCTTTTCAGGCATTCCTGTGGAGGTTGGGGACATTGAACCAGAGTGGTCGGTGTTCAAAGCCTCTATTGCCGAAGCCGCGGCGGGGAGCTGTGGTCTCAAGGTCCTAGGTGCCTCAAGGGGCGGTAACCCTCGAACCTCCTGGTGGACACCGGTGGTCAGGGAAGCCGTCCGACTGAAGAAGGAGGCCTTCAGGGATTTGTTATCCCGGGGGACTCCCGAGGCAGTTGCAAGGTACCGACAGGCCCGAAGGGCAGCAGCCTCAGCCGTGGCCGAGGCAAAGCAGCGGGTGTGGGAGAAGTTCGGAGAGGACATGGAAAAGGACTTTCGGGCGGCACCAAAGTTGTTCTGGAAAACTGTCCGACACCTCAGGAGGGGGAAGCAGGGAACCATCCAAGCTGTGTACAGTAAGGATGGGACGTTGTTGACCTCAACTGATGGAGTGTTAGGGCGTTGGAAGGAGCACTTTGAGGAACTCCTGAACCCGACAACTCCGCCCTCTATGTTAGAGGCAGAGCTGGAGTATGACGGGGGATCGACACCAATCTCCCGGGGGGAGGTCACTGAGGTTGTTAAACAACTCCACAGTGGCAAAGCCCCGGGGGTGGATGAGATCCGCCCAGAAATGCTGAAGGCTCTGGGTGTTGAGGGACTGTCATGGTTGACACGTCTCATCAACATTGCGTGGAAGTCGGAAACAGTACCGAAGGAGTGGCAGACCGGGGTGGTGGTTCCCCTTTTTAAAAAGGGGGACCAGAGGGTGTGTGCCAATTACAGAGGCATCACACTACTCAGCCTCCCCGGCAGTAAGTCGGACCCATTTCCGGTGAGGGTTGGCCTCCGCCAGCGCTGCGCTTTGTCACCAATCCTGTTTGTAATATACATGGATCGGATTTCGAGGCGTAGTCATGGGGGAAGGGGTCTGCAGTTCGGTGAACTAAGGATTGCACCACTGCTTTTTGCAGATGATGTGGTTCTGATGGCTTCATCGGTCTGCGACCTTCAGCACTCACTGGATCGGTTCGCAACCGAGTGTGAAGCGGCTGGGATGAGGATCAGCACCTCCAAATCTGAGGCCATGGTTCTCAGCAGGAAACCGATGGACTGTCCACTCCAAGTAGGGAATGAGTCCTTACCCCAAGTGAAGGAGTTCAAGTATCTCGGGGTTTTGTTCTCGAGTGAGGGAACAATGGAGCGTGAGATGGGCCGGAGAATCGGAGCAGCGGGAGCGGTACTGCAGTCGCTTTACCGCACCGTTGTGACGAAAAGGGAGCTGAGCCAGAAGGCAAAGCTCTCTGTCTACCGGGCCATTTTCGTTCCTACCCTCACCTATGGTCATGAAGGATGGGTCATGACCGAAAGAACGAGATCGCGGATACAAGCGGCCGAGATGGGTTTTCTCCGCAGGGTGGCTGGTGTCTCCCTTAGGGATCAGGTGAGAAGTTCGGTCATCCGGGAGGGACTCGGAGTTGAGCCGCTCCTCCTTCGCGTCGAAAGGAGCCAGTTGAGGTGGTTCGGGCACCTAGTTAGGATGCCACCTGGGCGCCTCCCTAGGGAGGTGTTCCAGGCACGTCCAGCTGGGAAGAGACCAAGGGGTAGACCTAGGACCAGGTGGAGGGATTATATCTCTTCGCTGGCCTGGGAGCGCCTTGGGATCCCCCAGTCAGAGCTGGTTGATGTCGCCAGGGAAAAGGAAGTTTGGGGCTCTCACCCGCGACCCGACCACGGATAAGCGGAAGAAGATGGATGGATGGATGGAATATCAGGAAAAACAAGGGTATATTATTTTATGTAAAAAAAACTGAAAAATAAATAGTATAGTTTGATGGAAATAAATAGTGATGGTATTTTATGTTAAAAAAGTAGTCGTAGTATAGCATGTCAGAAATATCAAAACAAATAATCATTGTTTGTAGAAACCATCAGTAAACGGGCATTGTATGGTATGTCCCAATTATAAGAAAAAGTGAGTGTGTCCAAAATAATACTATAGTACAGTATGAAGAAGACAAAGTATAGTGTGTTGAAAATATGAATAGAAAAACATAGTTTAGTCAAATTAACAAAAAACGACATAGTATACTATGTCAAAACATGCAGAAACACGCCAGAGTTTGTCAAAAATGTCCCCAAAAACTAACATAGTAGAGTATGTCGAAAAGAGTCTGAAAAACAACTTAGTATAACTACCTTAGTATAACTTAGTATAACTTAAAAACAATACTTAGTATTGTAAATCGAAATTATCAGAAACATTTTGGTTTTTGCAAAATTCGGCAAACTATACAATGTCTCTTTGCAAAACTCGACATACTAAAAGTAATCAATAAGTCAAATATCAAAGCACAGTATTTTGTAAAAAAAAGTCAGAGTTTAGTATGTTGAGAAATCAACAAAACGACATTGTATAGCATGTCGAAAGTATCATGGGCAAAGTTATAGTGATGGCATACAAAAAACATGAACAAAGTTCTCAATAGTGTATTTAAAGAGGGGCCTTTTCCTTTTGACCTCATTTTGACTGAATATCCGACACACGTAGGCAGTGGTTCAGCTGGTTGAACCCAGACACCACAAGACCCTTCACACTGAACCTTCAGGACCCATGTCCACACACATCTCAATTACCATCAGGCCTAACACCACTGGACTGACTAAGAAACAGGACACACACACACACACACACACCACACACACACACACACACACACACACACACACACACACACACACACACACACACACACACACACACACACACACACACACACACACACACACACACACACACACACACACACACACACACACAGGTCAGGGACAGTCAGACACTGCCCTGTAACCATGGCAGCATTACCCTCATCAACGATGCAGGCCGAGATCATGACTGAACCATTTATCACTGTGTGAGAGTGTGTGTGTGTGTGTTGTTAGAGAGAGTGAAAAAGAGACATACACAGCCCCTCCTTGACCTCAGCACCGTCAGTCAGCAGACACAAACTGGACTTTCCACTTTCCAGTCTGAATGCTAAGATTATTCCTAAGAGGATTCGACAAATAAACCAAAACAAACACAGTCAGAGCTTTCAAACATCCATCACGGCCCTTTTTTTCACACCGTGGGAACCATATCCAAACCCCAATCAAAACAAATCAACTTTCTTTACTTTGTTTTGGTTTGACAAACATGTAGATGCATCCAGATTAGATTACATGTAATGACATTAGAGAAGTGGTAGGTTTTATAGGAAGCAGTTATCGAGAAAACGGTGTTTCTTATTCACTTGTGATGCAGGGAAAGTGGAAATTCTCCCAAAACAGAAACACTTTGATAATGACTGCTGGGAGGTCTGACTGTTGTTATCAGAAGTGACAGCTACAAGAGAGGAAGAAAGAGGACAATAACAGCGTAAATCAGGTGTTAGTAAAAGTATTTGTGTGTGTGTGTGTGTCACAGAGTATTAGCAGTAAGTAGAGGCAGCTGCACTAAACCTCCTGTGTGGCCATTTATAAACATGATCAGTTGAGCTCAAACACCTCTAATTGATCATTTCTGCTGATCTTAAACCAGGCCTCTCTTCTAAATCGGTGTATAACAGTTGAGCAACCACTGACCGGCAATTCATTATTAATAAAATATACAGAATAAAGTCTGCTTTAATGGGGTAAAGTACGGTGGCCGACAAGTGCCAACAAGCTGCATCTACCCAAAACACTTCAACTGGGAGAGACGCGCTCCAGCTTCAGAAAATATGCAAATATAAAAACTAGGGCTGGGCAAGTCAACGCGTTATTACTGCGTTAAAGGTGGGAACGTTTGAGAAACCGGCTCGAGATACACTTTTTGTTATATTCCATGGAATGCTCTTAACATCCCGATAGCAATGAATATCTGAAGTGCTTTGACAAAAAATCCATAAAAAAAAGCCATCTGTGGAAGCCGTAGTACTGTAAACAGCACGACCAATCATCTGAGCCGCCCGGCTAAAATGACTGGATGGCCTACCTGCCTGTCAGCCTTCCATCTGTGCACAAACTTATCTCCTGCCCTCATTGGTCATGTGTGCGTTCGTGTGTGTTGGAAGAGGGGCTCTGTGAGGAAGTGGCAGATTTTTTCCGGTTGCGTATTTTCAAATTCTTGCGCACTCGAGTCGGTTTCTCCAAAATGATAGACCCCACCTTTAATACATTAATTAATTACAACAATTATTTTATCATTATTTTGAAAGTCCGCTCAACTTGTCCTTCTGGCAGTGGCAAATAGCTTTTGTTTTACATTTGATTTGATTACATTAATTAATATTTAAGTTGAGATTTACAAGAAATATTTTAACTGCTACTGTGTAAAGGTAATACTGCTGTTAAAAAGCACCTTATTTGTTTGAAAAATAAAAGTTTGCAATACACTTTTTGAATTCATTATTGCATTTTGCGCATAACAATGTGATTAATAGCAGAAAATCACGTGGTTAATTGAGATGAATTCATTGTAATTCTTGCCCAGCACTAATAAAAACGCAACTGGAAGCACCGGAGAGCTTGTTGACGTTCAGCGACTACAAAGTTGACCAACTGTCCCTGTTGGCACCGTTGGTCTTTTTCATCATTGTAAGTGTTTTGTCGGTATGTTTGCACTATTAGCTACATTAGATAGCTAGCTTACATCAGATCTGATCTTCTCACCTGTCGGTCGCCTTAGTAATGTGTAGTAAATGGCCAGAATGTAAGTAAAAAAACATTGCAAAAATGTAAATATATCTATTTCAAGTCGTAAGAATGGTATAAGAGCGATATGTCAATTATTGGTGAAACGTGTGGTGTAGATGTTCTGACTATTAGAGGTGTCCAGCACCTGATCGTATTGATTACAGAATGTATGGATCAATAACTAGATGAGTTCTTTAATCAATGATCAACCATCAATTTCACCAGGTAAAAAGTATTTTGCAATCTGAAACCTTTTTATTCTTTGTCTTCTTTGTGTTTCTGTGCATGACTCATGGATGAACAATAAAACCACAGAGAGAGACTGTAAAGAATCAAAACTGGGTTTCAGCTTTATTTCCTATGGAACAATGTATTTTTGGTTTTTGACCTCATTTTGTCATTCATTTAGAAAAGGGGGGGGGGGGCAGAGAAATCATGCAAACAAGATCGAGTCAAAAATTGATTTCTAAGAGTCTTTCCATTTGGAATGAAGATTTTCCTTGGTCAGTCATATTCCAGAATACATGATTATCGTCATCAGGAGGTCAGAGCAAGATTCAGTTTGTGTTCAGCCGATCCCAGAGCGGTTTTCATTTCATTCAAGGGAAAGGAATGCTGCAGGACTTTTAAGGTCTTTTCATTATTTCTACTGAGTGGTGAAGGAATGAGTCCTAAACCCGGAACTACCTAGCATTTTAGCACTCCCGGTTCCCTAGTTTCAAAGTAACTTTTATGAATGCATTATTATTTAAAAGCCTGAAATGAGAATTTCATAGTTTGTGCGACATTAAATACATCAGTAAATATGATGCTCGTGAAGGTACAAAGCTTCCACTAGTGATAAAAACAGCGGTTGCTATGGTACCGGAGTGTAACATATGTACAGATAGATAAGGTAGGGGAGGCTGAAGAATGGGGGTTAGAAGATCTCTACATGTAGGTTTTCCTTTCAGAATGTGAGTAACATATTCAGAGTATGTGTAACATGTAATGAATATATGCAGAATATACAGAAAATGCAGTTCTTGTAGTTTAGTGTGTAAAGAAAAAGGAATATTACACATGACTTTAAGTTGATTTATCTTAATTTAGATTTGACTGTTTCAGTGGAATCAATTCGGGGGCCTTGGGAACAGAGGGAGACGGCATGTTTAGGGAAGGGTGTTGGTTAGATCTGCTTGGATAACTAAACACAAATCTACATCGCTGCCGATGACCGAATGTTAACAGACTTCATTCCAACTTGGTCCTTAAAGTCTACGCAACTTCTACTTCATAAGATTGCCTACATTTCCCAGAATGACTTTGAACATTTCTGTCGAACCTGATCTATTATAAGCTTACCTCCAAGACACTTAGAATTTTTTTTAAAGATTTCTGTTTGTTTTTAACACATTTTTTTGTATCAAAAGCAACTGTAGCTTGCACATGAGCTTAACATGTCACCAGGTTGTATGACCACTCCTTTGTGTCTTAATGGGAAATACATGAACTTTTAGACTCTCTTCTTCTTCTTGTCCTCTGGATCCTGACACATGAACACAACGTGAATTTGCTCAGAGCTCTGGTTCACATTCACATTTGTGTTGAACTCAAATGTATTTCACCTCAGTACCATTGATCCTACAGATCATATAACAGGCCTTTTTCCGTATATACAGCATTAGTTCAATCTGAATTCTGAATAAAGAGAGCTTTTTCTTTCAGGAACACAAACACGCCTGTAAGAGTTTAGAGAGCAGCATGTTCAGTTACAGCAGGATTTGTTTTCACATCACTGAGTTGTTAAATGGAAATACATTTAACTATATTAATATGTTTTATTAGTTACATATACACGTTTTGGAAATAAACTCTCAATATGTTCAAATGGGAAACTGATGATACTGCTACACATGTGAGGGAAATGATGTGTGTCCTGATGCAGTGTGTCCCTCTCTGCATCAACTTGTCGACTCAGATGAGGCACTAATACAGGGGTGCAGGAATGAGTCCTTAAAACCAGAAATGAGTTAGCATTTTTGCATTTCCAGTTCCCCCCCTCTGAAAGTCAATGGGATTTAGGCTAGATAGCTTAAGAGATGTTAACATATTGTTGTACAACATTAAATACGTCAGTCAATACAGTCAATACCCCACTTGTGAATTTCTGGGGGAACAAATGGCGGTTACAAACAAGTGGCTACATGGGACTACAAAACGTCATCAGGCTGAACATTAGCCACCTTTAGCTTAGCATTGGTGATGCGTGACCGTGTTGTAGTTTGGTTTAGACTAATGTTAGATTTTTACTTCTGGTGATGACATTTACGCTTCAACTATTAGAAAAGTGCTTTTAATATGTGGACATCATCCGACTGAACAAAACGTGTAAGTATCATAAACGTGTTTTGGAGGGAACAAAGGGAGGGGGCTGGTTAGGGAGGATGTGTTGGAGGTGGTTGGTTAACTAGACATGTAGAGGACCCAATTCATATTTAGACCCTCTCTTAACCAGGTTTAGCACCTCAGCTGCTTTTAAGTCAACCTCTGGCATCAGATATTTCTCACTTTTCAGAAGTTGCGTTCATTTGTATGAATTACTTTGAACAGCTGATCAATGGAGACTTTGTTTTCATGATGATTAAATAAACTATTCTTTGTCACTGAATAAAGCTGCTTATGAACTCTTACAAGCATTTGTCAGATTACAGAAAACACCCCTTTGTGTTTTGGTTTGTAGATTAACATCCACCAAGCTCTTTGGGAAAGTCATACATTATCATTATTAAAGCTTTTTTAACTCTCAGGCACAAAAACCTATTTGGTATTCAGTCATAACTGCTTTGCCCTCACTCATTTGGATACAAAGTGTATTGTAATGACAGTATGTACACATCTGAGAGTGCTTGTGAAAGGATTCAAACTTGCATTGCACTGCAAATATACTCTATGAGACCAACATGTATCGTAAGAGAAACCAAAACACATACGCCCTTTAGTTTGGTATGCTGTTCGTGCCTCAGATGATTAGATGCCATCTGTATACTTTCATCTGAATTGAAAGAAATAGAAAAGTTGACCGTGAAAACAAAACATTTTTGAACACATGCTGTGTCAACTTCATATTTAACACATTCTCTTATAAACTGCAGGATTATTTCTATAAGAAATCACATCCATAATCTCTTCAGTGTTTCCTTCCTTTAAATCTGCCAACATTAAATAAAACAATTCAAAAACAATAGTGCCCAAAGCATGATAAGCATGATAAAAAAGATAAATATAATTTATGTTGGTTTTGTCCATTATTTTCTTTTCTTTTTTTACAATGCATACTCCTTGTCATTTCATTTGGTTGATTTTCAATGTGAAAGTGGAGTGTGGTCCTCAGAGGTTTGTGTAGTTGCTCCATGTGCATTTGCTTTGGTCGCGCCCTCCTTTGGCATCGCTGTGGCAACAAAAGAAACTGAGAAGTAAAGCTACAGACAGACGGTCAGTCTGCTTTCTTTTGGTATTTCATTGTTCTTGTCCCGGTTTCAAGAAGTCATTCTTTGGAGGGAAACCTGACAGGATTCCCCAAAAGTCTCCAATAAATATCCGATTCCAAAAGTTCGTGAGTCCAACCGCTTCATGTGAAAGTTCATTTTCTCTGCTGGAGGAAAAAAAGGTTTTCTTTGGTATGGTTGAATCTGGATTCTCTTCAGTAGGATGCATGTGGCTTTAAAGTCTCTCCTGTCCAGAAGTCAGTCAGTCAGTCAACATGTAGCCGGCTAAATCTGAAACCGCTCTTAAAGAATGATGTCTTTCCATTATCTCCGTCCACGCAGAAGCAGTTCAATCTAATTTGTATTTATTAATTGTGAATGACTTACAATCAAAAAATACTATTGTAATTGTCTCAGTATATAATAAATACATACATACTTAATAACAAATTCAATAACCTGTAATGGTATTCATATTTAATATTTAGTCTAATCATGGAACGGATTTAATGAACCGTCACAATGACTTCTACAGACATTTGTTGAAGCTTTTATATTCTGGTCACAGATTGGATACACTTCCATTTTACAAGTACTTTTGCAGAGAATTATTCCGGTGTCCGACAGGTGCACACGCGTTACCACGGCCCACAACATTTACAATTAGGAGAAAAGGCTGTAGTTTCAATTTGGAGATGATAAAGTTAGCCATTGTCACGCGTTTGCACCTGTCTGCCGATGTCCTGTGAGAATGTTGGTGTCAAGCTGCATTCACATGATACGTAGTGCAGCGCCTGAAGTTGTATACAATTGACATGTTTTGGAGTCTCTTTCAAAACTATTTCATTAGGGTTAGGGTCAGTCATCCTGGTGAAGATAATGTTTGTGTACTTACTTTTTGTTTAGTATCTTCTACCTATAGTTCAGTATTTAACCTTTGTCCAGCTTTCTCATTCTTGTTTAAGCTGTATGTCTATTCCTGTGTTAGCATATCCAACAACTACATTCAAAACCTTTATTTGTTTATAGGTACTTTCCAATAAAACTGATTCCTGGAGCAGAGGTCACTTAGATGGCTCTTATATCAATTCCTAGTTAAACATACAGTTAGAATGTTTGGGTTTATCCTCTATGGAATGGATACATTTCAAAATCTTAGTTTTTGGGTGATAAATATGCCGGCTTGTTGTGGACGGAGAGCAAACACAGAGTGAGGAAGATGCGTTTTCAGAGGTAGCCGCTGGAGCGTGTCGGTCCGGGAACAGTCGGAGGGTTAGTCCACCTCGATGGACTCGCTGCTCTCATTCACAGGTTTGCACTCGTTGGGGAGTCGCTGGTGGCGGCTGAGCTGAGTGGCCTGTGTGAAGCTGCGGTCGCAACGCTCGCACCTAACACACACACACACACACACACACACACACACGCACACACACGCACACAGACAAAGAGAAGGATGTGTCTGTCAGAAAAACACAACACTGTTGAAGACAGGAAGACCTGAACAGTTTATCAATTTGAAATCGAAATGTTGAAATGATGCATTGTCTAAATAACAGGAGGCACAATATTTGTTAAACAGTATGTGTCAAAAATAGCATTGTTGATTGGTTAGCTGTTAAAGGGATCATTGCCTCTAATGTCGTGAATTATATTGCAATATTAGTCAGTATGATCGCAAAGTTATTTTCCAAATTGTTAAGCCCTCCTTCATACAGCAGCACAAACACCCACATACACAACCTTGAGATTAGCACACACGTACACACACACACACACACACAAGCACACACACACCCTCCTGTTAACTCTAACATCCAGTGACAGTATAAAGTGTGTGTGAGGCCCAGCGGAGCAGCAAGCTGTAATTGTTGCCCTGATCTTCACAACCTGACTGACAAATTAGACACACACACACACACACACACACACACACACACACACACACACACACACACACACACACACACACACCACACACACACACACACACACACACACACACACACACACACACACACACACACACACACACACACACACAAACAGACAGGCCTGATAAAACAGCGTCACTGTCACTTCCAATAGAAAGAGAGAAGAGAGGGAGCTTTTAGTCAGAGCAGGAGGGGTGAGGGGGCAGTTACATGTATATGAATGTGTTTGGAGTGGGGGGGAGGGGGGCCTTCAAAGAGAAGGCTGTGTTGAGGTATTGGATTTAGCAGCCCTGAAACAAGACTAACATGCTGTTAGATAGATAGGAAGGGGGAGGGGGGGGGGGGGGCTAGATAAGGTAGGGGAGGCAAGAAAATGTGTTTTGAATCTCTGTGTGGACTGAAGAATGGGGGTTTAGAAGATCTTTAAATGTAGGTTTTCCTTTCAGAACCATATAAACACATTATGAATCAATAGTCAGCGTATTAGATATACCTATAGTATATTATTTATAGGGTTAAATAACATGGTCAACTTTCTGTGTTATTATTAAAAAAAAGTATAGATTGCAAACATGGCAAAGGCTGTGGCACTTCTTCTATGTTTCAACTAAAATGTACTTTTAGATCCAATAGTTTGTCTGTATATTCGGAATATATTGGAATATATCTGCCACAGAAAGAGGCATTTTAATTGGTGCATGAATAAAAACGTGCAGGTTTAGCGACACAGCTATATGTTGCTGTAAACTGACAGTAAACTGTTCCTAGCATCACTTTTAAACCCTAACTTTAACAGTAAAACATAAGCATTGAAGTCCAATGGTCAGCCAGGCAGCCGTATTTTGGTGAAAGTAGATGTTTTAAAGTCAAATGGAATGGAAGCATTAACACAATGTATACACGGTTTATAATGCGCTTACTTCAGAAACTTCCGACTACATTGTAGTAAGTGTTATATGTTTAAATGTGTGTGTGAGGTATTTTGAAGACTTGTTCACAGCAGTAATCATGCCGGAAAGACTTCTGTAAATTGATCTTTCTTTCGTCATTTAGTGTATGTTCTTACAGCGCAGACAAACTACCCAGACTGCCAACTGAGCAGCTCTGCCGTTAGACATTCCTACTGTTATTTATTCTGTAAATTCACAAAACCACAACAGCTACAGACATCAAAGCCCCTCTGAAGCTCCTCTGTCACAGACACTTATCCAGCAGGACAGACACGGACACGGTCCTCCTGCAGAACAAAGAGTGGAGCGGGAACGAGGTCGGGTGCAGTCTGCTGCTATCGACCAGCCGACGTCTGTTACCGACTCCTTCGGGTAGCTCAGTGCGGTAAAATAACGTTGAGCAGTTTCGTCCTGGCAAAGTGACAGCAGCAGCAGCAGCTTTAATCACTTTCCCCTCAACGATCAGTGACGCTTCAGCTCACGTCTTATCTTCATCCCTTAAAACGGGACAGAATGGGGAGTCAACAAGTACAGATGGTGTTCAGTCACATGTTGATAGGACTGGTGGGACCAGAAGGAGGCAAGTACAACAAGTTTGTTTGCAGCGCTACTTACATTTCACTGTAATGCAAGGAAATCTGACGCTTGTAGGACTGTTTGTAAAAACCTGACATCAGGTTTTTTAGATCAACCAATTAGTTGTAATTACATTAAGTAATTCGAAAGTGTCATTGGTTTATTCCGCTCATAAGCCGTTTCTCGTTTCTCAAATGTTCGCCCCCTCGACTACTCCATCCTCCAGCAGTGACCCGGTCGTTGATTTCAGTGTGCCATCTTGAAGGATATCCAAATTCTTCGAATGCACATTGAGGATTGAGGAGGCTATGAGGGGCTATGAGGAGGCTATGAGGAGCTATGAGGAGCTATGAGGAGCTATGAGGAGGCTATGAGGAGCTATGAGGAGGCTATGAGGAGCTATGAGGAGGCTATGAGGAGGCGATGAGGAGCTACGAGGAGCTACGAGGAGCTACGAAGAGGCTATGAGGGGGCTATGAGGAGGCGATGAGGAGCTACGAGGAGCTACGAGGAGCTACGAGGAGCTACGAGGAGCTACGAGGAGGCTATGAGGAGGCTATGAGGAGCTATGAGGAGGCTATGAGGAGCTATGAGGAGCTATGAGGAGGCTATGAGGAGCTATGAGGAGGCTATGAGGAGCTATGAGGAGCTATGAGGAGGCTATGAGGAGCTATGAGGAGCTATGAGGAGGCTATGAGGAGCTATGAGGAGGCTATGAGGAGCTATGAGGAGCTATGAGGAGGCTATGAGGAGCTATGAGGAGGCTATGAGGAGCTATGAGGAGCTATGAGGAGGCTATGAGGAGCTATGAGGAGCTATGAGGAGGCTATGAGGAGCTATGAGGAGGCTATGAGGAGCTATGAGGAGCTATGAGGAGGCTATGAGGAGCTATGAGGAGGCTATGAGGAGCGATGAGGAGCTATGAGGAGGCTATGAGGAGGCTATGAGGAGGCTATGAGGAGGCGATGAGGAGCTATGAGGAGGCTATGAGGAGGCTATGAGGAGGCTATGAGGAGCTATGAGGAGGCTATGAGGAGCTATGAGGAGGCTATGAGGAGCTACGAGGAGGCGATGAGGAGGCGATGAGGAGCTATGAGGAGGCTATGAGGAGGCTATGAGGAGGCGATGAGGAGCTATGAGGAGGCTATGAGGAGCTATGAGGAGGCTATGAGGAGCTACGAGGAGCTACGAGGAGCTACAAGCGAGGAACCACTGATGTATTTTCCATGGATGCATCTTTAGCCCAAGTTACTGCCACATTACATTTAAATAAAAACGAAATATATAATTGTTCATAAACACTGTGTTGCTCATCTGATAGAGATAATACAATACAGCTGATGGCTGTGCCTCCTTACATATCCAGTTGATGTTGATTGAAAATGACCACTCCAAGGAAAGGATTTCTCAATTTCTCTTTAAATGCCTCTTTCCTCGACTCCTCGATCCTTGATTTTCCTCCTCGACTCCTCGACACGCATCTCCCATGTTCAAGACAGGAGTTGAGGGATCAAGAGGAGGCAAACTGGGACGAAGTAATATCACTTGTGTTGGTGTGTTAGTTGTAAGGGTGGAGTTGCAGACGAAACAGGTGGGTTTTCAGTCTGCGACAGAAGATGTGTAGACTTTCAGCAGTCCTGATATCAACAGGGAACTTCCATCATCTTGGAACCATAAGGCAAACATGGGTGTCTTCTTGAGGGGTCCCTGGGTTAGTATCTCACTGTGAGTCACAATATCTAACAATACCTCACTGACATACAGACTTACAATTAAGCTGACCAGAGCACAATAGTCCAACATTTGCTCTCAACTGATCTCTGACCTAGCCACAACAAAAGAAGAGCCATGACAAGACAAAGGGATCCAGGAGCCTCATCACTTTGCTTTCTACAGTCCTCTGGTGGATTCATAAAGTTACAACTGTATAGAAAACACTGGAACAATAGAGCAGCAGAGAAAACAGCAGTTTGACAGGCTCCATAGTCCAGCGAGTATCGGTGCTGAAAAGCTGCCGACCACACAGAATCTCTGCTCCGTCTCCTCAGCGGGGAAAATAAAGTTGAGCATTTTCCTCCTGACAAAGTGACAGTGGCAGCTTTAATCTATTCGTGGCACCATCCGAAAGGAGATAACTCCCCGAGGCCATCGATCCGCTAAAGATTCCTGACGCCCGTCCATGATTGTCTTTGTCCCGCTCTGCCTCCACCGAGACTCTGAAGTGCTGATGAAAAGGTTCGGGGGTTTCCTCCGAATGCTTATTAAGAACGCTGATTTGCTTTAACCGGATTTCTCGTCGCCAATTGTCGTTTCACTTTTTACACCGTGATCTCTTGTTCCTCTTTCCCTCTCTAATTGTATTACCCATTCTTCTCGGCCTTTGGCTCTCCACGTCAATGACAACTTTGGATTTCTCTGATTGCTTATTATGGACGTTCATTTCCTTCGTCTTTCCCCTGATACCTGTCCTTTAGATTTCCCGAATCCCTTATTCTGCTTCTTCCCTTTCTTTAATACCCCTTACTCTTTCCCCTCTGTCGCCCTCCTGCCCTTTCCCTTAATGCTGACCTCTGTGTCCACTGGGGGAATCTGTATTGTCCTCTACCGCTGACGAGATGACAGCGTGACAACAGAAGCTTCCAGAAGGCCCTAATTGCAGCGAGGCTTGCCTTCTCATTATATCAGTCTTCAGTTGCAAGCGAAAGAAAATGCAAGTGAGCTGTCAGAGATTCCTTACCAGCTGCTGACGCTGTGATGGAGATGCTTCTCTTTTCACACTGATGCTCTCATGATTGATACATTCATTTATTAGGAACAACAGTTATTTATATGATCTGCCTGTTAAACATGGTATGGTGAATATGTGTTTGAGGAAGTTATGTTGAGTTTAATTGGTCAATTAATTCTGTTGGCGTGTGCTTTGCCCAGCCACCCCTCTGATCCTCCTCACAACTGCATGTTGGGAGTTTATTTAAGTGATAAGATTAAGGATAGACGTTTATATGAGAGCGAAACATCTCTTCAACCTCAAGTTAAGAGTGTGCAAACAACAAGCACGTATTAAGAGAGCAAACAAGGGCAAACTAAGAGCACAAACTAAGAGCACATATCGATGTGCAAATTAAGAGTTCAAATCAAAAGCGCAAATTATGAGTGCAAAATAAAGTCATTACGGTGAATTCACTGAAACTGTCCAGGATACACATTTGACAAGGCCCGCTTTTCATAAAAAGGTAATAACACAGACCAAGTACAAAATACACATCAACAATGGAAACAAGATGAAATAACTTATAATAACAGAACAATATCAACCTCTGTCCCCAATGAACAAAGAGATCCCACAACATGATGAGGGAGATTATTAAATGTTTGGGTTGCTATCAATTCCACTGCATGATGAAGCGATATTTCAAAAGACTGAATGTACTATTCCTAACCCAAATGTATCAGTTCTAAAACGTACTTTATGGCATAGACATGACTCTAAGAAAAAGTGACCTGCCAAGGATGCCAGTAGGATATATCTAGGGTGTCAGAGGCAGCAATGAGAGTGCATTAGTCGGCTAACAGAATGTCAGTTAGTGTTAGCTGGCTCTCATATGTAAGGGAAACTGGTCAGTCCAGTCGCAGTGTGCAGCAGGGACAGGGAGCAGAGGGTCAGGTTGGTGGATGGGTGGGGGGTACTCACTGTTACTTACTTGAACGGCTTCTCCCCGGTGTGCGTGCGGATGTGGTTGTTGAGCGTTGTGGCGCCAGCGAACGCACGACCGCAGTATCCACATTTGAAGGGTCGGTCGCTTGAGTGTGTCACCACGTGGTTCCTCAAATCTGATGGCTGAGAGAAGGACTGGGAGCAGTGGCCACACTGGTACGGTCTGAGGAGAGAAAGGTGTATGCGGACGTTTAGAAACCTTTAGCCCATGGGGTCTTAATTCTTCCCAAAAGGGTTGGGAGGTATAATAAAGAGGACCTATTATGATGTTCGAGACGTTCTCTTTCCTGTAGTGTGTTCTAGAGGTTTGTATGCCTGTTAATGGTCTGCAAAGGCTAACATCCCAAAGTTCCCTCCAGATGGAGTTGAATAGGTTGACAAGAGACAAAACACAAATATGAATCTGAAAATGAGCATATTATGTCCTCTTTCTAACCGTCTGTCCAACAATGAGCCATTACCAATATTCCCATAGAGTCAGCTGGAGATGTGTTCAAATGGCAGAGAGACAGTGGCATTGCAAGTCACCTTTATTCAAATTCAACCAAAACCATCTTGGTTACTCTTTCCAATGTTCCATCAATCCCCAGAGTCACCAACTTGGATGTGAAATGCCGGCTGAGCAACGCAATGACTGGCAGATGATTTCTTGTCATCGCAGATATCATTTACTGCTTTTGCACATTCAGACATTGATTGATAAATTACAGGACCCTCAAATATGAAGAATGCAAAGGGACACACGTTGCACCTTCACATGTACACACAAACATAGTTAATTACCCCAAAAACAAAAAACACATCTGGGACACTAACACACATTAAGGGAGAGCAATAGACAGAGAGGGATGAGGCAAGAGAGGTCTGTAAACACAGATAACACACACACACACACACACACACACACACACACACGCACACACACACACACACACACACACACACACACACACACACACACACACACACACACCACACACACACACACACACACACACAGGTCAGGGAAAGTCAGACACTGCCCTGTAACCATGGCAGCATGACCCTCATCAACGATGCAGGCCGAGATCATGACTGAACCATTTATCACTGTGTGAGAGTGTGTGTGTGTGTGTTGTTAGAGAGAGTGAAAAAGAGACAGTAACAGAACAAGAAAAGAAGATATAGATACATATAAAGAGATTATGTGTGTGTTTGTGTGTGTGTTTCTCAAATGGGAGCTCACAGTGGGAGTGAATCAGACTGAAACAAACGACCAATCAGTAGCAGTGTGTCTGCTAATAGAGTGTCCAGCGTCCATACAGCAGCTGATCTAATCTCACACTGTTTCTATTGAGCTGAACACACAGCCTGCTGCGAACAGTATCTTCTTATTTAGTTTTAACGTAAGGGACACTACTTCAGTTTGATCTCTGCTCATATCTCTACACCCCTCGCTGTTTCCATACGATAGTTACAGCTTCATTCCCTTTTTACAAATGTACCAAATAATTATCTGTGCTTCAAACAAATATTAAAAGCGTAAGCAAGAATGTATGATATTTGAGGGAGTTCTTTTCACAGCAATATGAAATGGATATAAGACAAGGATTTAAAACCTGTTTAACTTCCTAACCAGTATGCAAACGGTAATAAAGGATTGTTTGTTGAATTACATGGGATTTTTTCTTCTTTTTTTTAGTTGTCCCACATTTGTACGGAGAATCTTGAACTTGGTATTGGATACTCAATATCTGGTATATAGCTGAGTTTTCTAAGACAAGACTAAAATATCCAAACTTTGAGTCAACTAAAACTTGACTAAAGTAAAACAGTAAAAGGTTAAATAAATATAATCCAACAAAATGACAAGAACATCTGACAAAGGACTCAAACTAACAATATATAAAACAAGAGCTGACAAAATTAACAATGAATGCATTATAAACACCAAAATGGTTTGCCCGCTCGTCTCTTTCTAATTTATAGATGTCCTTAAAAACCAGCAAGATGTTAAAACCTGCTTCATTGACTTTAGGCTTTGCCACAATACCCAACGACTTAACCATCGGCCACAGACAGCGATGCAATTCATGTCTTCAATAAACTGCAGATGCAGCGCTGCAAGGTCACAAACAAACCTCATAACATGTTCTTTTTACTTGTGAAAGTTCACACTCATGGCATTTATTGAGTGAAATAGAAAACGCAGTAATTGTAAAAACTAGTGAAAAGTGATAAAAAAGAAATGATGTGATTAAATGTTGTTAACTACATGTACAATCATCGTCAACACTTCAATTTCCCTTGCCATCATATACGAAAAAATACAAACTATAACATTTAAAACACTGTTAATAGCCACCAAATGGTTATAACTGCGTTAATGAGCTTTAATTCTTATTCCTCAGTTCAACAAAAGTTTCAAAAGTTAAACTGCTGCTGAGGGAATATCATAGTTGTGATGTTTTATTCACTTTGATTCCTTGATTCATTTAAATGTCTGTGGAACCGTACCTACGAATAGTGTAAGCTTAAGGTCTTATTTGAACAATGTGATCGCATGAGTCCTTCTGATATTATTGCAGATCTACTGTAAGCTAGCTAGCTAACGTAGCTAACCTAGTAATTTCATTTATACTGACAAAACACTTACCATTATGGAACAGACTAACTCGGCCAACAGTTGGCCAACTTTATGATCCCTGAAGGTCAACAACGTGTACCACTTTTTAGTGTCCCTGTTTCCCTTGTGTTTTGAGCTTTTTGCAGCATTTCGTTCTGCTTCTATATTTACATAATTGTTTTAAATGTGCAGCGTGGGTTGGCCACCGTACACCCTAATGGATTTTTACATAACATTTCCACTGCACTAATATCCATATTACACATGGTGGAGGGCATATTATGTACCGTTCGTGTGTGTGTGTGTGTTATCGAGGCAATAACACACACACACACACACACACACACACACACACACACACACACACACACACACACACACACACACACACACACACACACACACACACACACAAGTCCTCACTGTTCCTTGTTTATCACGGCGTATTACTGGGTTAGTTGCTGAATTGTCTCTGCGGCGGTGCGACTGGGACACATTCCCTTGTGCTGCTCGCAGTCGGAATATAAAGCGATTCTTATTCTGAAACCAATAAGGAAAAACTCTGACATCAGTACCTAACAAATAGGTAAACACCCCAGAACTAGATATAAACAAATAGACCAACAACTCCAACGCTCCAATAAATCACAAACACCTACTGTACCCTGAGAGGATGTAGACACACACAAACAGAGGTTTGTAATAAGAGTAAAATAGTGTTATATAAAATCGAAAAATTCTCACTTGCAGTTTTCCACATAAAAGGCGTCTCGCCGTGGGGGTGGGTTCATTTATCAGCCGGCTGGTCTATAAGTTCACGCCTCAGTGGGCCGCACCACTATTTATTAGGTGGGTTTTCTATGAAGAGCTGCATTGATTGTGAATAGTTTAAGTTGATGAATGTGTGGATATTATTTATTAAGGCAGCAGGCCGGGAGATTAATGCCCGGTTATTGTTTATTACAGTGAAGAGAGAGAGAGAGAGAGAGAGAGAGAGAGAGAGAGAGAGAGAGAGGAGGAGGGGAAGCACACACACACACACACACACACACACACACACACACACACACACACACACACACACACACACACACACACACACAAAGGGTTTTGCAAAGACAAGCACATGCAAATGTTTTCTTGTGCACAAATGAATTTCATAAGCTATGCTTTGCACACAATCACATGTATGCATGAATTACCATTCACAGGGTTAGGGTATTTGTAGCTGAGAAAGAACCTCATGCAGCTCAGTTTGACTGAGCAAAACCTGAACGCTGAAATACACGTATGACTGGTTAGAGTGTGGGAAGAAGTCCTAAGATCGTAAAACTCGTCTGCTCCTCTAGGCATGTCTATACACTATTGAGTTTATGTAAGACACTTTGGATAAATGTTTCAGCTAAATGTTATTTAAAATGGAAAAAGTGCTAAAGCAAACGATTACCATTTAAGCTTGAGAATGAACACACAGTAGCAACGTTTTCTTCAGGATATCAGCTGGACACTGAAAACACATCTGTCAATTCTGTTTGGGTTTATGCTGAAGGTGAAGTCTGCGATTCTGATTGTTGATCCTTGAACTCAACACTCAAACAACCCCCCCCCCCACATTTCTCAAGAAGTGCATTGTGGTTTAGAATCACAAACATTTTTCAGGGGAGTGCAACACTTGCACTTCTATTGACTAGCGATCCAACATGTTGTACGTGATAGGCTTAGGGGCGGGACATCAACAGAGCCGGCCAGCTAACCAATCAGAGCAGACTGGGCTCTGGTTTCAGACAGAGATGTTTGAACATCAAAGTATGGAGACATGTCCCAGGAGAGGAATACATATAAATATGAACCTATGAACACCATGCCCTCTTAAGGTCTCATCGCCATTACATACATTCAAACGACTGACCAGCATCTCTCTCAATACTCGTTAGCATTTCCAGTTATTCAGGCCGACAGTGTTACAGTATGTTGACAGCGAAGAGAAGCATTTTCAGAGTAAACACTGCGTCAGGCTAACAAAAACACAAAATAGACGCTTCGATTTGGTCCACTGGCAAACTAATAATACTCGGTCTGGAAGGGCGTTGAGAGTAGAACAGGCTGCCATGTTGTTCCCACTTACCCTCGCCTCGATGTGTGTGTGGTTAGATCTATAAAACAAGTCATTTTCAACACGTCCGTGAAATGTGGTTTGGGACAATAAACTTTGTGTCGCCTTTCAACACAGCATGTGGTAAGAACAACAGTCGTGTCAACGTGTCTCTGTGTCCACACCTTTAACATATGAGCTGATGAAAGAGACAACATGTGTGTGAGAGGAAAACTCACAGGTCCAATAACACTATATGGGAATGTAACACAGGGATTTTAGCCTTTGCAGAAACCTATATAACACACTACAAGAAAGAGAAACCCCCCCCAAGAGCATAATAGAGACTCTTTAATAAACTCCAAATTATGTTTAATGGGAATTCAAATCTTAGATCTCATTATCACTTAAATACAGAGGTTAATAAATACTTCTAGACTAGAACAGGAACATTGTCTATTCCAGTGGTAAAGAGTACTTAGACCTTTTACTTCAGTCAAGGTAACAACACTATGGTTTAGAAATTACGTTTTTATTTTGTGTGCTTTGAATTATATTTTGACTTGTTCTCAGTGGATTAGTGTGCGTGTGTGTGCGTGCATGTGTGTGTGTCTGTTTGCAGCATGCAGTGATGCAGAGTGAAGTGTGTTGATTGACCCGCATGGAGTGGGTCTAATCCATACGGAGTTATATCTGCGCTGCAAGGACGACCCGTCTGTCCGCCTGTGTATGAAGACATCATTCCCCCCCGAGACCAGCAGCTATAAATCACTGCTCCCGCCTCGTCAATACACAATCAATGGCTCTCTAAACACACACACTAACACACACATATACTGTTCATGTGCGCGGACATCCAAACACAAATAGAATCACTGTTGGACCCCCATACAAACACGCTAAACTCTCTTTCCTTCATCTACTCTTCTCTCTTTTCCGCCAAACATCCATCTCTCTTTTGTTTCACTCTCCTTCTCTCTCTTGACTGTATCGACCAACCTATTAAAGCAGAAAGCTCACATAAAGCCCTCTCATCAACCAGTTGTTCTCATCAAATGAGCCTCGAATAAGAACCATGCCATGTCATCAAAGAGCCTTTTCTTTTTTTAGGGTGGAGGTGGGGTGGTGAGGATTGAGGGGGGATTGTTGTCATCAAGGGAGCTTGTAAACGTTTTAATACACTAATGTAGTCAATATTAAAATATAGGACTTTTGCTATATTCTTTGTTTTACATTACATTACATTACATTGCATTTAGCTGACGCTTTTATCCAAAGCGACTTACAATAAGTACATTCCACCAGGAAGAAACAACCTTGAAGAAAACAGAATCATATAAGTACATCAGGTATCATAGAGCCAAACATTTCAAGTGCTACTCAACTGGCTATAGATAAGCCAGTCCTTTATTAGTATATAAGTGCCTTGTTAGTAATTCTATCGCTCGAAGTGGAGTCGAAAGAGATGAGTTTTCAGTCTGCGCCGGAAGATGTGCAGGCTTTCTGCTGTCCTGATGTTAATGGGGAGCTCATTCCACCATTTTGGAGCCAGGATAGCAAACCCACGTGTTTTTGCTGATGGGAACTTGGGTCCCCCTCGCAGCGAGGATGCAGCGAGTCGTTTGGCTGAGCATAGTGCACGCGCTGGGGTGTACAGTTTAACCATGTCCTGGATGTAGGAAGGGCCAGATCCATTCGCAGCATGGTATGCAAGTACCAGTGTCTTGAAGTGGATTCTAGCAGTTACCGGGAGCCAGTGAAGGGAGCGGAGGAGCGGAGTGGTGTGGGAAAATTTTGGAAGGTTGAAGACCAGACGAGCCGCTGCATTCTGGATGAGCTGCAGAGGCCGGATGGCACATGCAGCTAGACCAGCCAGGAGGGAGTTGCAGTAGTCCAGGCGTGAGGTGACGAGAGCCTGGACCAGAACCTGCGTGTCTTTCTGGGTCAGCTGGGGACGAATCTTCCTGATGTTGTACAGCGTATATCTGCAGCAACGGGTTGTAGCAGCGATGTTTGCAGTGAAGGACAGGTTGTTATCTAGGGTCACACCCAGAGTCCTTGCAGTCTGAGTCGGGGAAACAACAGAGGTGCCGATGTTGATTGTCAGGTCAAGAGTGGGACAATCTTTTCCCGGAAGGAAAAGCAGTTCAGTCTTGTCAAGGTTGAGCTTGAGGTGATGAGCAGACATCCACTGAAAGATGTCAGCTAGACAAGCAGAGATGCGTGCGACGACCTGGGTCTCTGAGCGGGGAAAGGACAGAATTAATTGGGTGTCGTCAGCGTAGCAGTGGTATGAAAAACCATGCGGGCTAATGACCGATCCGAGCGAGTTTGTGTACAGGGAGAAGAGGAGGGGACCAAGAACAGAGCCCTGAGGGACCCCTGTAGTTAATTGACAAGGGTCGGACTCGGACCCTCTCCAAGTTACCCTGTAGGTACGGTCTTTGAGGTATGAGGTGAGGAGGGAAAGTGCAGAGCCTGAAACTCCAGGTTCTTGGAGAGTGCGAAGGAGGATCTGATGGTTCACCGTGTCGAATGCAGCTGACAGGTCCAACAGGATGATGACAGAGGAGAGGGATGCTGCTTTAGCAGTGTGCAGTTCCTCAGTGACAGCAAGGAGGGCAGTTTCTGTGGAGTGACCTGCCTTGAAACCAGACTGGTGCGGATCCAGAAGGTTGTTCTGATGGAGATAACAGGAGAGTTGTTTAAAGACAGCGCGTTCAAGTGTTTTAGACAGGAACGGGAGGAGAGAGACAGGCCTGTAGTTCATAACATCAGACGGGTTGAGGGTGGGTTTCTTTAGGAGAGGTTTTACTCTTGCCTCCTTAAGACTATTTGGAAAGTGACCAGAAGTTAGAGAAGTGTTGATGAAATGGGTGAGAAACGGTAGAATATCAGGAGCGATAGTCTGAAGGAGGTTTGAAGGGATAGGGTCCAGAGAACAGGTGGTAGGGCGGGCAGAGGTAATGAGGGTAAGAACCTCACTTGGAGAGAGAGGGGAAAAGGAGGTTAGTGTGTGGGTGAAAGGAGGGTCTGGTGACCTAGCGGTGAGTAAAGGTGAGTCAGAAAAAGAAGAGCGAATATCATCAACCTTTTTTTCAAAATGGTTAACAAAGTCGCTTGACAGAAGTGAGGTGGGGGGAGGGGCTTTGGGAGGGTCCAAGAGGGTGGAGAAGATGTTAAATAGTTTTTGGGGATTGGAATAGGAAGATTGGATCTTATCTTGAAAGAAAGTGCTCTTTGCCTGAGAGATCGAAGCAGAGAAAGAGGAGAGGAGAGCCTGATAGGTTAGGAGGTCGTCACGGTGTTTGGATTTCCACCGTTTCCGCTCTGCTGCCCGAAGGACGGTTCTATTAGCACGCAGTGCGTCATTTAGCCAGGGAGCAGGAGGGGAATGACGAGCCTGCCGAGATGTGAGAGGACAGAGAGAGTCCAGAGAGGATGAGAGAGTAGAGAGGAGAGTTTCTGCAGCAGAGTTTGGAGGCAGGAGTTGGAACGAGTCAGAGGAAGGGAGGGCTGAGAGAACCGATGAGGCAAAGGTAGAGGGGGAGAGGGAACTAAGGTTTTAGAGGACTTATGCTCATTTTCTGATTTATTTCAGGAATAAAGAGCTTTTTGAACATTAAAGCATGTTAACATGTCACAGTAGAGGCACAACATACTGATATGAACCCGGAAATGTGCATGTCCTCTTTAAGTCTGATGCAAGACAAAAACACTTTTCATTATAATGCAAACATGGCAGATAAAAATAGATTTTGAAGGAGTTTTACAAGCCCGTCCATCACAGTGATGGATCGTTATTAGTTGCTCCTGCGGCTACACACTGGGAAAAAAAAGAATAAAGTCATTTTTCAACACATCTGTGTTAGTGTTAGATGCAAATATGCCCTCACTGTTGGGTGATTAATTTACCAAATGTCAACAGTCTTGTTTCAGCCTGAAATGCAAACATTTAAATTAGGTTTTTATGTTTTTTCTTCAGCTCAAATAGCAACAACAATGATGTTAAAACGTAAAGCATTTTAAAATCAACAAATCATTTATATGTTGAGACATAACTACATGAGCAACTAGTCCATCATATACTTACATTATGTCATATGATAAGCAAGGCTGTGCTACAGCACAGTTCTGGAGAAGGTACTATTCTATTTCACTCAATGTGGACACATTACTGACACTGTTAATTACAAGTTATCGGAGAGACACTCGACTAAAACTATTTTAGTCAAAAGATCAGATTTCCAGTACTTACATATTGAATACAGATTGACAAAGCGAGAATGGATAGAAAAAGGTGATTATTTACGAATGATTATTCACATAAGATTGCCAGATCGTTATCAATATTTATTTTTTTAAATATCAGAGTTGTTACCAATATCTGTATATTTCATGTAATGTCATTTAACCAGACTCTACTTTGTTTTTCCCTTGCAATAGCCCTAAACAAATTCAACACATTGACCTCATACTCACTGCATTTACATTTTAAATAAAAAACCACAACTTTTCCCAATGTTTTTACATTGTGTACATGCTGATGTAAAAAAAAGGTTTTGCCCAATTTGGAAAAAAACGGTTTATCTAATCTAAGGTAAACTAATCAAATGTTGCATTAACCCTAGTCTTTATATACAGTATATTTAGATTTGATCAATACCATTTTCTACTATAATTTCTATATTTGCTTTCACTTGAAAGACACTAATACATGTTTGTATTTGATCTATAATTTTGTATGTAGGAGTGTGTATTATAATGAAAACACAACACAACTAAATAGGAGATAATGATAGTTGATCAAAGGCTAATTGGACTCAACAGAAGACGTTCAATACAAACTCATTGACAGTTAATGTCCGTAGGGACACAATGATGAAGGTCAAACTTAGACGTGACATCCACTTTGCATGCTTCAACAAACAAAATCTAACAATGGATAATTAGTGATCATTTAATATGATGTAACTGATTAATGTTGAATACAATATTCATTTGCAAGTTAGAAAGCAGTCTTACTTCCCAAAGGTCAAATGGAAAATAGCAAACCCAATACAATTGTCTTATAACTGAGGATATTCTGAGGGAACCTTTAAGTACTCAAACATGTGGAGCTTGTAATATTTTATTATTTTACCAAATGTATATTTCTTACCGCCATTTGCGTTTTCTTCCCATTGCTTTTTGGGGTTTTCCCTTTCTGTAGTTTGTTATATACTTTTGTGTGCATTTGAATGGTCTGCAACGGCTAAAATCCCAAAGCTCCCTCTCCCACACACTCCCCCCCCCTCCTGCCTGAAACGTCTCCGTTGGACTCTTATATTTACTTCCGTAACATAGTGACATCACTATGTGACACTTGCGGTTCTATAGGCCAGCGCTCCACCACAGTGTAATTATAGCCCACCTCTAACGCTTCTATGTCTCGTAACTGCAAAAGAGAACATGAACCTCCTACCTTTGCTGAAAGCATTTATCCTTCAATTCGCTAAACCAGGGGTCGGCAACCCCTGGCACGCGTGCCAGCATTGGCACGCGGCACCGTAACCAGTGGCACGCTAGGAATAAGTGGAATAAGTGTGCAAAAATATTTAAATTGTATTTTGGGATCCTGAACGAGGCCGCCGCCAGAGCGCCTCTCCCCGTTACCCGCAGAAGGAAGTAATGCACACAACGCAGCCCCGCTCTCTTTAACTCCAGGTGACTTTCTGCCGCTTTCCTCCGTGGTGCTGATCGTTTCACCACAGAGGAAAGCACTTCACTAATTGCAGTAGCCTACCCATAAGGAGCTGTACAAATGCCGCAGTTTCTGCGTGGCTGTGTATTTAGTTGAAAGCCCAGTGGCGATCTGATCATCTCTCATTGAAATATATGCTACAAAGGGGCGGACTGGGCCATCTGTGTGTTGAACTTTCCTGTCGGCTCCCAGACCGTAGTCGAGGAGTACAGACCTCTGTTTTTCTGCTTCCTCGTTTCACTTCCAGAAACATACACACGTTCTCTCACTGTCGCTCTACCATCCACAAACACGTATGCACAAGCCACACCCCTCTCTCTCTCTCTCAAAGGGACAGCGATCTCATCTCACTCTGCGTGACCTTAATATCATTACATGTGTGTTCTGGAGAATCACAGAAAGGACGATCGTCCTTATTATTATGCTGTTTAAACCAATTATTTAAATGTGTTTGTTAAATTCGACATCATGTAAGTTGCGCTGACAGGTCCACACACTGCTTCCCCGCAGAGAGGCTCCCCCCCCCCCCCCCCCCCACTTGATAATTCTCGATCGTTGGCACGCTGATAACAATTTTTTTTTAAAATGGCACTTCATATGAAAAAGGTTGCCGACCCCTGCGCTAAACCAACACCAATGGCTCTGTTAGTACATTTAAAAACAAACCATGTTAACCATGTTGTTATATTGCTTATTACTAATGCAATTCAAGTTGAATTTAGCACTGTTATATCATAGACATAGTTAGCTGATTTAGGTTACTTTTTATTTGTCAGAAGGTGTGATAATAACTAATGCTGAATGCTTCAAATGAAAACGTTTTACAACATACAACATACCTGACCATCAAAATTGGAAATTGTCCCAAATCAAGCCTAAATACTTCTTTATATTCTGTATGGTCAAATCCTCCCATTTGACTTAAAACTAGTCCCTGTGGATAGGAGCACAAGCTACAGCAAACATAAACAATATAAAGACAATTAAAACCTCTGTTTGGTAAAGTATATATCTATATATAAAAACAATTTATTGACATATGAATGCTGACCATATCAAAAGCTTCAGTTTTAGATTTTGAATAAGTTATTGCCCTGTCAATTATCACAGCTCTGGGTTCCTTAAGTTGTGCAGTGATGGAGTTCAACATTTAACATGCTCCATTACTCATGTGGGATTATTGCAGTCTTTAGTAATGGAGAATGTTTAACTGTATCACTGGAAAAACAGAGGAACCATGTGCTGGGCCAAATCATTGACAAGGCATTGCTAGATGGTTCAAACAAAAGACTAAATTAACATTTAATTCCGCTACAAAGTCAACTCTGTGATAACACTTTCAACCAGCTGTAAACTATCTTTCCTTTGATATACAAGCGTGATTAAATCCATATACACATGCTTGAGTAATAAACAACATCAGCCACCAGAATTATTTCTGAATTCTGAACACTGGAGATCAAAGTGTACCCTGTTTTCAGTAAAAGCTGTTTTAAACAACAGTGCAGTAAACACATCAATCATAAAAGCAGTGCTTATTAATTTCTTTCACAGCAGTAGTTTATACTGCATTGCTTTTGTAATATGTCAAACCTGTAAGTAGAAATGCAGTCCATTTATGTTCAGATGTTTTTACGATTCATCACTCATCAAAACTTTCACAGTGTCCCAAATCCGACAACGGTTTAAAACAGAATCGAAAGCAGCCATTGACATAAACAAACTGCACCTTTTATGATGGATAATGTTGCAATGACACACGAGGGGAAAATGTCACAAAAGTCTAGAAAAAAAAATTGTCAGCGGAAAAAACTAACCCGGAAGAGATAGAGCTGAAAAGAGGCTTTTCAAGGCTGATGTAAAGAGCCATCAGTCTTCAGATGTTCCCATCAAGTAAACATCAATACATAAGTATGAAGGGAGAGGGAGGGAGCGAGGGGCAGTGTTATACAATAAAAAAGCCAAGCTACTTTATTCAAAGAGCAGAAATACTAATTCAAAGTGTGAAGACTGAGACCTGTTCCATTAAAGGTTATATAGATTGGTTACTAATTACAGTCAAGAAAAAAACAACATAAAGGGTTTAACAGCTCCAATGCTCCTTGAACTGGGTGTTTAACTACCAAAACAAAACCCTTAAACCTGAAATAAAACCACCGAAAAGGCATTTTAGAAACACAAAAAATACCTATTAACATCCACTAGTAAAACACCATCCAGCTTATTACACGGCTGTTCAGTAAATACATCATAAAACAATGATTGTATTGCAATGATAGCAGGGTAACCTAATATGATGGTTGTATTGGTTGAGTTTGTCTGCCATGTAACTGTTCAAGTTACTGTCAGTGCCAGAGCCCGAAACATGTTCCCTTTAGTGTAACTTTCTGTCTGCCTTCTGCTGATTTCTGCTTGATCATAGTCTTTAAACCTCTTGTCTTTCTCTTTTATATTGTTCTCCCGTTCTTTTCTTTAGTGGGGACAGTTAAGCCATCATGAATCCAACATGTTGTGCACTCCATAAATATAGAAATGTCTACTCTGAGCATTGATATAACTGTAGGTCCTTAGATCAGAACGTTCTTAGCAATGGTCTGGTAAAGCTAGCAGCGGACTGCTATTTAGAAATAGCAGATTGTCCTGATGGATCAGATCAGAATTGAGTATTCAACTAAGCTGTATGATAAAACCATCTGTAAGCAGGGTAGAACTCTAAAATGACAGCTTTAATCTATAGAATCCTATGATCCTCCTCAATGACTACAATAGCTTAAGGACTACTCAATGTTTGCTAGAACCTCCTGAAGGACAACTTGAACTCCATACAAGACTCTGAATCCTTCCTCAATGACTTTAAAGGCCTCCCTTAACTACTACCTCCAATAGGATCCTCCTGAACGAACTCCTGAATACACATTTTTGAAAAAAAAAACAAGTTTATAAGAGCCAAATATATAACCTCATGTAAAGCAATCATGTCATCGCCCATTCATTGGGGTAACCAAGAGACAAATAGCCACCATGACAGCCTGCTGGCTCATGATAAGTGAGCCAGTGATTGTCATTGAGCAAATTAGCTTAATATTCAACAAGATGACACTAATTCAAGATTGAAAGTTGAAGCAAGACATCTGTAGTGTTCTACAGAGGTTCTGATGGTGCATCTATCGCTCAGACCCATGGAGCTG
The DNA here is from genome assembly GCA_902827135.1 of Harpagifer antarcticus. Taxonomy (NCBI): domain Eukaryota; kingdom Metazoa; phylum Chordata; class Actinopteri; order Perciformes; family Harpagiferidae; genus Harpagifer; species Harpagifer antarcticus. The sequence continues at coordinate 3,774,427 of CADEHL010000622.1, forward strand.
TGAGGTTGAATTTGTACACAATATGTGTTTTGATTGCTTTAGAAACCCTAATAAAGGACATATTTACTAGAACTGTTACTGAAAGGTTTGCATATACTTCTTAGTTTAAATATATGCTTCAGAATACTTGATTGCACTCCTTCAACAACTTACCATCATCCTTTTCCTTTTTTAATACAATCAAGTTTGGATTTGCATCACTTTTAGTACATGAATAGATTTAGCATACTTTGCAGCTTGCCCTACTCTGTTTCTGATTACAATGACAAAGAAGACAAATAATTCTCTGACTGACAACGTTAGGTCTGAGGAGAACCCACTACCATTTATTGATGTATTTATTGAATAGGCTTTTATATTTGATCATATTTATTGGTTTAGTCTTCCTTAATTTTACCGAGAAAGATCACTATTTATTTCATCGTGTTTTATTTTCTATTATCATAAATTTTTCCTGCTGCGTCTCTTAAAGTATTAAACTGTTATATCATGTACTCTTGTTGTATTTTTTATTGTGATATGTGCCTTGTTAAAGCACTTTGAGCTGCACCTTGTGCATGAAAAGTACAATACAAATAAAGCTTATTATTATTATCATTATTAATATTATTTAGGTGGTAGTTCAAATGGTAAATGGATTGCATTTATATACCACTTTTACCACTTGTCTTTACAAATACAAATAGTTAGCATTCACACAAGGAAAGCTCAGGGAACTAACGTTCACACAATTGGCCATGTCATTGGGAGCAATATGGGGTAAATCATCTTGCCCAAGGATACATAGTGTAGGTATGTTGACTGCAGTGGCTGGGATTGAACCCCCAACCTTCCAATTGGTAGATGACCACTCCACCTCCCAGCCACAGTCTTAGTCCAGGAAAAGACGATGTCTGGCCTGACAACAGGAGGAGTGCTTGAATAGGGGGCGGGCCTTTGGGCAGAGTGAAGCTTTGATGGTCATACAGGTCTAAACCCAGACCCCGACATGAGTGTGAGGCACAGATGGGCCTCGGAGCTTCCGGACTCTGGCCTGTTTGGCTTGTTCAGCTGAATTTGATCTGCTCCTCTGTCCCATAAAACCTTGCTAGTGACAGGCAGCTCCACATCGACCCTCCTTCCCCCCTCCATATCCAGCCCACATTTTTCTTCCCTATGAGTATTAGTTTATTGAATAAGTGGCATCTGTTTTCCTGGCCCCGTCACCGTAAGGCGAGGTATTTCTCACTGACGCACGGCGTTGATTTATACGCTACTACTCGGACTCTCCCTGCAAAAAATAAAGCTAAGCAAAAAATGTCCAATACATCCTCCTTCCCACCCCCGACACACATACACTAATGCAAACACACACATCACATCTCTTCTTCCTCCCTCCCCGCTGTATATAATTAAGTTGGCAGATGTTATACACACTCAGACACTTTTACTCTCTCTTCACTCTTACCCACTAACTCCCACTTTCTGTCACACACAAACGGTGTGATGATGAGACAACCAAATAACAAATTACTAAATCAAATGTCTGGTTCACCGGCTTCCTCTGAAAAACTGGAACAACAGATTTGAACTTGAAAGCTGTGTCATGTTCATCATGTTGATGCAAATAGAAGTGTTTGTGAATATATTACAAAAGAATCCGTGTATCTACCGTCCAATTGTTTTTCTTTATTAAACACGTAAACGGAAGAGCGTCTGAGAGGCGTTTTTGCTTTTCACCTTACTAAATGGTCTAATGGTCCTTGGAGCGAGGGGCGGGGCGAAACTCACAGAAGTGATTTCAAAACAAAAGCACTCGTTTGCTAAAATCACACTTGTAATCACTCCAGTATCCTGCTGAAGGAACGGTGATTATTTTAAACAAGGGGAATTTAGCAATCACAACGGAAACGGCCAAGACACATATTGAGCCCAGAAAATGGATGTTATTAAGGGCTGTAAATATAATAAGCCTATGTCTAAAATGGACAACATTGTTAGGAGATTTAAACTATACAGCGATTCTGCACTGCGGTCACTCAGCCGCCTCTCGAGTTTGTTTTTTCAAATCAGCTGCTCTTCAGTCCTGCTATATTTGACGAGTGACACAAATATGTTTTACCACAAGTTCTTAAGGAAACTGACACTGTTGGACTCGGTACTAGTTTGACTTCTACCAGAAATAAAATGAAGTACTTTTGCTGTGTACTTTGTGAGTAATCCTCTGTCAGAGTGCCCTCCATAATGCATGTTTTTCTGCTATCTTTGATGAGTGATAAAAATATAATTTTACCATTAGTTCTTAATGAAATTTATACTGTTTGACTTTGTATTAGTTTACTACTTACAATACATTGAAATACTTTTACTGTGTATTGTTTGAGAAATCCTCTGTCAAAGTCCCCTGCTGAGAACAAAATCAAGCCACTTCTGCTAAGTTTGATGAGGGAATAATTTTTTGTTGCCATTAGTTCTTCGTGAGATTGATCCTGTTGGACTCAGTAGTGAAACTACCCCCACAAGTACTATGAAGTACTTACTGTGTACTTTTCCAACAATCCTCTGTCAATGTCCCCTCCTGAGAACGAGAATGCATGTTTCTCTGCTATTTTGAATAAGCGTTAAAAAAACTTTCTTCATGAGACTGATATTGTTAGAGTATTTTAAGAGGATGGTCGACTGCACAATGACACACTCTGTCACTCTTGTTGGCCTCTAGATGATGCTGCTGCTGTCTTTTAATATATGATTATTTCTCAGCCGCTAGTTCGTCACAGATTCTTCAGTCTCATCAGCCTCATCCTTCCATCAGTCCCAGTCAACACATCAGCCTCCAGCACACTTCCAGTGTCTGACTCCATATGATATTGTCCTGATGTTGTGAGGGTGATGCCCCATGATCACAAAATGACCCCTCTAAAGTCTGAGTGCCAAGGACCTCATATTATGTCTGTCATTAATGTTACATCACCCATTATAACAATTTGCTTTCCTTTTTCTCTTCTCTTAACTGAATAGCCCTGTCTTTAAGTATAATACAATGTAAAGTCCGTTTCCTGCACCATTTTAAGGCTTCAAAACAGGCATTTTTACTGTATGTGTTTGGAGAAATGACACAATCTATGGCCCAGAATTGTACTTTATAAACTCTGAATCTTGTGGTGCTTGAAGAATTACACACTGGCTAAGCCGGCCAGGTTATATACTGTATGACTTTTTTGGAGCCCTTTTTTGCAATAGTTATTAAAATGTCAGTAGTTATGTAAACAAACCACTAGCTGAGGATAATACAAGCAACCATAAAACACCCTTTACTAGAGCCATTGAAGCCCATGAAGAATTTATCCTTTCACAAATATTTTCAACTGCTGTAAGTTAGGGCACTCTCTGTGCAGACAATTTAAAATATTCTTCATTTACAGTATTTTTTAAAAAAGTGCTCAGAAAGACTGCATCAATTATAAATATAATATAAATATTTGTATTAACTAACCAAAGTCAATTTAAATAGCGGGCAAAAATGGGTTAACTGCCATGCATGTGGTGTTTGATATAGTTTACGTTTAATAAACTATTTTAGGCAGAAAAATGTATATTAACCAAACCTTTTTTAATAGTTTACTATAATTTAGAAAGGTTTTTGTGAGAAATCATTTCAAAAGTGAACTTATTTTTCATTTTATATTTAAATGTATACATTTGTATCAATTTTTTAAAATTATGAATCCATTTATTTTATTTTATTTCCTTGAGGCTGGGGAAGCTATCATGTAGTTCAACATGCAAATGTTCTAATGCAAGTCAGTATAAGTATAACATGGAAAAGGAAATAAAATACGTTTAATAGGATGTGGATTTATTTTCTCTCACCTTGTAATTACACAATCAAATAATCTATAATTTAGCATGGCCTTCACTCACAAAAAAACATTTTGTTGAATTGGACACATTTTTCAAAGCTCTATTGACTGACATGCAATGACTGGGACTGATGGAAGAATCTGCGAGGAATTAACTAGGAGCAGAGAAATAATCATATTTTAAAAGACAGCAGCTTCATAAGAGGCCAACAAGAGTGACAGAGTGTGTCAGTGTGCTGAAGGATAGACCAGCTATCCAGGCCAAACTCTAAAGACTTTCCAAGGGGTAAAAATGCTGCTGCCGGAGTACTGACTGGAAGTATTGCTGATATCAAGTCTACCATCCTCTTAAAATACTCTGTCCAACAATATCAGTCTCATGAAGAAAGGTTTTTTTTTAACACTTATTCAAAATAGCAGAGAAACATGCATTCTTGTTCTCAGGAGGGAACATTGACAGAGGATTGTTGGAAAAGTACACAGTAAGTACTTCATAGTACTTGTGAGGGTTTCACTAGTACTGAGTCCAACAGGATCAATCTCACGAAGAACTAATGGCAATACAAAATAATTCCCTCATCAAACTTAGCAGAAGTGGCTTGATTTTGTTCTCAGCAGGGGACTTTGACAGAGGATTTCTCAAACAATACACAGTAAAAGTACTTCAATGTATTGTAAGTAGTAGACTAATACAAAGTCAAACAGTATCAATTTCATTAAGAACTAATGGTAAAAATATATTTTTATCACTCATCAAAGATAGCAGAAAAACATGCATTATGGAGGGGACTCTGACAGAGGATTACTCACAAAGTACACAGTAAAAGTACTTCATTTTATTTCTGATAGAAGTCAAACTAGTACCGAGTCCAACAGAGTCAGTTTCCTTAAGAACTTGTGGTAAAACATATTTGTGTCACTTGTCAAATATAGCAGGACTGAAGAGCAGCTGATTTGAAAAAACAAACGCAAGAGGCGGCTGAGTGACCGCAGTGCAGAATCGCTGTATAGTTTAATTCTCCTAACAGTGTTGTCCATTTTAGGCTTATTATATTTACAGCCCTTAATAACATTCATTTTCTGGGCTCAATGTGTGTCTTGGCCGTTTCTGTTGTGATCGCTAAATTCACCTTGTTTCCCTTTGTTTATTATATTATCACCGCTTTTGTTTTGAAATCACTTCCGTGAGTTTCGCCCCGCCCCTCGCTCCAATGACCATTAGACCATTTAGTAAGATAAAAAGCAAAAAGGCCTCTCAAACGCTCTTTGGTTTACGTGTTTAATAAAGAAAAACAATTGGACGGTAGATACACAGATTCAAAAGACGTGCAAACGCTGATGTGGTGTGGCTGTCATTTTGTTTTCCTACCAAAAATAATTAAATTAAAGGTGGGGTATGTAATTTATTTCAGAAACACTTTTTGTTATATTCCATGGAATGCTCTTAACATCCCGATAGCAATGAATATCTGAAGCGCTTTGACAATAAATATATACAAAAATGTCATCTGGGGAAACCGTATTACTGTAAAAAGCACGACCAATCATTTGAGACGGCCCGGCTAAAATGACTGGATGGCCTACCTGCCTGTCAGCCTTCCATCTGTGCACAAACTTATCTCATGCCCTCATTGGTCATGTGTGCGTTTGTGTGTGTTGGAGGAGGGGCTCTGTAAGGAAGTGGCAGATTTTTTTCGGTTGTGTATTTTCAAATTCTAGCGCACTCGAGCTGGTTTCTCCAAAATTATCTACCCCACCTTTAATAAACAATTGAATTGTCCCTCAAGTCATTTGAAGTTATAGGAAACAATCTTAGCCTCTCAGTCTTTTGTCTAAATAGGCTATTTGTATAAATCTGTAACAGTGGCTTCCAATGTTGTAAATACATATCACATTTATTCAAAACACTTTCTTAAAGAGGCCCTATTGTGCTTTTGGGGTTTTTTCCCTTTCCTGTAGTGTGTTATTAGGTTTGTGTGAATATAAATGGTCTGCAAAGGCTAAAATCCCAAAGTTCCCTCTAGAGCAGTGGTTCTCAAACTTTTTCTGTCAGGCCCCCCCTTTGGAGAAAAAAAAAAAGTCGTGCCCCCCCCAACACAAATAGTCAGGCTCAGTGGCGGCGCCAGAGATTTTTTTTGGGGGTGCTGTGGGGTAGCTTGACGTTTCATAGAGGGTGCTCAAACATTTAGGGTTTCCCATTAATGTACAGGTCGCTCCAGTGGAATGTTCTACTGCAACAATCCCCACGCAAATACACAGTGTTCCTGCAACTGTTACAATGAAGGCTCGATAATCAGCTCACGGCATATAGGTGTAAGCAGAGGTAAAGTGCTATTTGTATAGGTGGTGTGTGGACCTCACATAGGGGGCTCCGGGGGCAAGCTCTCCCGGTAAGATTTATTTTTAAATATTGACGTTAAAAGCATCAATCTGGTGTACTTTGAGAGCAAAATGAAGAGATCTATGGATACCTTTCTCAACACCCATTTGAAACAGAACTGTAAACAGATTTACTTTTTCTTTATGGCTATTTTACAAATCACCCTTTTAAACTTTATTCTTTTTTTACTGTCATATAGTATTTCATACCTGTTTTTCATTTATCCTCTTATTTTTTTATAACTATAATGATCATATAAACGTGTGCCTCGGAAATAATTGTTTCCATTAATGGTGACCAAAACATTTGAGACCCACTGAGATAACACTGAGAGAGTCCTTTAGCTCACTGAGTCTCTCAGTCTGACAGGAGAGGACTCTCCTCCACTTGGTTGTTGAAAAAACTCCTTATATCCGTTAGCGTAGCTCGCTAGCACCAGAAGCTAACAAACAACGATCTCCTGATACCGGTGCGCTCTCTCTCTCTCTCTCTCTCTCTCTCTCTCTCTCTCTCTCTCTCTCTCTCCCTCTCTTCTCTCTCTCATCTCTCTCTCTCTCTCTCTCCTCTCTCTCTCTCTCTCTCTCTCTTCTCTCTCTCTCTCTTCTCTCTCTCTCTCCTCATCTCTCTCATCTCTCCTCTCTCTTCTCTCTCTCTCTCTCTCTCTCTCGGCTACTCTCTCTGCTCTCTCTCTCCTCTCCTTCCTCGTCCTCTCACTCGCGCACACAAAATGGCTCGTTCCACCCCACACAGAGTCCGAGCTTATGAAACACGAGACCCAGACGTAATAGTACTGCATCATATTATTTTCGAATCAAGAATTCAAATTATGATTTTTTTTTTTTTATAACCATTTTTCCTCCTGGACTCTCGCGCTCCCCCTGGCATGCCTCTGCGCCCCCCACTTTGAGAACCACTGCTCTAGAGGGAGTTTCTCTCCCACACACTGATTGATGTACTCTTTAGTAGTCAAAATCCAATACATCTTCATTTTTTAAAATAATTATTATCACTAAGTGTCATCTTTATTGTCTCAAAGTTTGTACTCAGAATTTTGAACTATGGATTCCAAAACTTAAATATGATACAATGATATGTACTCATATGACAATATTTAATTTGAGTACAACAAAATTGATTGAGCCGGTTTTTATCTTTTCATTTTACGGAGCTAAAAAAAAAGTGGTGTAGATAGGAAGTTAAATCATCAGGTCGTTCTCATTCTCACACTGGAGCGAACAGTTGAGCAGGAATTGTTTGTCTAATCAATACAATTTACCAGTCTAACGCTTACAAATACTGTTTCAGGTTGATACACTTGAGTGGGAAAAGGTGGATGGTACTGTAAACATTGGGAACACCATCTTCTTGGGCAATTTGTTGGTAATGTTCCGTATAAGTTTATCTAGGATTCACATTGCTCATACAGAGGTAACATAACCTCCAACTATTTTGTTAATAAAGATGGACGCCAACATCTCAATAGATGTCGTCTTACCTGTCTGGATTCTGCGGACACACGTGCATCTGCAGCAGGATCCTCTGGGTGAAGGTTTTGAAGCACTGGCCACACTTCCACAGGTGCCAGTCGCTGAAGTCACTGCTCAGCTGGCTGGTGGAGGTCGGGCTTGCCAGGACTCGCTGGTTCTTTAACCCCAACTGGCCGAAACTGGAGTCTGAGGAAAGCCCAACCCCAACCTTGTCTAACAGGGAGAAATTCCTTGGACAGGGAGAATGGGGGAAGACCATGGAGCGCATGTGTGCGGTGGAGGGGGTGGACGAAGAGGAAGACGAGGAGGAGGAAGGTTTGCCGTTCTTGCTGAAGGATTGAAGGGACTCCTGCCTGGTCATCGCTTCTACCACTGTGGCTGGGACGTTTACTGGGGACAAAGAAAAGACAGGATTGCAACAGTTATGCGGGTATTAGGTGGTTTCAAGTGTTTGAGCAAGGCTTTCAAAATAAAAGTCCACTAAAGTAAGGAAAACCAAATGTTTTTTGTATGTATTAGCCACTAGCATGATTATCAAAATGGGCAAGAATGCTTTCGGCTAGGAACTCAAACGTTAATGTAATATGTGTTATTTTAATACGATTATATTTTGAACCCATTACATTTTCGAATAAAAGGTAAATAAAGAGTCTATACGACTCAGTTATTACGGTTCCGCAGTTCTTCTGGTTCAGCAGTTCTTCATTTACTTGACTTGGCGTGGGACAGACCAATGAATCCCAGGAAAAACTGAAGGACTAAGCTGGGTACAAGGCCAGCGCAGCCTTCTTGGCCTGGTAAAAAGCTACTTCGTCCAAACTGAGGCCAGGTCTCCTTGGCTAGCCCAGGGCAAGTTGCAGCTCCTGGTTCCAATGAATGAAATTATGGGTCCAGTTTGGAGTCTGTTCGTTTACAGTTACAGGGACATACTGTTCCTCTGATTACTGAAAGGTTTCTCAAACTACAGCCCCACTGCAACATTTACTGCTAATACAAAAGGTAATGCCACATCTACTGTTAACAATGCTGCTTTTCCTGCATTTATTCTACCACCACAAGCTTTAATCATACTCTAATCAATGCATTAATATTTATAATCAAAACACATGATACATATTATTCTGAAATTGGCCAATCTGCAGGATGATTACTTCCTCTTTTGGTACTTATACTTTTGGCACTTTATCTATATTTTGATGCTAATACTTTTGTACTTTTACTTGAATTAGATGTTGATTGCAGGACTTTTACTTGTAACAGAGTCTGTTTAGACTGGTAGTTCTACTTTTACTTAAAGTGCACCTATCATGCTATTTTTAGGCAATAGCATGACAGGTGCCAGGTAGGTAGGTCTCAGATATATAGAAATATATAAAAAACATGTCTATGAAGTGTTTTGCTCAAAATACCAAACAGATCACCCATTCTAGCCATGCCTCATATCCCTCTATTTCACTTACTGTTTCAAAAGTGCTGATTTGGGGTATAAAGCTTTAAAAAAATAGAAATTGATATACAAAAAAAAAGAAGGAGGGGGCTGAGCTCATGCGGGAGATTCTACCGGCAGATGCTGCGGTGATGAAATGCCATATCATGGATTATCAAGGATTCTTTCTGAAACATTATGGAACTCAAAGGCTTTCTCTCTTTATACCACAAGGTGAGTTCCTTTTTATTTCCTGCTTCTTCACACACATGCTCTCTCCAGTACAGGTTAGCTCTGAGTGTTAGCGATGCTAATGTAACATGCACCGACCATATTACGTCCAAAACAGTCGGGCATTGTTTCTGATAGCAACGTTTCTGATAGGGCAGTGGGTGTAAAGCCAGCCTACATTTCCGATATTACGTCATGTCGGACGCAAATCTGGATCAGCTCCGTTGTAGCCCAGTTTTTAGAGATTTGGGTACGGAGGAAGAGAGAGAGGATTTTATTTACTGACGCTGCGTGAGTTCCCTGACGCACCGGGGACACATCTTTATGTATAAAAGACATCAAAAAGTGCATTTTGCATGATAGGTCCCCTTTAAGTACATGATCTGAGGTACTTTTTTCCCCTTTACTACTAATCCAATTATGGCCATTTCTACCTCTGCTTGTATTGCATCTGCATCTAACTAACACTAATACCATGTCTACTAATGCTATTGCTACTACTCAACTTCTACTTTTTTCTAGAAATGCTACTATTGTTAGTGCTACTTGAATTGTTTTCATTATTGCGCATTAGGTATACTGTATTGTCAAGGTTAGTGTTTCATGTCATTATTTAGGGATAGTGGTGGTCTAATGGATAGTCAGGTGGTCTGAAGATCGGAAGGTTGTGAGTTCAAATCCCGCCAGGAACACCACCACTAGTGTGCCCTTGAGTAAGGCACTTAGTCCTTAGTTACTCCAGGGAGAATGTCCCTGTAATCGATAAAAGCGTCAGCTAAATGTAATGTAATTTAATTTATTTTGTGAGGCAGTTTGTGTCTGTTTTGATGAAGTGCTTTGTAACAAAAATCTAAAATTAGAACCTGATAAAGAAAGATAAATGTATGAAGCAGATAAGATTGATAGATTTAGGATACAAAAGTGTTACTGGTCAAGTACAATGACATTAACAGGAACAAAGAAATCATATCAAAGTGAGTAATTCAATTTTGGGTAAACCAGCTGTTACCAGCTGTCCTCACTTGAACCCAGTTGTTTTTCCCCATATGACAGACCAAGACTCTATAACCCTTCATCAAATTTGAAATTACATTAAAAGTGCCTGTCTTACTTCAGCTCACTGCGGATGGTTTCACTTTTCATTCTGCTAAATTAGTTTGGAAAAACGTAATAAGAATAATAATGTATTTTATTTGTCCACTTGGGGAAATACGTTTTTTAGCTTGATCAGGAAGAAAGTGAAAAAGGCCGACTTCCTCTCTCGGACAACAGAGATACAATATGTGTTTCACACTCAAATTATAGTTAAGGTTTTTGGAACCATGGCTGTGATCTTTCCTAAACTATATCCATGGCTACGGTCCAATAATCCAAATGGTTAGTATTTGATGACTTCCTGAAACTGAACCATATCAAACATGTTGGCATTGAAAACACAGGGGTTATGAAGAGCGCTGCATAAACAAAATGCTGCAAGAAGCTCAACACACAACAGGGACACTAGAAAAGTGATGCATACAGCTGGGACCGGAGCGCTTGTTGATGGGGATTGTAAAGTTGGCCAACTGTCACTGGAAACTTACCTCAAATGTCTGCTTTATCTGCTTATTTTACCAATGTGATCTTATGATTCCTTCTGATATTATTGCAGATCTGCTGTAAGCTAGCTAGCTAACATAGCTAACCTAGCCATTTCAAATATACTGACTAGGGCTGCCCCCAAATAGTCGATTAATCACTACTCGACTAGTTAAGTCTTAACAGAGCAATTCTTCATTAGTCGATTAGTTGAAAAAAAAACAATTATATGCAAATAAAAAATAAACCTTGCTGCATGTGCTATGACGCCTCAGCTGGAAACCCCCTCAGACTTAATTCAGAGCGGAGCCTGTATATTAAGTTAATTTGGTCGGGCAGGAAAACTAAAGTGTGGATCTTTCTGAGCGAGTAAAGGGCGAGTCCCACAAGGTGACATGCAAACTACGATGGCAAATAGTCTCCATATCCACGCCATCAAAGCGCAGCTTCCTGAATGCTGGCTTCATAACAAAACACAGAGCTTAATTATCCCCTCAATGTGTGTTAATTTCTCAGACTCGGAGGAAAACAGCTGCAGTGAGTCAGATAGTAAGTAGCCTGGCTTTGTATCAACATATAGACATATAACGTATAATCATTCTGACCTCAGAAAACGATAACGTTTTAATTTCATGATAAGGGCGTAAGGCGGATGGATTAAGGCAATAAGAATCCTTACCGGAGCTGCGTCCGTGCGCTGTGACTCTCATGGCTCTCTACATTTAATTTATATTTCAAAGGTTCATTATTACAGTTTTATTTTATATTTTATGCACAACGTGCCATGCTGTTATAATAACGCTCTTTATCAGCCTTTGAAACTGAAACCATTTTGGGAAAAATCTTTTTTTAAATATATTTATAATCATAATGTATTATAAACGTGCGACAATAAGTGGACTAATCGCCTTAATTGACGACTATTGGTGGACTTGAACAATCTTTACGAGGGCTGCCCTACTACACACTTTCAATTATGAAACAAATTAACTGCCAACAGTGACAGTGACGATCAACTTTTTAAGTCCCGAACTTCAACAAGCGTTCCGGTCCCAGCTGTGTGCGCTTTTAGTAAACTCTGCGCATGTTTCGCCATGTTGGTGAATGTTTGTGTTTTCACATTTGCATACATTTTGAAAGTGCAGGGTGTTTCTCCTCATGGAAGTGTTTTGGGCCGTTGTAGTGCGTTTGCACCTGTCGGCCACCATACAAACCTTCATACCAAAAAACATATATTTATTAAGCAGACTTTGTACAATCCAAAAGCATCACAGCATCAAAAATATAGAGGCCTCTCAGAGACATGCTAATGTGCCAAATCAAGCTTTTAAGGTAGGATATTCCAAAAAAGTGCATGTTATCTAAAAAAGACTTGAGGGGATAGTTGTGATGGGCCAGTCTAAAAAGTTACTGTATTTAGCAGTCCACCACATCTATCAATTTCGTTTCTCTATCATCCTCAGTACATCCTGACTCATTCTCTTTTGTTTAAGATATGCCATTAGCAAATCCAACTGAATCATTACGCCTATTTTTCTCCTCTCTCAAACCTTGCTGTGCTGCCCTTCTGCAGTCAGGTCATCATCACCATTTTCCATCTTTCATCAGCTCACCTCTGTCATCAGGCCACCAGGCTCCATTGATCCTCTAATAACCTTATGAGGGGATAATTACACCATTTGTAAGTTGCCCGACGGAACTATTGATGCCCGCATTATGCGCCGCTCGCCAACTCTTAATTCATTTTGCTACAAACATCACAAAAAATGCTAATCAATATGGTTTGGGATGCGCATGAAATGCATCATCGAAATGGGAGAATTATGCAGATGCAGTTTGCAACATTGCAGAGTCTGTGTTTTCTTTCTTTATAAAGGGGTGTGTTTATTTACAGAGGAGTGTGACGTGAATACAAACTCACCACAGATCTTAATGACCGAACATCGCGCAAAGTTTTAAAAGGAACTTTTCAAACCTAAAGGAGGTCCGAATTTGAATGGAGGATAAAAATGTACATCTGGGTCAGTCTTTCTTTTTATATATCAAATCTAGCTGCAGTTACAACAAGTGCATCCCGTTTCCACTGATCATCCTTGAAATGTTTCTATAACTTGACTGGAGTCTACCTGTGGTAAATTAAATAGATTGGACATGACTTGGAAAGGAACACACCTGTCTATATGAGGTCCCACAGTTGACAGTGCACATCAGAGCACAAACCAAGTCATGAGGTCCAGGGAATTGTCTGTAGACCTCAGAGAAAGGATTGTATCAAGGCACAGATCTGGGGAAGGGTACAGAAACATATCTGCAGCATTTAATGTCCCAACGAGAACAGTGGTTTCCATCATTTGCAAATGGAAGATGTTTGAAACCACCACAGCTCTTCCTAAAGCTGTCCGCCCAAACCAAACTGAACCTGATGGTCACTCTGACAGAGCTCCAGTGTTTCTCTGTCCAGAAGGACAACCATCTGTGCAGCACTCCACCAATCAGGCCTTTATGGTAGAGTGGGCAGAAGGCCTTTTACTCCACAGTAAAAGGCACATGAAAGCCCCCATGGAGCACCTAGAGGACTCTCAGACCATGACAAAAACAAATTGTCTGTTCTGATGAAACCAAAATGTATCTCTTTGGCCTTAATGCCAAGCATCATGTTTGGCCAATAGCATCCCTACGGTGAAGCATGGTGGTGGCAGCATCCTGTTGTGGGGATGTTTTTCAGCAGCAGGAACTGGGAGACTAGTCAGGATCAAGGGAAAGATGAATGCAGCAATGTACAGAGAGATCCTTGATGAAAACCTGCTCCAGAGTGCTCTGGACCTCAGACTGGGGCGAAGGTTCACCCTTCAACAGGACAACGACCCTAAGCACACAGCGAAGATAACAAAGGAGTGGCTTCGGGACAAGTCTGTGAATGTCCTTGAGTGGCCCAGCCAGAGCCCAGACTTGAACCAGATTGAATATCTCTGGAGAGATCCGAAAATGGCTGTGCACCGACGCTCCCCATCCAACCTGATGGAGCTTGAGACAATCTGCAAAGAAGAATGGGAGAAACTGCCCAAAGATAGGTGTGCCAAGCCTGTAGCATCATACTCAAGAAGACTTGAGGCTGTAATGGCTGCCAAAGGTGCTTCAACAAAGTATTGAGTAAAGGGTGTGAATGATATTTGAGTGTTTTATTTTTAATTCATTTGCAAAAATTATTTAAAAACGTTTTCACCTTGTCATTATGGGGTATTGTGTGTAGAATGTTGAGAACACAAATGAATTTAATCAATTTTGAAATATGGCTGTAACATACACAAATGTGAAAAAAGTGAAGGGGTATGAATACTTTCTGCCAGAAAATGGAACTACTAAGAAGAAGGTTTGACTCTCTCCAGATGCTTCCCTCTGTGTGTCGTGAAGTGTCTCTCTGCCTTACTATCCTTACCGGTATGAAGTACAGTGCTGATTACTGTATGTTGCCAAGCTTTGTTAGTAATCAATAACATAAGTTACCAGAGATAATAAAGTCTTATAAAATCAATAGAGGCAATTATAAAAATGGTAATAATAATATTTCATAGAAAGAAGATATGTGAACACTGAGAAGTATACTGCAGAGGTGAAGACATTGGAGAAAAGTCTTTCTATTTTCTTCTGCCCTTAGTTCATGCATATTCTTCCTGTAATGAGCCTTTCATCCCCCTCTTTCTATTAACCATACTCTTGTCTTTTCCCTCTATCTGTCCTTTACAGCTATTGTAGATTTAACTCTGTTTTATATCTTCATCTTTTACCTCCTCCTCCATTCTAGTCTCACTTTTCCTTTTCCTGCTTTTCTTCTTCATTGGTGAACATGTTGTTATTGTTAGGCAGCGGCAGGGCTGCAGAGCGTCAAGAGAACAGGCCGTGATTGGATAGAACATGCATGAGTAAATAACCACAGGGAGTGTATGCTTTTACAGTGCGCTGTGACACTGAACCCCATACTGACCTAGCTATATGGTGACCAACAGTATACAGTTGCAAGAAAAAGTATGTGAACCCTATGGATTCTCCACACATAGCGTTGTGTGTTCCTTCCAAACAACTCAACTTTGGTTTCATCTGTCCACAGAATATTTTGCCAGTAGTGCTGTGGAACATCCAAGTGCTCTTTTGCAAACTTCAAACGTGCAGCAATGTTTTTTCTGGACAGCAGTGGCTTCCTCCGTGGTGTCCTCCCATAAACTCCATTCTTGTTCAGTGTTTTACGTATCGTAGATTCGTCAACAGAGATGTTGGCATGTGCCAGAGATTTCTTTAAGTCTCTAGCTGACACTCTAGGATTCTTCTTCACCTCATTGAGCATTCTGCGCTGTGCTCTTGCAGTCATCTTTACAGGACGGCCACTCCTAGGGAGAGTAGCAACAGTGCTGAACTTTCTCCATTTATAGACAATTTGTCTTACCGTGGACTGATGAACATTTAAAGCATTCCTCGGGGAAGTGAAATCCATTCTCACAAACAAACCCCAAAATGCCCCCTGCACCATCTCACAGCAGTTTAATGAAGACATTGTTCTGGGTTTAACTACTATTCCGAAGAGGGCGAAAACCATCTCGTTGTACAAGCCTTTTAGAGATACTTTTGTAACCCTTTCCAGCTTTATGCAAGTCAACAATTCTTAATCGTAGGTCTTCTGAGAGCTCTTTTGTGCGAGGCATGGTTCACATCTGGCAATGCTTCTTAAGAATAGCAAATTCAAAACTGGTGTGTATTTTTTATAGGGTAGGGCAGCTTTAACCAACACCTCCAATCTCGTCTCATTGACTCCAGGTTGGCTGACTCCTGACTCCAATTAGCTCTTGAAGAAGTCTTTAGCCTAGGGGTTCACATTTTCCACCCTGCACTGTGAATGTTTACATGGTGTGTTCAATAAAAACATGAAAACATATAATTGTTTGTGTGGTATTAGTTTAAGCAGACTGTGTTTGTCTATTTTTGTGACTTAGATGAAGATTAGAACACATTTTATGACCAACTTATGCAGAAATCCAGGTAATTCCAAAGGGTTCACATACTTTTTCTTGCAACTGTATGACCTACCCAAAGGCAAAATGTTATCCAATGTATTTTTTATCTGAATATGCCATTAATGTTAATTTGGCAATGTGCTCTAAGCAACCGTATTAATAAAATAGAAAACAGTACACTTATCTGTGATAATTATGTAAGAGTTATGGCCAGGTGCGGCAAGGTCAGTTATGGTGTGCCGCAAGGATCTGTGCTCAGTCCTCTATAGAAGTTTTTCCATTAATTAGCACTTCTTTATTAAATATTATGAATATGTCTTTATTATCAGGCTATGTTCCACAATCATTTAAAGTTGCAGTAATAAAACCTCTTCTTAAAAAGCACAACCTCGATCCAGAGGTTTTAGCCAATTATAGACCTATTTCTAATCTCCCATTCCTCTCAAATATTCTTGAGAAAGCGGTCGCAAAACAGTTGTGTGATTACTTAAAAAAGATTTATTTGAAGATTTTCAGTCTGGCTTTCGAACACATCATAGCACAGAGACAGCTCTGGTCAAAGTCACAAATGACATTCGAATAGCCTTAGACAAGGAACTTGTCTCTATTCTTGTTTTGCTCGATCTCAGTGCTGCATTTGATACTATCGACCATGATATCCTATTGCAAAGACTAGAGCACTTAGTTGGCATACAGGGAACTGCTTTAGGCTGGTTTAGGTCCTATCTATCTGAACGCTCTCAGTTTGTACGTGTCAACGATGAATCTTCCATGCAAACCAAAGTTAGCCATGGAGTGCCACAGGGCTCAGTGCTTGGACCTATTTTGTTCACACTATTTATGCTTCCGCTAAGGCAATATTATAAGGAATCATTCTGTAAATGTCCACTGTTATGCGGATGATACTCAACTATATTTATCCATCAAGCCTGATGAAACCAATCACCTAAATAAAATTCAAGACTGCCTCAAGGACTTAAAAACGTGGATGACCTTACATTTTTTGATGTTAAACACGACCAAAACTGAAGTTATTGTACTCGGCCCAAAGAATCTACGAAAAACAAACTATCTAAAGATATACTAGTTATGGATGGCATTAATTTGGCCTCCAGTGAGACTGTAAGGAATCTTGGTGTTATATTTGATCAGGATTTATCCTTTCACGCCCACATAAAATCAATCTCAAGGACCGCCTACTTCCATCTACGCAACATTGCCAAAATTAGGCATATCTTGCCTCAAAACGATTCAGAGAAACTAGTCCATGCATTTGTTACTTCTAGGCTGGATTATTGTAACTCTTTATTATCAGGGAGTACCAATAAGTCAGTCAAGTCGCTTCAGCTGATTCAAAAATGCTGCAGCTTGTGTACTAATTAGAGTTAGGAAAAGGGACCACATTACTCCTGTTCTGGCTGCCTTACACTGGCTCCCTATAGAACACAGGATATAATTTAAAATTATTCTTCTCGCCTACAAAGCCCTTAATGGGCAGGCACCATCTTACCTTAAAGAACTCATTATACCCTACTGTCCTACTAGGGCATTGCGTTCCAAGAATGCAGGGTTGTTGGTTGTTCCTAGAGTCTCTAAAAGTACAATGGGAGCCAGAGCCTTCTCTTATCAAGCTCCACATTTGTGGAATCAGCTTCCAGTTTGTGTTCGGGCGGCAGACAGCCTATCCGTTTTTAAGAGTACGCTTAAGACCTTCCTTTTTGATAAAGCTTATAGTGATAAAATAAAATAATCTAATAAGAGTGCATTGACGTAGATACGTTGTGCCTCTTCACCTATACATTTTAGTTCTTACTCTTTCACTAAAATCCTAAAAACTTAGATCTTATATTTAAAATGTTATCCAAACCTTTCCCCTCCATGACCTCTCGAGGTTTATTAGAGGGTAACAGGTTGCAGAGAACGCCTAGCCCGGCCGGGGAGTGTGGAACATAGTGACTGACCCACTCCTACCTCTGACAAATTCAGGTTCCAATGGGGACCTTTTTCCCTGTGTGCCTCTCCACCTCTGTTTCCTACTTCTTACTTGCTACCCTTTTCCCTCAACCTATCCTAAGGGAGTGCATGTATGTAGACACGTTAGTTTAGCTGCTATAGGCTTGGACTGTTGAGGGGAGCACCTTATTCCGTCTTTCTGGCTGTTTGTACCTGTGTACTCTCATGATCCGATTAACCCAGCTTCCCCCAAATCTCTTTTTTGTGTCCATATATACGCCGGGATCCTGAGTCGAGGCTAATCATGTTGCTGTGGTTGTGTGTCCTGGATCCTCTATCCTGAGCACTGGATCTGAGTCCTGGACTTCGAGTCATGGCTGAACCTGTCTCTGCGGTCCTGCCAGACTCTCACCATACTACTTCACTGATGACTCCCCCAAGATTGCTGACATCCTCGTGGATTCATCTTCTTATTATAGACACACATTTGGTCTACCTATGTTGTAAATGTATTATCTTTTCGATTTACATACGGCATCTATTGCACGTCTGTCCATCCTGGGAGAGGGATCCCTCCTCTGTTGCTCTCCCTGAGGTTTCTCCCATGTTCCCCTTTAAACTGTGGGTTTTCTCTGGAAGTTTTTCTTTGTACGATGTGAGGGTCTAAGGACAGAGGGTGTCGTATTGTCATACTGATATTCTGTACACACTGTGAAGACCACTGAGACAAATGTAACATTTGTGATATTGGGCTATATAAATAAACATTGATTGATTGATTGATTGCTATATTGCCCCTCTGTACTTTTATCAATAGTTACAAACTAGGTTTTTATTTCAATGCAGATGATACTTAATTTTACATTTACATTCAAACACGATGTTTGTTGTTAGCTGGTAAAATGGAAGAATGCAAATCTGAAATTAAGCAATTAATGTCATTGAAATTCCTTTTTTAAAATGCTGTAAAAACAGAAATGCTAATTCTTGTTCTGACAGTGGAATTTAATTTTGTGATCTAATTGTATAAATAATTACCTCCATCACTTCACAAAGCCCTTGGTGTGATGGTGTCCATGTTGACTCTTATCTCTCCTTTGAACAACATATATTACTAGGACAGTATATTTCCATATACAAAACATTACTCCCCATTCTTTCCATTGGCTGATGCCGACACATTGCAAACTAGACTTGATGACGGCAATACGGTTTTCTCTGGCTTATGTTTATCAACTATTGGCAAACTACAACATGCAAAAAATACTGCTGCTAGCATATTAACCAAAACTACAAAATGTTATCATATCACCCTTACACTTATGTCATTACATTTGCTCCCAATAGATGCTAAAGCACATTTTAACATTCTCCTTGTAACTCAACTTTACAATATTGTAAAGAATTGCACCATCTATAACCTCTAGTCGCTCGTCTTAAACCAGCTAAGGCTTTACAATCTCACTGGTCTCTTAACTATTCCAAAATTAAATTAAACATCTATAGTTGGTGGGGCCTTTTCTTAGTCCACCCTTTTGAGGCATGCTTTGTGATAAAGGGCTATTTTGAACTTCAATGGCCAGTTCCGTTTGAACGTGCTCAGTCAGGGCTCTCTGCATCAATAAAGGTTAACATTTGAAATGTCTGTTCTACTGAGGACACAAAGTCACAGTCCTCCTTTCTCCAATACGCAGTTTTGACGTCATACTCATCCTTTGTGGGCACAATCAGCAGATAACGATGCCATGGAAAACCCAAATGCAGTTAGTGGCAAATTTAGAGCAGAGCTGCTGTCTTTCAGTTTGTACAAAAAAGGCATAATCTAATTTCACGTAATTGGGATGTGAACAAACTGCAGGGTGGAACAAAAGCAAACCTTCCAGTCTTTGTTTTCCCTCTGCCAGTGTGTGTGCTGGTACACAATGTTTCTGTGTTTTGAACATCTGAGAATCAAATGTCTTCACATGAATGGAAGAGTCATCTCATTTTTCGTTTTTCTAAAGAAAAGGACCTTAGTGTGCTGTGTCATCCTTCTTGCATCTTTTAATAGAAAGAATAATGGACAGATAAATACTTATGGTACAGTATATTATTATGATTACTGGCTCTGGAGGCCAACATTACTTTATCTTAAGCATTACAATATTTCACAATGTAAAGTACATTTAAGTGTGGCTTTTATTGTGAAAGGTACAAATGCAGGGTGTCAGGCTGTAAGGTGCTGCCCTGGAAAACAAATAAAGACTATTTGCTGTTTTGGTTTTGTTTGGACTACGGGGCCTCTGTATTTTTATTAGGTGGACACTGTTAATAGCAAGGTGCACTTCCGCAATAAAAGCCTCATAATATAAGCTTTAATTAGGCAAAATATAAAACAATTATATTAATCTTGGATAAGATTAGTTCAGTTATCCAGATCTGGCCATATTAGCTGATTTAGACTAATATGCACAACCAATCAGATGACAACTGTACTGTAGGTAGCGGCGCAAGCTAACAGGGGACGTTACTAAAGAAACAAAACTTAAATGGCTTAAGATGGTTCTCATCACGCTTAAATGCCAATCACCATCCCCTCACACAACAACAAATCTTGTATATTTCTGTTTACATTTACAAGATTTGGTAAGAAATGTACTAGAAACACAGGTCCTAAAAGAACATTGTACATGATACAAATGTGTGTGTATTGTACTGTATGTGCAGAGGCTGCTACAGTCCTGTCATGATGAACAATGTCATGTAAAAGAGTCGTTCCATCTGTAAAACAAACCGGTTTGTGGCCAAACGTCTCTAATTTGCAATCAGCACAATCTCATTTAACTGCGACTCCGTGAAAGACAAGCTCCTAATTCAATTCATTTCAATTTAGATTCCACAGATTAAACTCATTCTTCATGTTTTGTTCTGCCCATAATTGTGTAAGCGAAAAAAGAAAATCTCAAAGATTGTTTTTTTCCCCCTGCAGGGAAAAGTTACTGTCAAATCCAGAGAAAAACAGTTTGAAGGGAAGATATATAAACAGGCTGACGGAGCAGAAAACTAGACGAGATGTAAACACAATAAATTGGTGACAGACAAAGAGAGGAGCAATGGAAAAGAAAGAGAGGGAGGAGAAAGGACACAGAGAGTGGAAGTGAATATCAAAGAAAGAAACATTATTCCTTGTTTTTTAATGAGGACTCGAACGTCACATCTAAGTATGTAAAAAAGAATTCAACCAGTTTACATTTCTAAAATGTCAACTTGGATGGGACTTTTAACAAACAACTGACTTTGTGCGTCATCTGTACAGCTTTGTATCCACAATGTTTGTCACACAAACGACCTATATCAAACGTAAGTCTGATTAATGAAAAAAGTGAGTTGTACACAAAGCTGCTGAGTTAAAACACAAAATGTACCAAATTATAGTTCTGAAGGATTTCTTATAACCCGGAGAAATATGTTGACAATAAGAAGATCCTTGATGAAAGAAAGAGTTTCATTAACGTGTATATGTTAGTTTACGGAGGAAGAAAATAAAATATTAAAATGGAATCTCTTCTTTAAAAAAGAAGAGTTAGTGTTGCTTGTAGAAGCGGAACAGAGGGAGAGGGAAAACGGGTTGACACCAGCCCACAGGGTTCCTACATTTGGGCGAATAAAAGACTTGTTCCAGTCTTGTTTTGACTGGCCCGGCTTGTCAGACTAATAAATCAGACAGCAGCAAGTTTGTAAAAAAATAAAACCTGCACGCTTACTGCATTGTTTACGTGGCAGGCCAGAAGCCTTCTTCCAGTCTAAGAGTTTAAATAATGTAGTTTTTTTTGTCATGCAAAACAAAGCTGTTAAAGAGACGAGGGGTTTGGTTTATGCTTAGTTGTTAGTCACATTTAGATGTGAAACATTTATCTGACGATTTTGTCAGCTTATCTCAATGCAGCTAAACCAACATGAACCTTCTAGTCATGGGATTACCTCACTGTTCAGCTAGTGTAAATACTTCACTGTATTGCTTAAATACATTTTAGCCAGCCATACTCAAGGAAGGTTATTTGTTCCAGAAGTCAAAGGAGACAATGTTATGTCGTACAAGGAAATATCACACACTAAAAATGTCTCTTAAAAATATCGTGCTATCTTTCAAATTGTGTGCTTCTGTACTTACATTTGCTGTTTGGTGTGCATGTGTGTGTTCAAATGCAAAGTATGGAAAAATGCAACAAGTACCAAGATGGTGTGTTACGTTAAAAAAATTGAATGTGGAATGCAGCACACCTCTGGGACTCAATGATTGCCATCTTGGCTACATAACGGAAGCCCATTTGCAGTTGCATCAGTCAACACAGTGCTATAAAAATACATTCTGTTAACAGTACACAACATGAATTGTACTAAGGGAAGTAACCAAATTGAGAAACATCATAGGATAGTTTTTTTGTTTCTCTGCCATTTTGAAAACTGAAGTTCAATAAAAATACACGGAGAAAACAGATAGGTAAGGAGAAAGGTGAGAATAGTTCTCTTACAGTTTTCATCCTGAGCGACGCACTGCAGGGGGATTCCGAAGAAGGAAGTGTAGGAGTCATTGTACCAAACCAGCAGCTCTGTTCCTCTGGGGATATCCATACACGCTCTGTAGAAGATACAGGACCTGCAATAAAACACAAACACATTCATTTGAAAAAGTGCCACACAAATAAGGTATTACTACTTTTGGTATCTTATAAATATTTTGAAAATCTATATGCAGAATGCAAAGAAAATATTACAACAAATCTTAATCCAAACCTCTGAAGGTAACTTTGGGATTTTAGTCTTTGCAGACCATTAACATGCACAACTTTTGCATCTGAGGACCATGAATTTCGACAGCTAGCGTTAGGTCAATCTGGATAACTCACTTAATCATAGTATGTGTCTGACGTTACCATCATCCTTAAACTCTGCCTCTGACAAGGCAAAAACAAACCGGTGACAGGACTTTGTGACGCGCTGGTGACGCTGTCCAGGTCTGATTTTGAAATTGTTATCAAATGATTAATGGGATTTTTATCAAATGATTAATGGGAGATATCTGTTGTCTCTCACTTTGTTCGGACAGATTAATGACCATGATGTATAGTTCAAACACGCTGCCATTTAGATGACTGGTTCCTGGATCACTCTAACACGGAGACAACACTATATCCGTCCAAAAATATCATTCTAAAAGATTGTTCCCACATGTTTTTTTGTCCAAATTACAAAGTTGTCAGACTTATAGGATTGTAACTTGCCAAAGTGCCTCATAGCCAGGAGACTAATTACTCTCAACAGACAGCATCAGACAACCACGTAAAATGAAAATAATTGAAATGTAATCGTTAACTGAGTTTTAATGTCAACATTATTCAAAACACATCGGCCTTCATTTGTGAGAAAGGCTCACTAATTAAGTTTGCCTTTACGTTACTAAAGCATCTCTTGATGCAATCAAAAGCCCCATGCCAGCTGTGTGACATTTAAAAAAGGAAGACAACCAGAGGGAGCATATAAAAGAAAGTAGAAAAAGGAGGAGTAGAGAAATAAGGAAATTATGAATAAATATGCAATTTTGGAAAATAATATAAAACAACAGTCTCTGTTTTTCCTTTACAGTTTTCCATGTAAAGTTTTCTTTTGTCGATGCTTTTAAGTGGATGTGTACTCTTCTTACGGCCTACACACGGCGGCGTGCGTTCAACGCTTCTGCCCATTCACTTTGAATGGGGTGACGTCACGCTTCGCCAAACTGCATTGTGGGAGCAAAGCGTAGCGTTGCTCGCTTCAAAAGTAGAGCAATGTTCTACTTTTGAAGCTTCGACGGAAGCGTCAGCCAATCGAATCATATGCCAGTACAAGCTCTAGCCAATCAAACTGCTGCTTGTGTGTCCGGGGCGGGCGATGCAGGTGATTGGTGATTCAGACATGCTCGCCGGCAAGCGTCAACGCACGCCGCCGTGTGTAGTGTCTTTACAGTTGTGACAGTATACCGTTTTGTTCTACGATATTATATTTTTCAGTAAATACTTCACTGGTGAATGTTATAAAAACAGCGGTTGCTTAAATGAGACTAAACGTCATCTTTGGCTTAGCAGTGGTAATGTGACAGCCATGTAGCTTGTTTATTAGCTAGCGTTAGCTTTTCCTTCCGGAGATTGCATTTATGCTTAAAAAATAACAGTGGTGTTAAAATGTGGAGATTATCTTGTTGAACACAACATGTTAGGTAACGCCCTCTTGTTAATTAATAACAATTATAGGGCCATTTTAATTATTTATTATCATGCTTAAATAATAAAATATTGTTTTTACCAAAGCAAGTTTTGGAGACTTGGAGCTTTTTGGGAGTATTATCCAATGAAATCCTTCTAGTTTTAAGCCAAAAGACATACATTTCCCAAACACTTAACACCCCACCAAGGCCATCTAAAGATCAATGGCAAACTTTGACATTTAAAACAATATATATTTATACATTTCAACACTAAAAGTACTCTTTCGACACAGTTACATAAAACAAATTCCATTAGTACAGATTTGGATACAACATCAGAGCGTGGAAAATGGATACGGACAAAAGCTAACACAATTGTGAACACATCCATTTCCCCAAAAGTTGTTGAAAGTACTGATAAAGAACAGATTTTGAGAAGTCGAAATGAACCATCCTGAAGATCTGTGTTTTCAGAGTGGGCATGTGTTTTATTAGTTCTTTCCACACCAGGGAAGGGGTGTGGTGCTGTTGGATCCATGTAAAAACACATTCCGGAGGGATCGGGCTGTAAATCAAACATACCCGATGACCTCCCAGGATGAAAAATGAGACATATAGTGGCTTGTATGTATTTCAAACATACGTCTTTAATACATACATGCTGCTACATTCAGGCGAGGCTGTGTTATAAATCAAACACATCCAGCAGGCTCTCAGGTATGAAAAACAAAGACCCCTGCTGCCGTTCAGCAGCGCGGTTGAGTGTAAAACTGTTCGTCTGGCACATCAGCGGGACCAGTACCAACGGCGCTTTGATCTTTCCTCTGTATGTTTTCACACAAAGCAAAAATTGATTTATGATCAGCTTTTATATTATAACACAAACAAAGTGTGAGGTCATAAATGAATACATTGTATCACGTTACGGAGTAGCGATGTGTATACACGAGTCCTGTCTATCGATTAGGATATGTAATCGCGTTAATCGCAATAATGTGCAATAATAAACAACCAGACTACTGTACCTAGACCTCTGTAAGGAAATAGCTCCCGCACTGCCATATCCCATCTTCTTTTACATAGCTTGCATCTTTTCTTCTTACTTGCGCACCTGTGTGTTCTCAGCCTTCAAGAGGTATTTGTATATGTGTTGGCCCTACCCTTTATTTTATTTGTTGTCTTACCGGCTCGTCTTGGATACTTTGACTTTGGACATTATAAAGTTGGGACGTGAGAAGTAATGCAGCAAGATTCTTGTTCTGGTGAGTACAATAAACTGATCAAATGCAACAAATAACGAATGAGAAGTATAAAAATGTAGATGGAAAGCCAATAATGGCAAAAATGGTTGAAGGTCAGTAGGTGTGAAGATTGTTTGATGAATTAAAACAGCTCCGCCATTTACAATCAAAAGGGAAAATGATAGCGCAGCAAAATGAAAGCTTACAATATGTACATGATTTCCATCGTTATTACTGTAATATCAATGGCAATACAAATTAAATAAATAGCTTTCGGTAAAAGGTTTCTATTATTTTATCGGACCTGCTCTATTTAATGTATTTTGTGAATAATGCTATCCAATCGCATACAAGGTGACATGGTTTACTTATTAATGAAAGCACTGTATGCATTGTAATGGTTTTCAGTGATAAAACGTGAGATGAAATCTGTGATACATGAATGTCACAAAGAGGCTATGATGTAGTCCGAACAGAATGTTGAAAAGCAGAATATTGCATAAACAACAACCAGACCATTTTGTTCCTCTACTGCAGGGGTGTCAAGCTCAATTTCATTGCAGGCCACATCAGCATTATGGTTGCACTCAAAGGGCCGGTTGTAACTTTAAGACGATATAAATATACATATGTAAATATATAATATATATGAAATGATGTATTATATTACATTATTGGCTCTGCATTGGATTATTATCAGTTCTGGTAATAACTTCCTAAATAACTACGTTATTAGATTAAATGTGGTCTCTTAAACATAAGATCTCTAGCATCTAAAGCAATATTGGTAAATGATTTAATATCAATTATAATATTGATATATGCTGTCTCACTGAAACTTGGTTGAGACATGAAGAATATGTCAGCATAAATGAGGCCACTCCACCCAGCCATATCAATACTCATATTGCCCGAGGCGTGGGCCGAGGAGGTGGAGTTGCAGCAATCTTTGACTCAAGTTTACTTATCAATACTAAACCAAAATTAAATTATACCTCCTTTGAAAGTCTCGTTTTTAGTCTTACGCATCCGATCTGGAAAACTTTGCAGCCAATCTTATTTGTTACAGTGTACCGTGCACCAGGTCCTTATTCAGAATTCTTATCAGAATTCTCTGAGTTTTTATCAACTTTGGTTCTTAAAACAGATGAAGTAATTATCGTAGGTGACTTTAATATTCATGTTGACGATGATAAAAATAGCCTTACTGTTGCATTTAACTCTATATTAGATTCTGTTGGTTTTTGTCAGAGTGTAAATAAACCAACCCACTGCTAAAATCACACTCTCGACCTTGTTCTGACTTATGGTATTGAAATTGAGCAACTATTAGTCGATCCGCATAATACTGCTTTATCCGACCATTTCTTAGTAACTTTTGAAGTACTGTTACTAGACTACAAAGCATTAGTCAAAAGCTCCTGCAGCAGAAACCTATCTGTTAGTGCTATAGCCAAATTTAAGGAAGAGATTCCACCAATACTTAACTCGATAGCATGTCTGCATGTAGGGGAGGAAACTTATACAAAATGTCCACCACCCCAAATTGATCATGTTGTTGATAGTGCTACAGATGCGCTGCGAATAAAATTAGACTCTGTTGCTCCTTTGAAAAAGAAGAAAATAAAACAACATAGATTAGCTAACCCTAATGCCGAAACCCGCAAAATAAAGCAAAAGTCGAGACAACTTGAAAGGATATGGCGTTCCACTAAACTTGAAGAATCTCGTTTAATTTGACATATTACTCTCAATGAATATAAGAAAGCACTGCGTAAAGAGAGAGCAGCTTACAACTCTTCATTAATAGATGAGAATAAGAATAATGCAAGATTTCTTTTCAGCACTGTAGCCAGGCTGACAGAGTGCCATAGCTTGATTGAGCCTTCTATTCCCATAGCACTCAGTAGTAATGATTTTATGTGCTTTTTTAACGATAAAATTGTTACTCTTAGAAACAAAATTAATGACCTCTTGCCTTTGACCAGTATAGTGTTATCAACTACCGGAAACGTAAGTTCTAATATTACACTAGATCAGGGGTCGGCAACCTTTTTCATATGAAGTGCCATTTTCAAAAAAAATTGTTATCAGCGTGCCAACGATCGAGAATTATCAAGTGGGGGGGGTGAGGAGCTTGACGCTTGTCAACTATCAGCAGGAGGGCGGGGGAGCCTCTCTGCGGGGAAGCAGTGTGTGGACCTGTCAGTGCAACTTACATGATGTCGAATTTAACAAACACATTTAAATAATTGGTTTAAACAGCATAATAATAAGGACGATTGTCCGTTCTGTGATTCTCCAGAACACACATGTAATGATATTAAGGTCACGCAGAGTGAGATGAGATCGCTGTCCCTTTAAGAGAGAGAGAGAGAGGGGTGTGGCTTGTGCATACGTGTTTGTGGATGGTAGAGCGACAGTGAGAGAACGTGTGTATGTTTCTGGAAGTGAAACGAGGAAGCAGAAAAACAGAGGTCTGCCCTCCTCGACTACGGTCTGGGAGCCGACAGGAAAGTTCAACACACAGATGGCCAGTCCGCCCCTTTGTAGCATATTATTTCAATGAGAGATGATCAGATCGCCACTGGGCTTTCAACTAAATACACAGCCACGCAGAAACTGCGGCATTCGTACAGCTCCTTATGGGTAGGCTACTGCAATTAGTGAAGTGCTTTCCTCTGTGGTGAAACGATCAGCACCACGGAGGAAAGCGGCAGAAAGTCACCTGGAGTTAAAGAGAGCGGGGCTGCGTTGCGTGCATGGCTTCCTTCTGCGGGTAACGGGGAGACGCGCTCTGGCGGCGGCCTCGTTCAGGATCCCAAAATACAATTTAAATATTTTTGCACACTTATTCCACTTATTCCTAGCGTGCCACTGGTTACGGTGCCGCGTGCCAATGCTGGCACGCGTGCCAGGGGTTGCCGACCCCTGCACTAGATAGTAAACTAGAATGCTTCTCAGCCATAAACCTTGAACAATTAAATTCAATGATTCTCTCTTCTAAACCATCAACGTATGTTAGACCCAATTCCAACTAAGCTGTTGAAGGAAGTTTTTCCATTAATTAGCACTTCTTTATTAAATATTATGAATATGCCTTTATTATCAGGCTATGTTCCACAATCATTCAAAGTAGCAGTGATAAAACCGCTTCTTAAAAAGCACAACCTCGATCCAGAGGTTTTAGCCAATTATAGACCTATTTCTAATCTTCCGTTCCTCTCAAAAATTCTTGAGAAAGCAGTCGCAAAACAGTTGTGCGATTACTTAAGAAACAATGATTTATTTGAAGATTTTCAGTCTGGCTTTAGAACACATCATAGCACAGAGACAGCTCTGGTTAAAGTCACAAATGACATTCTAATAGCCTCTGACAAGGGACTTGTCTCTATTCTTGTTTTGCTCGATCTCAGTGCTGCATTTGATACTATCGATCATGATATCTTATTGCAAAGACTTGAGCACTTAGTTGGCATACAGGGAACTTCTTTAGGCTGGTTTAGGTCCTATCTATCTGAACGCTCTCAGTTTGTACGTGTCAATGATGAATCTTCCACGCAAACCAAAGTTAGCCATGGAGTGCCACAGGGCTCAGTGCTCGGACCTATTTTGTGCACATTATATATGCTTCCGTTAGGCAATATTATAAGGAATCATTCTGTACATTTTCATTGTTATGTGGATGATACTCAACTATATTTATCAATCAAGCCTGATGAAATTAATCATCTAAATAAAATTCAAGACTGCCTCAAGGACTTAAAAACGTGGATGACCTTAAACTTTTTGATGTTAAACACGACCAAAACTGAAGTTATTGTACTTGGCCCGAAGAATCTAAGAAACAAATTATCTAAAGATATACTAACTATGGATGGCATTAATTTGGCCTCCAGTGAGACTGTAAGGAATCTTGGTGTTATATTTGATCAGGATTGATCCTTTAACGCGCACATAAAATCAATTTCAAGGACCGCCTACTTCCATCTACGTAACATTGCAAAAATCAGGCATATCTTGCCTCAAAACGATGCAGAGAAACTAGTCCATGCATTTGTTACTTCAAGGCTGGATTATTGTAACTCTTTATTATCAGGGTGTACCAAGAAGTCAGTCAAGTCGCTTCAGCTGATTCAAAATGCTGCAGCTCGTGTACTAACCAGAGTTAGGAAAAGGGACCACATTACTCCTGTTCTGGCTGCCTTACACTGGCTCCCTATAGAACACATGATAGAATTTAAAATTCTTCTTCTCGCCTACAAAGTCCTTAATGGGCAGGCGCCATCTTACCTTAAAGAACTCATTATACCCTACTGTCCTACTAGGGCATTGCGTTCTAAGAATGCAGGGTTGTTGGTTGTTCCTAGAGTCTCTAAAAGTACAATGGGAGCCAGAGCCTTTTCTTATCAAGCTCCACATTTGTGGAATCAGCTTCCAGTTTGTGTTCGGGCGGCAGACACCCTATCCGTTTTTAAGAGTGCGCTTAAGACCTTCCTTTTTGATAAAGCTTATAGTTAGGGCTGATTAGATTCAGCCCCTAGTTTTGCTGATATAGGCTTAGTTTGTCGGGGGACATCTTACTTCTTCCTTCTCTCTGTCTATACCTGTGTACTCTCATGTTCCGATTAACCCAGCTTCCCCAAATGTCTTTCTTTTTGGTGTCTATATACGCTGGGATCCGGAGTCATGGATGATCCTGCGGTCCTATCTCCTGCATCGTGAGCCCTGGATCCTGAGTCGTGGCTGTGGTCCTGGATCATAGGTCCTGGATGGATCTCCTCGTGGATTCATCTTCCTATTATACACACATGCATTTCCAAACATTTGAACTACCTATGTTGCAAATGTATTATCTTTTCAATTTACACACGGCATCTATTGAACGTCTGTCCGTCCTGGGAGAGGGATCCCTCCTCTGTTGCTCTCCCTGAGGTTTCTCCCATTTTTCCTTGTACGATGTGAGGGTCTAAGGACAGAGGGTGTCGTATTGTCATACTGATATTTTGTACAAACTGTGAAGTCCACTGAGACAAATGTAACATTTGTGATATTGGGCTATATAAATAAACATTGATTGACTACGTCTGAAAGCCACGGAGCCCCCTAGGAGACATGGAGAAGAAAAAAAAAATTATTTGAAAAAAATAATAATAATAATGTTTTGCGAGATCTCGCAAAACCTTTCATTTAGCTCAATGTACTTCCTGGTCAGTTCGGCTTACTTTGAGCTTGGCATTAAATATAAAGATATAACATCAGTGCTTGTCAATAGGCACGGGTTTCACAAATAGACTGTATATATAAAGGGTTTCACATAAGTGTAGACACCTCAAGAGAACACTTACGGCTCCTACACACGGCAGCGTGCATTGTCGCCTGCCGGCGGGGGGGGGGGGCTGAAGCTCGACCAACAACCAATCACATGAATCTCCCGCCCCAGACACACAAGCATGCGGTTTGATTGGCTAGAGCTTGCACTGGCATATGATTCGATTGGCTGACGCCTCCGTCGAGGCGGCAAAAGTAGAACATTGCTCTACTTTAGCAGCGAGCACCACGAGAGAAGCTACGCTTTGCTCCCACAATGCAGTTCGGCGAATCGTGACGTCACCCCATTCAAAGTGAATGGGCAGAAGCGTTGAAGCGGCAACGCATGCCGCCAGAGCGAGGGACATGCACGAGTTATTGACAGATTCGAATTTCGCGGATCAATAACTCATGAACATAACGTTGTAAAAATACAAACAACATGACTTTACAATCATAGCAAGGTAGACAACGAGCTGCAGAGTCGTTTTTTATCAGAACAGTTCGATACGCGCCGTCATCCGAGCTAAACATCAATAATTGGTCACAATCTGCAGCTGGAGGAGGGAGAGGAGTGCTTAGGGACCGTCTACAAACTGCAACGGGGTTTTTTGTTCAACATTTTTTTTTTTTCTTCTCCATGTCCCCTAGGGGGGCCATAGAAAGCAGAGGTCTAGGGCAAATATCCATCCATCCATCCATCCATCTTCTCCCGCTTATCCGTGGTCGGGTCGCGGGGGTAGCAGTTCCAGCAAAGAGCCCCAAACTTTCTTTTCCCTGGCCACATCAACCAGCTCTGACTGGGGGATCCCAAGGCGCTCCCAGGCCAGCGAAGAGATATAATCCCTCCACCCTCCTTTCGAGTACCTTAGAGTAAACTTTCCCGGGGAGGCTGAGTAGTGTGATGCCTCTGTAATTGTAACTGATCCCCCTTTTTGAAAAGGGGAACCACCACCCCGGTATGCCACTCCTTCGGTACTGTTCAAACTACGTCTGAAAGCAGAGGTCTAGGGCAAATAATTGAAAGCAAATATTCAACAATTACACCAATTGTATTGTATATTATATTCTTTGCAAGCTCTTGCGGGCCACATCAAATGAAGTCGTGGGCCGGATTTGGCCCGCCGGCCTTGAATTTGACACCCCTGCTCTACTGTGACATGTCTCCATGCTTTAATGTTCAAAAAGCTCTTTATTGTTCTGCCTGTGCTGCAGCACCTCTTTTCACCTTCTGTCTGAAACCAGAGCCCAGTCTGCTCTGATTGGTTAGCTGTTCTATTGGAATAACTGGCATCGCCTTTTTCTGTTTATCCCATTAGTACTTGTTCAGAGTTTTGTGAAGTGTCCTACATAACCAGCATATTGTTACTTAAAATAACTAACACATTATGGCATCCCTTAACTTCATAATGACTTTGTTTTCTTAAACCCAAGGCATACACTGCAGCAGCATAAGTGGAATTTCTCAACAACCAAAAAATGGCTCGATCAGCACGTGGTAAGTAAAGTAGTCACTAGCTTGCATGACATGATCTGATATGAAGTTGGCAATGACAAAAAAGAATGAAGGCAGCAGACCAAACATTATTATAACACAGTTCTGGGAGTGTGTTATTAAGACCTCCAAAAGCATCAGTCCTGCAAGCTGCCTTGCCTGACAATGTTCAACACTTGTTGTGTATGACATGAAACTAACTGTGTACAAAAAGTGCCATTCAATTATTTACTAGTAAACTGTGCAATACTGAATACTCGCTGTTGGAGGGCCTAATAACCAACTCCTATTCCCCACTAGTTGGTTTGGAAAGGCAGTTTCAAGTGGTTTAGGGATGTCTCTATTTGGAATGTAGCCTGTGTGTTGCAATCCAAACTTCTCTGAAATGTTTCCACATAGCCAGCCGAATGAACATAATTGCATGTGAGTCGTTCTATGTGTGTGACCCTCTGGCTAGCTAATGTTGCTGCTATTGTTTGCACTGTTATTGCTGTTACTGCTTTTGGCTGCTAACTAGATGGTCTTTTTTTATGGTTTTTTTCTCATTGTTTTACAGCATCGGAACTCAGGATTGCAATATTTGGAAAAAATCCAAATGAAAAGACAACACTAAGTAACTTCATTTCTGGAAAAAAAGACAGTTCTTCAAAAATGTCAAAGCAATTAAATGTCCAAGGAGAAGGGAGCAAAAAACCTTTCAAAGTTCTGAAAACTACAGACGTCAAATGTTTTGCTACTGTTAGCGAACCCTTCTGATTTTACTGAGCAGGATAGGCAACAAATCAAGTTCTTCATGAACTTCTTTGGACCAGATGCTTTTAAATACGCAATGGTCATCATAACACAAAAGTATGGGCTAGGTAATCCTTCTGTTAATCAACTCATCCAAGACTGTGAACAAAGGCAACATATAATGGACTTTGATGAAGATGATTTTCCTGAGTATGATCACCAAGAACTGATGGAGAAAATGGAGAACATAGTGGATGAAAACAGGGGACAATATTTAGCCTAAACTGAAGACACAGGTCACATGGGAGCACCTGAATGCACACGAAACCACCTCTAAACCTGGTTTTGTGTGGGAGACATGGAGGCTGGAAGACTTCAGCATCCAATGCTCTTCTGGGAGAAAGAAAGTTTGGTCCACATGTTAAATCATCAGAGTGTGTTAAAAGGCAGGGAGAGGTTTGTGGACGTAGGGTTACCTTGGTGGAGCTGCCTGCCTTGTCTGGAAAACCTCAGGAGGCAAGAAAGAAAGAAGCATTGGAGAGCATCTCCCTCTGTGATCCTGTGGGCGTCCATTGCTTTGTCCTGGTCCTGCCTTTAGAACCCCCAAATGAGGAAGACAAGAAAGAGCTAGAGACCATCCGAAACACGTTCAGCTATAGGATCAATGATTTGACCATGATTCTTTTCCTTTCTGATGCAAATCATAATAATGTTAGGAGGTTTGTAAATGAAAACAGAGACATCCAACAACTCTGACCTTTGGTGGGAAATATACTTTCTGCAACATTAAGAACAAGCAGTCAGTGTCTGAGGTTTTACTTCCTTTAGAAAATATGAGAGTTGTTGGATCTAGTGGCTTCACAAAAGGGATGCTTCGTAAGCTTGTAAGAAGTGCAACAAATGCGGAGCAAAATAAAAGTCCCAGTAACTTTCAAAGGATGACTCCGAATAGAGCATCTGTTGCAATAGGGACACGTAGAGAATATCTCAAGCAGGTTCAGGAGAAACAGCCTCCCAAGCCTCCAATTGTGCCGCGTAAACACTCTGTTACGAGGGGGCCTCGTACAGACTGTCTCAGGATGATGCTGATTGGGAAAACTGGCTGTGGAAAAAAGTGCCACTGAGAACACTATTTTGGGCAAAGAATGCTTTACTTCGAAGATTGCTCAAAATGAAGTTCAACGTGAGTTTGTGAAATGCATCAGAATGTTGGCTCCTGGACCTCATCTGTTCTTACTGGTGCTGCGGATCGGCCGATTTACACAAGAGGAAAAGGACACTGTGGAACTGATCAAGGAGTTTTTTGGCAAGCAAGCAGAAGATTTCATCATTGTTTTATTCACCAGAGGTGATGAACTTGAAGACCAGAGAATTGAGAGTTACATACAAGAAGATGAAGATAACTCCTTAACAAGACTGATAACCGAATGCAGAGGAAGATACCATGTCTTCAATAACAAAGATCGACAGAATCGTACTCAAGTCAGCCAACTCCTGACCAAAGTTGAGTCAATGATAAGGAAAAATTGTGAGGGCTACTACACCTCAGATTTGTGGGAAATGCAAGATGCCAAGAAGAAATGCCAGAAAAGGAAAAATCGAAACTGGATCAAGAAATTGAGAGAGCCAAAGAAAAGGAGATAGAGATGGAGCAGAAGAAGAGGACGTTCGAAAGGGAAAGGAGAGAAGAGCAGGAAAGGAGCAAGAAAATACAAGAGGAATTCAAAAAACTAAGGAAGTAAAAGCTTAAATCTCTGGAAAAAAAAGATCTCAAAGTCTACAAAGAAAATATTGCCCGAGAGGAAGAAAACAAGGACGGACAATATCAGGAAGGTGATATAATCAGAAGTGAATATGAGGACATTGAGGAAAAATGAAGACAAGAAATAATGAAGAAAAATTAAGACAAAACATTCAGAAAGGTGCTTGACGACAAGAAAGAAAAGGAAATGGAGGATCTGAAGCAGCAACAATACATAAATGACGTGATGATTATGCTGCTTAGTAGGAACAAAGTTTACGGGAGAGACCTAAAGAAATTGAAGAAAAAACAAGAAGAATAAATGAATGAGTTGAAGTTGAAACATTTGTTGCACAACAGAGAACATAAACAAATCAGTGACCTAGAGAAAATACATGAAAGGCAATTAAATAACTGGATAGAGGAACATTTCAAGAAAGCAGTCGAAGATAAGGGATGTATCATTTTATGAGATGTTTTTGCAATGCTCCTCCATTGGCATACCTGGCACCCCCCGCCATCCACCCTCGACACCTCCATTCATATATCCATCCATATATAACTGCACTGCTTCAGTCACCCGTGGTGTCCCCAATGGCTCTTTACTTGGTCCCCGGCTTTTTTTTTTTTTCATTACTGCCTCTTGGAAAGATTCTTAATCACAATAATCTTGTGTTTCA
The DNA here is from genome assembly GCA_902827135.1 of Harpagifer antarcticus. NCBI lineage: Eukaryota > Metazoa > Chordata > Actinopteri > Perciformes > Harpagiferidae > Harpagifer > Harpagifer antarcticus. The sequence goes on from CADEHL010000622.1 coordinate 3,809,743, forward strand.
TTTTCATGTTGATGACAGCCAGCTTTACCTCTCCACACAAACTATTTCAGCAGTGACACAGTCCAGCCTCACCACCTGACAATAAAACATGGATAAAAAACATTTTTTTCAAACTAAACTGCAACAAATCTGAAATTCTTCACCATCGGCCCAAACTCACTTACTCTACCAAAGATGTTCTACTTAATATCAAGAGCTCTATTCTAAAAACCTGTACTCATGTCTGTAACCCTTGCATTGCTCTAGACCCCACTCTCTCCATAATTTGCGCTTTTACCACAACATGAAAACTGCCTTCTTCCACTCAAGCAACATTGCCCTTATCCAACCCTTTATGTCCTTCACAGCTGAAACATTCATTACATCCAGACTTGATGCAACAGCATTCGATGTTTTACCTGCTTAAATTCTAAAAAAAACTAAATGATATCCAAATCTCTACTGCCTGTATTCTCAGTTCCATCCGCTGTTCTTTTCCCCTATCCTCCATGACCTCCACTGGCTGCCGATCATACAGGATTGACTCTAAAATATTACTCACAGCAAAGCCATCAACAACCTTGCCTGTGGCTAAAGATTGATGCATCAAGATCACATAAATGTTTTTGTTACACTAGGAATGTCTATTTTTTACACAATAATTACAGTTAGCAAATATCCAAGCTCACATAGTAAATATGTTTGTGTTATTCTTTTGTTCAGTCATGTTTATAATAACAGACAGTACTTACTGCTTACACTTCAATATATGAAAGTATACATCCCTTATTTAGTCATTTATAATGTGGATTCTCCGCACAATGTGTTTTTTTATTGATTATGTTGCGTTGTTTTTGTGCTATTTTGTTTTTTGATTTGTGTTTTGTGTACGGCGATTTTGAGAGTGTCTTTATAAATAAAATGTATTATTATTATTATTATTATTATTAATATGCAAATATACTGTTTGTTACCTGTACACACTTTAAGATCAGGGAAAATGTTTCATAAATGTTTGAATTGTAACATTTGCATAAGCATGTTAAACAAAGTACTATGATGTTGTTCGGGTTTTACTACACATTTTGAAAATGAGGGTAATGAATAGTTACTAATGTGTTGTACATAAATGTGGCAGAGCTTGTAGCTTACTTGTTGAACAATTGGATTACGTTTGCTGCACTTATTTTTTAATATCCGCTCCCACTGTTGCCTATTTTTTGGTTAAAAACACAGGGTTTTTTTTAGGTGTCATATTTCATTATAAAGGTTTATTGTCTTTAAGTGCGTGCCTGGTATATAAACATACTGCCATACTCAAGTGTCTTCTGTTTCCTTACTTACACTCATAGCTGTGAAGTGCAGTGGACTTGTTTGTAACACCAACCTTTTGACATGTGGATTCTACACTTTTATGTTAAAGATCACTAACAACTGACTGAATCTTTTTTATATAAAATGTCTGTGATTGTATACATAGTGTGTGTGGAGAGATGAAAAGATTGAGTATTACGAATGTCTTTTTTTCAGCCTGTCCTCCTACAAAAATCGACCATATAGGTCGATTGTTCAGCAGCTTATTACGACCCAGAGTCACGTTTTAAAGCGTAGCACCTCTAGTGGTCGTGTAAGAAACAACATGCTCCCGTTAATTGCAAACGCTCCGGAGATTATTTTATTCACAAATAACCCTCTCTGTAAAATCCTAAATTGTAGGATAGTTTGGCCATTAAAATGCTTTTTGATTAGATTTCTAGCGAGAAGTGTATATTGTACTTTTATAATCTACGTCCAGTGGATGTGTAGGATCTATAGTTTGATAGATATTACGAAGATGATTTGAGGTCTCGCCAGGAGAACGTGTATATGCGGAAGTATTCCCCTCACTGTCAAATGATTACACAGTGATATCTGCATTACTCATCCACTAAAAAACATCAGTTTATCCTTGTAAATTACACAATATTGATTGGTTTAAATTGTGTACAATGCTTTTATGTTTTTAACCTTCGATTCGGAGAAACTAATCGTTTAGACAGTTTCCGATATCGTTTGGGACTACAACATCCACCTTGCTTTACAAACCCCGTGATGAGTCCTCAAGCTCTGTGATTGGATGTTGGAGTGGCAGTGTGACAAGGTTACGCCGAGCACCAAACAGCTCTTTGAAATGGAATCGAACCATGACAGACTATCCAAACTGGACTTGGACGGGTCCAGGCCAACCCCACCCCCCCAGAACTACACATGCTGGCTATTGTGTGTTTCGCAAAATGTTCTATGGCACGTCTCTACTGGGAATTGTCGTTTTAAAAGACGTTTTTGTATTTACCATAATTAGAAGTTACCAGTATTAAACTGTGTACACCCCTGGAGGTTTAGGGGTTACGAAACACAGTGGTGTTATCACATTTAAAACATATAATTCATAAATGGGTGAAAATTGCTTGTGTCCATAATGGGCAGCATTAATATATACCCACATGACAGCTAATGTCAGACGAGCTTTATTTAACAGATGGTCTTATGTCTGTGACCCCTCCTGTTGTTAATTGATAAGCCTGAAACATGCACTTGTCAAGGTTCAGAGGCAAATGTTGCAAATATGGCAGTAGCCATCGATCATCTTATGATAAGATAAGTGTTATGATCTCTGTAAGATTGCGGAAAAGGTAGGACCCAAAAGCAGACTACAAAAACGAAAAAAGTTTTAGAAACAAAAAGCGAGCTTTATTTAAAAGCTGATAACAAAACATGGCATGAAAAAAAACAGTAGCTCAGGAAAACAATAACACAAAAACTGACCGTTAAAAACATGGAGGAAGACCGGAGAGAAAAACATGAAACGTGACGTGAAGGAAGGACAAACAAACAATGAACCAACTGAGGTTACCTACTGTAACCCCAGCTTCTATGAGTAAATGGCGTAGCCCTCTAAGGCTATCGCTATTGGGTAATCCCCTGCGCACCCGCGCAGCACTGAAACACTTGTAGTCCACGCCCACCCGCAAGGTGGGCCCCACCCTCGGGCTCCCTTCCGGTATAAATAGGAAGGAGACCCGACAATCTGCTCCCATACAACATAACTTTTCTTCAGCTATTCGTAGAGCCAGTGGGGCCGAGCACTCAGAGGGCTGCGCCATTTACTCATAGAAGCTGGGGATACAGTAGGTAACCTCAGTTCTATTTCGTATATGGCTTCGCCCTCTAAGGCTATCGCTATTGGGTTAAGGGCGAAGCATGATGTAGTCTGCGCCCCACTGGGTCTGCTCGGTACTAGAAAAACAGATACACCTGCTCAGATAATAACCCATGCCTATTGCGCCATGCGTAATGGCGCATCGCCGTCCCTGGAATATAGCATAACATTAATATTTTCCATGAGGGGACGAAGGCTGGGAACAATACATACCTGCCACTGTGGAAAAGTAGAGGTCATACTTTGCCCAGTGACAAAAAGAGGGGGAACAGCAGCTCTCTGCGTGCAGACAGGCAGGAGAGCGCACGGCTGGATCCCTGAAGTCACTCACTCTGACCAGGCACTCCGTACAAAATGTGTCAGAGGAAAAAAAGGAAACATCCCTCTCATAAGATGGAAAAAGGGCCGCACTCCGCGTGCCGAGAGGCAGGAGAGAGGCGCACAGCTGGGTCCCTGACGTCACTCACTCCGACAGGACACCCAGTACAGAGTGTGTCAGAGAGGAATGGGAGACATCCCTCAAATGTCTTCCACTGACATTCCTCCGTGCAAAGCGGTGGAGTGCGCATTGATGTTCTCCGGGGGATCCACCCCAGAGGAGACATACAGGACTGTCTCAGAAAATTAGAATATTGTGATAAAGTTCTTTATTTTCTGTAATGCAATTAAAAAAACAAAAATGTCATACATTCTGGATTCATTACAAATCAACTGAAATATTGCAAGCCTTTTATTATTTTAATATTGCTGATTATGGCATACAGCTTAAGAAAACTCAAAAATCCTATTTCAAAAAATTAGAATAGTTCCTCAGACCAAGTAAAAAAAAAAGATTTATAACAGCAAAACACAATCAAACATTTGAAAATGTCCATTAATGCACTCAGTACTTGGTTGGGAATCCTTTTGCACGGATTACTGCATCAATGCGGCGTGGCATGGAGGCAATCAGCCTGTGGCATTGCTGAGGTGTTATGGATGCCCAGGATGCTTCAATAGCGGCCTTTAGCTCATTAGCATTGTTGGGTCTGGTGTCTTTCAGCTTCTTCTTCACAATACCCCACATATTCTCTATGGGGTTCAGGTCAGGGGAATTTGCAGGCCAATCGAGGACAGTAATGCCATGGTCAGTACACCAGTTACTGGTGGTTTTGGCACTGTGGGCAGGTGCCAGATCATGCTGGAAAATGAATTCCTCATCTCCATAGAGCTTTTCAGCAGACGGAAGCATGTAGTGCTCTAAAATCTCTTGGTACACAGCTGCATTTACTCTGGGCTTGATGAAACACAGTGGACCAACACCAGCAGCTGACATGGCTCCCCAAACCATCGCTGACTGTGGGAACTTCACACTGGATTTCAAGCAACTTGGATTTTGCTCCTCTCCAGCCTTTCTCCAGACTCTGGCGCCTTGACTTCCAAATGAAATACAAAACTTGCTTTCGTCTGAAAAGAGGACTTTGGACCACTGTGCAACTGTCCAGTGCTTCTTTTCCTTAGCCCAAGTCAGACGCCTCTTCCGTTGTCTTGAGTTCAGAAGTGGCTTGACCATGGGAATACGGCTATTGTAGCCCATTTCCCGGACACGTCTGTGAACAGTGACTTTTGATACCTGGACTCCAGCTTCAGTCCACTGTCTTTGAAGCTCCCCCAAATTCTGGAAGCGACTCTTCTTCACAATGCTGTTAAGGCTGCGGTCATCTCTCTTGGTTGTGCAGCGTTTCCTGCCACATTTCCCCCTTCCAACAGACTTTTTGTGGATGTGCTTTGAAACTGCACTCTGTGAACAGCTTGCTCTTTGAGAAATTTCTTTTTGTGTCTTACCCTCCTGATGGAGGGTGTCAATGACGGTCCTCTGGACAGCAGTCAGATCAGCAGTCTTCCCCATACTTGTGATTTAGTTTACTGAACCAAGCTGAGTGTTTTTCAAGGCTCAGGAAACCCTTGCAGGTGTTTCGAGTTAATTAGACGATTCAAGTGATTCGTTGAACACCCTACTAGTATACTTTTTCATGATATTCTAATATTTAGAGATAGGATATTTGAGTTTTCTTAAGCTGTATGCCATAATCAGCAATATTAAAATAATAAAAGGCTTGCAATATTTCAGTTGATTTGTAATGAATCCAGAATGTATGACATTTTTGTTTTTTTAATTGCATTACAGAAAATAAAGAACTTTATCACAATATTCTAATTTTCTGAGACAGTCCTGTATGCCTGTGACACAGCTTCACACAGCCAGTGTGACAGCTGTTGTGCAGACAGAGGCTGCCCTAACGAGCGCTCTCTATAATGCACAAACAGGCGCTGAGAACGGCGCAAGGCAGCCGTGCGCGCCACTAGCAGGACAGTGCGCGCACAGGACAGAGGAGATGAGACGCGGCTTCTTCCTCCGACCTGTGTGGAGGGGGGAATAAGCCATCCAAGGTGATCACTCTCGACTCTAAAGAGCTTGTGATGACCTTTGGCATAAAAGCCGGGTTAGGGCGTAAAACAGCTGAACTGCCATCTCCTTGGATCCGGAGGCATGACGGAGCCACAGAGAGAGCAGACAAATCAATCACCCTTTTCTCTGATAGAGCCAAAAGTAATACTACTTTGGCTGACAACAGTTTAACGATTGTCTGAGAGGGAAGAGGACAGCTCTTCTTCCAATTTATTATGAAACCCAGGCTTTGACAGATGCGATACGAATGTAACGTCTGTAAAGCGACTTCCTCCCTGGAGCGAGCCAGCAAATAGCAGGTCGTCCAGAGGAAACCACACTCTCATCCCTCCTCTGTGTAGTGGCTCCAGCCTTCTCTACACAAAAATGCAAGGAGCCAGGAAATATACGAACGGCAAACGATTGTCTGGTCTGATATTCCCTGAAATGAGAAGACTCAGGAATTTCCTGTGTTTTGGGATGATGGGTATGTGGAAGTATGCATCCTTCAGGTGGAAGTGAACCAGTCGTCCTGGTGAACACATTCCAGCACCTGTTTGATCGTCAGCATGTGGAATACTTACAGATCGAGGATGTCTCATTGCCCCAGTCTTTTTCGGGATTAGAAAAATAACGGGAGTAAAAACCCCTGTATCCCATTGAACTGTGGGGGGGGGGGGGGGGGGAGAGGCGAACTGCAGGGCGTATCCTCTGCTGATCAGCCTGCTCATCCATCTGTCCATCAGACACAGGCGCTGCCACAGAAAAACTCTGAGAGCGGGCGCACGTGTTCGAGATGTGTTTTTGGTCGTCATGGTGACGAACCACGCCAGAGCCCCTGCCGCCGCTGCCGTGAAGCAACCCAAGGTGTGCTTGGACCGAAAGGGCTGTGCGGGGGCCTCCACACGCTGCGTTTCACTCCGGCTGTCATCATGAGGCATGTACACGCTCAGGGGATGAGTGGAGGTGTGTGCAGTGCTGTCCACATGAGGCGTTATTACATTACATTGCATTTAGCTGACGCTTTTATCCAAAGCGACTTACAATAAGTACAATCGACCAGGAAGACACAACCTTGAAGAAAACAGAATCATATAAGTACATCAGGTTTCATAGAGCCAAAAATGTCAAGTGCTACTCAACTGGCTATAGATAAGCCAGTCCTTTATTAGTATGTAAGTGCTCTGTTAGCAGTTCATTGTTAGTAATTCTATCGCTCGAAGTGGAGTCGAAAGAGATGAGTTTTCAGTCTGCGCCGGAAGGTGTGTAAGCTTGCTGCTGTCCTGATGTCAATGGGGAGCTCATTCCACAATTTTGGAGCCAGGATAGCACACCCACATGTTTTTGCTGATGGGAACTTGGGTCTCCCTCGCAGCGAGGGTGCAGCGAGTCGTTTGGCTGATGCAGAGCGTAGTGCACGAGCTGGGGTGTACAGTTTAACCATGTCCTGGATGTAGGAAGGGCCAGATCCATTCGCAGCATGGTACGCAAGTACCATTGTCTTGAAAATGGATTCTAGCAGTTACCAGAAGCCAGTGAAGGGAGAGGAGGAGCGGAGTGGTGTGGGAACATTTAGGAAGGTTGAAGACCAGACGAGCCGCTGCATTCTGGATGAGCTGCAGAGGTCGGATGGCACATGCAGGTAGACAAGCCAGGAGGGAGTTGCAGTAGTCTAGGCGTGAGTTGACGAGAGTTTGGACCAGAACCTGCGTGGCTTTCTGGGTCAGCGTGGGACGTATCTTCCTGATGTTGTAAAGCGTGTATCTGCAGCAACGGGTTGTAGCAGCGATGTTTACAGTGAAGGACAGGTTGTTATCTAGGGTCACACCCAGATTCCTTGCAGTCTGAGTCGGGGAAACAACAGAGGTGCCGATGTTGATCATCAGGTCAAGAGTGGGACAATCTTTTCCCGGAAGGAAAAGCAGTTCAGTCTTGTCAAGGTTGAGCTTGAGGTGATGAGCAGACATCCACTGGGAGATGTCAGCTAGACAAGCAGAGATGCGTGCGACGACCTGGGTCTCTGAGCGGGGAAAGGACAGAATTAATTGGGTGTCGTCAGCGTAGCAGTGGTATGAAAAACCATGCGGGCTAATGACTGATCCGAGCGAGTTTGTGTACAGGGAGAAGAGGAGGGGACCAAGAACAGAGCCCTGAGGGACCCCTGTAGTTAATTGACAAGGGTCGTACTCGGACCCTCTCCAAGTTACCCTGTAGGTACGGTCTTTGAGGTATGAGGTGAGGAGGGAAAGTGCAGAGCCTGAAACTCCAAGTTCTTGGAGAGTGCGAAGGAGGATCTGATGGTTCACCGTGTCGAATGCAGCAGACAGGTCCAACAGGATGATGACAGAGGAGAGGGATGCTGCTTTGGTAGTGTGCAGTTCCTCAGTGACAGCAATGAGAGCAGTTTCTGTGGAGTGACCTGCCTTGAAACCTGACTGGTGCGGATCCAGAAGGTTGGTCTGATGGAGATAACAGGAGACTTGTTTAAAGACAGCGCGTTCAAGTGTTTTAGATAGGAACGGGAGGAGAGAGACAGGCCTGTAGTTTATAACATCAGACGGGTTGAGAGGGTTTACTCTTGCCTCCTTAAGACTATTTGGAAAGTGACCATAAGTTAGAGAAGTGTTGATGAAATGGGCGCGAAAATATAATAATAATAATAATAGATTTAATTTGTTAGCGCTTTTACAGGTGCTCAAAGACGCTTTACAGATATAGTGAAGGGAAAAGGAAGGAACAACAAATAAATATATAGTAAAGTTAAAGTCAAATAATACAAAAGCAATCACACATTAAAAGCCAGATTGAAGAGGTGAGTTTTTGTAAGTTTTTTTAAGGTGGTGAGGTCAGTGCAGTCTCTGATGGGTTGGGGGAGTGAGTTCCAGAGGGAGGGGGCAGCGACGGAGAATGCTCTGTCCCCCCAGGTCCGGTGAGTGGTGCGGGTGGGTATGGATAGGAGGTTGGCTTCTGATGAGTGGAGGCAGCGGGAAGGGGCGTGGTGGTGTAGCAGGTCTGTGAGGTAGGGAGGGGCCTGATTGTTGAGGGCTTTGTGAGTAATGAGGAGGACTTTGAAGTTGATTCTTTGACGGACGGGGAGCCAGTGGAGAGTGCAGTGTCGGTGATGTTGAGTGATGATTCGAGGAGGGACAGCAGGATGGCGTGGTTGATGGTGTCGAATGCTGCGGTGAGGTCGAGGAGGATGAGGATGTTAAGGTTGCCGGAGTCAGAGGAGAGGAGGAGGTCGTTTGTGATTTTGAGAAGAGCTGTTTCGGTGCTGTGTTTTGATAGGAAACCGGATTGAAATGGCTCAAAGAGATCATTGGAGCTGAGGTGGGCTTTAAGTTGTGAGGCAACGACACGTTCAAGTATTTTTGACAGAAAGGGGAGATTTGAGATGGGCCGGAAGTTGGACATGATGTCAAGTGTGAGTCCAGGTCTTTTGAGAATGGGTGTGACAGCAGCCAGTTAGAGAGAGGGGGGAACTGATCCAGATCTGAGGGAGGAGTTAATGATGGTGGCGATGAGTTGGGAGATGGCAGGGAGGCTCTCTTTAACAAATTTGGAGGGCATTGGGTCAAGTGTGCAGGTGGAGTTAATTCCAGTCATGAAGTCGGACAGTTGCATGGGGGTCACAGGGGAGAAGTGGGACGGGGGCTGTGAGGTGAAGTGGGGGGAGCCAGGAGGGGAGGTGGGGGGTGCTGATGAGGGTGTCAGATTGCTGTAAATGTTGCTGATTTTGGTGTGGAAAAACGAGAGGAAGGAGTTGCACCGTTCGGTGGTGAAGGATGAGGTGGCGTTGTCACAGGGTTTGAGAAGTTTGCTGATGGTGGAGAACAGACGCTTGGGGTTGCTGGAGCCAGACTGAATGAGTTGTGAGTAGTAATTAGACCGGGCTGCTTTGAGTGCCTTACTGTACTGCTGGAGATAGTCTTTGTAGATTTGAAGATGGACTGTTAGTGTGGTTTTCTTGTGTTGGCGTTCAAGTTGACGTTTCCTTGATTTCATTTGGCGGAGTTCGGGGGTATACCAGGGGGCGGAGTGTATGAAAGAGAAATGTTTTGTTTTTGTGGGGGCCAGTTCATTGAGACAGACGGAGAGGGTGCTGTTATAATAGTCCACAAGTTCAGATGGGTTTTCAGAAAGTGGGGGCGGGGGAGACAGACATCTTGCAGGTAATGGAGGCAGTGATTGCTGAAGGTGAGATGGATTTGAGATTTCTGTAGGTTATTGTGCGTTTTTGCTTTTGGGCGGGGATGGGGATGTTGATGTCCATGATGATGGCCAGGTGATCAGAGATGTGGAGATTGAGGCTGGACAGATGATGGATGGTGAGACCAGTGGAGCAGACCAAGTCCAAGATGTGACCACGGCTGTGTGTTGGGAAGTTGATGTGTTGAGAGAAGTTGCAGCAGTGAAGGGTTTCCTTAAATTTAGAGGCATATTTGCAGGTCGGGTCGTCAACATGAATGTTAAAATCACCTAAGAGGAGAACAGATGGGGATATGGCAGAAAGCTGAGTGAGAATGTCAGAGAGGTCGGAGACAAAGGAGGAGTTTGGCTTCGGGGGACGGTAGATGATGGCTGTGACCAGGGGAGTGGGACCAGAGAGTTTAAAGATCAGGTGTTCAAATGAAGAAACATCAGGGATTTATTTCCTTTCTGATAATAGCAGCTATACCACCACCCCGCCCTTGTGGGCGAGGTTTGTCAATGTATGTGAATCCTGCTGGTGTGATTTGATTTAAAGAAAAATATTCCAGGGGTTTTTGCCATGTTTCGGTCAGATACAGAAAGTCCAGGTTATTGTCTTTAATGAATCCATTTAGAATGTGGCTTTTATTGTGGATGGAGCGTGTGTTGAGCAGGCCTGCTCTGAGGTGACGTTGCATTGGGGGGGGTGTGTGGACCGGGGGAGTGGAAGGAGATTGGTGAGATTCACGTGTTGTTTGTTGTGATGGCGTAGTGTGGGCGTGTGACAGGACCGAATGGACGGGATGGAGTGTGGAGACGTGGAATGAAATAAAAACTTACGGCCAGAGCCTCTGTGTGGAGGACGGCGTTTGTGGAGTATTTCATTATCTGCGAGGATGTCCATGCAGTCCGGACGCAGGCGGTTATTAAAGGAGTGGAGATCTGACAGGGAGTAGAGCAGCGGCATGATCCGGTGAAGTGGCGCTAGCACGGAGCTAGCTAATGCTGGGGACCCGGGCAGCAGAGACCAGGAGCCGGATGACCGTGGAAGAGCCAGATAAAATGAGAATTATAATCCACAGCATATCAGGAGAATAATTCCAGTTGTTTCCAGAGGAAAATCGTAGGAGGTACTGACAGCCTGGTGCAGAGTGGGAGCCGGGTGACCAGCCTACTAGCTGGTTAGCTAGCTTGATAGCCACCGGCTGTAGGCGGCAGGGAGAGACGATGTCAGCTGGGAAGCCGGCTGATCGCAGCGGGATGGGAAGACCCACACAAGCCGCGGAGTTAGGGTGGAGTTAGGGTGGTGTTGGGGTGGAGTTGCGATGGAGACAGAAATGTTAGCTCAACAGACTTCAGGGAGCCGAGGAGCATCTAGGTAGCAGCCTGCTAGGTCCGATAATGCTAGCTAGCTAGCGGGCTAGGGACCGGTGAGCAGGAAAGAGCCAGCAGGTGGGAGATGACAACACAAATATCTGTGTCGATTCGATATAGAGATGCTGCTATTTTTGCTGATGACTGACGTTTCAAAAGTAGAGAGCAAGACAGGAGAGGTTCTGATCTGGACTAAAGAACAATATTTGGGGCGGAGGAGCGGCGAACAAACAACGCCAGCACCCTCGGCGACCCGGGAAAAAAAAAAGTTTTTATTAATTTGTATACAGGGTACTTATTATATGTTGTAGTTTGGATTCCTAAAGCTTTTAGTCTACCATCCCATCATTCAAGGGTGGTTTTCACTATAAGTAATTTTTATTTTTTGGACGGACACAATAATTTACATTTTTTTACTGTGTTCAATCTGAATTTACTTTAAAATAAAAAGGGATATTTCAAAAGAATCAGATTTATATATCAACATATTTTTTAGATTTCGGAAAGTGACTCAAGGTTAATGGCAAATAGTAAACAACACAGGACAACCTTAGCTAACCAACTTAGTAGAGGAACAAATTAAACGTTTAACAAACATTTTGTACTGAAGACGGCTGGTTATAAACGTCAGAGCAGTGGATGCCTCAGGATGGTGCTCATTGGGAAGACTGGTTGTGGAAAGAGCGCAGCAGCAAACACTATTCTGGGCAGAGAATGCTTCAAATCTAAAGCCTGCGCAAAGTCAGTGACCGAGTTTTGCCAAAAAGAAACCGGAGAGATTGATGGACGGCCTGTTGTAATAGTCAACACCCCCGGCTTGTATGACACAACTCTGACCAACGAAAAAGTTCAACTGGAGCTTGTGAAATGCATCAGCATGTTGTCTCCTGGACCTCATGTGTTCTTACTGGTGCTGCAGATTGGCCGATTTACACAGGAAGAGAAAGATACTGTGCATCTGATCAAAGAGATATTTGGCGAGAAGTCAGGAGACTACATCATCGTTCTATTCACCAGAGGAGATGAACTGAATGTCCAAACAATTGAGAGTTACATAGAAGACGACAACGAATAAGAGTTAATAAAACTCATAACTGAATGTGGAGGAAGATACCTGGTCTTCAATAACAACGATCAGAAGAATTGTACCCAAGTGAGCAAGCTTCTGACCCAAGTTGAGTCAATGATAAGCAACAATGGTGATGGATGCTACACCTCTGAGATGTTCCAAGAAGCTGAGGCCGCCATACAAATGGAAGTGGAGAGGATCCTGCAAAGGAAGGAAGGTGAGATAGAGAGAGAGATAATGGACTTTGAAGATAAACATAAAAAAGAAATGCAAGCAAAGAAGAGACAACTGGCAGAACAAATATCCAAAACGGAATGAGAAACAGACTTGAAAACCAGTCTATTCAAGATGAAGGAGGAGTTCATTAAGGAGCAGCAGGAAAAGAGGAAGAAAAAACAAGAGAAGAGAAAAGAAGAGGAAAAAATAGAAAATGTCTGGACCAAATTCAACAAATAGATCTGGAACAAACTCTTGAAGCCCTGCAAATTAACATACAAAATGGAACAGAAAAACAGCCAACTGCTGACACAAAGCGGACGCAGAACAGAGAAAAGATTAAACGAGAGAAAGAGACATTGGAGAAGGAACCTAAGGAAAAATGGGAGAAACAATATCTTGAAGAACAACAGAGACGAGTTGAGGAGGAAAAACAACTTAAAAATTGAGAGGAATATGAAAAAGAAAGACTGGAATATGACAAGAAAAGAAAAGCAGATCTAATTAGAAAAGAACAAATGGAGAAAGAATTGAGTGAACAACATGAAACACCTTTGAAAAATCAGGCAGCAATCCAGAAAAGACACGAGGAAGAGGCCAGAAAGCAAGCTGAAGAATTCAACGAATTCCAACTCAGAAACACCGACGATTTTGCAGCTCAGATCAAAAAACATGACAAGGAAATGGAGGACCTGAACGACAAGCAACAGAAACACAACGACTCGATAGTACAACAGCTATGCAAAAACAAACCGTATCAGAAAGATTTTGAGAGACTGAAGAAAAGACAAGAACGAGAAATGAATGGACTGACAGTGACACTATGTCCAGCAGAAGATATGGACAAAGTAATCCATGATCATAACATCAAGAAAAAAATACCTGGATACGAGAACATGTCAAAAAGGCCAGAGGCAGGTGTGTCATTGTGTAAGCCCTTGTTATTTTCCCTAGCCCAATCTTCCATGGCAAAGCAGCGAAGCCTATGCGGAAGTGTCAAAAACGGAATGTCCGAACGTGTATCGAACAGCCACTTGAGGAAGGCTCGTAAAGGAAGTCATTTCCATGGACCCCAACCCCCACCAATTGTGTTGAGTTTTGTGTTTATAGCTTGTACTTTTTTTCCCTTAAAAGGCAGCAGCAACGTTTCAAACTGCGTTGTATCAATTATAAACACGACTCCTGACTATTCCCTGTGTTTGCTCTATATCTGTTGTAAATTTTTGTCTTTTATTGTGATTATAAGTGTTTTTTATTGCATGTACAGCACTTTGGCTCGACCAAAAATCGCTTTTAAATGTGCTATATAAATAAAGCTTGATTTGATTTGATTTGATAAACATTTCTTTTTCAAACCACCAGCACTTACAAGGGTTTGGGTTATTTTAAGCAAATATATCCATATGTACTTGTTGTTCTAAATGTGTATCTTTGGTAAATGGAACTTATTGTAAGTCCCTTTGGTAAAAGTGTAAGCTATAAAAATGTTAAGTAATTTAAAGGGGACCTATCATGCAAAATGCTCTTTTTGATGTATTTTATACATAAACGTGTCCCCGGTGAGTCAGGGAACTCACAAAGTGAAAGAAAACAAAACCCTCTCTCTTTTCCTCCGTACCCAAATCTCTTAAAAACTGAGGTACAACGGAGCTGATCCAGATTTGCGTCCAATATGACATAATATCGGAAATGCGGACCCATGGCACTATCAGGAACATTGCTATCAGAAACAATGCCCGACTGTTTTGGACGTAATATGGTCTTTGTTTAGATTAGCAAGCATCGCTAACACTCAGAGCTAACCTGTACTGGAGAGAGCATGTGTAAAGAAGCAGGAAATAAAAAAAGGAACTCACCTTGTGGTATAACCAGCAAGAGAAAAAGCATTTGAGCTCCATACTGTTTCAGAAATAATCCTTGATGTGTTTTGGAACATGATATGGCGTTTAATCACGGCAGCATTTAGCTGAGGAGCTCGTAGAATTCTGAGCAGGCGTTAGCTCCCCCTCCTCTTTTTTTTTTTTTAAGCTAAGGACCCAGATCAGCAATTCTCTAACAGGCCTGAAACAGAGGGATATGAGGGTTGTCTAAAATGCATTATCTGTTTGGTATTTTGTTCTCTTGTTACATACATCAATGTTTTTTTTTTACAAAATGTACATGTTGTTTGTATGAGCCATTTAGAGCTCTTGAATTCATGATGAGAATATATAAAATATATATTTTGAGTTATACCTAGTTAAAGTATAATATATCAAATATATTATTTAGAACTGTTGCTTTTTATGTATTTTTGTTTTGATAATGGGCTTCACCTCTTTGGACTCTTCACCTCCAATGTGCATTGGATACCCCTACCTGACCTGAGTGAACCTAAGATTAGCCACTTTATTATTTTAATAAGCATCGATTGCTCTTATTCATTTTCTACTTTTTTTTTACATGTTTACTTATTACATTCTTAATTGTCAGTATCACTGTTAAGATCATTTCGTAGTGTGTTCACTCTTTGTCTGATGTCATTTAGATTCAGTAGAGTAAAGGTCCTTTCACATCTTTTTCTATATATGCTTTTCTGTAAGATACTTATCTACTCCTGCTTCTCAAAGGGGAAAACTATTTTGTCATCTTTGAAATTGATAGGTCTTATTGGTTTATATGTCTCACATGTCACCTATTATTTTTGATATCCTAACCCTAACGCTAAACCAGCACACAATAACCGATGAAACCTTAACGATGTGCCTATGTAATGCCTTTACAAAATTAAACACATATTTCCTACAATGTAATGCATTCCTGTATTTATTAAATGTTTTACTTTAATGGTGAATGTAATTGTTATCAATAATGAATAGTTATACAAATACATTTTATATCCAGTTTAACGGTATATAACATTTTCTTTTAAATGTTTGGTTTTTCAGTAAAAGGTTATTATCATAGGAAGTTACAATTTGATTTGTTATGTTTGATTTTTTTAATATATTTTTGCAGTAGTCAAAGCTCAAACTGTGTTCTCTTTTTTCTTGGTACCAAAAATAAACCTTTGATAAAAAGTGATATTTTGTGACTGTGTGCAGACCCTTAAATTCATGAGGAGACCAATATTTAGATTATTTTGAGTGATTGTTTATTAGAAGGTGTGTGACCTTATTGACCTACCCCTTAAATGTTAAACTACATTAAGGAGTTATAATGTGTCAAAATTGTAATCAACATATATTTAATCCTATGAATCTAATGGTGGTCTTCAGACGACATAAACATTAGTACCATACTCTAAAAGTTATTTGAATATTTAATCATGTCAATCTTTTCCCCCTTAAAAGGAATTTATATTTTACTCATTCCAAAAGAGGCAAAGGCAGTCAATAGAACTGCCCAAGTAACTTTGAATTACCTTTCAAAATGTTATAAGCAATGTCCTAATATATTTTTTGATTGATAAGGTAAGGTTTACAGTAAATAGTTGGGGATTTTATATCGCCTTACATAAAATATATATTAAATCAAACACAGTATAAAACCATAACTACAGCTTATGTATTTTATTTTTTACCTTAACTTTAATTTTGATCTTAATTAAGAAAGGGAAAACCACATGAATGTTCTCGAAAGTGCTCTAAGATTGTTAATATTTTGTCAAAAGAAAAAAAAAAATCTAAATGTATTTTGGTTTTAACTGTATATAATTCAGCTTGTCAAATCATTTCTTAAAATGCAAATAAATAAATAAAAACTAAATTATGAATAGCCAGTTTAGGTAGTACAATGAGTTTGTCAAATGTGCTGTTGAGTCCTTAAGAACAACAACAACAACAACAACAACAACAACAACAACAACAACAACAACAACAACAACACCACCACCATGTACTCAATGCTATCAGTACATTCTTTCACTGCCGAAGATACCAAACTTCTGATAACACAGTTTCTTTGTCTTCGTTGTCGGTGACTACTTCCTGTTTAGGTGGTTTGTCCATATTCTTAAACATCTTATCAGATTATTGAGACTGTAACAGCAAACACAATGTGTCCTGACTTTGTGTCACCCTTTAATAATGTTGCTTCTACTGTGACATGTTTACATGCTTTAATGTTCTTAAAGCTCTTTATTCCTCTCATACTGCCTTTGCTGCAGCACCTCTTTTCACCCTCTGTCTGAAACCAGAGCCCAGTCTGCACTGATTGGTTCAATTCAATTCAAAGCCTTTATTTATCCAGGTAAAATCCCATTGAGATCAATGATCTCTTTTTCAAGAGAGACCTGCAGCAGTTAGATATTACCACTGGATTATTGGTGCATTAATGTATTCATCACAGCTAGTAACGGTGGAGCTCATTTGAATTACTGTGTATACTGCTGTTTGATCATTTAACCTATAATTATGTGTCCATTTGTCCATTTATTAGCTGATTTATATGTTGTATTAGCTAAGAATCTGAATCTTTAAAGTAACTAAATCTCTCAGATAAATGGAGCGGAGTAACAAGTACAATATTGTATACTGAAATGTAGTGGAAGAGAACTATAATGCAGAATTAAAGAAAGCATATTTGGTTAAAGTACAACTACCTCAAAAGAGTAATATACTTTGTTACATTCCAGAATGACAACTGGCCTTGCTGTATGGTCACATGCACCCGATTCATAGATTGTAGTTATTAAAATAAATACACTGCATTGTTGATTTAATCTTTGTACAGTAAATGTACCACGACATCCCTGTACTGCGAGGAAACAGCACCAACCTCAGGTAAGTGAGGCATGTTAAACTATGTCAAGAAGAAAATTAAGTTGTTCTAAAGCTGAATGTATTTAAAAATGTTGCTACTCTATGCAGAATTAAGTCAAATTTTGTATATACAATTGTAGGAAATGTCTTGTTTTATAAGCAAAGTGTGTACTGGTAAACATAGATATCATTTAATTATTAAAGAACAGTCTGGTGTACATTATTGTATTAATTAGTTGATAAACAAAACCATTTTGTTAAGGCTTATCAAGATACAATATTCACCATCATATACATCATATGTAAGAGGTTCTACATAAAAGTCTCATTATGTTAACTGTATTCTATTGCATTTTTAAGATATTTTTTAACTGCCACAGCCAGGGGGGTATACTACGAAGCAGGATTTTCGCTTAGCCGGCTAACTTCATGGAAAACTCGGGGTTTCCGGTGCTACGAAGCTGGTTCTCTTTTTAGAAGGCTAGATCTTCATGGTAACTTATGCTGTGCGGCTAACCTGGTCGGGACCAGGTTAGGTTGCAGGCTAAGAGATCAACTCAGTGAAAGCACCGCCTGCTGACCAATCAGAGAAAGGAAATACAGAAAAACTGCCGTTGCAGGAAAGACGGCCGGCAAAAATCACCGACTGTGTGAACGTGAAAATGAATAGAATATCACCTCCATCTTCAGAGCAATCTGACTATTATAACATTAGCGTTAAGAAAGCTTACTTAAATATCTGTCACAACATAAGTAACCGGATCAGAGTAACATTAAGTACAGTCCGCGGCATATCACTTCATAATGTATCATATCTCCTTATCTGAGTCAGCTGAGCCGTATCTGGCCGTGAGACACTCACAGTGTCACATTCTATGCAGAAGTATTATTTTAAGCAACACATTAAGTTGACGAAACACTCGAGACAAATGTAATTAAAGTCAGATCGTGTCTTAGACGGGGCAGTGATATCATAAACCTGTTAATGTATGCATTCAAACACTTTTTCTGTTAGCAGCTGCATTCACCTTGCAGGTGCAGCTATGTGGCTTTGATCCTGGATAAAGTGTTTAAGTCATGGATGTTTAAAGTTTACCTTCTTCATATTTGACTCATATTATAGTTGACTTTTCATTCAGGAAGTATGACGCTGCGCTGTCAGTGCGCTTCTCCATGTTTGTGATTGGTCGAATGCTCCAAATACCACCCCTTTCATGTGAACGCGCACCTAACTAGATAGGACACGGCTGGCTTGAGCGATCCACTTGATAACCAGCGTCGTACAGTTTAGCGACAGCGCGTATGTTTTGGATTAGGCCAACCGGCTAACTCAAACATATCCAGGTTAGGTTGAACCAGCTTCGTAGTACAGGCCCCTGGTTTCTGACACACATTTTGAACCTACATTGATAGTATTCGTACTACAAGGTAGTGTTTGTCTTAAGGCTATTGTACCATTTCCTTTGCTATTAACAGTAAAGCCATACATATTTTCCCTATTAAAATCTTAGATCTTTTGGGAGGAAATTGTAACACCTGTAAAACCCAAAACCTCTTTAGTACATTGATAATGAATGATCCCGAGGATATTAAAAAATGAAAAAGGGCAACAATTTAAATGCTTTATTTTTCATATGCAAGGCCGGATTAAAGTAGTACCTCCAGGAGCCCCCGGGCACTGAGAGCTCAGGGCCCCTCAACCCATGTAACAACGCGCCTACCCAACACGACCAATAATTTACATTTTCATTCAATCTCTGCATGTCAATCGCACACCTATTTGTCAAAAGCAGGGATGCAGCTACATAGTTCAACCAAAGTAGGTCTAGCCTTTTGCCCTTTCAGTCAAAAATCACAAGACAAGGATACAATGGATAAGATCTCAAGAGAGTGTATGGCTCAAGAAGACCTAGGTAATATCACTATTTAATGTTGGGAATCTTTTTAATGCAGCTGCCACTCTCTCTTCCTTTTCTTTTTCTTTCTTTTCGCTGCCCCGCTGGGCGTTTGGCTGTTACCGGCACCATCCATTTTTCAGCTCACGTGACACAATGCAATGTGACATGAGTGAAGGAGGGGTTGTGATTCGGCTATAGACCGCCGCGCGTAGTAATAAAGTTGAGTACATACATAGTGAGACCTACAGTACAGAGACGGTTTAGCAAATTAATTAATTTGACCATATAGAAAAGCCGAGTTATTTATTGCGGCGGAGAGTGAGTTTCATTTAAAACAATGTATAATGAGTGAGGTTGTTTATTGTATTTAAAAATGTTTCACTGAGGGCCCTCTCTTGCTCAAGGGCCCCTGGGCACAGTGTGCCCATATGGTTAATCCGGCCTTGCATATATGCCAGCCTGAAGATAAATATCGTGCTGTTTGTAGGCACTGATATATGGAGCGGAACGTCTTTAACAACCCCTGGAGTACATTTTATTTTATTGGTAATAAAGATATTAGATTTCACTGAAAAGAAATGCACTTAAAGCCATTCTCAGTATCTTTGGTGAGGACGTCACTAAAAAGTCAACTGTCATCATCGCAAATAATTTATGGAAAAGATAGATGCTATCATGTGATAACAAGGCAAGGGGAACTGAATATTGTTGTAAAGTTGCCTGTTGTAAAGGTGTATGAAACAGGACCTGATCCAAACACACAACAATACAATTATCAGAAGTTTGGAAGGTAACTTAAAAAATGTAATCTGTTAAAAGTACTTTTGAAAAAAGTAATTATTAAAAACATGTATCCTTATTACCTTCCGCAAATAAAGATAATAGAAGAGAAATATAAATAACATTGCTTTTACCAATTGTATTCTGTTAACAGAGAAGGAAAGACAACACAACAATGTAACAATCGAAAGAAGAAACCAAGATAGAGATTCTGTATTAAAAATGGGACCTCTTCTCAGTGTTTTCTTATGATGGATAACATGCCTTTCATTAGACACATTCAGGCAGTAAGCATTACTGTTACACATATTGGACTCCAATAATGAATTTGATGATGATAAAGTAAAGAAAGCAAGCAATCTTCCACTACTTGAAGTGGTTTGGACTAATATAATGTTTATGTCCGTTCGTTTATTAAGCAATTGTTTGTTTTTTACTTTGTTATGATATTCACTTTTCATAGCGGTCATTATGTACGTAAATATACTCTATTAAGAATGCTATTCACACTTGACACACAAACTTTATTTAAACAGTCCCAAAGTAACATCAGTAGTAGTAGACAGTTAGTTAGATAGTTAGTTAGTTAGTTAGTTAGTTAGTTGGTAGCTAACATTAGCGGTTAGCGTTGTTCTTACCTGTAAATGCTTCTTCAAATTAGACGTAGCCCTCTTGGATAAAGAGGGCAGCTAACAGGCAAAGCGTGCACTTAACGGTGATGTTGTTTCCCTTCTCCCCTGTGAGCTTTTGTTTAGAAATGTCCCCCAAGTGAAAGCTTTCTTGAAACTTCCGGGAGGTTTGCTCCGGTCGCTTCACTTGGTCTCTAAGACATTCCATGCTTTGACTAGAGCCTATAGTATCCCGACAACATATGTGCATTTTTATAGCATTGGTAAAAAAAAACATGTTTTTGCACACACTCCTGTGACCTTTGGATGAAATTAAATCAAGAGGCTTCCTTACCTGTACTGGACCACCATCATGTTCTGCTCCCCACAGTGCCGGGCACAGCGGATATACCTCATCCAGCTGGACTTACTGGGATCATTACCATCAATAAAGTGCTGTAACGTCCCTTCTGCATCGTAGATCTGGAAAACATAAAGGAACAGGGTTTAGAGCTGAAAGCAGAATATAGAGTCAGATGCTCCCGGTTTGCTAGGATTAATTAAGTCCTATAATGTCCTTTGCATTGCTGATTTGTTAAAAAACCTGTTTACATTGGAAGGAACGCACACAGTGTTGGTGTTTCAGGATAGTTATGCACCTTGAAGGGTAGAAACATAAAATACACAGGCTGCAACTACCATACCAATATTTTTAATAACCAATTTGTCCGCCGAATGTACTAAACATTTTAATAAATAATCAAACAAATCTAATAAAAGCCATGTTTACAGGGATTTGTTGGGAATATCTTTTACTGTATGTAACTTCATGATATTTCTGTTATCTTAAAGATCACAAGACTTCTACCAGTCTGTTGTGGCCAGTGCTCTCTTCTTTGCTGCGGTCTGTGGGGGGCAGCATCAGAGCCGGTGACACCAGCTGACTGAATGAACTCATTAAGAAAGCGGGCTCAGTCACCGTCGTCAAACTGGGAAGCAGGATTTTCGCTTAGCCGGCTAAATTCAGGGAAAACTCCGGCTTTCCGGTCCTACGACGCTGGTTCTCTTTTTAGCAGGCTAGATCTCCATGGTAACTTATGCTTAGCGGCTAACCTGGTCGGGACCAGGTTAGGTTGCAGGCTAAGAGATCAACTCAGTGAAAGCACTGCCTGCTGACCAATCAGAGCTCAGTGTGCGGAGTTTAAAGTGATCAAGTCAGATTACAGGAGAAAGGAAATACAGAAAAACTGCCGTTGCAGGAAAGACGGCCGGCAAAAATCACCAACTGTGTGAACGTGAATATTAATAGAATATCACCTCCATCTTCAGAGCAATCTGACTATTATAACATTAGCGTTAAGAAAGCTTACTTAAATATCTGCCACAACATAAGTACACTGAGTGCAGACGTCGATGTGTCCCATTATCATTCATATCACATCATAATGTATCATATATCTCCTCATCTGAGTCAGCTGAGCCGTATCTGGCCGTGCAACACTCACAGTGTCACATACTGTATGCAGAAGTATTATTTTAAGCAACACATTAAGTTGACGAAACACTCGAGACAAATGTAATTAAAGTCAGATCGTGTCTTAGACAGGGCAGTGATATCATAAACCTGTTAATGTACGCATTCAAACACTTTTTCTGTTACCAGCTGTATTCACCTTGCAGGTGCAGCTATGTGGCTTTTATCCTGGATAAAGTGTTTAAGTCATGGATGTTTAAAGTTTAACTTCTTCATATTTGACTAGTATTAAAGTTCACTTTTCATTCAGGAAGTATGACGCTGCGCTGTCAGTGCGCTGTCAGTGCGCTTCTCCATGTTTGTGATTGGTCGAATGCTCCAAATACCACCCCTTTCATGTGAACGCGCACCTAACTAGATAGGACACGGCTGGCTTGAGCGATCCACTTCATAACCAGCGTCGTAGTACAGTTTAGCGACAGCGCGTATGTTTTGGATTAGGCCAACCGGCTAACTCAAACATATCCAGGTTAGGTTGAACCAGCTTCGTAGTATAGGTCCCTGGACACATTTGTATCTGTGGTGGAGCGGAGGACTCTGAACAAACTGTTATCTATCATGGATAACCCCACCCCCCCCTCTCCACCTGCAGCTGGACAGACAGCGGAGCTCCTTCTCCAACAAACGGCTCCAGCTCCGCTGTCACACTGAGAGGTATAGGCAAACATTCCTGCCGACTGCCATAACACTTTACAGTATAACAACTCACCTCTGGCCGGCAGAGAACTCACATAGTGTTGGTTCCTCCCCTGCAGTACATTTTGGCACAAGTGCTACTTACACAAATGTAATTTATATACTACCATGTGTATATGTTTCCTGCTACTGTAATATATTGTAGAGCAGTCTAAATTATCTAGTACATTTTGTATTGAGTATTGTGGTTCATGTCCTTTATACTGTGTATATGTACACAGACTTGCTGCTGTTTATTGTTTATTGTTTAAGACACATAAAAGCTTTGGAGATTAACAAGTTGGGGATTTACTAGGGATGGGAACAATTAATCGAATATTCGAAATTATTCAGGTATTCGAATAATTATTCATGTATTCGACTATGAGTTATGAATATATTTATTAATTCTTTTTTTTTTTTGGGAGTGATGCCTAAATTGATTACATATTATCAAATTGAATAATTCAATGTGTATATATATATATATACGACTTACGACAGTGCCATAGCTAAATGTGTTAGGTGACGTCTAAAGGTGTGTTTTGCTCTGCTCACCGGTCCCTCACAGCGGGCAGAGCTGCAGGTGCTGATCTCTCTCTCTCTCGCGTCCGGTTA
This sequence comes from Harpagifer antarcticus, assembly GCA_902827135.1. Lineage (NCBI taxonomy): Eukaryota > Metazoa > Chordata > Actinopteri > Perciformes > Harpagiferidae > Harpagifer > Harpagifer antarcticus. Next base: position 3,833,054 of record CADEHL010000622.1, read on the forward strand.
GACTTCACTCGCGTTTATGTCCAAATCCATCAGATCTAGCTAGTTCTAGCCAATGATATGGCTGCTGCCCCTCCCTACACGCAGATCACGCAGACTCAAACCTCATCTTAGGCCCAAATGTGGCGCAAATGCGCTCTGCAGCCGTTGCGAGGTTCCGGCGCTAACAGTTCATGAGCGTGCTACCCCGCCCCCTGTCAACACTCGCGACACATGAGTGGCCAGCCTAAACAACAATAAGCGCTGCTTGGCAACCGTGTGTGGCGGCAAAGTACATAGACATTTTGACTGGAGAGATTTAGTTTTGCCGTTATTCAACATATTTTACCAGTCATAGTCCGGTAATTATTTACACTCTAAGAAGAGTCCACTCCACTTCGAGCAATAGAACTATTAACAGAGCACTTATATACTAATAAAGGACTGGCTTACCTAAAGCCAGTTGAGTAGCACTTGAAATGTTTTTGCTCTATGAAACCTGATGTACTTATATGATTCTGTTTTCTTCAAGTTTGTATTTTGTTGGTCGAACGCACTTATTGTAAGTCTCTTTGGATAAAAGCGTCAGCTAAATGCAATGTAATGTAATGTAAAAGAGTCCTACACAACAGACATGGCGTCAAAAAGGAGTATTGTGTGGAAATATTTCGACCAGGTTAGTGAGTGTGGCTTAGAGTGCAAACTATGCTAAATTAACATATATATGCTATACCTTGCTATACCCGCAACCTCCGTTCCCGCTGAGAGGGTCTTCTCTACAGCTGGGCTGATTGTGAATTGCCTCCGCACATGAAAGCTGCAGGCCTATAGCTGTCAAACTGTAATCACCAGTTCAATACATTTGACAAATTCGACTTGGTTTCTACACTTATTTGAACATGTATGTATTTATTTCCAAAAATTATTGAAAAAAAATTGGGTAATAGTTTACATAGTTTATTTATAGTTTACATTTACAAAGAAAGACTAATTTGGAGAAAAGTGCCTTTATATTGTGTTTGTTGATGATTTGATAAGCTATTTACATGTGGCTTTTCTTGTTGTCTTGCTGTAGTTGATATATTATTTTGTACAGTATGTACTTGAGCACCGTTTGGGTTAATTGTAATACATATTTTAGTGATAGCTTGGATAAAATATATGGCTAAAGATATTCTGATACACAGACACAAAGAAATGGAGTTGAATTAAAATGATATTTCAAATTTCTGAAATATAGGCTGAAGATTTAACAAGAAATAGGCCTACATTTCTTTGAATCTACTTGTTACATTATGAAATAGATGAGACAGGATGGTGTTCAGACAGATTAAAGTGCTTACACGCAGAGAATCATAAATGAGGCTGTTTTCCCCCTCTGATTCCCACACTCATTTACTGCATTGATTGTTTGCTGGCTGTATGGACAGCAGAGAGGCCGTCTATTGGCTCAGGTCATCACCTTATAAATGCACTCAACGCCTCCTCAATACAGTCACACTGCATCACCACGGATGGATGGAGGGATGGATTAATAATGAACACAAAGAGAGGCGGAGGGACATTGACTCCTTTTAATCGCTTATTGTGAATTATTCTGTTTGCATGTTGAATTTGTATGTTTGGCACCAGATTACCACCTTTAAAAGTCTTTATAGAACAGTTTCCTCCATTACTGTTCTTAAGTATCACTTCGACATACTTGTACTTTCGTATTTCCTTAAATGCTTCTTAAAGGTGGGGTAGGTAATTTTGGAGAAACCAGCTCGAGTGCGCTGGAATTTGAAAATACACAGCCGGAAAAAATCTGCCACTTCCTTACAGAGCCCCTCCTCCAACACACACGAACGCGCACATGACCAATGAGGGCACGAGATAAGTTTGTTGCACAGATGGAAGGCTGACAGGCAGGTAGGCCATCCAGTTATTTTAGCCGGGCCGGCTCAAATGATTGGTCTTGCTGTTTACAGTACTACGGCTTCCCCAGATGACATTTTTTGTATGGGTTTTTGTCAAAGCACTTAAGATTGCTATCGGGATGTTAAGAGCATTCCATGGAATATAACAAAAAGTGTATCTCGAGCCGGTTTCTCAAACTTACCTACCCCACCTTTAATAGAGTGGTGCAATGAATCCTAAAAACTGGAAATGAGTTAGAATTTTAACACTTCTGCTTTCCCTTGTCTCAAACTGTTGTTTTCATGTGTCTTTGGCTAGATGCCAAATATAATATATTTGGTTAACACAAGCTAAAGAGGTTTTCATGTTTTGTTCATACATGACATAAAATATGTCAGTAAATACTAGGGATGGGACTTTGAAAGCAAATGAATATTCGACACCCCAAAAAACGGTTAACCGGTTAACCGAAATGTACATATCCTATAAAAAAAAAAAAAATTCAAAAAAATGTTTTCAAAAAACAAAATTTAATTTGGAAATAAATACATACATGTTCAAATAAGGGTAGAAACCAAGTCGAATTTGTCAAATGTATTGAACTGGTGATTACAGTTTGACAGCTATAGGCCTACAGCTTTCATGTGCGGAGGCGATTCACAATCAGCCCAGCTGTAGAGAAGACCCTCTCAGCTGGAACGGAGGTTGCGGGTATAGCAAGGTATAGCATGTATATATAAGTTTAATTTGGCATAGTTTGACCTCTACACCGCACTCACTAACCTGGTCGAAATATTTCCACACATTACTCCTTTTTGACGCCATGTCTGTTGTGTAGGACTCTTCTTAGAGTGTAAATAATTACCGGACTATGACTGGTAAAATATGTTGAATACCGGCAAAACTAAATCTCTCCAGTCAAAATGTCTATATACTTTGCCGCCACACACGGTTGCCAAGCAGCGCTTATTGTTGTTTAGGCTGGCCACTCATGTGTCCCGAGTGTTGACAGGGGGCTGGGGGAGCACGCTCATGAACTGTTAGCGCCGGAACCTCGCAATGGCTGCGGAGCGCATTTGCGCCACATTTGGGCCTAAGATGAGGTTTGAGTCTGCGTGATCTGCGTGTAGGGAGGGGAAGCAGCCATATCATTGGCTAGAACTAGCTAGATCTGATGGGTTTGGACATAAACGCGAGTGAAGTATAACCGGATGCGAGAGGGAGAGATCAGCACCTGCAGCTCTGCCCGCTGTGAGGGACCGGTGAGCGGAGCAAAACACACCTTTAGACGTCAACTCACACATTTAGCTATGGCACTGTCGTAAGTCGTATATATATATATATATATATATATATATATATATATATATATATACATATATATATTGAATTATTCAATTTGATAATATGTAATCAATTTAGGCATCACTCCCAAAAAAAAAAAAAAAAAATTAATAAAAATATTCATAACTCATATTCGAATACCTGAATAATTTCGAATATTCGAATATTCGATTAATCGTTCCTATCCCTAATATATATATACATAATATATATATATATATATATATATATATATATATATATATATATATATATATATATATACCGGTGAGATGGAATAATTTTCCAATAAACTAACTCAAAATGTCAGGATCAAAGTTGGCAATCAACCATCTAAATATTTATCTTTTTCATAAAGAAATACCAATCTGTAATTTTAGCTAAACCCTCACACAGAACCGCATGAAGTGAATGTAGCTTTGGTCAGCTGTAGCCTAAAGATGCTTAAAAGGCAGATACACATGTTAAAAAAGGATGTTAAAAACTAAGATTTCTTTATTATTTGTATTAGAATTAACAAAAAATCAGGTAACTAAACTAATAAACATTTGTATCTTTAACAAAATATTATTTGTATTATTGATGAATCTGCTGTAAATATAATATTTATATATAAATGGTCAGAAAAAAAGTGAATACTGTCCATCCCAGTTGCTCAAGGTCTAAGGTGATGTCCTGTTTTGTTAGTCCCAAACCCAAAGACATTCACTAAAGTATCATGTGAAACAAGAAGGAGGGCATCTTTATCATATTTGAGTGGCTTAAAACAGCATTTTGGCCAATTGTGTTACTAAAAATGATTCATCGATTGCCTAGAAAGTAATGATTTTTATGTAAATCAACAAAGCTTAGAACAACTTTACTGGCCATTTTTATTGTTCAAATCCCTTATTGAAAAAGCTGTTAATGATTTGTATGTCAATCAACTAAGCAATCATTTGCCTAATCTTTGCAGCTATTTATTTTTGTATAAAAAGACCAAAACTAATTAAGGTGTCAAAATGAATGCCAGAAAGACAATCTTTCAAGCAATATGAAGGGATAGGAGGGAGGATGCATTTTTCAGCTTCATAGGGTAGCCTTTACAGGATGGGGAATTTGGTATAAAATGCTGTCTTTTATTTACAGTAATTTTGCAGATGAAACGACAAACAGGGTTTCTTAAAAGTAATACAGCATGTGTGCTCTTATACTTGTCCTTGTATCTTTGAGAGGACCTGAGATTTTAGAGCTTGAGTGAGGACATTGTTTTTGAGCCTTGCTTTTCAAAGAAATCATTAATCAAAATGTTGGTTATAGGGTTAAGGTTAGGAAAAGTATATTTAGGGTCACTGGATGAGGGGGAATGCTTATGTCTCTCAGGGTCCTCGTAAGTATACATTAAAGCTGTTGTTACTCCCAGCCATTTTCACTGACGTTTATTTAAATGAATGACAGTACGTTTAACAGCCTCCCACGTCACCCTGCTCTGCCGTGGTTTTTACTTTCCTGAAAGGAGGGTGGGAGCACCCAAAGGTGGCCTGCCAAGATTCTTAAATCTCTTTGTTGCATGTCAATCACTTTGAATTTCCTAAAGTGCTATACCAAAAAGTAACATATAAAGTACCTACAAAATAGTTAAGAGCTTAAAATAAATGACCAAGAATTTCTAACATTTAATGTAACCATACATTTGAATATATTATTTATTTATTTTCAATATTATTATTATTATTATTATATATTTGTATATTGTGTACACTACAGATGTATATCTTTATTTTTTCTACTTGTTATTATTAATTCATGTGCAATGCCTTTTTATCCCGTTTCTGTAACAAAAACATTTCCTAATTTGCGATCAATAAAGCATATCCATTCTAATTTGTTTAGAAACTAAATCATTAATTGTGCATTTCTTAATTTTGTCACAATGCCTGTGCTTTGTAATTTGTCCTGATATATTGTGTTTGTGCTGATTTTGTGCCCATTTTTAAAGAATGTAATATGTTACTGTGAATGTAGCAACACTGATACTCTGCTATATTATGTTTGAAATGAACAGAAGCACCTGTGTGACCCTCTGCTTGCTGTACAGTAACACATCAGTGGACTGGAGCCTCAGCAGCTGGTTTCTAGCTTGATGCTGTTCCGTCAAAGACATTTTGGCTAAAAGTGTTTATCGAATCCATCGCTGTGAAATTCCATCTGCAAGATGAACGGCCAAATATAACATGTTGTTTAGTTCAGCGGGTAGAATATGTTGCAAACACTGCCACGCTGCCGGTTTGACTTCACAGCTCCGCCTGTCATGTTTCTGTCTGAGCACAACAATCCTTTTTTTTTCCACAGCTTTGGTTTCTTATAGCTCAATAAATTATCCTGGTTTGGCCCTCCGTTTCTTCGGGACATATGACCCTTTCGGCAGCGCACAAACACTAAGACCACACATCAGAGCTGCTACAGGGGGAGCCGAATATTCCTTGCTTTGTTTAAACCACATTAGCAATGGTTTTTGCATTTTTTGTAGATCTTATGCGGTAATATTTGGAGAAATGTGCTGCACTTTCAAATGATTCAAATATAAAAACACAAATGTACCAAAACACATGCGAGTAAAGAAATATCTTCACCAACTGGACAAAACATGCGCAGTATTTAGAAAACATTCACCAACTTCACAACAAATGCACAGTGTTCACTAAAAGCACTGCATAAACGAAACACTGCAAATACACAGCGCTGCAAGAAACTAAAACAACTACGGAAAAGGGGGACACTAAAAAGTGATGCACGAAGCTGGGAGGGCTTGTTGACGTTCAGGGATTATAAAGTTGGCCTATCATTGTTATATTTGATGAGAGTATGACATTTTGGATTCATGATGGCTAATAAAATTAGCTAGCAGCTTCTACCAAAGTCGTTAAATCTTGCATAAAGTTGCTAAGTCACATCAACAAAAACACTTGAGTGAGTTGAGATGACTTTCGGATCATGTGAAATGAGAATATTTTGTACTTTTGTGAATGCAATATAGATATAGATAGCTGTCGGTGAGTAGTCTGCACAAGCTCAACCAACAGATCTGTGTGTGTGTGTGTTTATGTGCGTGTGTGTGTATGTGTTTATGTGCATGTGTGTTTGTGTGCGTGTGTGTGTGTGTGTGTGTGTGTGTGTGTTTGTGTGTGTGTGTGTGTGTGTGTGTGTTTTCTGACAGGAATGTGGTTCAGTTATCTGTTAAAAACACTTAACTGCAGCTCTGAAGCAACACTGGCATGTAAATGGCTTCTTCAGCATCAGAGGACAACGTGTGTGTGACGCGTATGTGTCAGTAAGACACTAATGCATCTGTTAGCTATCATGTCTGAAGGTGTTACCACACTTTCTCTCACTTTTACAGCCACACACTTCTTCTTTTTTTTAAATGTGGGAGAGAAACTCCCTCTTCAGGGAACACAGGGATTTTAGCACTTGAAGACCATTTACATGAACATTAACTTTTTTTAACACTCATGAGGGGGGGGACCCCAGAAGCATAATAGGGCTTCTTTAAATCGAGTTCAATACCACCTGAACCCTTATTTGGATTACTGAAAACATTAAGAGCAGTTTTCCTGATAAGGAACTTAACACCAAGCTAGATAGTGTTCCACTGACCTCTCCTGGATACAACTTCAAGGCAATGCTTACCTAAAGCACTTTATTATGGTGTTTGTTCTTTTCATTAGTCTACGGGACAATATAGTGATGTCAGGGTGTATTGAACACAACTTGCTTCTGTGGTGCCTTTAAGTAATGGTGGAAATATGTGTCTCTTGGGGATTTAAAGTCTGAATTCAACAGCAACTGTACATGCTTGAAGATACAAATCTGAGAGTGAATATGAAACTAAATGTTATTCTTTGATATGTCAGAGCTCAACATACTTACAACATACATCACTTCAATTTGTATTACCATCAAACAGTAGCTAATTTGAAAAGTAAAAGTGAGAAGTAAGTAGAGGTATATGATGTTTGATAGAATATAATTAGAATTGGAGGGATGAAACCCTCTTTAATGATCACACATGCAGAGCACACAGCACACACAGTGAAATGTGTTCTCTGCTTTTAACCCATCCTAGAACCAGGAGCAGTGATAGTAGTGCAGCTCATCATTGCAATTTAAAGCACTAACGGACCAATCACCTGTTTCTCTCAGATGATTAGAAGCTCAGTAACCAATCAGCTGTGTCTGCAGAACATCAGCATCAGAAAAAGTTCCTCTTCTTCGCTTTCTCTACACATCACCTTGTTGTCGTCTTCTTTTTCTTTTTCAGTCCAAATCCTGTTAAACGGTTCCTGAGAGCGGATCAATGCCCGTAGGCTTCTGTTCTACAGCTAATCAATGAAACTCCACTAATTCTACTGTTATCTGCTCGCTTCATCAGCCTCCTCCTCCTCCTCCACCAACTTATCTCACCATGTCTCCTCCCTACTCCCTCCTCCCCTTATCCTTCCTCCTTCACCTCTTCCTCTTTCACTTAATCTTAGTGAATCCTCCTCCAGCAGGTGATGGTAAATAGTGGAAAAAGCCTTAATAGGAAAGAAAACTGGAAAAATCTGTCAGAAAAACTGAATATATGTTATTCCTCAGCGAAAAAGCATGGAAAACCCCTTATATTAAAGGTCCCATGTCATGGCCATTTCTACTGATCATAATTCCATTGTTGAGGTCTACTAGAATAGATTTACATTGTTCAATGTTCCAAACTCACATTGGTTTCTCATACAGCATCTCTGTGTAGTATGTGTATTCACTCTCTGTCCTACACGGCTTGTTGGAGCTCCTGCCCCCCCCTCCCTATGAGCCCACTGTGCTCTGATTGGTCAGCTCGCCCACTCTGTTCTGATGAGTCCACCACCGTTACAGCGGAACATCAGTGATTATGTGTTACAATGGCGTTAGCAACCAGAAAATGACACCAGTAATGACAAACAGATGAGAATGCTGCGTGGGCTCTGGGTGCCTTGTTGGCGGGACGTTGCGGGGCTCGCTGCTCCGAGACAGGGAGACACCGTGGAAATCCGCAGAGCCGCGGCTGAGAAAATATAAGGCTGAGTGAGTGTGTGTGTGAGGAGCCGTTACGTCATTATGACCGTTACGTCACTGTGACCAGGAAGAAAACAATTGAAAAATAAAAATCTCCAACGAGGCGTTCTGGGGCAGCATAGACAGGTCTTTTCTGTGTTTTACTCCCTACAGGGTGTACTTTGAGGGTTTGTGATTCTGCAGACCGTTTACATGCATAAAAAGCTACATAACACACAAGGGCCGGGTAATAACCAGAAAAGCATGACATGGGACCTTTAAATATATTTTATTATTTCTTAAAGTTTATTATTGGAGTTATATGTATTTATTAAAACTGCCACGTTTTAAAAGAAGTAATTATTCAAAAATTATTTGAGAAAATGTAATTCCCAAATTCATGATACAATAAACGTTAATCATCTTCAACTTTCTTTCCACAAAAAGAAACATGGTCAGTCCTTTATCAGATATCATTGGTAGAGTCATGGAATGCCGAATCACAGATATTAAAAGCTTGATATTGTTAGTGCATTTTAAAAAGAAATATTTACATCAAATGTAATTAATCAAAATATTGTTTTAATGTGTACAGGGCCGGTTTTTGGCATAGGGCGCCAGATCTTGGGTGGGCGCTGCGCTGGGAAGGGAAGAAACTATTTTTGACTGTTTGTGCTCATCCTAATTTTTGGCCTTGAAGTAACAACATTCATCATTAAGTGAAGGTAACACCCTTTTCACCCCGGTTACACGTTTCATTTGCCCTGTACGATGGGCGCACAGCCAAAGTGCGAGTGAGCATCCGAGCGAGCGAGGGAGAGAGAGAAAGAGAGTGTACCGGTACCGGGGATTGTTGTTGTTAGCATCTTGTGCTAGCTGGGCTAATGGATAAAAGAAGATGTCTCTACAACAAGCTGGAGGGAGAGTCCTCTCCTGTCACACTGGGAAGATCTGTGAGGTAAAGGACTCGGAGTGTTTAGATATTAACTTTAGTCTAAGTTATCTCAGTGGCTCTCAAACTTTTGATCACAATTTATGCAAACAAATATTTCCAAGGCACACCTTTATAAGTATTAGGATAAATAAAAGCTAGCCAGCTAAAATCTCGCCTAGGGCAGCAAATTGGTCAGAACCGGCCCTGGATGTGTATGTTTATTTCTTTTATTTTACACAGTATTGTTCTATCATGTCTTTCTTTTTTTAATTGGTTTTGTTTTAACTTAGCTTCTTGTATTTTATAATCTAGCATCAGCCTTACTCTTTTAACCACTCAGAAACATCAGACGCAACATGAGACATCACTTGTGGAAAACAAATTCAAGTGTGCATTTAACATTTCTTCAAACCACCATTACCTGCTTAAATTAAATCCAAATAACAAACTTAATCTATTTTGTATTCCTCTTCAATCTCTAAAGAGTAGTTTCTCTTCCTGTCTCTTATTCATTCATCCACCTCCTCCTCCTTGTTCCTTGCAGTATCCTGACAGAGAGAAAACCCTTTGTTCATACACACTCTATACAGCTGACGTCAAGTCTTTGGTAACCACAGTATGTCTTCATAGCCGTCTTGTGATGTGTACTGAAAGGCTATATTAAGCCATAATAAAGTCAGTCTGCTCCTAATTCATCCTGTATGTGACAAGCTGGAATTCGGTCCACCAAATCTGTCAGTTTTCTTAATCACAACCTGTCGTTTTCAGCAGTAAGCCTCATAAACCTGCTGCCATCACTGCCATCAACGCCGCCACCGACATGCCCAAAAGCAACAGTCTGGACCTCCACAGCAACTCGAGAGAACTGAACAGCGAGCCCACTCTTAAATCAGAGGGTAATAATCGTTCAGAGAAATGGATAATATTTGGACAACCGACTCTGATTCACCTCAGAGTCAACAGTCTGAAGGCAGGGCTGCTGCTTTCTCACACTGTAGGTAGCACCACCCAAAGGACTGATGTACCACCACCAACATGTCAGACGCACTTCCACCTATAGGTCTGGCATACAACCACCTAGAGGGCAGATGTACCATCACTAACAAGACTGAGGTTCAACCACCCATAAGACTAACTACCATTCACGACTGAGGTACCAGCACCCACAGGTCAGACATACCACCACCCAGAAGAATGATGTACTGCCCCCCACAGGACTGATATACTACCACCCAAAGTTTGAACATATCTCCACCCAAAATAGTGCTATACTACCACCCACAGGTCTGGCGTACAACCACCTAGAGGAGAGAAGTACCATCACCTACAAGACTGAGTTACCACCACCCACAGGCCGGACATACCAACCACCCAGAGGACTGATGTTCCACCACCCACAGTTTGAACATACCATCACCCAAAGGACTGACGTACTACCATAGTCTGGCATACAACCACCAAGAGGGCTGAGTTGCCACCGCCAACAGGACTGATGTTCCCCCACCCATAGGTCTAAGGTATCACCTATCACAGGACAGAGGTGAACAGCCACCTGGACATACCCACCACCATCAACAGGACAGTCGTGCCATTAATAAAAGGACTAAGGAAATATCACTGACAGGACTGATGTACAACCACCACCAGGACAGAGGTACCACCAACCACAGGACTGAGGTACCATCACCAGTGTTAGTGAGGTAACCCCCCCCCCACGGGACGGTGGTACCATCGCAAAGAGGACTGAGATAACACCAACCACAGGACTGAAGTACCACATACTACAGGCCAGATGTAAAACCACCCACATGACTGATGTAGCACTACCATCAGCTGAAGGGTGAAAGACCTGCTATGATCTACAGCAGTGGTTCTCAACTGGTGGGTCGCAAACCAAAAGTGGGTCGCGGACCTGTGAGTGAAGAAAAAAGAAATTAACATTTTTCTTTTCTTTTTTCGAAAAAAGTCAAACTTTTATTTTGAAGGCCCGATTTTCTAACGCTGTGCATGCAGTAGGCGTTGGACTGGAAGTACCGGAGACCATAAGCGGTTTTGAAAACGTCTGTCACGTAGTGATCATCTTCTCAATAAAACATCTTTGCTGATGTTTTTTCGAGTCTTCTGGCCAATCAGAATCAAGATTTTTGCCGGAAGTCCCCACGGAGAATAACTTTGCGGTAGAACTCTTCTTTATACATCCATGGTTACAACTTCAGATGAAAATGAACACAATGAAATATGACCCCCGGTTTGATGTTTGACAGGTCACAGAACAATGGGGGCTATCTACCCTTACCCACAATTTAAAGTAATTCACACAGACTATCTCCTCTTTACTCTTCTCTCTGTGTGGAGCAGCAAGTTCAGCTGTCAGAACAAAGTGAAACACAAACAATGGCATAAAATATTATTAGAATGTCGGGTAGTAATAGATGTATTTATTTTCTTCTCAGAGTGTACCAGAATGTGTAATTTATATGTTAGTTTTTCTAAAAATCTCCTGGGGGGGAATCCCTCCGGACATTTTTCTGCAGTTGGGTTTTCAGCATGTGTGCCTTTTTATGTTATACAGTTCATCTTTGATTCCATCATCTCATTAAACCTTTTTTAAAAGCATACTTTAGTTCTGTGAAGGGATATATGCACTGTACTTCACTTTCATTAAAATTGTATGCTGAAAAGCATATATATTACAGCATGATTTTTTGTTTAATAGATTTGAGTGGTTCAAAATTTCGGATTGCGATTTATTGACAAAGAAAAAAAAGGGTCCCGAGGCCTGACCAGTTGAGAACCACTGATCTACAGGATACAGGTGCCAGCATCTAGAGGACAGAGCTACCAACACCTACAGAACAGAGGGACCACTACCTGCAGGACTGATGTAACACCAACTGCAGGACTAGGATAACACTACCTACAGGACTGAGGTACCAACACTAGCAGGACTGAGGTAAGCAACCCACTCTCTTCAGTCTGCGTACGAATGACACGACTTTACCCATTGGAAATGCGTGCAATAGATACGCAGAAGTCCGATTTTGCGTGCATATGATACGCTAACCATTCCCATTGAGATCTGATGCCGAGTTTTGCGTGCATAAGATACGCCAGGTTTAAAAAAACATGTTCTTGCCGGTTCTTACTCAATATCAAGCCACGATTATTGTTTTTATTTTAAATCGTATCATGTCAGACGTTTTTTGCCGTCTGTGAGGAAAAGAAATGGGGCTCAGAGCCTCAGAATAATGAAATCTGTATTTTTTTTTATCTTTTGTTCCTTCTAATTTGTTATTCCTTTCTGAATAACACACTGTTATTTACTCAACAATAACACACACTTATCCTTGTTTTTATTTATTCGTTTAATTCTATAATCTCGGGCTTTTTAGCCGTTTCTCAGGAACTGAATTTAAAGATAAAGTCACCGGAAACAGACGTAGGCCTATAAGGGACATTTCGAGCATCATCGCGATACACAACACAAACCCACTGAACTGATTACCCAAGATCCTCAGCTAGAAGCTCGGTGTTTGGATTGTTTAGCCGCAATGCATGTTGGGATATGGTGTTAATGCGATATGAATTCCGAAAAACATTTAAAAAAAAGAAAGTAATACTTTATTCCGAGTGTGCTTGCTTTTCTCTTTGAAAGGCATCACATAACGGCATTGTAATACACGGTTCGGCTGCATTACATATTACAGATCTGCCTTATTTCTTTATATATAGAGCCCTGATGAGAAGACTTCTAGACAAACAGGAAGAACAGCCACGGAAACTGAATACGTGACGTGGATCATAAATATATCAGAAATTAAACAACATCTTCCATTTCTTTTCACACAATACGTCTCCTTGCAGTATCAACACTAATTCGGCTGGCTTTTATATTTGATCCAATTGGTAGATAGGCTGTATTTACACCATAACGGTGCACAGCTGCTATAAAAGGATTTGTGGTTTTTAAAGATATTACTGATTTTCTTTGAATATAAGAATGTAAATACTGAGTCTGAAATAGTATAGCAATATGCTGTAAAATTATGTAAAAACATGAATAAAACTAAATATCTTCAGATGTTATACATACATAAGTGTCCTACACTAATAATACAAAGTTCTTATTAGTATGCTGTGTATACCTTGTGTGCAGCGCCTAGTGGTTAAAGCACGTTATTTAATTATTTTTGTTGAATAATGTTATTTTTATTGAATAATGTTATTTGATGAAAAAAATATTTAGAGTACATACTTTCATAGGGGGAAAGTAGAGGGTCAATGATAGAAATATAGAATATAAAAAATCAAGAAGATACTATAAGTGATCTCTACAATAAAACAATTTAGTGCCGGATGTACAAAGATATTAATATGAGGATGTGCAAAACAGACAAACTAATTAACCTTTATTAACACATTAAAGAATACTTTAGGTTAAGGTCTTCTTTTAAATAAGAAAAAAGCTTTGGAGGTATCTACACAAACATGTTAAGCCTGACAAGGTACTTGACGTCTAATATATTGCTTTCCTGCAATGTTAACTATGTTGAAGCACTTATTTTAACTTATATTATACACATTAATTATACTCTTATGTATGTAGATAGTATAAGAAATGTGCAGAATTTGACAGTTTTATAGTGTAGGTATATACACATATTGATAGATGTCTTGTAATCAGTGTTGGGTGTAATGCGTTACAAAAGTAACGGAGTTACAGTAATATATTAATTTTTGCTGTAACGAAGTAATGTAACGCATTACTAATTACATGTGGGTAATATATTATCCGTTACAACGCTCAGTAACGCAGTTACAACACATTTTAACCCGAAATTAAATGGTGTTTTGTTTTTTGAGAATGTACTAACATAGCGAGACATTCCGACACCAGACAAATTGTGCGGGTAGATTAGTAAACCTGGTGTGTTTACCCTTCAGGCTTTGCGTCTGGATCTTCGGGGCAGTTGAATGTTATGCACCCTCTATTAAAAAAAGAGAACGGAGCGAAAAATACAAACAACAAAGGTGCGCGTGGCCTGCTCCGCTGCGCGTGCATCATTTCCAAAGTGCTTCCACAGCAGTGACACACATCTGTGGATAATCACGAAAATGGTTAAAGCAACCATCACTAAACGCCAGCAACACTGCATCTACTTCAGACAGTAGCAACGGGTCAGATGGGGACATCACGTTACCCTCCGTTGTGGACACTAGCTTACTCTCGCCTGACTCGCCGCCCCCGGAGCAGCAGTCTTCGTCGCCCGAAGCTACGCCGCCCCTCTGCGGCCCGCAGGTGCCAGGATACCACGGCAAAACAGAGCCTGCCCAGGTATATCTAAACAAGTACCCGCCTGTACAGTGGGGTTAGGTGGTCATTTTGCAGCTCATGGTATACAAATAGACAAGGGCTAGAGTATTCATGTGAAAATAGTGCCATATTCTGCCATGCCTGTAGAAATGTTGGGTCAAAAACAATGCATACAATAGCACAGATGCCTTCCCCACGAATGGCTACAAAAATATCTCATATCCCAAGCTTATCAACAAGCTAATTTTGCAGCTGAAATGTTCTCCAGGTCACAAAGTCAACCTCACATGATGATGTGATACCAGTTTTCAACACACCAGAATATATGATGGGACCAAGGTGATGATGTAGTACATGGTTTTAATAATACTTTTGCTTTTCAATGTTTGCCATTTCAAACCATGAGCTGGTTCAAATAATGTTGCCTTGATTTACAATATGTTTCTCATTTGTTTTATCAGTACAGTTTTGAAGCTTTTGTGCTTTTCTTTTGCCATAGTCCACTTTGGACTATATGAAATATTATTGTTTACTTCCTGTCTGCCTTCTTCTGGGTGATTTATCTGATGTCCAGCGCTCCGTCTTTTAACCTCTTTTCCTTTCTCTTTCTTGATCCTCCTTAGCAACCTTCATTATAGTCAGGGCTGCACATAACTGGTGCGCAGGTGCGCCAAAAAAAGAGCACCGGGTCATTTGAAAAAAGGCGCATTTGCGTACCAAAATTGAGAGAGAGAGAGAGAGAGAGAGAGAGAGAGAGAGAGAGAGAGAGAGAGAGGACAGGCAGAGAGAGAGAGAGAGAAGAGCGAGAGAGGAGAAGGAGAGAGAGAGAGAGAGAGAGAGAGAGAGAGAGAGAGAGAGAGAGAGAGAGAGAGAGAGAGAGAGAGAGAGAGCGAGAGACAGCGAAAAGAGAGGAAGAGAAGGAGAGCAGGAGACGAGAGGAGAGAGAAGATATTTGCGAGTTGCATATGAAGTCAGGTTCGGCACGTAGCACTGGCGTTATAAGATGTTCGCCTAGGGCGCCAGATCTGTGGGAGCGCTGCCCTGGCCAGTTCTGGGAGGGAGAAAAAACCATTTTGGACCGTTGGGGGGCTCATCCTAATTTCATTTCGGCTTGATGTACCAAGGTTCATAATTAAGTAAATGTAACACCCTTTTCACCCCGTTTACACGTTTCATTTGCCCTGTAACGATGGGCGCTGTAGTGATGAAAATGGGGGATGTTGGCTTATCTCGCACCCGCAGCTCACAGCCAAAATGCGAGTGAGCGAGAGAGAGAAGACGCACCGCCGGCGCTGTTGTTATTAGAATCTGGTGCTAGCTGCTCTAACGGATATAAGAAGAAGATGTTTCAACAATGATGGAGAGAGAGTCCTCTCCAGTCAGACTGAGAGGCTGATAACTACAGCTCAGTGAGGGAAAGGACTCTGAGGGTTTAGTTCACTTTAGTCTAAGTTCAAACGGTTTGGTCACAATTTATGTAAACACATATTTCCAAGGCGCTCCTTTATAATTATTGGGTTAAACAGGTTTGAAATCATTCCAATGTGTACTATAGGACAGCAACCAGAAACATCCTTTAAAACTAGAGATAAAAAAAAAATGCATAAATAAATAAATGTTAAGGTAAAATAAGATATGAATGAACAACACAAATAAAATAAGTTACATTCATTTGTTATTGGCTATGGTAGGTTATCGGTTATGTTCACATACTTATTTGATTACATCCACTTGTCTAAGATGACAACAGAGACTTTCGACCCAAAACCAGCTGTTGACTTGTGGATGCAAGCAGCTAATCGCAGACTCAACCAGAGAGAAAGAAGTAGGCCTACATCATCAGCTACCATGTCTGACAGAGAGGAAGACAGTGAGGAGAACAGTCAGGAGGGTAGTGATGACAGCTTGTAGGATTCTGGTCGTGCTAATGTTGTCTGTGTTCACCTCTGCATGTGTTCTGTGTTCACCTCTGCATGTGTGTTCTGTGTTCACCTCTGCATGTGTGTTCTGTGTTCACCTCTGCACGTGTGTTCAGTGCCGTGTGTCTGGCAAATAAAGTCAAGACCCCCTCAAAAGTTACGGTTTATTTCATTTTAAGGATGAGCACCAAGCAACATCTCCAGGTGCTCCTTTGAGGACCAGGGCAAAAAAGTTATGTGCACCCCTGATTATCGTCCTTGACAGTGGTCTGTACTACTGTATTAACAACGAATCGAGTATTCAACTAAGCCGTGTAATAAAAGTTGTTAGTAGCCTTAAGGGCCTACACAGTTCTTATGCTATACCACATCGCCCTTCACTGGATGTATAATGAGCTGCACTAAACTACATTTTAGCATTTAAAATACCTAGCCATTCTTTAGTAGTGTAACTCATTACATTTCAGAGACAGTAATATTGTAATGTAACTTATTACTTTCAAAAGACAGTAATAAGTAATATGTATATATTACATTTTGGAAGTAACTTGCCCAACACTGCTCGTAATGCACTGTTGAGGAACCTGTCACCCAAGTTTTCATTCATGCACTAACTACACCGTAGTTGTGTATACAGTATGATATGTCAATAAACCTTAGAAAATCTTGAAAGAGATGTGCAAAATAGCCATTATATACAGTCTTTAATTAACTATTAGTAGAGAATAATGAGTAATGAATATACTTTATAGAGATCTGCAGATAAATGTTTAGTCTTCTCAAGCACCAACTATCAAATATCTCGCCTGATTGTCGGCACTTGACAATCACCTTCCCTGAATTTTACTCAGGGTAACTAAAGTCTGATTTAAGGGTTGTTATATTTCACATCATTAATCAGAATCTGCAAAGTAACTCAAATAAATGTAATGGAGTAAAAATACCAGGTTAACCTCTGAATTGTAGTGGAGTAGAATTACAAAGTAACAATGAGCTGCCATGTGGGTATATATTAATGCTGCACCATTATGGACACAAGCGATTTTCACCCATTTAGTAATTACATGTTTTACATTTGTATCATATCGCATTAACACCATATCCCAACGTGCATTGCGGCTAAAACATCCCGAGCTTCAAACTGAGGAGCTTAGGTAATCAGTTTACCGTCTACGTGTTTCCGGTAACTGCCACGTTTTAAAAGAAGTAATTATTCAAAAAATTATTTGAGAAAATGTAATTCCCAATTCATGATACAATAAACGTTAATCATCTTCAACTTTCTTTCCACAAAAAGAAACATGGTCAGTCCTTTATCAGATATCATTGGTAGAGTCATGGAATGCCGAATCACAGATATTAAAAGCTTGATATTGTTAGTGCATTTTAAAAAGAAATATTTACATCAAATGTAATTAATCAAAATATTGTTTTAATGTGTACAGGGCCGGATTTTGGCATAGGGCGCCAGATCTGGGTGGGCGCTGCGCTGGGAAGGGAAGAAACTATTTTTGACTGTTTGTGCTCATCCTAATTTTTGGCCTTGAAGTAACAACATTCATCATTAAGTGAAGGTAACACCCTTTTCACCCCGGTTACACGTTTCATTTGCCCTGTACGATGGGCGCACAGCCAAAGTGCGAGTGAGCATCCGAGCGAGCGAGGGAGAGAGAGAAAGAGAGTGTACCGGTACCGGGGATTGTTGTTGTTAGCATCTTGTGCTAGCTGGGCTAATGGATAAAAGAAGATGTCTCTACAACAAGCTGGAGGGAGAGTCCTCTCCTGTCACACTGGGAAGATCTGTGAGGTAAAGGACTCGGAGTGTTTAGATATTAACTTTAGTCTAAGTTATCTCAGTGGCTCTCAAACTTTTGATCACAATTTATGCAAACAAATATTTCCAAGGCACACCTTTATAAGTATTAGGATAAATAAAAGCTAGCCAGCTAAAATCTCGCCTAGGGCAGCAAATTGGTCAGAACCGGCCCTGGATGTGTATGTTTATTTCTTTTTATTTTACACAGTATTGTTCTATCATGTCTTTCTTTTTTTAATTGGTTTTGTTTTAACTTAGCTTCTTGTATTTTATAATCTAGCATCAGCCTTACTCTTTTAACCACTCAGAAACATCAGACGCAACATGAGACATCACTTGTGGAAAACAAATTCAAGTGTGCATTTAACATTTCTTCAAACCACCATTACCTGCTTAAATTAAATCCAAATAACAAACTTAATCTATTTTGTATTCCTCTTCAATCTCTAAAGAGTAGTTTCTCTTCCTGTCTCTTATTCATTCATCCACCTCCTCCTCCTTGTTCCTTGCAGTATCCTGACAGAGAGAAAACCCTTTGTTCATACACACTCTATACAGCTGACGTCAAGTCTTTGGTAACCACAGTATGTCTTCATAGCCGTCTTGTGATGTGTACTGAAAGGCTATATTAAGCCATAATAAAGTCAGTCTGCTCCTAATTCATCCTGTATGTGACAAGCTGGAATTCGGTCCACCAAATCTGTCAGTTTTCTTAATCACAACCTGTCGTTTTCAGCAGTAAGCCTCATAAACCTGCTGCCATCACTGCCATCAACGCCGCCACCGACATGCCCAAAAGCAACAGTCTGGACCTCCACAGCAACTCGAGAGAACTGAACAGCGAGCCCACTCTTAAATCAGAGGGTAATAATCGTTCAGAGAAATGGATAATATTTGGACAACCGACTCTGATTCACCTCAGAGTCAACAGTCTGAAGGCAGGGCTGCTGCTTTCTCACACTGTAGGTAGCACCCACCCAAAGGACTGATGTACCACCACCAACATGTCAGACGCACTTCCACCTATAGGTCTGGCATACAACCACCTAGAGGGCAGATGTACCATCACTAACAAGACTGAGGTTCAACCACCCATAAGACTAACTACCATTCCGACTGAGGTACCAGCACCCACAGGTCAGACATACCACCACCAGAAGAATGATGTACTGCCCCCCACAGGACTGATATACTACCACCCAAAGTTTGAACATATCTCCACCCAAAATAGTGCTATACTACCACCCACAGGTCTGGCGTACAACCACCTAGAGGAGAGAAGTACCATCACCTACAAGACTGAGTTACCACCACCACAGGCCGGACCTACCAACCACCCAGAGGACTGATGTTCACCACCCCAGTTTGAACATACCATCACCCAAAGGACTGACGTACTACCATAGTCTGGCATACAACCACCAAGAGGGCTGAGTTGCCACCGCCAACAGGACTGATGTTCCCCACCCATAGGTCTAAGGTATCACCTATCACAGGACAGAGGTGAACAGCCACCTGGACATACCCACCACCATCAACAGGACAGTCGTGCCATTAATAAAAGGACTAAGGAAATATCACTGACAGGACTGATGTACAACCACCACCAGGACAGAGGTACCACCAACCACAGGACTGAGGTACCATCCCCAGTGTTAGTGAGGTAACCCCCCCCCCACGGGACGGTGGTACCATCGCCAAAGAGGACTGAGATAACACCAACCACAGGACTGAAGTACCACATACTACAGGCCAGATGTAAAACCACCCACATGACTGATGTAGCACTACCATCAGCTGAAGGGTGAAAGACCTGCTATGATTCTACAGCAGTGGTTCTCAACTGGTGGGTCGCAAACCAAAAGTGGGTCGCGGGACCTGTGAGTGAAGAAAAAGAAATTAACATTTTTCTTTTCTTTTTTTCGAAAAAAAGTCAAACTTTATTTTGAAGGCCCGATTTTCTAACGCTGTGCATGCAGTAGGCGTTGGACTGGAAGTACCGGAGACCATAAGCGGTTTTGAAAACGCTCTGTCACGTAGTGATCATCTTCTCAATAAAACATCTTTGCTGATGTTTTTTCGAGTCTTCTGGCCAATCAGAATCAAGATTTTTGCCGGAAGTCCCCACGGAGAATAACTTTGCGGTAGAACTCTTCTTTATACATCCATGGTTACAACGTCAGATGAAAATGAAACACAATGAAATATGACCCCCGGTTTGATGTTTGACAGGTCACAGAACAATGGGGCTATCTACCCTTACCCACAATTTAAAGTAATTCACACAGACTATCTCCTCTTTACTCTTCTCTCTGTGTGGAGCAGCAAGTTCAGCTGTCAGAACAAAGTGAAACACAAACAATGGCATAAAATATTATTAGAATAGTCGGGTAGTAATAGATGTATTTATTTTCTTCTCAGAGTGTACCAGAATGTGTAATTTATATGTTAGTTTTTCTAAAAATCTCCTGGTGGGGGAATCCCTCCGACATTTTTCTGCAGTTGGGTTTTTCAGCATGTGTGCCTTTTTATGTTATACAGTTCATCTTTGATTCCATCATCTCATTAAACCTTTTTTAAAAGCATACTTTAGTTCTGTGAAGGGATATATGCACTGTACTTCACTTTCATTAAAATTGTATGCTGAAAAGCATATATATTACAGCATGATTTTTTGTTTAATAGATTTGAGTGGTTCAAAATTTCGGATTGCGATTTATTGACAAAGAAAAAAAAGGGTCCCGAGGGCCTGACCAGTTGAGAACCACTGATCTACAGGATACAGGTGCCAGCATCTAGAGGACAGAGCTACCAACACCTACAGAACAGAGGGACCACTATCTGCAGGACTGATGTAACACCAACTGCAGGACTAGGATAACACTACCTACAGGACTGAGGTACCAACACTAGCAGGACTGAGGTAAGCAACCCACTCTCTTCAGTCTGCGTACGAATGACACGACTTTACCCATTGGAAATGCGTGCAATAGATACGCAGAAGTCCGATTTTGCGTGCATATGATACGCTAACCATTCCCATTGAGATCTGATGCCGAGTTTTGCGTGCATAAGATACGCCAGGTTTAAAAAAACATGTTCTTGCCGGTTCTTACTCAATATCAAGCCACGATTATTGTTTTTATTTTAAATCGTATCATGTCAGACGTTTTTTGCCGTCTGTGAGGAAAAGAAATGGGGCTCAGAGCCTCAGAATAATGAAATCTGTATTTTTTTTTATCTTTTGTTCCTTCTAATTTGTTATTCCTTTCTGAATAACACACTGTTATTTACTCAACAATAACACCACACCTATCCTTGTTTTTATTTATTCGTTTAATTCTATAATCTCGGGCTTTTTAGCCGTTTCTCAGGAACTGAGTTTAAAAATAAAGTCACCGGAAACAGACGTTAGGCCTATAAGGGGACATTTCGAGCATCATCGCGATACACAACACCAAACCCACTGAACTGATTACCCAAGATCCTCAGCTAGAAGCTCGGTGTTTGGATTGTTTAGCCGCAATGCATGTTGGGATATGGTGTTAATGCGATATGAATTCCGAAAAAACATTTAAAAAAAAGAAAGTAATACTTATTCGAGTGTGCTTGCTTTTCTCTTTGAAAGGCATCACATAACGGCATTGTAATACACGGTTCGGCTGCATTACATATTACAGATCTGCCTTATTTCTTTATATATAGAGCCCTGATGAGAAGACTTCTAGACAAACAGGAAGAACAGCCACGGAAACTGAATACGTGACGTGGATCATAAATATATCAGAAATTAAACAACATCTTCCATTTCTTTTCACACAATACGTCTCCTTGCAGTATCAACACTAATTCGGCTGGCTTTTATATTTGATCCAATTGGTAGATAGGCTGTATTTACACCATAACGGTGCACAGCTGCTATAAAAGGATTTGTGGTTTTTAAAGATATTACTGATTTTCTTTGAATATAAGAATGTAAATACTGAGTCTGAAATAGTATAGCAATATGCTGTAAAATTATGTAAAACATGAATAAACTAAATATCTTCAGATGTTATACATACATAAGTGTCCTACACTAATAATACAAAGTTCTTATTAGTATGCTGTGTATACCTTGTGTGCAGCGCCTAGTGGTTAAGAGCACGTTATTTAATTATTTTTGTTGAATAATGTTATTTTTATTGAATAATGTTATTTGATGAAAAAAATATTTAGAGTACATACTTTCATAGGGGGAAAGTAGAGGGTCAATGGATAGAAATATAGAATATAAAAAATCAAGAAGATACTATAAGTGATCTCTACAATAAAACAATTTAGTGCCGGATGTACAAAGATATTAATATGAGGATGTGCAAAACAGACAAACTAATTAACCTTATTAACACATTAAAGAATACTTTAGGTTAAGGTCTTCTTTTAAATAAGAAAAAAAGCTTTGGAGGTATCTACACAAACATGTTAAGCCTGACAAGGTACTTGACGTCTAATATATTGCTTTCCTGCAATGTTAACTATGTTGAAGCACTTATTTTAACTTATATTATACACATTAATTATACTCTTATGTATGTAGATAGTATAAGAAATGTGCAGAATTTGACAGTTTTATAGTGTAGGTATATACACATATTGATTAGATGTCTTGTAATCAGTGTTGGGTGTAATGCGTTACAAAAGTAACGGAGTTACAGTAATATATTAATTTTTGCTGTAACGAAGTAATGTAACGCATTACTAATTACATGTGGGTAATATATTATCCGTTACAACGCTCAGTAACGCAGTTACAACACATTTTAACCCGAAATTAAATGGTGTTTTGTTTTTTGAGAATGTACTAACATAGCGAGACATTCCGACACCAGACAAATTGTGCGGGTAGATTAGTAAACCTGGTGTGTTTACCCTTCAGGCTTTGCGTCTGGATCTTCGGGGCAGTTGAATGTTATGCACCCTCTATTAAAAAAAGAGAACGGAGCGAAAAATACAAACAACAAAGGTGCGCGTGGCCTGCTCCGCTGCGCGTGCATCATTTCCAAAGTGCTTCCACAGCAGTGACACACATCTGTGGATAATCACGAAAATGGTTAAAGCAACCATCACTAAACGCCAGCAACACTGCATCTACTTCAGACAGTAGCAACGGGTCAGATGGGGACATCACGTTACCCTCCGTTGTGGACACTAGCTTACTCTCGCCTGACTCGCCGCCCCCGGAGCAGCAGTCTTCGTCGCCCGAAGCTACGCCGCCCCTCTGCGGGCCCGCAGGTGCCAGGATACCACGGCAAAACAGAGCCTGCCCAGGTATATCTAAACAAGTACCCGCCTGTACAGTGGGGGTTAGGTGGTCATTTTGCAGCTCATGGTATACAAATAGACAAGGGCTAGAGTATTCATGTGAAAATAGTGCCATATTCTGCCATGCCTGTAGAAATGTTGGGTCAAAAACAATGCATACAATAGCACAGATGCCTTCCCCACGAATGGCTACAAAAATATCTCATATCCCAAGCTTATCAACAAGCTAATTTTGCAGCTGAAATGTTCTCCAGGTCACAAAGTCAACCTCACATGATGATGTGATACCAGTTTTCAACACACCAGAATATATGATGGGACCAAGGTGATGATGTAGTACATGGTTTTAATAATACTTTTGCTTTTCAATGTTTGCCATTTCAAACCATGAGCTGGTTCAAATAATGTTTGCCTTGATTTACAATATGTTCTCATTTGTTTTATCAGTACAGTTTTGAAGCTTTTGTGCTTTTCTTTGCCATAGTCCACTTTGGACTATATGAAATATTATTGTTTACTTCCTGTCTGCCTTCTTCTGGTGTTTTATCTGATGTCCAGCGCTCCGTCTTTTAACCTCTTTTCCTTTCTCTTTCTTGATCCTCCTTAGCAACCTTCATTATAGTCAGGGCTGCACATAACTGGTGCGCAGGTGCGCCAAAAAAAGAGCACCGGGTCATTTGAAAAAAGGCGCATTTGCGTACCAAAATTGAGAGGAGGACGAGAGAGGCGAGAGAGAGAGACGAGAGAGAATACGATTGACGTAGTGAGCAGGTGGCCATGACCCTTCGGGAGATTTGATGAGCTTGGTTGGGCAGTAGCCCTGACGTAATCTTGACAGTAGAGACGCAAGGAGACAGATAGAGTTACGAGCTCGATGAGTGGAGAGAGGGGAGTGATGAGATGAGAGAGAGAGGGAAGATGAGAGAGAGGAAGAGAGAGAGAGAGGGAGAGAGAGGAGAGAGAGAGAGAGATGAGAGAGAGAGAGCGAGAGAGGGAGAGAGAGGAGAGAGGAGAGAGAAGAGAAAAGAGAGGAGAGAGGAGAGAGGAGAGAGAGCGAGAGAGACCCACGATATTTGCCGACGTTGCATCTGAAGTCAGGGTCGGCACGTAGCACTGGCGTTATAGATGTTCGCCTAGGGGCGCCAGATCTGTGGAGGCGTGCCCCTGGCAGTTCTGGGAGGGGAAAAAAACATTTTTGACCGTGGGGCTCATCTAATTTTCGGCCTTGATGTAACAAGGTTCATAATTAAGTAAATGTAACACCCTTTTCACCCCGGTTACACGTTTCATTTGCCCTGTACGATGGGCGCTGTAAGTGATGAAAATGGGGGATGTTGGCTTATCTCGCACCCGCAGCTCACAGCCAAAATGCGAGTGAGCGAGAGAGAGAGAAGGACGCACCGCCCGGGCGCTGTTGTTATTAGACTCTGGTGCTAGCTGCTCTAACGGATATAAGAAGAAGATGTTTCAACAATGATGTGGAGAGAGAGTCCTCTCCGGTCAGACTGAGAGGCTGATAACTACAGCTCAGTGAGGTAAAGGACTCTGAGTGTTTAGATAGTTCACTTTAGTCTAAGTTCAAACAGTTTGGTCACAATTTATGTAAACACATATTTCCGAGGCACTCCTTTATAATTATTGGGATAAACAGGTTTGAAATCATTCCAATGTATACTATAGGACAGTAACCAAAAATATCCTTTAAAACTGGAGAGATAAAAAAAAATGCATAAATAAATAAATGTTAAGGTAAAATAAGATATGAATGAACAACACAAATAAAATAAGTTACATTCATTTGTTATTGGCTATGGTAGGTTATCGGTTATGTTCACATACTTATTTGATTACATCCACTTGTCTAAGATGACAACAGAGACTTTCGACCCAAAACCAGCTGTTGACTTGTGGATGCAAGCAGCTAATCGCAAGACTCAACCAGAGAGAAAGAAGTAGGCCTACATCATCAGCTACCATGTCTGACAGAGAGGAAGACAGTGAGGAGAACAGTCAGGAGGGTAGTGATGACAGCTTGTAGGATTTCTGGTGGTGCTAATGTTGTCTTGTGTTCACCTCTGCATGTATGTTCTGTGTTCACCTCTGCACGTGTGTTCTGTGTTCACCTCTGCATGTGTGTTCTGTGTTCACCTCTGCACGTGTGTTCAGTACCGTGTGTCTGGCAAATAAAGTCAAGACCCCCTCAAAAGTTACGGTTTATTTCATTTTAAGGATGAGCACCAAGCAACATCTCCAGGTGCTCCTTTGAGGACCAGGGCAAAAAAGTTATGTGCACCCCTGATTATCGTCCTTGACAGTGGTCTGTACTACTGTATTAACAACGAATCGAGTATTCAACTAAGCCGTGTAATAAAAGTTGTTAGTAGCCTTAAGGGCCTACACAGTTCTTATGCTATACCACATCGCCCTTCACTGGATGTATAATGAGCTGCACTAAACTACATTTTAGCATTTAAAATACCTAGCCATTCTTTAGTAGTGTAACTCATTACATTTCAGAGACAGTAATATTGTAATGTAACTTATTACTTTCAAAAGACAGTAATAAGTAATATGTAATATATTACATTTTGGAAGTAACTTGCCCAACACTGCTCGTAATGCACTGTTGAGGAACCTGTCACCCAAGTTTTTCATTCATTGCATAACTACACCGTAGTTGTGTATACAGTATGATATGTCAATAAACCTTAGAAAATCTTGAAAGAGATGTGCAAAATAGCCATTATATACAGTCTTTAATTAACTATTAGTAGAGAATAATGAGTAATGAATATACTTTATAGAGATCTGCAGATAAATGTTTAGTCTTCTCAAGCACCAACTATCAAATATCTCGCCTGATTGTCGGCACTTGACAATCACCTTTCCCTGAATTTTACTCAGGTGTAACTAAAGTCTGATTTAAGGGTTGTTTATATTTCACATCATTAATCAGAATCTGCAAAGTAACTCAAATAAATGTAATGGAGTAAAAATACCAGGTTAACCTCTGAATTGTAGTGGAGTAGAATTACAAAGTAACAATGAGCTGCCATGTGGGTATATATTAATGCTGCACCATTATGGACACAAGCGATTTTCACCCATTTAGTAATTACATGTTTTACATTTGTATCATATCGCATTAACACCATATCCCAACGTGCATTGCGGCTAAAACATCCCGAGCTTCAAACTGAGGAGCTTAGGTAATCAGTTTACCGTCTACGTCTGTTTCCGGTGACTTTATTTACGGCTAAAAAGCCCAAGATTATAGAATTAAACGAATAAATAAAAACAAGGATAATTGTGTGTTATTGTTGAGAAAATAACAGTGTGTTATTTAGAAAATAATAACAAATTAGAAGGAAAATAATAAAAAAATACAGATTTCATTATTCTGAAGCTCTGAGCCCCATTTCTTTTCCTCACAGACGGCAAAAAAAGTCTGACATGATACGATTTAAAATAAAAACAATAATCGTGGCTTGGTATTGAGTAAGAACATGTTTTTATGAACCACACAGCTTCCGGTCTACCAAGACCCGACGGAAAAAACGTGGCGTATCTTATGCACGCAAAACTCAGCATCAGATCTCAATGGGAATGGTTAGCGTATCATATTCACGCAAAATAGGACTTCTGCGTATCTATTGCACGCATTTCCAATGTGTAAAGTCGTGTCATTTGTACGCAGACTGAAGAGAGTGGGTTGGAGGTAAGACTATCCACATGATTGAGGTGACTACACCCACATGACTAAGGAACTACCATGCACAGGACTGAGTTACCACCACTTGCAGAAATGAGGTAAAAACCACCCAGTTTTTTGACATTGTCTTTTTACATCATTCAATAATTTGCCTTGCGGAAAAAAAAACAATACTTAACATTTTGTAGTTTTTATAATATTGTTTACATAAAATGAAAAAGAAAGATTTGTTTAAGCAGGGACAATATGTGAGATGTGTCCAACATGCAAAACAGCAACACATTTTCAGAAACAAGTGTCCTGATTTGCCAATAATCACATTCACCAATTGGATCAAACCCTCAACAACAACCTGGTCAACTCAGTCACAAATCACAAATGAGTTATTTTTCTTTCTTTATAGTCATTGTAAGTCATGGGTACATCATCTCCACACTTTCCATTAATTTCCACCCTCTCAAGGTCTAAAACATGTCTTTATAGGAAGGAGGATATGGAAAGTGTAGAATAGAACATTAATGATCGAAAAAGGTTGGACCAAACAGAGCTAATATTTAAGAGAACAGAACATAAATCAAGCAATCAACAACTATTTGTAACAAGATGAAGCTTGGTATATATTTTATTTGGATAGACCCTTTTTCTGTATGTTCAAGTAGTAATTTTATTGATTAATGCTCAAGCTAAGTGATCTAACAGAAGAAGATCAAGAGATGGTTTAAAACTCTGGCCTGAAGTGAATGTGTAACTGTTAGCACTTTAATTCATCACAGCAAGTGAAACCTCAGCAGACACCGACACAGGGGAGGGTACACTGTAAAAAAAGTACAACTCACAAGCACACACTGTATTATTCTAACATGAGGGTCATGATGGAAAACTCCTAGTCTTTGTTCTTGAACCTCCTGCAGTTACCATGCCTACAGGCTGATGTCACACAGAGAGGACAAATGAACTGAGTTAACCCGACTCACCGAGTGGGTTTAACCAAACAGCGCCGTGTGTAATTGGTGGTTTATGGTGGCCACAGTCTGATGTTCTACTCAAATAAATTCCTGGGCGCCAAAAATAGTTTTGTTCTACAGGAGTGTTAGATGAACATAACTAACATATGCTAAAGAGGATTTTACATCAACACTTCAAATATAAGATATCTGCGGCAGCAGTGATGGCCAACAAAGACCTATCCAGCCCCCATTGAGGAAGTTACGTTTTCGGTTGTGTTTGTTTGTCTGAGACCAAGATAACCAAAAAACGACTAGAATAATTTTCATGAGACTTGGAAAAAAAAACATTACATATAGGAGCGGCCCTTCATTACTGGTCAGACGCAATGACTATATGTCACTTTTGTTATTATTGCAATATACGGCATTGCCTTAGCGGAGGTTTGCGCTATCTCAGTGTCTTTTGAAACAGTGATTTGTTTAGATTAGTCTCTGGTTGTTTTACTTACCTAACTTTCAAATCTTTCAACCAATAATGCAGAAACACCTATCAGTTTATATGCATCACACATCTTCTTAAAACGGGGGGTTACGTACTCGGGGCAGGCCTACCTGAATGCGCGTGCAAGCTCACCGTATATAAGGCGGCCTCGCCTCCTGACTGTCATCCTACACCCTCTTCAGCGAGTGGCATGGGACAGACAGGGCACCAAGTAGAGCCTGTGCTTATATAACTAGGGTTACAATACGTAACCCCCCGTTATATCTTACACAGAGCCCTGATGCATAAACGCCCTGTCGTCCAACAACATCGACCCATCACAGTGCCCCTGACCGGCTTTTGGTTAACAGCCACTGCACCGCAACTTCTTCTCCTCCGGTTGTGACCGTGGAGAAGTCAGGGCCGCAGCTTACTTGGCTTACTCTGCTGGTAGAGCACACTCAGACACGCTTACCTCGTGAAGGGTGTGCATGGAAAATAGTGAGCAAGGCTCGCTTGCCTATGGGCAGGCGGGGAGAGTCTCCAGCCCTGCATGGGGCTTACTGCGCACCATGTTCCCCGGGTCCCTAAGGAGCATGGGAAAACATTATGTCCAGGGGGGGGGTCAGATACCTATTGACCCACAGCCCCCCCCCCCTCACCAGTCCTGTGTTTCCCCAGCTAGCACAGACGATGACAAGGAGCCAGACATGTCCAAGAGATAAAACCTTATGAAGGGGCCTAGCGTGGACCAAGACGCCGCTGCGCATATGTCCTCCACACTCACGCCGTTGAATAAGGCTGTTGACACAGCCATACCCCGTGTAGAGTGTGCACAGACCCCCGTGGGGAAGGCTCTCCCCGCCTGTCCGTAGGCATGTGAAATGCACTCGCAGAGCCATCCTGTCAGGCGTTTCTTGGCTAGAGCTTTACCGGCCACACCACCGCCAAAGCACACAAACAGCTGTTCAGTGCGCCTAAAGGCAGCCGTGCGCTCCACATAACATGCTAGCGCACGCACCGGGCAGAGGAGGTGCAATTTAGTCTCCTTGGCCCCAATATGATGTGGAAGACTAAAGCCACCTAACTGAATAGCCTTTGACCTGAACGAACTCCTTAGGCTCTTGGGAACAAAGGAGGGGTTCCGTCTGAGTGTCGTCCCACTACGGTCACCCCGGATCAACAAGCAAATTGGGTGTACCGATAGAGTGGTCAGCTCGGACACTCTCTTGGCTGAAGTCAAGGCAAGTAGCAACAGTGTCTTCCATGACAGTGCTTTCAGAGAGGAGAGCTCCAGAGGCTCAAATGGTTCTGTGACCAGAGCCTCGAGCACCAACGGCAGGTCCCATTGCGGGGAGGAGGAGAACTGAGGAGTCGCCCAGGGCTGGCCCACCATCATCTGTGTCACCTCTGCGAACAGGGCGCCCCGCGGCGATCTGTGGCCACTAGGATGACTGACAGACGTTCTCGTCTCACCCTCCCCAGGAGGGGGAGAATGAGGCGCAGTGGTGGAAAGGCGTAGAGCAGCTTTCTTGGCCATGGCTCGTGTGCAAACGCGTCCACCCCGAAGGGTGGATTGTCCCACCGAGCCATGGAAAACCACAGGGTACATTGGCTGTTGCGGTGGCTGGCGAACAGGTCCACCTCCGCTCTCCCGAAACTGGGCCCAGATCTGCTTCACTACCTCCGGGTGAAGCACTCACTCGCCTGGCAGGGGCCCGCCTCTTGACATGAGGTCGGCCCCCCTGTTCTCCAGTCCCGGGATGTGGAGGGCTCTCAGAGACAACACAATCTCTGAAGCCCACAACCACAGTTTCTCCGCTGTGGTCAACAAGGCCGCGAACTCCGCCCTGCCTGTTGATATAAGCCACTGTGGTGCGGTTGTCACTCCTCACCAGCACATGTTTGCCCTGTATTAAGGGTTGGAAATGCTAGAGGACCAACACTACTGCCCGTAGCTCTAGAAGGTTGCTGTGCCGCGTCTCTGTCAGAGACCAGCGACCACCTATAGCTCTCTCTAGGCAGGTCCCCCCCCCATCCTGTCACGGATGTGTCTGTGAACTAGGGCTGTGCGATTATGGCAAAAATCATAATCACGATTCTTTGGGTCAATAATTGATATCACGATTATTTTTGACGATTATTCATTGACCATTTATTTTGTTTTGAAATGCCGCTCCTAAATTACCATTCTTCGATAAAGCCACACTCGCATTGCAGATGAGATGGATGGACTTTGAATTGGAATAGATACAAAAATAATAATCCTCCCACTCGGAGTAAAAATTATATATTTTGGGCTTTTTTGCTTCTGCCATAATTGTGGTCTTGTGTGTGTGCGGACTGTCACTCCTGTTGACACGGACAACGTCAGCGAAATAGTGCCCACTGCCCACCAGCCACTCCCCGACACATGGGGTGACGCCAGCCAATCACAAAGCTTTGATGCGTTCAAGTGCATTATTCTGGCACAGGAAGATTATGTTATAGGACATTAACGATAAAACAGAGACACATCTCGCGATCGACTGGGAATCTCCCCGCGATCGACTGGGAATCTCCCCGCGATCGACTGGTTGGGCACCCCTGGGCTAGACCATAGGTCCGTTGTGGTGGCAAAGTAGTCAGCTGAAGCTACATCTCTCTCAACTTCCGCACGGCATTTGTCATATAGCGCAGGCAGCGCAGACCTGCTGAAATAATACCGAGACGGCATCGCGTAACGCTTGTCCAACGTGTTGACAAGTTGCTTAAAGCCCTGGTTGCTAACAGTGCTAACTGGGCACATATCTTTAGCGATGTGAAATGTAATGGCACCTGTAATATCTCTGTGTCTCTGCGAGCTCGACGTACAATGCGTCCTGAATTGATGATGTGGTGGATGAAGTCGAGCGGGCATCTGCTTTTTGTTGTAGGATTATTGCCCGGTGGTATTGCACTTTGTGGTTGTATTTCAGATAATTAAAGAGATTGGTTGTGTTAGCATGTGGTGCCAACACAACCTCGTAACAAATCCTGCACTGTACTTTGTTTTGCTCCACGTCGGACTCCTGAAAGCCAAAGTACTTCCAAATAGTGGAAATAGTTTTACCCTTCTTTTTAACGAGTTGTTCTGACATTTTCGCTCGCGCTGAACACTCACAACACATGTCACTCCCATGTGGCCGAGTGGGCTTTTAGGGAGGGGCGAAAGCGCACACAGCAAAATAATCGTATTTTGTCAATTATGCTGTTTTCATAATCGCCACAAGCCATAATCGTAATCGCGATTAAAATACGATTAATTGCACAGCCCTACTGTGAACACCGTGATGTAGGAGGTCACTCGCCCCAGTGGAGTTCCCCTCCAGTATCGGAGGTTGCCCCCCCACTGGGGGACGTTGTTTGTGCCTCTTGGGATCTAAAGGAAGGCCAGCAAACCACCTCTGCAGGCGGCGCATATGCAGCAACCCCAGCGGCACCACAAGGTGAGCAGCCGCCATGAGACCCACTGCATGATGGTCAAAGCTGTCACCGTTGCCCCCTGTCGCAGTCTGCGAACTGCCCGGAGCAGGGATGCCTGTCTGCTCTCTGATAGGGTGGCGCGTAGCCCGCCTGCATCGAGCACCATCCCCAGATACTGCACCTGTTGGTGAGGTATGGGATTGCTCTTCTTCCAATTGACCGCAAAACCCAACTTAGTTAGGTGTAGGATCGATTGGGCTGTGTGAAAAGTTGCCCATTCCCTGGACCTGGCCATGACTATGAGGTCGTCCAGATAAAAGAAAACCCTCATGCCATGGTTGCGAAACGGCTGAAGCCATTCATTTGCTGAACGTGCGTGAGGATATGGAGTAACTGGACGGTAGTCTGTTGTACTTGTAGGCTATCCCCTGGAAAGCAAAACGCAAATACTTTCTGTGCTCTGGAGCAATTTCAACATGAAAGTAAGCGCCCTTCAGGTCGATGGTTGTGAACCAATCGCCCGGCTGCACTAGATCCAATAACTGTTTTATAGTTAACATATGGAATTTTTTGCAGTTGATGTGCTGATTCAGGCTGCGGAGATCGAGAATGGGTCTGAATTCTCCAGTCTTCTTGGGAACCAGGAAGTACGTGGAATAAAGCCCCTTGTCTCTGTGCTGAGGGTGCACAACAGACACCGCCTGTTTTTACACCAGGGCCTGAATCTCTGCCGAAAGGAAATCTCCTCCTGGGATGATAGATTTGCCTCTCTTTTGCCATTGAATGGAGGGACACTGGAGTGAGTAACCCTGTTTCAGTTTCTCTTCCTAGCTGTGGAGCCACAGAAAGCTAGGAATCTCCTCTTTCCAACAGTGTATACAACTCAAAATGTGTCTTCAGGTCAATGTGACTGATTTCGATGGAGCAGGTCACATATATTATACACTTCTTGAATCTTTAAAATGTACAGGCCCTATTATCCTTTTTTGGGGCTTTCCCTTCCCTGTCTGTTAGAATGTTTTTTGTGCATGTAAATGGTCTGCAAAGGCTAAAATCCCTGGATTCCCTCAGTTTCTCTCCCACACATTTTAATAAATTAAACTATACATTTGTGTTTAAAAAATGTTATGTCTGCATTCACAACTACTGGGCTTGAAACTGAGGAACAAAGACAAGAAGTCGGACGAGGCATAGTACCAGCTTCATCCTTAGTTTAGGTTTAGGGTTAGGTTACTTAGTGTGTTTCACAAGTTAACTGACTATAGTTTTTAGATCTGTGATCCAATAACTCATGAACTCAAGTCCCTATAATGTTCCAAATTGGGAAGAAAAACAAATGTTGCACAGCACATTTCGTGTAACAATGTTTGCAGAGACATTTACGAGGTTCTATCTGAGAAAAAAGAACAGCTACCTTCTTTAAAAATATACTAAATCAAAGAAAGCCAGTGACAGGACTCAGCCCTTTAATCTCTTCACTGTACCCATGAACCTCTGAAGGGTTCTCAGATAAACATGAAACCCACTGAACTGCTGCATTGTATCAGTTTAGTCATCACTGCTTTTATTTCCAAATTCCATGAATAAAAACTAAAATGCCTCACTGCAAGCAAAGCAGGAACAGGAAACCAAAACATGCAGTTTGACATAAAAGCATTGGTTATTATGTAATCAAACGGATGATGTCAACGACCCTCTAATAAAACCCAGAATGTACTGTAGACAGTTACATAAACATTAAATAATGACATCAGTCAAGAAAACATTACAGAACCCTTTACTGGACGGTGTGACCACAAACCACTGAAAACACAAAGTCAATGGGAATTCTGCAGAGAATGCAGTGGGAATACAATGATGGACATTCAGACAAACACCAACGGACAGACCAACAGCCAAGTCAAGACGTCAAAAGCTGTGATTCTGTTCCAAGACACAGACAAAGAAAATAGAGTTTTAAGATGTAAAAAGCCGAGATGCCAACAGGCGTTTTGGAATTTGCTTTATCCTCATGAGTCTCATCAACATCCCACACTAACAAAATATTTTGCCTCAAACTGTGTAGCTGAGGTTCTTTTCTTTGCCGCTCTGAAGTTCCGGGCTGTTTTCACTGACTCACTGCTGACAACTCGCACTGTCTCAGATCTGTCCAAAAGAAAACTCCCGTAAAAAAGCCCTGAGGACAAGGTCAGAACTGTGACTTCACAACGGTTCTCCTGTTTTTACTGCACATACTTTTCAATCAGAACGGCCTCAAGGTTTTGGCCCGGCAGTACATTAGTTTGAATCCTCGGGAAACAGCTTGCCCTTCCCTCAACAAGTATGATCTGACAAGTGGGAATATTTAATGTTACTCAATAACAAGATTGGGCATCCAAAACCAGTTCTTATCAAATCTTGGTTTAGATTCCAATACAGAAAAATGATAAATATTACCGAAACAAAAATGTGCTGACTTTTATAAGTCCTGTTCCTTTTGAATCATACAACAACTATGTCCAACAACATAATACCATACTTCGTAACAAAAGATTTCACGTTAGCTCTCCAGATTTGTACCCAAACTGTTAACTTTTATGGACTCTAAAATGCTCATCATATTTAAATCGGGAGAAATATGAAATATGCAAAAGATTGGAACCAATACAAAATTGAGACATATGTGTCTTATAGAATCTCAGTTTCTTGGAGACACGCAACTGGTTGGAAGCTGGTTCTTCATACCCAACCCTAGTCAACAACAATACAAGTTTGAGGTTGAATTTGACCAAAGTGCAGTAAATCCACTTTCTTCTAATACGGCTCACATAAAATACTATATTTCTTTAAATACTAGATGGCTAGAGTAACTGTTTACTGTTTACTGTAAACATTCATCATTCAACAGATCATTATTAGATTGAATGAACATTTTGTGTGCTTGCTGATTTCTGTTTGGAGAAGGGGCTTTCATTTTTCCTAACCAATCATTGGAAAGTGCAAATAATTTGCAGTCAGTACAGAAGTTGCAAAGATGTGAGGAGCAATTAACTTAATAATAA
The DNA here is from genome assembly GCA_902827135.1 of Harpagifer antarcticus. NCBI lineage: Eukaryota > Metazoa > Chordata > Actinopteri > Perciformes > Harpagiferidae > Harpagifer > Harpagifer antarcticus. The sequence continues at coordinate 3,868,237 of CADEHL010000622.1, forward strand.
AGTAATATGATAATCAAAAAGTTGTCAATTCTGTAATCCAATATGCTCTGAGCTGGGGCCATTATCCATGCGTGTTGCAATTTACAAGACAATAAAAATACTGAAAGGTAAAAAGGTCATGAGCTATCATTAATATAATAAAGGAAAGTTCCCTTATTATCTCTGCTTTTAGTTTTCTCCAGTGGCGGATTTAGGATTGTAGCCCAGGAGTTGTTGGGGGGGGGGCGTGCAGGGGTACAGTGCTAGTTTGTATAAGTGGGGGGTGGACCGAACATCCTTTAGGGTGGTCGTCACCTCCTCTGGGAGGGTCCCGGTGCATGCTCCCCCGGGAAGATTTTTTTTTAAATATTGGAGTTGAAAGCATCAATCTGGTGCACTTTGAGAGCAACATTAACCCTACCTTAATAACACCTTAAAGTGGACAAAAGGCACTGGAGAACACTCATTAACACCCTTTAATGAAGCAAACTAATGCCTTAACTCAAACTTATTAAGGTGAAACGAATGTGCGTAGAGTTTTAAAGGATGCGGATAGTCTCACCTTGATTCTGGCGCATTGCTTATCGTTTTATAGATCTATTCTCATCCACCATCTTTGTTTGTGATGTAAAAAATGTGTAAGAGTCACGTTTCTGAATCGGACACTCTGATGCAGTCACAGCCAATCGTAGTCTGATTCAGAGGGTTGCCTGTCAGTTCCGTTGTTATGTGTACTGAAACGAGAGCCGGTATAATTCCACGCGCGAAAACAAAATAAAAAATGGAATCCGTTATGTTAGTGTCTTAAAAGTAGACTGAGGTATGAAGGGTTAACGTTACATCTTAGGATAATTTTTAGTCAAGTTCTGTATACATACTAACATATAAGGGTATACTTAGTGTGGTTACTCCATGTTTACTAATTATAACATTAACGTTACATCACTCTTTTTCACTTCTTACTCAGTCAGCCAGAGTGCAGATATCACCATTAGATTCACAAACCTGAAACATCATCCATTTCTTCACTGCTGGTGATAACATTGTTGTCAGCTGCTGATACTGCTGCTGCTGCAGCTTGTGGCGCCTCCTTCAATGACAATAACTTTCTAATATCCATAACTGTATAGGCTATTAGCTTAAAACTCGTCAGACACTAGGAAGGATCACTTCTACTTCAGGGCAGGCTACGCAGTACGCAGGCTAATGTCCCGCAGCGGATGCCTCTCTGGTGGACTCCGGTACTGCACATTACTCCCAAGAGTAAAAATTAATTTTTTTTAATTTTTTTTAAGTGAAACATCCGGGGCTTTTCAGAAAACATCCGGGGCTTGAGCCCAAGAAGCCACCCCCTAGCGCCGCCACTGGTTTTCTCCATTCTTATTTTTCCTTCCCTCTAGATTCCGGTGTTCTTTCTGAACATTGATCCTCTTCTTCTTTAGCTAAAGCAAATGTATGCTTTCTTTTAGAAACGTGACTTCATCTTATGCTCTTTCCCGTTTTAAGTTAAACAATTAATTCAGGACCCGGAGGAGGACTGTGTATTTTTACTTTAGTGTCAGTCTAGACATTTAAAAAATAAACGTTACTTAGCCCAAAAAACTCACTCAGTTTCAGGTTACTTGGCAGATTCAGATTTAACATAAGATAAGCACAGTATAAAAATAAATAATATCATCTTTCTTCTTGTCCTTTATTTATTTTTTTGCTGTAACTTCCTTCCGACCTTCCTTTCCATTTTGTTTAACTATACAAGGGTATGAAAAACATTCCTCTCTTTGGTTCAATTTTGTTTTACGTAGGTAAACTGCAATATATCATTAGGTATTTTGTTGAAAGAACAATTATATAAAAGTGAAAAAAGCAGCAAATCCTCGCACAAGAGAAACTGGAACCAGAGTACAAAATATAAATATTTATCTTTTCATTTGAACCCTAACCATCAATTGATTAACTGATTCATTAACAAACTGCAAATGTGCAGAGTGAAAAATCACAAAACATAAGATAGATATAAAATAATAACATGTTTAGATCTCTTTCTCATGACTAACTAGAGAAGCAGTGAAGCTCCGGGCCTGAGAGTTAAATAATTATTCCTCCATAATCGCACACATCGAGTCTTGCCTCGCAGGGGATCAATGTGTCGAGCCGTAAAATACTGCAGCGGCAGAAAATCCTCCCCTGTTGCACGCAGATGTAACGGCAAGTGTCTTAATTAAAACTGGCCCTTCCTGGACGTCATAGACAACATGACACAAGCTCCCTGATTGGCTATAGGACAAATATCTCTTCCCGTTTTGGTGGGCGTCAATAGGCGAGTTTAACAAACACTGAGTTTTAATGGGATCTGCGTGTGAGGCTTCTTCATCAATAGACCTAATGACCGGTTTTAGCCCGGCAGCCGATAATGTGCCGATGGTTAGAGCCGGGTTATCGGATGAGCAGTTCTCCGAGGCAGAGGGCTTCAAAGGCCGGTTTGAGAACCCACAGTGGGCCCCAGCTCCACTCTGTTGGGTCCTAACACAGCAACCAGACAAGGACTCTTAATTACTCAGATTCAAAATACCATAATATGGGGATTTGTATTCATTTGCATCTTTACTCTTATTTTTACTTCATATTAATTTCAGATTCAGATTTTTCTAGTTTTTTCTATCTATCTCTCCATCTATCTATATATATCAATTGAATGGAAATGTAGTTGAATTCATACAGAAAACCGAGACAACAAAGACAATAAAGAAAGAAAAAAATACAAGTTTCAAAATACTAAGGAATAGTATTTAAGAGTGAGATATCAGTTTAAACCTCTTTTCTGAGGACAACAATTAAATGTTGAGGAAAAAAGTCACAATATTACAAAAAGTAAAAAAGTAGTATATTTTCAAGTAATTGTATGAATAAAATGTTTGAGAACTCAGTTTTAATATAGAGAAAATGCCCTCCATTTAAAGTATTGCCCTTTTTGTAAAATGTTGAAAACGTATTTTCTGAGTGTTTTATCTAAAATATTTCCATTATTTTCTTGTTAAACCTTGTATTATTTTAAATATGCATCTGGATCTCCGGGCGCTTACATAAATATAACCAATAATAGCTGATTTGAGGTGACTCTAACGCTCCCATCAGTGACTAGCCTTTGGAGGTAAACAACTTTTCCCATACGTCACGTCACGTCTAATACAATATCATACGTCACGTTACAGAACCCAGTCAGCTACTCTCCAGTGACCGCTAAAGTCTCTCAAGAGTCTGCATCTGATCAAATATACAAAACAGTAAAAATCCTGCTGTCAGTTAACTCAACACTTTCTCTGTTGGAAGCACAAATCATGCCATGCTGCTCACTCCTTCTGGACTTGGCACGTGATTACTTTGCATGCCCCACCCTTGCTAACCTCTGACCTCAGACCCCCTCGAGCACCCCCCACCCACATTTTTCTGAAGTCCTGCTGCGGTCAACAGCAGAGAGACTGATGTCCGCTCCACCGACGTCTGACTGACCTTTACCAGCTCGGCCACAAGGGACTCATCCATCTCTCTGTCTCCGAGCATCCTTCACTGCCTCACCCCCCCCACCTTTTCTCTGTCTCCCCCTCTCTCTCACTAATGCTAATGCCGCTGTTTATAACTGCCACTGTATGTAAATACAATCTTCTCTGATCAATGGACTGAGAGGTGACATGACGCTGACCACAGGCACACGCACACACACACATGCAGACACACACACACCCACACGCACACACAAAGAATATACACATAACAGTAAAGAGTTAAATTCAAAACTTTAAAGATATTTGTGCAAAACATTTATAATACAAATGTTTGCTAAATGTTTTAATGAAATTCCAGACATAAAGGGGATTGAACCGACCCGATATTTGAATACCTTTGACAACCTTTTTTGATGAAACAGAATTGAATGCTTTCATAGATAATAGACAATAAAATGAACGTAAGAGTAAAACCAGCAGCAGTCTGTAGTCACGTGACCTACCTCCCACAGGTGTCTGCTGTTCCTGACGGCTCCAGAGTGCAGTTTGTCCAGCAGCAGGGGGACTCCCTGGAAGGGGCCGATCCAGGTCCCCTGAGGGATCCTCTGAGACGCGCAGATCCCATAACCCAGCCCGGGAACTGTACTGGTGCACAGACACACCTGCACACACAACACACAGGTCAAATGAGTCCTTCAAATGGAAATGACTGATTCAGTTATTGATTCAATTCAATGATTGAACTTACTACTACTTCAGTCCTAAAGTCTAAAAGCATAAATTAAGAGAATCCTTATATTGAAAAAAAGTCATAATATTACAAAAAAGTTTTATAATCAGATTTAATAGATCACTGTAAGTGTAATCTATCAGTACCAGATTGTTTTATGAATCCCTAGGATCATCACTATCTCTAAATATGTTTACAAATAATGTTTGTGTGTTTTGTGAATTTTTTTTCTTTTTTCCAAAGAAGACACCTTATGCAAGCAAAGTCACAAAATGTATCAGTGCAAAACAATGTTTTTTGCAACCTTGAAACTATGTAAAAAGCATTTGTCAGACAAACAGGAAGTGTCACCTCTCTGGGTAGGTCTCTGAGCCAATCAGGGACGTCGGGCATCGTGATGGGAGCCGGCGTGCTGCTGCTGGTGCCGACGAGGCGCCGCAGAGAGTGGAGGGGTCCGTGCATCGGACACTCGCCGTTCCTGTTGTCTGCACACATGTCACAACCTGCAGAGGAGACAAGAGTGATGTTACATTTTATTAGCAGCAAACGCACCATTATCAAACTGCTATATGATCTAAATACACACCCTTTATTTCATTTTGTACTTAAATGTTGTGTGTGGCCGTTAATTGAACTTTGCATGTTTTAAAACCTTTGCAAATTGTGAACATTATGATATTCTCTTTGTGTTTTTTCTTTTTATTTAAGTGAATTTATTGGGACATGCTTTTTTTTTACTCAGCGGATCATTTAAATTAAGATATTATTTTGACTGAATTTACCAACAGAAGGGTTCAAATGAGTAAGGGGTTAAATATGTAATCAAAAGTTTATTTATGGCCTTTATTTTTTTATATTCTGCAGCTCATAAGGTTAACTGTATGTTTAAAGATAAAACACTTTCAAAAGTCCAATTTAAAAAGACTATTTTCAATACTAATTCGTCCCTTGGTTTAAATAAATAATTGTCTGCTAAAGTGAAACACTGTGTGAAGAACAAGGTATGAGGAAGAAAGAGCATGTGTTTGAAACTCTCCCAAAAACTCAGTTCGGCTCTCTGCACGTTTTTTTTCTCCAGGTTAAATGTGGCGAGCCGCATATTGCTGGGAATTAGCGAGTGTCAACATTTACTCAGAGATGCAGTCTGACAGTAATGGATGTTAATTGACTGTAGCAACATAATGAGAGATTATTATCTGGACAAAAAACTCCCACAGAGCAGCGAGGCTGAGAGGAACAGGATGTTAATGTTCTGTTCTTCCTGAAATTAAATATCCGCAGCTTGAGAGACTGACGGCTGCTTTGACACCATGATAGATTGAAGAAAATTAAACCACATTAGGGTCATTAATAAACCGCAGAATGAGACACAGCTTCACGGTTGAGTAAATGGGAAAAATGTTAAAAAGATGAAGTTCTCCTCAACCCTTGACTTTATGTGGAAGTGTTCACCAATGAGAACACTGTCTGATGGGTTACGGTGAGTCACCCTGTGCTTAACAGCTGTGAGAAGAAACAGTGTTTATTTGACTAGATATTAAATGCAAGAAATGTTTCTGTCTCGAGAAACTAAGAGAGATCATATTTAAGGGTAGAAATCTCAACATATTATATTTATACAATATATATATATATATTAGGGCTGAAAGATATACCGTGTCATGGCGATAACCGCGATATGCGCATGCGCGATATTCACACCGCAGGGACGTGCGGTTTTATTCATTTTTTTTTAAATGCTAACGCACTTTAGCACAGAATTCAAAATAAAGATACCCTTATTACTTATCGAAACTGCACATACAATATATCCGATTAAAGCTGAGACTCCACAGATTATTTAAGTATAGTATCTAAGCGATCTGATCTCGCAACAGGGGAAGCAAACACAGACATCACAACACTTACCTTTACGGAGCTTTTACGGGAGATCGTCTCACCGTAGCTGTCAATCTGATCAAAAGACTTGTTCAATGGCATTAAAACGAGAAAAAACGCAGCTGAATCGGTTAATCCATAGGTTAATAATGTATCTGTGGCTTTGAAGCAATTGTTTATAATCCATAATTCCATTATTATGTAAAAATCGGAGCACAAAAGTTAGCTGCTAATGGTAACCACCAGAGTGTATGCAGCTTCCGGTTTTGGCTACGCGTCACTCTCACTCCTTATTTGGTAATGTGTGTGTGTTAGACTGCCGCATAGCCAAGACCGGCAGCAGCAGCTAACTTTTGTTCTGCGATTTTTACATAAAAATGGAATTATGGATTATAAATGAAATAATTTTTTTATACAGAGACGTTAAAGACCTATGGATTAACCGATTCAGCCGCGTTTTTTCTCGTTTTAATGCCATTGAACACGTCTGATCAGATTGACAGCTACGGTGAGACATCTCCCCTCGAAGCTCCATAAAGGTATGTGTTATATACCTAAATAATCTGTGGAACGTCAGCTTTAATCGGATATCTTGTATGTGCAGCTACGATAAGTAATAAGGGTACTTTTATCTTGAGTTCTGTGCCAAAGTCCGTTAGCATTTTTCGCTCAGGGGTCATTTAGATGCTTCTTATGAGACTTGTGTTTTGTTTTGGTAAAAATGGTTTGTATCGTCAATTAGCTGAGATTATTTCCGTTAATCTGCTATAACACATTAATAGGTTCTTAAATATTAAGATCCCCTGAGACAGTGTCGTGAAAAAAAAAAAGTAAAATACCCGCCGGGACCTTGGGGCTTAACAGGTTCAAAAAACCGCAATATATATCGCAGGGGAACAAAAAACCGCAATGTCAGTTTTTTTCAATATCGTGCAGCCCTAATATATATATATATAAGAAGAATAGTCAACATTTGGAAAGACTTGACTGCCACTCCCTGTTGTTTGGCATAAAGTAGTTCATACACCTACCCTGAAACGATAAACTGCCATTGTTATATTTCAGTTGTTGTTCACATTGTTATGCTCATTTTCAGGTTCTCCATGCTCTGATGTTCAAAAAGCTCTTTTTTTGTGCTGCAGCACCTCTTTTCACCCTCTGTCTGAAACCAGAGCCCAGTCTGCTCTGATTGGTTAGCTGGCCGGCTCTGTTGTTAGTAGTCAACTGCTCAGAGTTGTCCCGCCACTTAGCCTATTACGTGCAATGTACTGGATTGCTAGCCAATAGAAACAAAAGTGTTACATAGTGATGTCACTATGTTACAGAAGTAAACAAAGGAGTCCAAAGGAGGTGTTTCAGTGTGTGGAGGAGAAACTCCCTCTGGAGGGAACATTGAGATATTAGACTTTGCAAACCACTTAAATGCACAAAAACCTATATAACACAGTAAAGGAAAAGGAAACTCCCAGAAAGCATAATAGGGCCCCTGGGATGTTGATAAGAGAGGATAAGAAGTGCTCATTTTTAACTTAGCTTAGCTGTTTTCATCTTTCTCCAAACGTTATGCTAAGCCAGGCTTACCATGTTTTGACTCCAACATAACTTACTGCACGCACTTGAGTTGTGTTAATATCAAGCTACATTCACATGGCATGCAGTAAATCGGCTCTGCATTGGCGTTGCTGTAGTGCAGGGGTCGGCACCCCTTGTTAAGGTGCCGCGTGCCAGCACCGTAACCAGTGGCACACTAGGAATAAGTGGAATAAGTGTGCAAAAATATTTAAATTGTATTTTCGGATCCTGAACGAGACCGCCGCCAGAACGCGTCTCCCCGTTACCTGCAGAAGGAAGCCATGCACGCAACGCAGCCCCGCTCTCTTTATCTCCAGGTGACTTTCTGCCGCTTTCCTCCGTGGTGCTGATCGTTTCACCACAGAGGAAAACACTTCACTAATGGCGCGTTTCCACTGCAGCATGTAGCTCGCTTTAAGCGTGCCGAGCCGTGCGGGCCCGTTTTTGGTTGCGTTTCCACTTGGCCTAGTTTTGGCCCGGGGCTACTTTTTCACCTTTTTTCTGGCCCGACTAAATCGTGGTTCTAGGGCCAGGAACAACCAGGCTGAGTCAGGCTGAGTATGCTAAACTAGAGAGAATCGCTGGCAAAGGGGCTACAACTACAACAAGATGAACATATTTGACCGTGATTTAATTGTAATACACGTTTCAAAATGATGCCGAAGTAACAACATACTTATACCGGTTAGTAAAAACCATGAATTAATGCTTTGACAAGTCTGCAGACAGACGGCAGGCGAAAAACCTTTTAAAATGTGTGTTTTCTGAATGGAGATCGGCTAAGCTAACGTTGTATATGCTCCGACCGTCCACACTGACAACAACGGCCTATACAGACATAAATAAACCTGCGACTGTATTCGCCATGACACAGGCAGTCTGTGGTTTGTACTTGTTTAACTTTTGTCTAGTTTCTGAACAGATATGAGGAGCTGTGAGCTCTGAGTGCTAAGAGCTAACGGCTGTGTTGTTTTTCTGGGGCTCTCATTGAAGATGACGTCTCGGCTCCGCCTACACTGCGTTACTATAGTAACTACCCCAGTTCCTAAACTGTAATGGAAGCGCAGCATTAAAGTGAGCCGGGCCTAATAAGGCCTAACCAAACCGAGCGAGGCCTGCAGTGGAAACGCACCATAATTGCAGTACCCAAAAGGAGCTGTACAAATGCCGCAGTTTTTGCGTGGCTGTGTATTTAGTTGAAAGCCCAGTGGCGATCTGCTCATCTCTCATCGAAATAACATGCTACAAAGGGGCGCACTGGCCATCTGTGTGTTGAACTTTCCTGTCTGCTCCCAGACCATAGTCGAGGAGGGCAGAAGGAGCAACAAGCTTCAGGTTCAATAACCCACTTTAGCTTAAATGACTGGAGAGAGGCGAGCTCTTCATGCCGTTGCATTTATTTAGCTGTTCTTCTGTTTCACAAAATACATCACAAACCTCTGTATTTCTGCTTCCTCGTTTCACTTCCAGAAACATACACACGTTCTCTCCATAGGTTCTCTCACTGTCGCTCTACCATCCACAAACGCACATGCACAAGCCACACCCCTCTCTCTCTCTCTTAAAGGGACAGCGATCTCATCTCACTCTGCATGACCCTAATACCATAGTGTGCTCTGGAGAATCACAGAACGGACGATCGTCCTTAGTATTATTATTTTAAACCAATTATTTAAATGTGTCTTCGGCATCATGTAAGTTGCGCTGACAGGTCCACACATTGCGCGCAGCGAGGCTCCCCCCCGCCCAACCCCCCCCCCCCCCCCCGTTGATAATTCTCGATGCAGAGGGCTGCAATTATTTAAACTTTTATCTTGATTACTACTGACTTTTCGAGGCACAATCAATCAATTGACAGCTGTATGAAGTGGCGCAATCTAGCCAGCCAACTAGCTTTTTTCAGTGCAAGGCTCTGCCCCAAAATATGCGTTGAGCAAAGAGAAAATCAGGTATCATGTGAATGAAGCTTAACTTTATGTCTTCCAATAAATAAGTTAAGATAAGATTAGGGCTGCACGATTAATCGAATCGCATTCGAAATCGCGATATGAGCGTGTGCGATTACATAACCGCAATAGGCTGCAATTTAATTAAATATAAAAATGTGCGTGGTGTAGAGCCGATGAATGGGAGTCGGAGGCGGTGTGTTTAATATGGAACTCCACACTTTATTTTCCACTTAACTACACACAAAATAACGTACTAGCTGCATGCTACTGTGAATCTGGAATGTTAACAACAGGAAACCGGAACACCAAGTGCAGCATATCCCTCCGGAAGATGGTCGTACACTTGACTGACGATTTCGAATTTATGGAAAACTCAAAAAATCAACGTAAGAGCTATACAAAGACCCAAAACAACAAATACATTTAAGCTTTATCCCAGGGGTGTCCAAACTACGGCCCGGGGGCCAAATGCGGCCCGCGGACCATTTTGAATCGGAGCTCAGCAAATTCAAAAAGTACAATGGAATATGGCCCACAAACCGAACTTTTGCTTTTCTTATATTGTACTTCTTAAATATAAATGTAAACATATATTACACATGTAGTTAATAATACCACTTTTCAAATAAATTCAGTCAATTAAAGTTGGAAACATTTTCTAAGGTATCTTAGTTGATAAGAAAAAGGCCCAATGACTTATTTACATAACAAGCTTGAAATACACCATTCATATTTCTCCTTATTATAATTAATCGAATGAGGCTTCTGTTTTAAGGGATGAGCTGCCAACACTCACAAGCATCATTTACCTACATTTGATTGATTTTGCTAACTTATAACTGAACTTATGAAGCAGTATACTGTGGTGACCACCTATTTTACCACTGGGACATAATTCAATCACGGAACTACGGGTTGGGGGTATTGTTTCCGCACGGACATATGTGTTCATATTCTATATATGTTGTGTGCCCTCCCGGCTCTTTCTCTTGTCGACCCGGGCTGCGACCCGACAACATGTCCTGTGCAGCTCCTCATTAAAGTACCCTTTTGCACCTTCGATGCACCGCCTCCGACTCCTATATCTCCCGGCACTACACTGGTGACTCTGACACGTCTTGGGAAGTTTCCGGGACGAAGCCGAACACGGCAAAAGGAACTCAGGTTCCTTTCTCGAAATGCCGGGGATTTTTTGGAGACGTCCGTGGCTGCCACCGGCACGCGGACTGAGGCGTGCTCCGCAGAAGGCTGGAGACGTTGCTCGCCGTTCCCGCATCGGGGGGGACGATGCACGACCTGCTGGGTCGACCAGCAACCCCATTGCTACCTCATGGGGCTGTTTCTTCGGGGCGTGCGGCTGCACGTCCCAGCGGCGCTAGCTGGCGACGACTAGCAGCTATCCACGTGGGGCTAACGACGGCTAGCAGCTACCGATGGCTGCCAGCTAACGGCCTCAGCTAACGGCTAGCTGCTAACGGCTAGCTGCTAACGGCTATCGACCTTTTTGAGTTTTTTTTCTGGTGCCTGAGAGGAGGTTTGACCATGTCTGGTTGGCCTCGTGTGAATCCTCTCACTATTTCGCCCACCTGTTTTTGACCGTGGACAGTACGGCCCTTTTTGAGCTTTTTCTGGTGCCTGAGAGGAGGTTCGACCATGTCTGGTCGGCCTCGTGTGGACACTCTCACCTGTTTCACCACCTCGACGGCGGTTCCAGACGCCACTCACGTTCATCGACGCCTGGGTGGTGCACTCCTGGACCTCGTCTCGCCTCGACGGTTTCGGACGTGCCCATGCCTTCATCGGCCCGTGGGTGGCGCGCTCCGGAGCCTGTCTGGCCTCTGCCTTCGCCTCGGCGGTTTTGGACGTGCCCATGCCTTCATCGGCCCGTGGGTGGCGCGCTCCGGGACCCTGCCTGGCCTCTCTTCTTACCGCGGCTCACGGTTCACCTCGACGGCGGTTCCAGACGCCACTCACGTTCATCGACGCCTGGGTGGTGCACTCCTGGACCCCGTCTCGCCTCGACGGTTTCGGACGTTCCCATGCCTTCATCGGCCCGTGGGTGGCGCGCTCCGGAGCCTGTCTGGCCTCTTCCTTCGCCTCGGCGGTTTCGGACGTCCCCATGCCTTCATCGGCCCGTAGGTGGCGCGCTCCGGGACCCTGCCTGGCCTCTCCCCTGTCCACGGCTCCTTCCTCCCGGGGATGCTGCTCCTGCCCCCCGGGGACCCTGCTCCTGCCCCCCGGGGACCCGGCTCCTTCCTCCCGGGGATGCTGCTCCTGCCCCCCGGGGACCCGGTTCCTTCCTCCCGAGGACTTTGTGCCCGCTGCCGTTGTGCCCTCGCCTGCGGCCGGGCAGTGCTCCTCCCTGCTGGGGACCACCGGGATATTCACGCCGTCCCCACGTCGCAGCACTGCGGCCCCCTTACGACGCCTACTGCGGCCCCGTTCCGGCCCGTCTCCCACCCCCGGTGAGGATGCCCTCGCCCTCGTTAAAGCCCCTGCCCTCTCCTGCGGCCCCCTTCCGACGGCCCGTCCCATGGCCCGGCCCCACCCTCCTCGGCCCCTGTGGTGCTTCCTCCCGGACACGGAGATAGTGTCCATGGTTGAATTCTGGGGGGGCTTGTGTGGTGACCACCTATTTTACCACTGGGACATAATTCAATCACGGAACTACGGGTTGGGGGTATTGTTTCCGCACGGACATATGTGTTCATATTCTATATATGTTGTGTGCCCTCCCGGCTCTTTCTCTTGTCGACCCGGGCTGCGACCCGACAACATGTCCTGTGCAGCTCCTCATTAAAGTACCCTTTTGCACCTTCGATGCACCGCCTCCGACTCCCATATCTCCCGGCACTACAATACCACTAGTGAGTGGCCCAGCCCATCGCATATTTTTCTGTGTGTGGCCCTCGGTGAAAAAAGTTTGGACACCCCTGCTTTATCCATATTAGCATCACTTTAGCATACCATTAAATAATTGAACTGCAAATAGATTGCAAAGTTATAAAACAGTATAAACGAATCAGGACACATTTATATATTACAGTTAACACTAACCTTGTGTCTCTTCGGGGGATACTTTATGTAAACGTTTTATTTTGATATCGCCGTATTTAAATGTAGATATCTCCATTAATGTAGTTACTTTATCTCCGTTCATCTCCTTCAAGTTTTTTTGGGAACAGTAGCTTCCTGTTAATAGCGCAATGTCGCCTTCAAAATAAAAGCATGTCAAAATAAAACAGGAAGTTGAGTGAAATTACTCTTAAGAAATGTATACAATAGCAATGAAAGTAACAAAAACAATGCAATATCCTTTTCAGGTTCACTTTTATTTAACATATGTTGTTCCAATTGTAGAGGTTACACATAATATGTCCCATTTTGTTACTTGTCTTATTTTATGAAAATGTGTATGTGTTCTTATATTTACTGTATAGTAGTGCAGAAAGTATGCAGAAAACACCTTTAAATAAAAGAAGATATATTTTGGTATTTATTTTATTTGATCAAGTTATTTTCAAAACAGTAGCCTACTACTAAGATATTTGTGTTATTGTAAATTTGTTTATGATTCTTTCAGATTTCAAAATGATCATTTGTCCGTGCTCTTTCCTTTCCCTGACCAAGCCAGTACATATTACACTTTGTTGATTAAATCTCAATCGCAAATCCCAATATTGTCCACAATAAAGTTTTTCATCCGACAAGGATGAAAAACCAACAGGTTGCTTTAAATAAATATGTGTATGTTGTATGTTGGCATTTTATGTTCAGCAGTAGATTGTGATTTATTACCTATTACTGTGTTCATCATTTTAAATATAATGCTGTTAAAGGTGGAGCTAATTTTAAGAACTTTTTATGCTGCATGCTATCTGAATCCATAATAGAACATCATCATTTATTAGTTAATTTCATTTTTGTAGAAACTATATGAACCTGAAGAGGAATTAATGCTGTAACTTAATGGAGTGGAATTATACTTGCTATCACGTTGTTGTGAAAAATAAGTAAGTACAACATACACAATAATTCTTAACTATAGTACTTGAGTAAATGTACTTGGTTACTTTCCAACACTGGTTCTTTATCATTATTTTCCAAGAGCTGTCACCCACATCTTATGTTCTCAATCAGCAGGTGAAGACCATACGTTGTGATTCAAAGTTCAAGGAATTAACTTCTGCTTTGAATTATCTCAGGAAGATCATGGAGGGATTCATTTGTTTTACTCTAATTCAACATTAGCATTAGCATTTCAAAGTATGTAAAACAATTATGCCGGGATAAATATCTCGTCTGAAAAAACTTTAATGTTGACTTTAGTTAAATGTATTATGTCAACCGATTTCACACAACTGTCTTAACTGGTTCAACTTAATATTATTGCTTTCAACTAACCTAATACTGTTGTGTGACATTTGTTGACGTGATACATTTAATTAAAGTCAACGTTTCCGTTTTTTCAGTGCATGTGTTTCCCAAATGAAAAGTATACAAGCACCATTTTGCAACCACTCTACTAGTTAGTAATAATTACAGATGTATTTGATTAAGAGTGAATATTAGTCTATCTATTAATATGTTTTACTTTTGTTGTGCATAGACAGTGTGAACAGTGTCGGCTGTAGATGAGCTGTGATCGTCCGTCCACGGCGACAAACTCTGATTATTTTCACAGCTTCAGTAGAAAGCGAAAAGTGCAGAGAGACGGTGAAGAGTCCTGCTTCACGATGTAGACGACATGAAAACTCAGCGACTACACACTCATACAAGGCACACACAGACTGAGTTCAGTCACATCATTGTGTTTTACTTACTAATCCTGATTTAAATGTAGAATGTTATATTAAAATCATTTAGGCACATTTAATGTACAGCTGATTGTGTTCAGACATTAAATGAGAGAATTCTGGTTAATTTAAATGTTTTTGATACTGAACACTGAACTGAAATGAAAATATCCAAATGGAAAATAATCATGACTTTAATAGTTGTAGTACTTCAACAACTACATTGTAGGCCTTATATCACTACTACTACTTTGATGCAGTAACAAATATGTATATTAACTTGATAACTTTAAGAATGATAAACTATACAGTCATTTTTTTATAATTTAATTAATTTTATAATATATATTAACTTAAAAAGTTACAATAAATAAGGATGATAATATTTATAGAAAATCTACAATAAGTTTAAATATATCCATGAAGTTTGAGTTTTGTTTAGTTTTTTTTGTTTTCGAGAGGTTTGTAACCAAAGAAAAACATTCAAAAAGTTCCACTTTCAAACATCTTCTGGAGCTTTCTGTCATATGTACTTGTCTTTGCTTGACTATCGACTATCAACTATCTCCAGTACATCTTAGCAAACATCCATCCATTTGCTGCTGATGGCCACAATATTTTTACCTGAAGCTAAAAGTCAATTGACATGTGTTAATATTTGTTTAACACTAGAAATCATGTGATGTGAAATAACTGAAAAACATCAGTTATGGTTAATACTGACACGACATACACAGTCAATTGAAGCGAACGCTTCTTGCAGCTCTTTTAGTTAAAGCATTTTTTCTCTTCCCTCGTTCAGACTGATGAACTGGCTGTGAACTTGTTATGGCGTTCTCTCCTTGCTGCCCATCATTCAAACTCAGTATTCTGTTACATCCATCGCCAGTGTTTAAACAGCTCCGCTCTGCCTCTGAAGTCTGAGCACCAAACGCCGTTTCCAGCTAAAAGTCTGCCGGCATACTTAATCCACAAAATAAGGATTATTTGGTAAATAAATCCTCCTAAAAACCTTGATTCCAAACATGTTTCTCTCTTAATAGACGTGTATTTTAAAAGCACAGGTGATAATCCGCATCATTAACATGTCAGTCACTGTAATTGTGTCCCTTCCCATTTCAAAATGTGAGTGTAAAAGAAAACACAGTTTCCTGACTTTCTGCCATCACAAAGAGAGAAGGTCGAAGCTCTGTAACAAACTCCTGGACTCCTTCTCAACAAAACCATCACACTTCATAAAGACTATCGCTGTTAATGACTGCGTTTGTTTCCAACACAGCTGCAAGTCCAGATGAGGACGGACCACACAGAGAGATGCTCGATAATCCATAAACGCACGCGGACCAAACCTCCACAGATCTGAGCCTTTTAGCTCCTGATTTTGGCTTATATGGCACTTTTTGTTCATCAAACAAGCTCTGGTAAAGCCACTGTATATTAAATGCGCCACCACTGACATATTTAGAACCTATAGGGAACAAAGCGTAGCATTTAGCAGCTAAACAAACACACATTTCCCTCAGGCGATGGTGGAGACCAAAACAAGAGATACAAGATAAAGAAAACATTGGATTTACATTAATTAGACAGACAAAATAATGGGTCGAGGTTTAGTGTGTCATGGAGATGTTTGGACAGACATCACTGAATGCAACTTTGTAAATCTCACATTTTCATGGTCTTTAAATAATTTTTTGACTAACAGGAATATTGTTTTCTGGCCTTGCTTTAAAATGTTACGGGGAAAATCCGCATTTTGGTAAGAGGTTCCCCGGCTTTATGCGTATGTTGCCTCTAAACATGGAACACATTGGAAGTTGGGGACTCGAAGATACAACGGATGGAAACCAACAAACAGCTCAGTGTGTGTGTGTGTGTGTGTGTGTGTGTGTGTGTGTGTGTGTTGTGTGTGTGTGTGTGTGGTGTGTGTGTGTGTGTGTGTGTGGTGTGTGTGTGTGTGTGGTGTGTGTGTGTGTGTGGCCTAGCATTACTATACTTGTGGGGGACCTAAATCTGTCTACACTGTCACGTGTGGGGACTCGCCTCCCTTATGGGGACAAAATGGAGGTCCCCATGAGGGGAATCATTAATTTTAGGGTGAATACTTGGTTAGGTTAAGGGTAAGGGTTAGGCATGTGTTGGTTATGGTTAAGGTTAGGATAAGTCTCCAGGAAATGCATATAAGTCAATGTAATGTCCCCCTGAAGTGATGTATACATGGTATGTGTGTGTGTGTGTGTGTGTGTGTGTGTGTGTGTGTGTGTTGTGTGTGTGTGTGTGTGTGTGTGTGTGTGTGTGTGTGTGTGTGTGTGTGTGTGTGTGTGTGTGTGTGTGTGTGTGTGTGTGTGTGTGCGCGAGTTTATTAAATCACACTAAAGCTGCCAGTGCAGCTGGAACATATAAGAGCTGATCTGTGTTTTTTTATTTGTCCCAGATGTTTGACAACTTCCAGTCATAACTTGTATTTCTCTAACAGAACATAATAAATGGTGTATAATTGTATATTGAATTTAAAAACTCCTGCATTTTTATATTTCTCTTCCAATTTGTGCTTCCTTAAAAGGGAAACAGTTGATTTATGGATGTATGTTTCATTTTGGAAAGAAATACTAAACTGGATACATTTGTATAGTTTTCCTAGTAAAAAATATGAAAACTTCAGCTACAAAAATATTATGAGCAATAGATGTCGTCTGAAAAGGATTAGTTGAAATAGGTCAGAAAACATATTTCAAGTATTAAAATCTAAAAAGCTTTCAATCCCAAATTGACTGCCCTTTTAATTAAGAGATCAAAATCAGACAATACAGACAATTGTATATAACTATGACATCATCAGGCTTTCACTTGTGGTGGGAGACCCATATGAGGGACTAGGGCTGCTTTGAGTTTGATCTATATGTCAAACATCACACAAGTCCCCCAACTTCATGGAAGTGGAACTAACACTTTAAAAAAGAAACTCACCAAATTGTATTACTTATTTATTAATATAAACATTTGTTTTAATATGAAGGTAATTAAATAAGCCTATGATTCAAAATCACACTATTCCTATAAAAAACCGTTACCATTTCTGTATGTTAGAACAATATTGATCTTGAATCTATTATGTTATTGCATCCAAAATTACAGAAAGTCAGACTTGGCTGAAATATAGATATACTTATTTATTTAATATGCAGTCTTAAATGAAATAGAATAAATAAATAAATATTTGAAAAAAACATTGCAGTTACCGAAAAAAATATTGTAGATTAAATAGAGAGATTACATAGTCATTACCAAAAATATGTTTAGTCATTTTTATCTTTTATGGACAGTTATTATTAATATTATTACTATTATTATTAGTGTAAATAATAATCAAGGTTGACGGGTGACACATGGGAGAGAGAGTGTGTGAGACTGCTTTATCTGCACCCCCATACAGACACCCCCCCATACACACACACACACGCGCACACACACACACACACACACACACACACACACACACACACACACACACACACACACACACACACACACACCACACACACACACACACACACACCCCAGAGACCTCATACGGCCGTGTTGGGATGATAAATAGCGGGCCGGTGGCCGGTGGATCGATTCCCCTCCTCTCCCTGTCCTCCCAGAATCCCCCCCCCCCCCCCCCCCCCCCTCACTCTGTCCCCTTCTCTCTCTCTCACACACACGCACACACTCTTCCGCAAACACAAAACTGTATACGGCAATTAATTCCTGCTTGTCCCACCATCCCTCATCGGCCCTGCCGGCGCGTATCGACGCAGATTACTGCTGATGGTCCGTTTTATCACCGCGGAATATACAGCGAGGAGCGCTCAAATAGACACACACACACACACACGCACACACGCACAGATACACGCGCACACACACACGCACACACACACGCACACACACTGATGTTTAGGATCGCGGCTGCCTGAAACCAAAAACAGCGACACTCACTTCATAAAAAAGTTTCGATACAGATGTCACAGCGTGAACCTATGACCTTACATTATAGGGTTATTATAGGAGGAGAATTATAGGAGTATATAAGCTTGTTGACACCGCTGTAGCAGGATAAAAACATATATATTATCTAGACAAATATTCAGAATATGTTTACCAATCCCCTCTAAATGCCGCGGTAGATCAAATGAAATACATAAACGAGTTTAAAAGAACTACAGTCGATACAAAGCTCCAATAGAAATATTTCACATATAGGCTATTATTGGAAAACAATATATCAATACGATGATATAGCCCACAGTCATCTTTAATAGAGGCTATTATAGGCCTGACGCACTATTTAAAGAGAGAAGCCTGACGTGCAACACAAGGCACTTTAATATTATTGAGATATTAAACGTATCGTTTAAAAGCTGTATTTATTTAAAAATCCCATTATGTGCAAACCGTACATTGACGCGACACACTGAACTATAGCGTACTTTTAAAAAAACGATGGTGATGCAACAATTAATTCCCTGAGGAAACGTGACGGAAATATCATAATTTCGTGGGTGTAAAACCGAATTAAAAAAACATTTATAAAGCTCATAAAACGACAGATAGGCCATGGATTCGCATCTAAGGAAGTTATGTTGGTGTTGATTAAAGGCCATGATATTAATGGCGAAAGAAACGTAGGCTAATCAACATTGAACATTAACTAAAACAAGTATTAGCCTACATTGTTTTATATCGTAAGTAAAATATAAACGGGCACAAAAAGTTAAATTTCAAGCTTCTAAAACACGACTTTTAAACATTAAACAGTGCCAACTTACAGACACGAGACTTCACTTTGATCTTCTCCACGTGCACAGCGGGAAGTGGGGACTTCGGCTCAAACCGGGAGTGTTCGGTGCCGTGAAACCGGACACACCCGCTAACTGAGGGGAGACTAAAGTCTGTAACATGGGACATGCTGAGTTACTAATCAAACGCACCTCCGTGTCGCAGCTTTGAAACATGAAAGCGATGGTGTGTGTGTGTGTGTGTGTGCGTTTGATTGTAGCCTATGTGTGTGTGTGTGCGTGCGTGGACAGATATTGACAGAGCGCCCGTGATGCATGACAAACGCAAGCGCCCACACAAAGCGGAGATCAGACTAATAAAAGATTGATCAATTCACGCGGAATAAAGAAAAGTGTTTTTATTATTTTACTGCGGAGTTGAAAACTGAAAATAACAGAGAGAGTAAAACATTTTAAGAAAAGTAGTCTTAACTGTTTCGGAAAATAATGAAAAATAAAACGAAAATAAAAATACATGAACTTAATAAACTGAACGCTTCTGACGCAGTTTATTTTATTTTTTTTTAAACGCGAAAAAGTGAAATAATACGTAAATATTTATTAATCAATCTCTTTAGTTAAATTTAAGTGAAATTAATAATTATCCCACATGTTCTCCATAACAGAACGAAAAAGTTAATAGACTCGGTAGGTGTAAAACCCGATGATTAATGAAATCTAAATAAAGTGTGCTTAATATTGACTGTGCTGCAGGCCTGCTGCTGCTGCTGTCTGAGGGTTTGAACCCCAGTGCAGACTGCTGCTGACCTCTGACCTCTGACCCCCCCCACACACAGCCTCCTCCTACTGTCCAACACTGCAGCTGTCTAACCAACTGTAACATCCCAAAAACACACACTAGCTAATGACCAAATGAATTTCCTATTACAGCTTTAAGTATGTATTGTATTTGGTGAACATTGTTTTAAAGTGCACAATATATTAAACACATGTTTCTTAATGATTTATTTCTGTTAGGCGCAATGAAGGCTTGAGTAATTGTTGGTGGAGCCTGGAATAGATACATGTTTTAGAAGTATTGTGAATAGTCTTGTTAATGCTTAATAACATATTATATAAAGTAATTATGAATTTACAGCTGCTTTGACCAAAACTTAACATAGCTTGTTGGGAAATTATCATTTTAAATTATGTTTTTGTATTTGAAAAATTATCAAAACAGCTTAGTTAAAGTTCAATAAACCATAACAAACTGAAAATAAACTAATATAAGAACATGTAGAAATATATTACAACAATGATGTAGTTATAAAAATACTTAAAACACTGTCTGAAATTACAACAACGCAATTGATTACCACTACCAACTATTATTGGAATATTACCAAAATACTCAAATTAAAAATAATATAAATATTTCTGCTGCTTTATTATAGTACATTTATATAATTGTGTAAATAAGAATCAAACGTCACAAGGTACCAACTCACTGCTGAACATGACAGAGAACAATATAAAACGATGCGGGAATAATATGAATATTGCAGGAACTTTAGGTAAGTTAAAATATAGTAACAAAAGGTCAAAAGTCACGGCTGACCACCAGGGACACAACCCATGACCTTTTAGGAATATTATCTGAGGATTAAGGAATATAAAAGTGTAACCACACGTGTGTGTGTGTGTGTTTACGTACGGTTGTTGACCTCTCCTGTGTGGTTGCTCAGAGGGATGATCTCCATCCTCTGCTGTCCGTACAGGTAGTAGTCCAGCTCCTCTGACGTGAGCTTGAACCTGGCCGACGCTCCTTTTCCGCCCTCCTCTCCTCCACAGCTGCTCTTCACACTGGATGACACCACCCCGACCCCCCCGCAGCTCAGCTCTTTGGCCTGATGGAGAAGCCCCGCCATCGGATTGTGACCCTGCCGGTTCGCCGGGGGCACCACCATCATGAGGTCTCCTCCTCCTCCTCCTCCTCCTCCAGGTCCTCCACACACCGGGGCCAACGCCTGCCCAAAGAGTGCGATCTGCTGGGGGACAGGTAGCTGGGAGATCCCTGCCGAGGTGGAGATGGAGATGGAGGAGGGCGGGGTGAGAGCTGCTCCAGCTACTGAAGACGAAAGCGTTGAGGAGGCCGTAGAAGAAGAAGAGGAGGTGCAGTGCGAAGAGGCCAGGAGGTGGCTGTGCAGGCGGGACTGACGCAGGCTGTCCATGGGCATGGAGAGGCGGTCAGGTGGAGGCAGGGGGGCCAGAGGAGCCTTCAGCTGCGCCTGAGGGAAGAGCTGCTGCCAGTGCTGCAGGTAGGACGGATCCACCTTCAGGAAGGCCGAGCCGCTGGGCTCACCTGGCTTCAGCATGGCTGCTGGGGGGGGGGGGGGGGGAAGCAGAGAGGAGGAGGTGTCAATCATTGTTAAAGAGGTCAGGGCAGGATAGACATGTACGGGACACACAGCGGATCAAATCTATTCACGGTGGATTTAAGGAAGTGAACACAACGCTGTGTCAAGTTCGGGACACGGAAAAATGAACATCTAGATATACTAAGTTTTTTAGGGTGAGAGATTTATCACATTTGAGACAAATATATCACATCTCTGTATTTACAAATTAAAATCACATTTTCAGGCTTTATAGGATAAATAAAAATGTGTGTTAGCATTAAATGTACTCCCAAGGTGTGAAGCTAATGCAGCATATTTCCGGCCTCATCACTCACATTAAATTGTCATTGTGGGGTGCTGAGCCACATCGCACAGGTCTCCACCTGATTTGAAGGGTTTCACCCCAGGATTAAAAAGGAGCACCTCAGCCAATTTGTTTCATCCTGAACCACATATAGTTTGTGTGAAATCTGCATCATGAACACATGCAACGCAGAATTTGAACATGCACATACATCTTTATTCTCCTGAGTCTGGTCATGTGGTTATGTTGTTGTGTCAATTTGAGACATTTGGTGGATCATAAATGAAAATCTAAATGCATGATAGATATAATGAATCACTGTTCATTGTAATACATTGAGATTTTTAAGTGGAGCAAATTGAATCCAAACAAAAGCCTCAAATTAAAGTTTTACATTTTAACAATCAATATTTAAAGTGATTATTTGGTTCATGAGCCTAATTATAAATGTTTCTTAATTTCTATAGAATTGTATGCATTTAGCGCAGTCTGGTTTCCTTACTGTTAATGACCTTGACTCTCAAATATATGCTTCAAACTGAGCTAAAAGGGAACAAATAAGACGTAGAAAACTTTAAATTTACATTTTGGTAAAAAAATTACCAATACAGTATGTAGCCCCTATGTTGACATTATGTTAACGTTTCCAGTAGTTCTAAACTGTTTATTAGGTCTGATACTCTTCATTTTAACAGCCTGGATTTAACTTCAACTGAGTATGTTTCTGATTAAAATAAATACATTTGAATATTTTTGGTAAATAGTTTAGTATACAGTATGTTTCTATTTGAGTTTAAGATGCAGACAGGTTGTTTCAGTTCTCTCTGACACTACTGTTTTACCTCTATATAAAGTTACACTTGACCCTATTTAAATCTTTAAAAGCTGTAATAAATATGGTACATTTTATCACATTTAAAGCATCAGAATGACTAATTCTAGCAGAAAAAGTATTTCATAAAATTATCTTATAACTTTAATACTTTCGTGAGTATATATAATTTCACATTATCACATTTCTAAATCTATTTTCTATTCTACCCATTATGCCAAAATAATTACCAGAAAAGTATATTTTGGCGAATAAAAAGCATGTTTAAACGCTATTTCTCAGACATACAATGTGTATAAGCTCTAAAGCCAACAAATCACTGTGTAAACTGACTTTAGTCTGGTTCACCCTCCGCTTCAGCCTGCTCTGCTCCGCTGCCTCGGTCTCGGATGGATGTTTTAGCGACGATTTTACGCACGCCAAGCGCAAAAAACGCACCAAATAAAAGCAATAAAACCATTCACGCGCACTCACGCACACTTTGGATAAGTTTACGCTGGTAACCTCGCAGAGCACAAAAGTTTCATCAGAATAAATAAATAGGTCCGGTTAAGTCCAGGTCAGATCGGCGGTCCGGCGTGCTGTCCGTGGCCGAATAGAGGCAGTGGTGGGCGGGTAGAGAAGTGGGAACGCTCCGCTGGGTTTCCCCGGAGTTTCTCGGGATGTTATGTGAAAGTTGTTGAAGCGCAGATGAGGCTTACTGCGGTCAGAGTGTCTGCGTCTCCTTTGCGCTGATTTCCGGGCAGCGGTGGAAGGTTGTTCCCTCCTCCGGGCTGCGGTGAACCATCGATGGGAGCCGGGACACTTCGTTGCGTCCTGCGCGTCTCCGGAGCCAAAACTACCGAAGCGACTGCTGCGCGAGCCTCTCTCTCCCTCCCTCCTTCTCTCTCTTCCATTCACTTGCCCTTTACCCTCCCCTTATCTCCTACAGTCCCCCCACCCCTCTAATTCACACGTATTATTTCTCCCTCAGTCTCTTTCTCTACTCTCACTCTTGCCTTTCTCCTCTTTTCTTTTCCCCATCTTCTTTTTTCCTGCAGTGTTCCTTTTCTCAAGTCTCAGCCTTCCCCTTCGCTTTTCTGTTTCTTCTCCTGTACAGATACAGTTCAGTTAAATTAGATTTGAATGATGTTTATTGACACTATATGATCAACACACATAACTTGTGTGTGTTACTCTATGATTAGACTGTAAAATGTAATGCATGGGCTTTGCAGTTCTTGAACAGTAGCTCTGTGTTGTCTTTATGTTTGTATTGTATATCTTATATTGATACGCTTATTCAAAGGATAAAGATACTGTCTGTCCGCACATTATTGAATAGCATAGGCTAAAGAAACATAAGGAACTTGTCTTTCATTTTAGTTTTGAATGAGTCAGTAGTGCTGTTTTCTTTTTGTCAAAGAAAAACAATCTTTTTACACGTTTTGCATTCCTCTTACAGACCAGAAGAAGGAATCAACAATTTCCCCTCCTGGGCCCTGCCGTGGTGCCCTTGAGCAAGGCACCGGACAACCCCCCACCCCATCACTTAAGTGATAAATCATAGAATGTAAGCCATTACTTTCTTAAAAGTTTCTAATAAATTGTGCTATGGTGGCCGACAGGTGCAAACGCGCTACAATGGCCCAAAACATTTTCATATGGAAAAACGCACTGCACAAAGGTTTTTCAAAAAGACTAGCTAAACACATTTTAATTAATACTCTGCAGCCTTTTAAAATGTTATAGGGTGTGTTTATGAAATGTTTTGTACGGTAGCCAACAGGGGCAAACATGTTACGGGCCAAAACATTTCTATAAGGAGGAACGGGCTGCATGTAAAAAAACTGTGCAAATATAAATACACAAATGTGCCAAAACACATGCAAATAAAGAAACATCTTCACCAACTTGACAACACATGCGCAAAGTTTACTAAAACGAAACCCTGCAAGTTCAAAATGCTACAAGAAGCTCAAAACACCATGGAAACAGGGACAGTCAAAATTGATGCACACAGCTGGGACCGCATTCGGGGATTATAAAAGTTGGCTAGTAAGCAGTCTCATTAATCACTGTAATTTAGTTTGTCCAACATGACCAACAATGACCAACCTCTTTGCTAATTCCCTTATCATATTTCATGTTAAATTGTGTCTTCTAATTGTTGGACTAGCATTCACCATTCACAAACACTCAAAGCCTCTCTCACACAAGCAATTAACCTTGAAATGATATAGACATAGACGTATGTGAGAATGCAACTGTCCAATTCATTTGGACTGGACACTAAAGAAACTTTAACCTACCTGGGGCCTCATTTAAAACGCCTTGCATAGGATTCACGTGGGAAGGTTGCTTACGTAGTACAAAGCAAAAAAATAGGTACAGAAATGTTCCGATTCACAGAACATTGCGTTCCGGCGAGGGAAGTGTGTACGGCACATCCTACGCTGGTTTCCCTTTATAAATCACAATAGACTCGAAATGCGGTGCAGCTTTTGCGGGCTTCATGTAACGCCCATATTTGCCTATAAATAGTCAAAGAAACGCTCATTCATTCATTAATTTTGACTGACTGCATGAAGAAGATCGCAGGAAATGACGACAGAACAGCTAAAAAAAACATCTTACACCGTGTCAGATTTTGGTTATTTTGGGGAGGTCGAGATAAATCATATTGTTTGGTGGATGCAGGTTGAACAGAGTAGCAGCATGGAGGTCGGAATCGTCACCAAAATAAATAAATAAGTGGTCCGAAAAAGGTTAATGACAAAAAAAATACACATAACCTTCCTCAGGCAGTGTGTTTGTACCGGGGACAGGAGACACCCAGCTAGAAATGTTTGGTTCTAAAAACATTCTGAGAATGTTACAGTCATTGTTCTAGGAAGGTTTTCAGCGGGAAGTTTTTGTTTGGTTCCCAGAACGTTCTTCTGAAAGGTAGGATAACATTCTCTAAAAACATTCTTAAAATATTTGGTGATAACTTTCTTCAAATGTTTTTGATAACATTGTTAGAACATTATGCCCTACTATAATTAAAACCCACTAACAGGGGTTTCAGGGATGGGCAGTGATAGTCGGTCCATTCTTATTATGTCTGTCTTTGGTTTTCTAAGTGTTATTCGATCCATATGACCATAGAGATATGTGCATAAACAACAAAAACACTTGGGGTATAATGTTCGAACAATGTTATCACCAAACATTTTAAGAATGTTTTTAGAGAACGTTATCCTACCTTTCAGAAGTACATTCTAGGAACCAAAATAAAATCTCGATGAAACCATTCCTAGAACAATGAATGGTAACATTCTCAGAATGTTTTTAGAACCAACAATGTCTAGCTGGGAACTCAGACATGCCTACGCAAACGTGCAATATCATGAATTACGTGCTTGTTTTTTTATAAAAAGGAAAATGTGGTGACATCAGATTTCTTTTAAACATCCTTTTCAAACAAATGCAGCAAGTTGGTTTTTTAAAGCGCACTACAAATAAATCTGACGTTGACCATGACCCTGTTAATATTTCGCATCACAGGAACATTTTCTAAAAAAATAATAACCTCCTGTAAACATTATCCAAATGTTGCTTTCAAAATGTTCTTCTTTGTTATCATGTAACATTGAGGGAACGTTTTATAAAGAACATCTTTAATGTGTTACCCAACAACGTCCAAAACACATCCTTAGAATGTTGCAGGCAAAACGTTCCACCTTTGTTAACATATCACATTAAAGGAACGTTTTATAAATAAACTTTCTGTCATCTCAGGCCTCAATAACATCCTCAAAACATCCTCTGAATGTCTTAGTTAAAACTTTATGTCTTAGTTAACCTTAAACCTTATAGGAACATTATTTGAAAAAATACATCCTAAAAAGGTTCTTTGAACATCAGATTAAAACGTTTCTTTAAAAGCTTATTAGAACCAATAGGTAACGTTAGCCAAAGTTGTGAGAACGTACCCCGCTAGCTGGGCACCTCCTTGATGAGAAACTGTAAGAAATGATCGGGGAATCCCTCCGGAGTGGAGTCATGACGACTGGATCTGAATTATGTTTTTGTATTTGGTGGTTTGTGTCCCAGCTGTCGTTCCCCCCCCCCCCCCCCTCCCTCCGCAGCAACTCTATATCCACCAGTTAAAGGAAATACAACTAATGTGTTGTGTTATATTCGCTGTACAATTGACCACACATGGTGTTCTTAGTTTCCAGACCTCCTGTGTTTTACGAGCGACTTATCAAGTCTTGGCAAACGGCATAAAACACGATTTAAACATGATAGTTTACAACCTATAGAAATGCAAAACGGCGTCAGTTTAAACGTAATTCTGTCCTCCTGCCTACCGCATCATTTATGAGAAAACATTTCATAACATTAACACAACATATTCGAGTTGGTTTTAAATAACATATCCGTATTTATTTATTTCTCCAAGTTATGTTTTTGTGTGCACTGAGGAGTCTCAAACAGGCGTTTGTTTAATCATTTTAAGATTGGCTTTAATCAATGTTTGAAAATGAATTCTTCATATGATAAATGAGAGGTAACATTTTATCTATGGTATTATTTCCACATATTTCTCTCCATTCTTCCTTCTGCCAATGGTGTCGCAGTTTATCGTCTCTCCCGTTTTTGTGCTTAGAGGGTACGCATGGGTTAGAGTTTGCGTGGAGGACCGCACATTTGCGCGTCAAGTTAGTATTTTATAAATCGCAAACATTGCGTAGAAACTGGCGTACGCCATTTTTGGAGTCTATATCCCTTTATAAATGAGGCCCCTGTTCATTACTGCTTAGGTGACTTGATGTCCAATTCAGTCCGTCTGTGAACAGAGCCGTTAATGCCCAGAGAATTCAGTGCAAGCAAGTAGGTGTGTTGATCAAAATTCCTTTGTGGCTGACACACAACATGAAGAAAACAAACAAAGAAAAGGGGGATGTTTACAGGAAGACTGTATGAAATTGACTTAAATTGAAATTGAAGAGATGATTCGGGAATTCTTATCAGTAAAAGCCAACAAATTCAAGGAACGACAAGAGAGAGAGGTTGTTCATGACCAAACAGTGACTGGCTATAGCGACCGCAGTGAAATACACTGCTGGTCTTGCATCTTGCACATCCAGGCACTACTCCTGGCCTGAACCGAAATGAGTATTTCCAGTAATTCAGCATGTTTCTGGTCAAAAATAGTTTTATTAAGTGATTTAGAATGTTTCTGACACGGAAAATCTCCTGTCAAGGGAAAGCGATACTCCGGACAATGTGCAGTCCTGATTCTCTGGATATTGTCTGGAGCTTATTTAGAAAATGGCTCCAGAAGTAAGCAGACTAACAAGGAAGTTGCCGGCCTAACCATGGGCGGCAATTTGGGTTCAGTGAAAGGCCCCAGGATGCTTTGACACGCCGACGCGAGCAGCCAAGAACCCAAGTGGATAACTCACTCTACCGGCTAAGCCATAACGAGATAGCCCCTGTGTTGATAAGTCAACAACATAGTCATTCATGACTTGGCCCAGCGCCATATAGCAGACTGTAAGATAGACCCCAACCAATCGGCTTCTTACACAACTTAAAAAAGGATGGGCTAGGGGTCAGGGATCTACTTTAATTCCTTCTACTTACCAACTTGAGCGCAAAAGAGCGCTTGGTCTGACCTGCAAGTCTGTACGTTGTGAGGAGCCCTAGATCCTGCCGTTTTGTTGGCTACCACTACGACACTATACATAGAATAAAATAAATAGCAACTGACTTGTTTCATCCATACGTCTATCGGGCAGAGCATAATCAGGCAGATATCATGGGGTCATAAAGGTCAAATCAAAAAGTGCCATGGCAAAAGTCATCCACACATCCTTGCAAAATTCAAGTTTCTTGATAAAGGGATTACTTTCTGTGATAAGTGATGAGATACTGTGCTTGGCAAGTGTATACGTGCTCGCCAGCCACAAAGTTATTGAAGAGTGGAATAAATACAGACTTGTTTTGCTTGGAAAAGCTTTTTTAAAGTAAATTACGTTATGTGAAATAGCAGTTTATTCTTTTAGATGTCAAACAAGATGGTGTCACGACATCCTTCGTCCGATTTTGACTCAACATCCCTCAAACGTCATAACAGTCAGAATGGTTTGCTTTCTGAAGTCGAACACATTTTGAATTTGAGTATAATTTGAAATTACTCTGCATTATTTGACTGTCCAGCACAAACAATGTCATTAAAAAGAGATTTTTAAAACACCTTCTGAAGGCCAAAACATAACTCCGTCGAACAGCGCACGTCAAAACAACTGCCTTATGCATCTGTCCTATTTCCAGCATTTAAACCTCTGTTAAAAAACTAAAAAATGTTTAAATGTTCCCATTGCTTGAACATGCACATGTGTCTAAAACAACAACACCAATGACAAACTAACAGATTGTTTCCGTTTGGTTCGGGTCATGTGCCGTGAAAGTGTTAAAAAAGGTGGAAGAGTAAGGTTTTGAAAAGCTTTTAATTAATAAATAATAGGCTACAAGTGTTGTATTTTTATAAGTTACTATCGCCAAAGGAAATAAAGCTGACGTATGCTCAGAATGTTGTTCTCTGACATGTGGTGTGTTGTTGATGTAGACTTCATCGCCACCTATACTAGCCTGGAATACTTGTTCTGAACTTATGCCTATACTGTAGGTTTTTCAAATACCAGTTTGAGCCAGAAGAGGTTAAACATACCGGTAACAACGTTGTGCAAATGAGAAAAAGAGCGGCATCAGTCTCACAAGCACCAAAGGTTTCTTCTCAGGAAAGGTAAAACTGTGATTTTGAGAAGCCTCTCATATTTCTATTCATTTATCTTGAGGAGCTTTGAACTGATCTGTCATCAATGGTGAAACTAGGATTATCATTATAAAATGTATAATTATCAGAGGGAAGTAACCAAGTACATTAACTCAGTACTGTACTTAAGTACAATTTTGAGGTACTTGTATTTTACTTGAGTATTTCCATGTTATGCTATACTTCTACTCTACATTTAAAAGGTAAATAATGTAATTTCAATCCAATACATTTATTTAACAGTTTAAGCTACTATTAACAAAACACATCTCTAAAAATGAAACTATATTTCAAGGGAACAAACTCTTTAAGTCAAAAAAGAGTCATATTATTTAAATAATTTACAAAGGCCCATCAGAACATTGTTTGTGTACAACAGTAACATTCTACTTAATGCAATATCTAAATATAATTATATACACACATGAAGGCCTTATTTCTGCACATGATCACTTTTTTTACTTTAAGGACATTTTGCTGACAATGCTTTTGTACTTTTACTTAAGTAAGATTTTGAATGCAGTACTCGTACTTTTAATAAATAATTTTGACAATAATGTATAGTACTACTACTCTAGTAAAACATCTGAATACTTCTTCCACCACTGATTATTTGTATTATTACTGGTCATGTAGCGGGTCATCCTGCTGTCAGCTCACCTCAGCTGCTTTATCTAGCTTACGTGTGTGTGTGTGTGTGTGTGTGTGTGTGTGTGTTTGTGTGTGTGTGTGGCCTAGCATTACTATTCTTGTGGGGACCTAAATCTGTTTACATAGTCACGTGTGGGGACTCGCCTCCCTTATGGGGACAAATTGGAGGTCCCCATGAGGGGAATCATTAATTTTAGGATCAAGACTTGGTTAGGTTTAGGGTTAGGGTTAGGTTAAGGGTTAGGGTTAGGGTTAGGCATGTGTTGGTTATGGTTAAGGTTAGGATAAGTCTCCAGGAAATGCATGTAAGTCAATGTAATGTCCCCTGAAGTGATGTATGGTATGTGTGTGTGTGTGTGTGTGTGTGTGTGTGTGTGTGTGTGTGTGTGTGTGTGTGTGTGTGTGTGTGTGTGTGTGTGTGTGTGTGTGCAGATAAGACAGATAACAGTCAACCTCATTGTGTTTTCTGGGTCTGACTTGTTATCCACGACCCCAAGCTTTCCCACCAGTCTGCTGCTTTCTCTTGCTCCCTAACACACACACACACACACACACACACACACACACACACACACACACACACACACACACACACACACACACATACACACACAGACACAAGCACACAGTGCGTGTCTATATATCACTCATTGTAAGCTGCGGTGGATAAGAACATCAGCTAAATGCCTGAAAACATAAATGTGTGTGTGTGTGTGTGTGTGTGTGTGTGTGTGTGTGTGTGCATTGTTATGACTGGCGTCGCCCTGACAGGCCCCATTTGTCATCCTCGGGATCTCTGGTGGATTGATAACGAACAAGCACACAAACATAAGCGTCTGAAAATGAACTCTCGTCAGCTTACGGCAACTTTTTCAGCCCAGAGGAATGTGGAGCAACAACAGACCGTCTGATTGGCTGAAGCTCAAGTTCAGGGTTGATGGCAGCCAATGGGGAATTCACTGAGTTGGGAGTTTGAATCCCGGGTCTGCCAGTATAAGTTAAATAGATTTGTTCACCTATACAGCTATAAGTTACTTAGTTAGTTTGATGTAACTCAAGACTGAAAATCTATTATTAAATATTAGGCAATGTAAACTTATTTACAAGTGTATTTTCAGGATGTGTAGGAAAGTGTGTGTGGACGAAACAAAGACAGGTTCTGACATTAAAGGAAGAAAAATTAGGTTTATGTCTACTCTTGCGTCTTTTTGCTCCTTTTTAATACAGCACTTTAAAATCAGACAGACAAATCTCTTCTAGTAAATAAAGCTAGAGTGAATTTAGGGATTTTAGTCTTTGCAGACCATTTACTTACACAGCATATATAACTACAGGAAAGGGTCAACCCAAAAGGCAGAATAGGGCCCCTATAAGGAATGATTTCAGGTGTATAACGTTAATGTGGTTCCACATTGTAACATAGCATTTATAATTTTCCTACGTGCATCGATCAGGAAAAATCAAAACGTTGAATATTTGCTTAACAAAATCAGATATTTGGTGAAAGGGAAATAAGATGTGACACTTAACTTCAAAGGTACACTTTAATTAAACTAGCCTGATTTGATTATTCAAATTATATTTCAGGTATTTCTAGACAAATCAAATTGGCAAAGCTTTATGTTAATAATAGATGTATGAACTAGAAATGAATATACCTTTTAACGCATTTCTAAGGGTTGTTTAATGTTAACTCTATAAAGTCAGTCAGAGTTGATGGGATATTTGATCTGTAATCTGTTTTATCATATTTCCTGTGACATTCGAGCTGTATATTTTTTTAAACTGCCGTTTATTTTTGTAAGGTATGGACCTACTTGTTGTAAGATTCCAGAAAGTATTATTTTTCCACTTGATCATCATCATCATCATCATCATTTGTCCATAATTACAGTTCTCTTCCACATTGTGGCTGCTGGAGATAAAAAGCTATAAAAAAAGGAAAGGCAGAGCGGGTGTAGAATTAGGTGTTTTCATCCATTGATTAATGGCTTTCCAAAGCAAAGCACATCGGAGGAGCGGGCCGATCAATAAATTAACTGCCCAAATTCATCATTTTCTACAACAAAAGCTAATTATTTAGACGGCTGCAGGGAAAGAAAAAACACGATATTAACAAGGGTTCATTTAGCAGAGTGGTGTATTCTTGCATGTGAGAACACTGCAGAGCTGCTGATCACATTTAAAATGAACATGAAGCATTGAACTGATATCACAGTTTATCAAAAGGATATTTATATTGTAGTGCATCCACAGGGGTTAACATACAGGGAGCGACATGGAGTCCAGCTCCTGTGAAACAGCCTGAAAGCCTCATTTCAGAAATATAGTGGCTCTAATATATCAGCAGTTTGCCTTGCCTGAACCAAACGG
The DNA here is from genome assembly GCA_902827135.1 of Harpagifer antarcticus. NCBI lineage: Eukaryota > Metazoa > Chordata > Actinopteri > Perciformes > Harpagiferidae > Harpagifer > Harpagifer antarcticus. The sequence goes on from CADEHL010000622.1 coordinate 3,900,771, forward strand.
AATATGTTCAATGTAAATTCTCACCATGCTAATCATCAGTTTGTGTGAACAGGAAAACATTTGGACCTCATCCTATGGATTTTGTCCAAAATGTATAAGAAAATATAGCTTTCCCACTTTATATTCTCCTCCCTTCAGTGCCCTTCCTCTGAACACACCCATCTTTAATCCCTGCCTTCATTTCCATCACAGCTACACATTTCTAAGTATTTGTGAAAAATGGCGTCACTATTGTACGATTTTCCACGTGAAAAAAGCCTTGTTTTCCTATTTTAGTTGAACTTGGTGTAAGGGTGTAGATTATTGAATTATTATTATTATTTGAATTGAATGGGTTCCATTCGATGATGGAGTGGATCTGGGTCACTGGACAGATACACTTGTGTTTTACTTTGGTTACACTGCGTTATTGGAAATGAGTATTGGCGAAGGTCTAAAGTGCACTTTAATTTATGATTTCATGATTGCAAGTCAACCGCCTGATTGATTTATTATTATGATTAATCTTTATTAAATATAAGAGTGCGGTAACACTTTATATTAAGGTACACAAATTAACCATCAACTAGTTGTTCATTAACATGCATATTAGCAGTATATTGGCTCTTTATTAGTCATTATAAAACACTTATTAATGCCTTATTCTGCATGACCATATTCTACAAGTAATGAGCCATTAGTTGAGAGTTTTTCCTCAATAACCCTCTAATTAGTGCTGATTTATTGCAAGTAAGGAAGTTGTTGTACATGAGCTTTGGTCTTAATATACTCTGCTCAATATGGGCCTAATAAGGCAGTAGTACCACAAGAATAGTAATTCTACCATAATAACACTTAACAAATATGATCTATTCTTATGTATCAAGACATGAAACTATAAGTGTTAATTAAGTCTAAACCACTTAAAATTAGGTATTTCTATCTAAGAACATGTTCCCTATTTTAAAGTGAAGTATGGTTCATAACCAATAAGCTAGTAGTTTGACTCTAATTGACCTGAACAGGTTCCCTATTCTAAAGTTGCCTCCTCTTCACACTTTGTAAATACATTATAGCACACAACTACTGAAATTAACCTCAACAGTACATGAACAAAGTAGGCACACGTTGAAATATCTGTTTTATTAATGAACCACTAAAGAGAGTTTCACACACATACCAAAACATGTCAAGTTTCTCCAAGGCTGAGAACACATGCAGCCTGTACTTTTTAATAAAAACAGATTTTTAACAGAGTTTATGTATTTGTGATCATACTGTGGGACCTGCTTGTATGTACACAATAGGTGTAGGCCTACTGTTCTCTCTACAGTATGTGTTGTACTGTCTCAGTACGTACTTACACAATAGGTGTACTGTTCTCTCTATGTGTTGTCCTGTCTCAGTGTGAACATAGATTAAAGGTTGCATAGGGAAAATTAGTAGCAGTCTACTCATGGATGTCTACTGCCATGTCATATCAGTTCACGTTCTCCTACTTCCTGTACCCGGTTTCCTGTCTAACCTTCAGTACAAACTTTACAAAAATATAAATGTGTAAATATGAAACATACAGGTCAATATAACCTTGCTATTGGTAGCTGAACTGTCAATACCCCAACACATATTCTTAGATATTTAGACACAATTAACACTTATAGTTTCATGTCTTGTTACATAAGAATAGATCATATTTGTTAAGTGTTATTAAGGGAGAATTACTTTTCTTGTGGTACTACTGCCTTATTAGGCCCATATTGAGCAGAGTATATTAAGACCAAAACTCATGTTCAACAACTTCCTTACTTGCAATAAATAAGCACTAATTAGAGGCTTATTGAGGAAAAACTCTTAACTAATGGCTCATTACTTGTAGAATATGGTCATGTAGAATAAGGCATTAATAAGTGTTTTATAATGACTAATAAAGAGCCAATATACTGCTAGTATGCATGTTAATTAACAACTAGTTGATGGTTAATTTGTGTACCTTAATATAAAGTGTTACCAAGATTGAAATAAAAACATTCATCTCAAATTGAAAAGAGAAGATTCACGCCAGATTTGAGTTATTAGCTCATTTTCACCTGCAAATCATTTGTGACAAGTTGAAGAGAACACACGTTATTGCTTTTAAAAACTATATTTGAATATACTTTTACAAATGTAACCATTCATAAACCACTAATGGAGCCTTTAAGGGACAATTTAAGGTTTAAAGGGGTTGATTTCCACTAAATGAGGCCGTATTAGTGCAAATCCATGAGGGTTTGTTAGCACACAGCTGATGGTAATTCAATTAAAATGTTTGCATGCCCACTATTCATTAAGACACACACACACACACACACACACAAACACACACACACACACACACACACACAAATACATGTACAGCCCCCTGAATATATATAAATATAGAGGTTTAAAGCTGTGTCACATCCATTTACATAGGAGCATGTTGTTAAGGTCCCGCTTTGACATTCAATTAAAACGTTTACATTTCTGCTTAATTAATTCGGCGGATGGCGGGGAGAAAAGACGAATGGACGGCCGCTTTGACAGGAGGCCGATAACCGTGTGTGTGTGTGTGTGTGTTAAGGTCACAGCAGACTGACTATTATAATTCATCTCTATAGACATGTATTAAGCAGGGACCTATATTCTCTTTTTCAGCTTTATTTCCTGCAGCTGAAGCCAGGCTGAGCGGAGGTGTTTTTAATGCACTAAAGTGTTAGTTTTAAACACGTCTGCATGGACTTCATTATCCCTCGGTTTATTGTTAAAAACTAACCGCTGCAGCTCATTATTGATCGCTGCATGCTGGAAAATGCATTGGTTTGTCGATCAGGAAGGAAAACATAAAAATCCACATAGCTGCGGGATCATTTTTTCATGTTTTGATTTGAGATTTTACATTCTACTGATTTGTCATAGATTAAATATACAACATGATGATTTCAAAGGAGGGTCAGGCCGATTGTCGAACCTCAGATTGAGGAGGAACAATGCGGATTCCGTCCTGGTCGTGGAACGACGGATCAGCTTTTTACTCTCGCAAGGATCCTGGAGGGGGCTTGGGAGTACGCTTATCCGGTCTACATGTGTTTTGTGGATTTGGAGAAGGCGTATGACCGGGTTCCCAGGGAGTTACTGTGGGAGGTGCTGCGGGAGTATGGGGTGAGGGGGTCTCTACTCAGGGCCATCCAATCTCTGTACTCCCAAAGCGAGAGCTGTGTCCGGGTCCTCGGCAGTAAGTCGGACCCATTTCCGGTGAGGGTTGGCCTCCGCCAGGGCTGCGCTTTGTCACCAATCCTGTTTGTAATATACATGGATTCGAGGCTTAGTCGTGGGGGAGGGGGTCTGCAGTTCGGTGGACTAAGGATTGCACCACTGCTTTTTGCAGATGATGTGGTTCTGATGGCTTCATCGGTCTGCGACCTTCAGCACTCACTGGATCGGTTCGCAACCGAGTGTGAAGCGGCTGGGATGAGGATCAGCACCTCCAAATCTGAGGCCATGGTTCTCAGCAGGAAACCGATGGATTGTCCACTCCAAGTAGGGAATGAGTCCTTACCCCAAGTGAAGGAGTTCAAGTATCTCGGGGTTTTGTTCTCGAGTGAGGGAACAATGGAGCGTGAGATGGGCCGGAGAATCGGAGCAGCGGGAGCGGTACTGCAGTCGCTTTACCGCACCGTTGTGACGAAAAGAGAGCTGAGCCAGAAGGCAAAGCTCTCTGTCTACCGGGCCATTTTCGTTCCTACCCTCACCTATGGTCATGAAGGATGGGTCATGACCGAAAGAACGAGATCGCGGATACAAGCGGCCGAGATGGGTTTTCTCCGCAGGGTGGCTGGTGTCTCCCTTAGGGATAAGGTGAGAAGTTCGGTCATCCGGGAGGGACTCGGAGTTGAACCGCTCCTCCTTCGCGTCGAAAGGAGCCAGTTGAGGTGGTTCAGGCACCTAGTTAGGATGCCACCTGGGCGCCTCCCTAGGGAGGTGTTCCAGGCACGTCGAGCTGGGAAGAGACCAAGGGGTAGACCTAGGACCAGGTGGAGGGATTATATCTCTTCGCTGGCCTGGGAGCGCCTTGGGATCCCCCAGTCAGAGCTGGTTGATGTCGCCAGGGAAAAGGAAGTTTGGGGCTCTCTGCTGGAACTGCTACCCCCGCGACCCGACCACGGATAAGCGGGAGAAGATGGATGGATGGATGGATGGACATGATGATTTAAAAAAGAAAAACTCTACATATGTATGATATAGTTTTTCCATCAATATTTCTCAACAGCAGTTTATTAACACATAAAATAACAAATATAATATTTTAATAACTTCCTTAAAAGTTGTTCAGAAAGACAACCTGAGAGCATTTTAATAATAAAAAAATGTTGCACCCTTTTAAAATGTTATAGGATCCTGTGTTTATTTATTTTGTTTTTTTAGATACGGTAGCCGACTAACACGTTACAACGCCCAACATCTTTCCCTTAGTAGAAAGCGCTGCAGTTTCAAAATCAATGCAAATAAAGAAACACAAATGTGCCAAAACACATGAGGAAACATTTTCACCAACTTGATGAAACATGCGCAGAGTTTCCAAAAAGCGATGCATAGGCTACACAAAACGTTGCAAGAAACTCAACACATAACGGAAACGGGGACACTAAAACGTGATGCATTCAGTTGACCAACTGTTACTGTCACTGGAAACATGCCTAAAATGTAAGTTTTATTGGCTTATTTTAATAATTTAATCACATCATTCCGTCCGATATTATTGCAGATCTGATGTAAGCTAGCTAGCTAACGTATAGCTAACCTAGTCATTTCAGATACTGACAAAACACTTACAATTATGAAACAGACTAACTCTGCCAACAGTGACAGTGGGCCAACTTTATAATCCCTGAACATCAACAAGCGCTCCGGTCTCAGCTATGTGCGTCACTTATGGGTGTCCCTGTTTCCGTTGTGTTTTGAGCTTCTTGCAGTGTTTTTTTTAAAATTTGCAGCGTTTCGTATATGCATCGGTTTTAGTAAACGATCCGTATGTTACGTCAAGTAGGCAAATGTTTTCTAAATGCTGCTTTTGCGTTGTCAAGTTGGTCAAGATGTTTCCTTCATGTGCATGTGTTCTAGCACTTTTGTGTTATTAATTTTTACATCATTAGAAAGTGTAATGCGTTTATCCTAATAGGTGTTTTGGGCCAGTAGCGGATTTGCACGGGTTGGCTACGGAAGAATAGTCTCCTATAGAGTATTCTATCTTATTCTGTTGATTTTATATTGTGTTTTATTTAGATAATTTATGGATGTATATATTTTCTACTGATATATATATTTACTGTTCATACTTATATATTTAAAAAGTAATTAATTGTATTAAATGTTACATTTATGTGTAACACCAACATGCTTCTGTGAGAAAAATAAATCCCAATTTGTGATGAATTAATGATATCTAATCTAATGTTTTGAATCTGTTAACCTGTTAAACCCTGAGCCTGTCTTTCAGGTCTCAGGCTAGGGAAAAGAGCCATCCTTATGCGACAGTTACTTAGACTTTAAATAAATGCATATATTTATGGTGAGTTTTAGAGGCTTAGATCTCAGTATAATGATATGTACTTGTATGATGCTCCAGGTGTTTGCAGGCTGACAGGTGTGACATTCTGCTTGTTTCTACAAATGATCAAACACACTGCTGTTATTTTTTCCATCAGCTCAGGATGTTAAAGGTCGACACAAACAGTACTGCTAACCTTTATTTGAGTCGAGGGATCAGTTGTGTTTCAGCAATGCTTTTCCTTCTATTCTGTCTCATGACCCCCTCGTATTTATCATGAGACCTCTTGGAGGGTGTCAATCCACATGTTGGGAACCAACCAGTGACTCAAAGCATTAACATGTTTTTTCTCTCTCTCTGTTATCATATTGTTTGTTTGGAGGTGTTGCAGGTTATATTTAACAATATGTTCATTAGAGATGGAACATGCACATTGAATAGATTCAAAACAATATACAAATAAATCAAGATGTTTTTTATATTTAGAAAATGTGACATAATTTAATAAGTTAGTTTTAATTCGTTATTTTATGATTTACATTTGTATTAATTATATTACTTTTTTTTTGTTTTACAATACTTTAAATCCTACTCTTCTTTAATCTGCCTTTCTCTCATCTCCTTAAATATCCTTATCTCCTCTCCTCATCTCTCCTCTCCTCCACTTATCCTCGTACGCAATATACTGTGTACCAGTTTTCTCTCCTCTCCTTTAATCTCGTTTCCTTGGCTTCTTTCTTCTCCGTGTCTCCTCTCCTGTCATTATATATTCTCTCTGTCCCCTCGCATCTCCTTTAATATTCTTATCTCCGCTCCTCACTTTATCTCTTCTTTAACCTCCTCTCACCTCCTCCTCCTCCTCCCCTCTTTCAATATCCTTACTGTTCTCTCCTGTCCTGTCCTAGTCTTGTTTTCTTTCCTTGGACCCTCTCTTCACATTATTTCCTCAAGTGACGCCTCTTCTCTCGTTTATCTCCTTATCTCCTTTCAACTCCTCTCCTCTTTTCTTTTCTCAGTAGGCGGGGCTTAGATTCAGGTCTAGCCTATGGGTCTCGCCCACAGGGGGAAGTGCTCTGATGATATAGCCGAATTTGGAACGCTGTTTCCCGGCCAGCCTTCCAGCTGTGACTCGCTGAGATTTCATCATCTTCCTCTACCCCCTAATCCCAGCAGCAGGGCCCTGTATCCGCGGTTCAAGATGGAGCTCCGGACGATGGTACCCGCTCTGCTCTTCCTCTCTGCCGCCTGTCTGTACTCGGTGTCCGGCGCAGCTTCACGGACAGGACCGAAAGTCACCGAGAAGGTGGGTGATGAGATTTCCCTAGAGACGATGTGTTAGAAATAATGTAAGAACTGAGTCTTGTTGTCTCCCCCCGCTTCGTGTGCAGTGGCGTATTCTTTCGTGCCGCCGGAGCGTGGATAATGACTGAGAGTGAGCACAGGCGTGCGCTTCATTTTTGAGTGCGCGATTAATAGCGTCTTTACGGTAATCGCAGAGAAGCGGCAGTGACGCTAGTACGAGAATACAAATAATGCATGTTTTTGTGCTATATTAAGCACAAAAAATATGTTTTACCATAGGTTCTAAATAAAATTGATACTGTTGGACTCAGTACTTGTTAGACTACTTCCACAAGTACAATCAAGTACTTTTACTATGTACTTTTTTTTAGCCTAATATTCAAACACTGTCAAACTCCCCTCCCGAGTACAATAATTCATGTATTTGCTATGTTTGATGAGGGATAAAATGATTCTTAGCCATAAGTTCTCAGTGAAAGTGGTACTGTTGGACTCAGTACTACTTGGACTACTACCACAAGTACAATCAAGTACTTTTATCGTGTACTTTTTGAGTAATACCCTGTCAAACTCACCTCCAGAGTAAAATAATGTATGTTTTCTGCCATCTTTGATGAGATAAAATTATTTTTAGCCATACATTCTTAATAAAAGTGATACTGTTGGACTCAGTACTTGTTAGACTACTACCACAAGTACAATCAAGTACTTTTACTGTGTACTTGTTTAGTAATACTCTTAACCTTAACAATAAACAATAAACAAATCCAGAATAGGCGGCAGAGTGTGACATGCATTTATTTGACATAGCCTGCGATTTTTTTATTTAGTTACTACCCGACTTCACATAGGCTACATCGTAGCATAAAATTTCACAGTTTATTTATAATTAAAAAAATAAAATATATATATTTTTTCATTTGTATAAATGATAAAAAAAAACGTGTTTATTGGGAGAGGGCAGGAATGTCAATTGGGAGGGCCTGGCCCTCCCACGGCGCCGGGCATGCAACATTAGAGAATAATATTACTGAGTGCACACTCACTGTCTAAAGGAAAAGTATTACATTGTCCTCACAAAATTAAAAATTAACATGTTTTGCCTAAGTAGAAATAGTGATGTGACAAATACAATTCTTTATTCAAGATGTCACCAATACAAAAGTATAAAAATATACTAAAAGAGCCAAAAGTAATTTTCATGCAAAGGGAACTTTAGATTTAGCTGGTTAGCCAATGAGTTCCAACCTGGGATTTATAAAAGTGTTATTGATTTAATTTTATCATAATTTATTTGTTTATTATATTTCTTGGTTATTAATCACAAATATCACATACATGCACCTGTTATGTAAGTATTGAAGTATAAGTACAAAGTAGCAGGAATACCTACAAGTACCTTAAAATGTTTACATAAGTACAGTATTTAATCAAATGTGCTTTCCGTTGTCTAATTTGCAGATTAATGTTACTAAGTAAAACATTTGCATATTTAACATTTATTTTTAAATGTCAGAGTAGAAAAATTCAACAAAAACATTTCAATGTTTTTCCTTATTTATTGATATGACCTCTGATTAATTGACAGCCGTGTGTGTGTGTGTGTGTGTCCAGGTGTTTTTTGATATTACAGTCGGAGGTCATGAGGTGGGGCGGATCGTCATCGGCCTTTTTGGGGAGGTCGTCCCACTCACTGTCAATAACTTTGTCGCCCTAGCAACCGGAGAGGTAGGCGTGCAGACACACACGCAGACACACACATAACTTTTACAACTATTTCATATATTCCATTGCAATATTTTAGACAAGTTCCCAACTTGTCATTTTTGTTTATGCAGCATATATATTTAATTCTAAACTCTGTGAAATATCTAAGTATGTTACTATACATAGATTTCACTCAAAAAGCCTTTGACGTGAAAAAAGAATAAACCTCTGAACCAAATTTCAGTTTTGTTTCAACTTCCTCTATACTCTTCTTGCTGTTGAGTGTGTGCTGTGCTGTGATGTTCCTAATTTCTGTGAATGTGTGTTGGTCATTGTGTTTGTCTTGCGTGTCTCTGCAGAAAGGCTATGGCTACAAAGAGACAAAGTTCCACAGAGTCATCAAGGACTTCATGATCCAGGGAGGAGACTTCACAGCTGGAGATGGAACTGGAGGTGAGACTCAAAGTGACTTCTTAAAGAGGCCTTTCCCTTTCCTGTAGTATGTTATATAGGTTTTTGTGCATGTACATAGTCTGCAAAGGCAACAATCCCAAAGTTCCCTTCAGATGGTGTTTCTCTCCCACACACTCCCTCCCCTGCCTGAATTTGGATTCCTTTGTTTATATACGTAACATAATGACATCATTATGTAACAGTCACGCTTCCATTTGTTAGCGCTCCAACACATTGTACATTATAGGCTAAGGGGTGGGACATCTCTCAGCGGTTGACCAATCACAACAGAGCCAACTAGCTACAGTTGTATATATTTGAACCTTTTTGCTAACGTCACACAGGCCAAGGAGCCAATATTATGTTGTTTTACATTTTCATGCAATATTTAACACCACCTGAACTTGACAAATCTTTTTCCCTCCAGGTCACAGCATCTACGGAACAACCTTTGCCGATGAAAACTTCAAACTGAAGCATTTGGGAACAGGCTGGGTGAGCTAACAGTTTATGACCTCAATATTTAGTAATAACACACTGTTTGTAAAGTCTAGGGTTCATACACTTTTTCACCAATGATTTTCAATTACTTTTCCATGACTTCTCCTTGACCTTTACCTAATTTTCCTTGACCAAAAAAATTACTCTTTCTCAGTGGTACCACTGAAAATGGTTTATTTTAACATGGAACAGTAAAATAATGTCTGAAACATGTTGTGCCTATCTAAAACAAATCCAATAGTAGGCTTACTAGCTTCTACACGCTAAAGCAACTAAAATCTCTCACCAGCAAAATCTCTCAACAGTTAAATGCCATTTTACGTTTCATTACTATACGATACAGTATGTATTATCATTATAGTATTACTATTTCGGCGATTATATCAAATATACATTATATTTGATTAGGGGTGTAACGGTTCACAGAAGTCACGGTTCGGTTCGTACCTCGGTTTGGGGGTCACGGTTCGGTACGGTTCGGTACAACAAGAAAAAGCAAAAAAAAAGTCCCAAATGCATAATTCCAGGTTTGTTGTTATTTATTTTTGAACAGTAGTGCAAGTTTCAGTTTAAAAATAAGGAACTCTAACATTTTGAATACTTAACTGTATTACACTGTTAAAAACAAACCACAAACAGTACCACACACAGTACACTCAGATGCCCAGATTATCTATAATGGCTTATGTCAAACAAAAAGGTTTCATCAAGCTGTAAAACTAAAAAGAATGTCTTGAAAATATTACATCAGAAATAATAAGAAAGTGTTTCAAGAGAGAATAGCCGTTGTAATATATATGCCAATAGCTTCCGTTATTTATTTTGGTCTCTCGGCTCTCATGTCTATTGGCTTCTTAAAAACAGCGGGGATCAGCTGTTGAACTGTCTTTTGCCGGGCTCCGGTGATTGGCAAATCTGGGTGATGCCTTCTGATATGATTTAGCATGTTTGGCGTGTGTTACCAATAGCATAGCGCACCGCTATCGAACAACGCCGACACACCGTCCTCGTCCGATCCACAGGGAACCCGAAATGTTCGCACACAGCTGATTTAAAAAAAAGCAGGTGGGTTCTAGCTCCTGTGTGTTATCTGAAATCGCCATACTAACTTTTCTTCTTCTTGTATTTTGTTCGTTTGTCCCGTGACGGTACGGGACGAATACGGATACCGTTACACCCCTATATTTGATGCAACTTTAGTTACATTTCAATGACTTTTCCAAAACTTTGGGAAAAATATTGTTTTCCATAACTTTTCCAGGGCCTGGAATTAGCATTTTGAATTTCCATGACTTTTCCAGGTTTTGAATGGCCGTAAGAACCCTGAAAGTCATTTGTTTATGGGAGGTATGGCTTGGTGATTTAAACATAATGTGTCAAAACAATGATGATGTGATGTATGGAATTGAGCATTTTGTGGGTGTGTGTGTTTCTGTACCAGGTGAGTATGGCGAACGCGGGTCCAGACACCAACGGATCACAGTTCTTCATCCTGGCTACTAAAGCACCGTGGCTGGACGGGAAACACGTGGTTTTTGGCAAAGTCCTGGACGGGATGGTGGGTGGCACCTCTAACTCTTTTCATAAATTGGTTGGATACATTTTTTTAGAAATACATGATTCTCACAGAAAAGCATCAAAGCTAATTAAATATCAAGATCTTATACAATATGATCCATTGCTGTAGATAAATAAACTGAACTACAACCTACTTTTCATATTTTAAGTACATTTTGCTGATAAGACTTTCGTACTTTTAATAAGTTAGTGTTGCTTTAGTACTTTTAAGTAAAGGATTCAAATACTTCTTTCAATACTACTTATTGTACAATATCCAGATTAGATAAGCAGCATCAGATGTATTGAAATCAAAATAAAACCCTTCCTTTATCTGTTTTTAGAAAAGTTTATCTTAAGGATAAAGAGAACCAGAACAAAGTTATGGAGAAATAGTTATGCAGAAATACTGCATGCTGCATATTACGGGAAACTCCTATAAAATACTTCCTGACGACCTATAAATATATCTCTATTGAGTGTTTCTAACCTGCTTCTGTCCGTTTACTCTGGCAGTCTGTGGTTCACACCATTGAGCTCCAGGACACCAACGACAGGAACCTGCCATACACCGAGTGTGTGGTCGTCAACAGCGGCAGGATCCCCGTCAAAGAGCCCTTCGTGGTGGAGGTGGAGGGCTGGTAGACAACACTGTTAGACAGTTAACTACAAGGACAGAATGTGATTATTATAAACTGGTGATCAATCACATGTCCAGATTGCTAAATGAACATGTTGACATTATAAGTTGTGCATGCTAAGGTTCTAACACCAACAAGCTATGTATCAGAAATGATATTATATAAACCCTGAAAACATATGACCAAAAAAGCATGAGCAAAGCTTATAAACTGACAGAGCATTCAATTCAAATTTGAGTTGGTAACAAAAAAACAAGCTATTGAGCATTTTACACTGAATGCTATTATGTTACCATGCTAACAAGCTAACATATGACATCTAATCCAGGCTAAATGTTACATGCTAAACGTTATCAAGTAAAAAATATAGCTGTATCAAGGTAACTAGTAGGCCGGCTAATGCTAGCTTGCAATCAAACACTTGTTTTTGTAACAATAATCTCAATTTGAGACTGATTTCTACAGAGATAATATAAGTTACAGATGTATTAATTTTGTTATAACATATCACACTGTGATGTCAAACAATTGTCTGTGAAGGGAGGAACGATTTATATATAAACATTCTAAAAGTAATTGAGGTTAAATGACCAAAATGACTCGAAGGAAAACAATCTTTGGTTGCCTTATTATATCATCAAAATTGCCAACTCAAACTAAAACTAGTTTTGAAAAGAATTAGCCTTGAGGTGTGATTTTTGGGGAAATACACTCTAATGGAAATAGAAAATCATATAACTAAGAGAAAAAATCCACATATAAGCCAATTTTCCTTTTTTAAGTAAATGGATTTTTTGGGCTAATCACTTTTATTTCCCTGTGTAATAGGACCCCTGATATATAAGCATTCCAATTCAACCACGACAAATTTGATGATATGAGGTTTTCAGTCAATAATGACACACTATGCAGAGAGGAGTAGTCCATATTCATCGGGTTCACTGTGGTTCATGTGTAATACGTTAGCATACTTGCATATTCAGTAGATGGTGCCAGATAGACCATCTACAATCTTAATAATGAAATGTGACCTCAAACATGACCAACATCATGGAAACTTGCACTTAAATACAGTATGTAGCTCCTCTTTAATCTCCAAATTTGCTTGCACTTTATATGCATCATATCAAAGTATATTAAATTAAATTGCTGTTCACAAACATATGCAAAAAACTAACTTTGTAGCAAGTACTCAATCTTGCAATACTTTTTTTTGTATCTTTCCACCATTGAACATACAGAGGTCCTTTTTATGTTTTTATTTTATTGAGATCTTCCTGATGCATTATCCACCATATCATGTTTGCTAAAACTACAGCACAAACTGCACAGGAAAGAAAATGTTCAAAAGGTGTAAAAGTAGTGATTAATATATAGTAGCTATCCTCTCAATGATTTTAAAGGTTGTTCTTTGTGTGTTGTTGCTGACTTATTTAGACTTCTTTTGGATGTTACATCTATTTTCCCTTTTCTCATTATCGTGGGGTATAACGGGTTACAGTGATTATTGTGATGTCAATTCAACCAAAACTGTCGCTGTAGCATTATAATCTAGCAAAGTCCTGAAGGTTACTCCTCATATTAATCAAGTAAATGTAGCATTTTAAATGTCTTCAACAAACATATCAGGAGTTCTGTTTTCATTATTTCTGAACCACAGAAGCAGAGTGCCAACAGGTGTGTTTTCTACAATAAACAATATGCTGTTGCAAAAAACAGGATGTGTATTTGATGTTATTTTGGTGTCTCTGTCATATTTGTGTTTTTTGGCTGTGAAATAGTTTAAAACAGCATCCAGGTAATCTTTGAGAACTCGTAAATGCCTTTTTTATTCGTGAAATTCCAAAACAAAGGTTCACACTTTTGGTATATTCAATACATTTGATCAGTTACGTTTTCTTTGTTCACACTGTAATGATGAAAGTATGCTTAGGAAATACACACGACTAACATCCTGTCACTACCTACACTGAAAAAACTGTAATGTTGACTTTAATTACATGTATTATGTCAACAGATTTCACATAACTGTATTAGGTTAGTTGAAAGCAATAGTATTAAGTTTAAATCAACAATATTAGGTTTCACTTAATACAATTGCTTTTAACTTCAAATTCAAAGGAATCTGTTAAGTGCATAGAGTTAGCTTTGAACCTACACCGGGACAGCAATCTCCAGTGCCTTCCGAAATAAAAAGACATTAATGATGTGGATAGCAGACAGGTTCACTGCATAATATTAACTCAATAATAGTAAATAATAAATACATGTCGGAAAAAAATGGGTAACGATTTTATCTTGTGTTGTTTATCATAGGGGAACATTACCAACGTGATATCTGAGATACCTCATGATGTCCTTTAAGACCCTATCTAAATTGTTTGCCAAAGCCAACCCTCATGTTGGTGGTGTAAGGCAGGTCATAAAAGACTCAAGTTATGATTGGTGGAGGACCAATGTTTAGACTTTCTCTTCTTTCAAATCATGGCAAGATATTTTTGTTTGACTGATCACACAACCTCAATGAAAAGATAACGGCCTCCCACAAGACTCTATGACCAACGGTTTATTAGTTATGAGCTCATATCTTTAGTTTACAGTACAGTGCCAAACCACACCAATACAAGAGGAACTCCAGGCTGAGTGCAATGATGCCTCTACTACAGTAGCTGGGTGGGGCAATAACTCAGTCTGGACTTGGGAACCAAAGGGTCACTGATTCAAGTCCCGATCGGACAAAAAAAGTACAGAGTGTGGACTGGTAGCTGGAGAGTTCGCCTCATGGGCACTGCCGAGGTGTCCTGAACCCCAAGCTGCTCCCCGGTGCCGGAACCCTGGCAGACCCTTCACTCTGCCACCTCTCAATAAAGTTCATGAGTCTGGCAATGGTATGTGGATCAGATAAAGTGATGCACCTTTTTGTCATATGCAACTCTCACTGCCACAGTGCCATTTTGCCAATCGCCATCAACCAGAAGAAACACGTTCACGCTTGACGTGCATGCCATTTTAGCCAACAACGGGAAAAACTGTGGCCGCCAAGAGGTTTGGTAAATGATTGTGGACCAACCGACATACTGAGCGTCATTGTGAGCATCTAAAAATGTTGATCTAAGCACAATTGGAACCAGACAGATTCTATATTTCTCGATTTTACAAACTGTAACAGGGTTACAAGCTTACTGGCCGGGTGTGAAAATGATCGAAACACTCTTTTCTTTAGAACCCAACTTTGTCCTGAATATTAAACAGGCCCTTTTTGTGTATTGCATTTGAACCAGTCGTACATCTGTGGGCTGCTGTTTAAGAAGCACTGGCGTTAAGCGGTGTAATTATCGTCGGTAAAAGGTGAAGCTGCAGAGGAAGGCCGAGAGCTGACAGCTGATCTCTCAGAGCTGACACAAAACTGCTGCTAATGAGAACTACAGCGGGTGATTTGTTTCCCCCTGTTCTACAACACACTCACACACACACACACACACACACACACACACACACACACACACACACACACACACACACACACACACACACACACACACACACACACACACACAGATGAACAGATACACACACACCTTCACACATACACACACAAGGGAGGAAAACATCTCCAAACACAAAGGTCAGAGCGGAGCAGAAATCTCTGGAGGAAGACAGGAAGTCGACCGAAAACAATGAAATATATCACCCATGTCTGTTCAACGCGCTCGCTCCACACAAACGTCAGATCTCCACAAATTAAGAAAATAGTCCAGATTTTCAATTCTGTTTTTTAGAGAACAGCTAAAGGTGAACAGCAGCTTGAGGCTTTGGTTCTGTTCATCTTTAAAACATCTGAAAGGCTGTTTGGATGTCCATTTGCTTTCCTCTAATACGTTTTTTCGATTTCCCTGGAAAGCTGCCTGAAGGCTTATTTTGAATCTCCTAAATTGATCATTTGTAAATCTGAAACAAACTCTGTTTATGGGATAGTGATAGCTGTGGATAAAGATCAATATTTCCAATCTCTGTAAAGTCTGTACCAGTGGTATTCTTAGTCTTAGGTCGCATTCACACCTAATAGAGAACCGCAGTGACGCGTCCTAAAACCCGGAAGTAAGTTAGCATTTTTAGCACTTCCGGTTCCTTCGATAAAAAGCAATGCAATTTCTCCATAGGATTTTGGAAAATAGCTCCAAATAAGGTCTGTGTTTGACACAAATTGAAGAGACAGATCACGTTTTGTTCTACGACATTAAATACATCAGCAGTGACCCCGCTGGTGATTTTTGAAGAGTTTACGTGTCTGAAAAACGATGGTTGTTAACAAGTGGCTGAATAGGACTACAGAAGTTGTCCAGGCCGTTTTACGTCATTACACCGAACACGTAAACACTCCCGCTAAGTTTGTTTTTCCCCGTGTTCTGCTTGAAAGCAAGTACCTGCGCTCTTGCAAACTGTTAAAACAAACGCTTCAACTTGTACAATTTTTAATCAGTAGTTTTGAATATGGATCTTAAGTTGCGTGACGTTGAAGCAGCGACCCTGCTGTAGGGGTTTCACAACTACCTATATTTACTAAGTTTTTCAAAATAGTAGTGGACTAGTCGACTAGCTGTTACGTTGTCATAAAGACACACAAAGAGAGGTGTAAAACTGTATTTTGTATTGCAATTCATACAGTTACGTTAAACAATGTAACAAAGCAGCATTTGTGGTGCCGAGAGACGGGAGTCGGAGGCGGCGTATCGAAGCGACAAGCTACACTTTTATTTAGCATCGGAACACACATGTAAACACTTTCATGCACGGGAAGCGAAGACCGGCGGAAACAGGAAGTCCGGCTCACTCCAATGTCCGTGCGGAACAATACCCCAACCCATAGATCCGTGGGTGAATAATGTCAATCACCACACATTTTAATTTGTTAATTTAATGCTGTTACATGGCTGATTAAATTAAAAACAGTTACTGGACTCACCAAATCTACTGCAAAAACTCTGTTAAGAACATAAATGCAACGTAAATCCAGTGCTCATTGCGCAACACTTTACTCGCTGTCACTGTCCTCCTCGATAACGATGTCCACCCTTCCAGGTGTGTTGGTTTGCGTTAAGGAAGACCAAAGCATCAACATGTGAGGGAAAGAGGCTTGACCGCTGTAGAACGATCGAGGGTCGAGTATCTTTCACGACTCAGGTTTATTGTACAGTAAGTCAAGACATTACAGTAGGCAGCAACAACACAACTCGCGGGCTTACTCTCAAGTAAAGCAATCCCTTGCATGCCGTAAAGCATGTCGCAACACTGTCATAACAGCCTTAACTCTGTATGCATTGTATGCATATGTGACATCTCCCCTTTTTTTGTAGTTATTTAATTTTAAATAACTGTAAAGAGTTTTGACAGATAAGTCACAGCATCATCCTGTAATAGTAAACAACAGTCAAACTTTGATAGCAAATGCTCATTCAGTCGTACTGACTAACCAAAAGTGTCCTATGAATACAGATTAACTTCACAGATTATGTTGATAAAGATGGGTAACCAATACCTTCAGTCGTGCTGTTATAAAATAAAATTCAAGATGCAAGTTTTCTTTTCTAAACATTGCAGCAGTAATATCACATGTGTGCATAACATTCACAATAAACAGAATCCAAAATGCAGCAGACTCAGAGTCCACCTGTGTTTCCCTATTCATTTTCTCCCCCCCAAAGGCCATAGGTGTTTTTTTTTCATTAAGCCCAGAGGTCATTGTGAAACACCCAAAACACTCCTGTCTACAAGTCCAACCTAGTGGCCGGCTTACTGACATGGCCAGACCTGGTCTGAACACGTCCTGGTGTTGGTGTATGGGTTGTCACCTCACTTGGTTTCAGGGTAACAGTCTCTGGTGTGTTGGCGCTTACAGGCTGGGAAATCGCCACAGCACTCTCTGCTGGTGTTAGTGGGATGTGCTGTGCAGGCCGGGAAGTTGGTTCTGCCCGGAGATGAAGTCGGTTCCGCCGCAGCACTGCACCTCCTTGTGTGTTAATGAGGTAAGACCTCGGAGTAACACACTCTTTTGAGACGATCGCAGGTGTCTTCCAGGACTTCTCATTGTCGAGCTTGGTGTAGACTGTGTCTCCTGGCTGTAGAGCTGGTAGATGCCTGGCACCATGTCGTCGGTTGTAATAAAAAGCTTGTTTTGCATTCTCACTCGTGTCCTTTAGTTTGACAATCTGTCTGTTAGGCCATTTAGGCCGTAGATTTTTCTCGAGTGTCGGGAGTGTCGTTCTGATCTTTCTCCCCATTAGCAGTTCTGCTGGATTGACTCCTGTGGTAGTACAGGGAGTGGATCTATAGCACATAAGGGCTATCAGTGGATCTTCCTGACGAAGGATTCTCTTAGCGGTCTGTACTGCTCTTTCTGCATGACCGTTTCCTTGAGGGTGGTGAGGACTAGACGTGATGTGTCAGAAGTCCAACCGCTGTGCCAGCTCCCGGAATTCTGCACTGGAGAATTGGGGACCATTGTCACTCACAACCTCTTCAGGAATTCCGAACCTAGCAAAGGTCGTTTTAAGTCTCTGGATGACAACGGCACTGGTCGTAGATGGTAGTTGTAGTATTTCCAGGTACCGTGAATAGTAGTCTGAAATAACAAGGTAGTTGTGCTTGTTATGTTCACAGAGGTCGAGAGCGATTTTTTTCCACGGATGATCAGGCAGCGGTGTGGAAATAAGCGGCTCCTTTTGTTGAGCCCGCTTCTGCTCCTGGCAGCTCCTGCATATGTTGACAATGTTCTTAATGTCTACAGAGAGCCCCGGCCACCAAACTGATGCATTCGCCCTTTCTCTGCATTTTGAGAGCCCCTGGTGTCCCTCATGTATTTTCTGCAAAATGTCTGCTCTCAGTGAACCCGGAACCACAATCCTGTTTCCTCGAATGACTAAGCCATCAGCTTCCGATAGCTCATTTTTCACTTTGGAGTAGTCCCTGATGTTCAGTGGAACATTACTACTGTATTCAGGCCTTCCTGCCCTAATTAGCTTGATGACAGCCTGAAGCTCACTGTCGGCTGCTGTCTCTTTTCTGATATTCTCCATTCTCGTTGGAGATGCTGGGATGCCCTGTATCACTGTGGCTACATAGCATGCCACATCTTCTTGAGTGTCAGTCTCTTCCTTTGTATGTGTCTGTGGGCTTCGGGACAGTGTGTCGGCGACAACAAGGGTCTTCCCAGGCACATGCTCTGCTAAAGGTTTGTACCTCATGAGCCTCATTAGTAGACGCTGACATCTCAAGGGGACGTTATCTAGGCTTTGTTTGTTGATCAGTGGCACTAATGGTTTGTGGTCTGTCTCCTGCCTGAACTGATCCAAGCTAAATAGATACTTGTCAAACTTCTCGCAGGCCCATACGCTAGCCAAGCACTCCTTTTCTATCTGGGCGTAGCGTGTCTCCACTTCTGTGAGACGCCTCGAACAGTAAGCTACTGGCTTCCACTCCTCTTCATGGAGCTGGAGGAGGACCCCCCCCCCCAGGCCATAGCTACTGGCATCAGCAGACACCGCTGTGGCTTTAGCCACATCATAGAAGACAAGAACAGGTGTTGTGGTCAGCATTGTCTTAATGTTCTCAAAAGCTGACTGCTGTGAGTGACCCCAGGTCCAGATGTTCCTGCTCTTCAGAAGCTCGTACAGTGGTTGACCTATTGTGGAAAGGTTTGGAACGTACCTACCCAGGTAGTTCACCATGCCCAGGACTCTTTTCAACTCATGGACGTTTCCTGGTGGAGCCAGCTGATGTATGGCTTCAACTTTATCAGGGTCGGGCCTGACTCCTGACTGGTCGATGAGATGCCTACAGGGTAACTTGGAGAGGGTCCGAGTCCGACCCTTGTCAATTAACTACAGGGGTCCCTCAGGGCTCTGTTCTTGGTCCCCTCCTCTTCTCCCTGTACACAAACTCGCTCGGATCGGTCATTAGCCCGCATGGTTTTTCATACCACTGCTATGCTGACGACACCCAATTAATTCTGTCCTTTCCCCGCTCAGAGACCCAGGTCGTCGCACGCATCTCTGCTTGTCTAGCTGACATCTCTCAGTGGATGTATGCTCATCATCTCAAGCTCAATCTTGACAAGGCTGAACTGCTTTTCCTTCCGGGAAAAGATTGTCCCACTCTTGACCTGACAATCAACATCGGCACCTCTGTTGTTTCCCCGACTCAGACTGCAAGGAATCTGGGTGTGACCCTAGATAACAACCTGTCCTTCACTGCAAACATCGCTGCTACAACCCGTTGCTGCAGATATACGCTGTACAACATCAGGAAGATTCGTCCCCAGCTGACCCAGAAAGCCACCCAGGTTCAGGTCCAGGCTCTCGTCACCTCGCGCCTAGACTACTGCAACTCCCTCCTGGCTGGTCTACCTGCATGTGCCATCCGACCTCTGCAGCTCATCCAGAATGCAGCGGCTCGTCTGGTCTTCAACCTTCCAAAATGTTCCCACACCACTCCGCTCCTCCGCTCCCTTCACTGGCTCCCGGTAACTGCTAGAATCCACTTCAAGACACTAGTACTTGCATACCATGCTGCTAATGGATCTGGCCCTTCCTACGTCCAGGACATGGTTAAACTGTACACCCCAGCGCGTGCACTCCGCTCTGCATCAGCCAAACGACTCGTTGCACCCTCGCTGCGAGGGGGACCCAAGTTCCCATCAGAAAAAACACGTGGGTTTGCTATCCTGGCTCCAAAATGGTGGAATGAGCTCCCCATTGACATCAGGACAGCAGAAAGCCTGCACATCTTCCGGCGCAGACTGAAAACTCATCTCTTTCGACTCCACTTCGAGCGATAGAATTACTAACAAGGCACTTATATACTAACAAAGGACTGGCTTATCTATAGCCAGCTGAGTAGCACTTGAAATGTTTGGCTCTATGATACCTGATGTACTTATATGATTCTGTTTTCTTCAGGGTTGTGTCTTCCTGGTCGTATGTACTTATTGTAAGTCGCTTTGGATAAAAGCGTCAGCTAAATGTAATGTAATGTAATGTCCCAGAAAGCGTAGCTGGCTTTGCCTGAGGGAGCATTTATCTTTATTAAGTTTTAAGCCTGCTGACTCAACACGCTGTAGTACCTTCTCGAGTCTGGCGTTGTGCTGTTCTGTCGATGTCCCATAGACCAGGATATCGTCCATGAAGACTTCAACGCCTTCCAGCCCCTGCAGAGTCTCCAGCATTTTCCGCTGGAAGATCTCAGCCGCACTGGAAATCCCGAAAGGTAACCTTTTGAAACAGTACCTGCCAAACGGTGTTTTAAAGGTTTTTAATTTACAGCTGACTGGGTGCAGTGGGATTTGCTAGAACCCACTTGCAGCGTCGAGAGAGGAAAACAAAGTTGCACCACTTAGCTTTGCAGTTATTTCATCAGAGGTAGGTAAGATGTAGCGCTCCCATTTTACTGACTCATTTAGTCTTTTCAGGTCCACACAGATCCTGGCTTTGCCTGTGGTTTTCTTTAGAACGGGCACCATAGGAGCACACCATTCAGTTGGCTGTGTTACCTTCTCGATGACACCATTCTTCTCCATCCTCTGCAGTTCCTCTTTTACCATCTGTAACATTGGGAAGGGCACACGACGTGCTGTATGCACTGCATATGGTTGAGTCCCATCCTTTAATTGGATTTTAACAGGTTCCGTTTTTAGTGTGCCGTGCTCACCATAGGCTTGAAGGTGTTCACTGGTAGTGAATTTCACTTCATCAACACGCCTCCACTGACAAATCCCGGCTGAGTAGGTTATTGACACTCTGGCCACGGACTATATGCTTCAAATAGGTAGTTATTTCCCTTGTAACTAACTGTAGCATTAAAGCGTCCCAGACACAACAGTTAACCTCCTGGGCTGTCTAATGGGATGTCAGCTGGTTTCAGTGTTTTTGGTGGAGTGAGTGTGTGAAATGCATCCTCACATAAGACGCTGACATCAGCTCCTGTGTCAATTTTAAATTCCATTGGAGTAGAATCCACCTGGAGCTGTACTGTCCACTGTTCTTTCTCATCTGCACTGCACACTGAGCCTAAGAAATAATGGGTCTGCTCAGCCTGTACAGTCCCTGTGACCTCATTCACTGATCTATTGCTGTTTCGGGACACTCTGGCCCAATGTCCTATTTTATTGCACTTGTGGCATGTAGCTTTAGCTGCAGGACACCCTTCTTCCTTGCTATGCTGCGATTTCCCACATTTACCACATTTCCTTTCACTTCCCCCCCATTTTCTGTCTTTTGACTTGCCTTGATGTTGTTGAGGTTTCCATTTGTTATTTTTTTCTTTGAATCTCACTTCCTGTACTGATCCCACTATGTCTTCCTGCAGACTCACTTGTGCTGCGACCTCCTCTGACTGCCTGACGGTCCGTATCGTTAGTGCTAGTGTTAGGTCCGCCGTCAGCTGCAGCCTGCGCGAGAGCTCTCTGTCTCGTATCCCGACAACAATTCGGTCGCGGATATTCTCATCTCGGCTTACGCCAAACTCACAGTGTTCAGATAGATCATACAGGGCTTGGATGAAACCCTCTGCCTTCTCCCCTGGCCGCTGGACCCGCTGGTGGAAACATGCCCTCTTGTGGATAACGTTCCTCCTCGGGAAAAAGTACTCGTTGAACTTTCCCACCACAACGGCAAAGTCATCGCCGTCATCTTCTTCGGCAAAAGTGAAAGACTTGAATATGTTTTCTGCCTCGTTGCCCATGGCATAAATCAGGCAGCTCACCTGCACTCTCCCGTCATCTTTGTCGAGTTTAGTAGCGAGTCTGTACCGCTCAAAGCATTGCATCCATTCTGGCCATTCAGTCGGCTTATCAAACGAAAAGTTCGCTGGGGGATTAAACTTGGCCATTCCGCCGTCTATATTCCTCTACTTTGTCTTGTTTAATTCCTGTGACTCACCGGTCACTTCTGGCACCATGTAGAATGATCGAGGGTCGAGTATCTTTCACGACTCAGGTTTATTGTACAGTAAGTCAAGATATTACAGTAGGCAGCAACAACACAACTCGCGGGCTTACTCTGAAGTAAAGCAATCCCTCGCATGCCGTAAAGCATGTCGCAACACTGTCATAACAGCCTTAACTCTGTATGCATTGTATGCATATGTGACAACCGCTGTCGGGTGACAGTGTTGCCTGCCAGGGAAAACATCTGTTCACTTGGGGTGTTGGTGGCTAGCCAGGTAGCTCCTGGAAAGCTTGGCTAAACGGGGGAAGCGGTTTACGTTGTGTGCCCACCACTTCAGAGGGTTATCCATTGTGGGAATATGCAACCCAGTCTCACAAAAAAACGTGTAATAACTACGTTGGTCCACAACGTAGGACGTAGTATTTCTACAAAAACGCCTCTTAAATTGTAAGATCCCTACGTTTTTTTTCACCATTCATTCCAATGGCTGGCGTCTATGTCACGTGATCTTCACATTTCTCCCTGCAGAAAAAAAAAACATGGCCCGACTTCGTTTTATTCTCGGTGTAAAATGCATATTTAAAGTTACTTTGGCCATTAAAATGCATTTTGATGTCATTTGATGCGAGAAATATGAGTTGTTATTTCAGATTATGTGTGCAGTGGATGTACATGATCTTTAGTTTGCTAGTTATTATGAAGATTACTTCAGGAAATTGTGTCTATACAACGTTTTCATTGTTATCAAGGTGGTTGCTAGGGACGCTCCTATCGATATTATTTCTGTTATGTTGTGTAACAGTTTAATGGTGTTATCTTTATTGCTACCCCCTTCCCCGTCAAAGTATATTGTTGGTCCACAGTACCAACACGTAAACGTATTAGTTTAACAAAATCCGCATCTAAAATGGTGGCAAAGAAACGTTATTTTCCCCTGTGCAATTCCAGTCTCACATCGTCATAAACAAATACCGGAAACAGACCGAAAACACTTTATTCCGAGTGTGCTTGCTTTTCTCTTTGAAAGTCATCACATAACGGCATTGTAATACACGGTTCGGCTGCATTAAATGTTACATATTTGCTGTAGTTCTCTATTTATAGAGCCTTGATGAGAAGACTTCTAGACAAACATGAGGAACTGCCGCCAACACTGGAAACGTGACGTGGATCATAAATATATCAACAATTAAACAACATCTTACATTTCTTTTCACACAATACGTCTCCTTGCAGTATCAACACTAATTCGGCTGACTTTTATATTTGATCCAATTGGTAGATAGGCTGTATTTACACCATAAACGTGCACACCTGATATAAAGGGGCACCTAGTGGTTAAAGCATGTTATTGAATTTCATTATTTTTATTATTAGATATTAATAGAAGAATCCCTATAAAGTATGTTCATTACTCGTTATTCTCTACTAATAGTTAATTAAAGACTGTATATAATCACTATTTTGCACATCCCTTTCAAGATTTTCTAAGGTTTATTGACATATCATATTCACAAACGGTGTAGTTATGCAATGAATGTAAAACTTTGTGTATACCTCCAGCAATGTTAACTATGTTGAAGCACGTATTTTAACTGATATTATACATATGTATTATACTCTTATAAGATGTATGTAGATAGTATAAGAAATGTGCAGAATATGACAATTTAATGGTGGAGGTACACAAATATTGAAAGATGTCTTGTGATGCACTGTTGAGGAACCTGTGACCCAAGTTTTTCATCTCCAGCCTTGTCAGGTATTGAACAATCAATAAATAAAGAACACAGAATTATTACATATAAAACACAGAATTTGTGTGATTATACTAAATGATTTACAACTAAACACCACTGCTATTTACAACTGTTACACATGCTGATGTAACGCAAATGTTTCCAACTTGGGATCAATAAAGTATATCTTATCTTAAGATGATCGATGGCATGGTCCTTTTATAAAAAAAAACTGCCATATTTGCAAAACAAGTGCATGTTTCAGGCTTATCAATTAACAACAGGAGGGGTCACAGACATAAGACCAGCTGTTAAATAAAGCTCTTCTGACCTTAGCTGTCGTGTGGGTATATATTGATGCTGCTTATGGGCACAAGCAATTTTCACCCATTTATTAATTATATGTTTTAAATTTGAGTGCTTCCTATCCCCTAAACCTCCAGGGATGTACACAGTTTAATACTGGCAACTTCTTATTATGGGAAATATGAAAACGTCTTTTAAAACTACAATTCCCAGTAGAGACGTGCCATAGATAGAGAACATGTTGCGAAACACAATAGCCAGCATGTGTAGTTCTGGAGACGGCGTGGGGGAGGGGGGGACGCGGTTGACCCGTTCAAATCCAGTTTTGGACAGTCTGCCGTGGTTCCATCCCATTTCAAGTGCTGTTCGAGGCTCGGCGTAACCCTCGGAGCACACTCTCCAATCACAGAGCTTGAGGACTATCACGGGGTTTGTCAAGCGAAGCGTAGAGAATACTTACTTCCGGGTGTAATGTTCTGTAAAGCAAATGAGCTGCTCCGACCCTCGGTCCTGACGGACTCCAACTTGTGTTTATTAATCAAACAAATAAATAAACACAAGGATAATTATGTGTTATTGTTGAATAAATGGAGAATTGCACAGGGGAAAATAATGTATCTATTGTGGTGATTGACATTATTCACCGACGGATCTATGGGTTAGGGTATTGTTCTGCACGGACATTTTAGTGAGCCGGACTTCCTGTGTCCGCCGGTCTTCGCTTCCCGGGCATGAAGCTGTTTACATGTGTTTTGAGATGCTAAATAAAAGTCTAGCTTGTACCTTTGATACCCCGCCTCCGACTCCCATCTCTCGGCACCACACTATGCCACAATTTTAGATGCGGATTTTGTTAATACGTTTGCACTGTGGGCCAACACTATACATTGACGGGGAAGGGGGTAGCAATAAAGATAACACCATTTTACACAACATAACAGAAATAATATCGATAGCAGCGTCCCTAGCAACCACCTTGGTAACAATGAAAACGTTGTATAGACACAATTTCCTGAAGTAATCTTCATAATAACTAGCAAACTAAAGATCATGTACATCCACTGCACACATAATCTGAAATAACAACTCATATTTCTCGCATCAAATGACATCAAAACGTATTTTAATGGCCAAACTAACCTTAAAATAGGCATTTTCCACCGAGAATAAAACGAATGTCGGCCATGTTTTTTTTTCTGCAGGGAGAAATGTGAAGATCACGTGACATAGACGCCAGCCATTGGAATGAATGGTGAAAAAAAAAACGTAGGGATCTTACAATTTCAGAGACGTTTTTGTAGAAATACTACGTCCTACGTTGTGGACCAACGTAGTTATTACACGTTTTTTTATGAGACTGGGTTGGAATATGGGGTGTCTGCTGGCAGTAATCCCGTAGCTCATCCGCGCTACTGTTGACCCGTTTTTTCTTGTTGCTCTCGAATTGAGGTCCAAACAGCTGTTCAAAGGGGTGTGTTAGTGGAGCTTGCTCTGAACTTTTAGTGCCGGAGCTAAAACTGAAACTGTAGAGCGCATTATTGCGGCGCATTTGCGCATAAGATGAGATCCCCTGAATGTCAGACGTGTTTTGCTGGAGCATTTTGCTGCACTTCAGCGCCAATGTCGGCATCCTCATCTCCCACGTTTGTCTCCATTTTGTTCACGGCTAGTTGACTAGGGCCTACAGTGCCAACTAATGGTAGCGGTAGTCGACTAGTCGTTTAGTTGGTGAACCGGTTCCGGTTCGGAACCGGTTCCAACATTTCGATTCCAACGGCATCATTTAGAAATGTGAATTTCGGTTCCACTTTACGATGCCTGAGGAAATGTTTCTCGCCGCTCTCCATTGCCTACTGTATGACTGCGGCGGGGCGGGAAATGTAGCGTTGTACCTACACTTCCTACAACATAACCTGGGACCGGGGGCCTCATTTATAACGCCGTGCGTAGTATTCACGTGGGAAGGTTGCTTACGTAGTAGAAATCCAAAAAATAGGTACATACATTTTCCGACATTTTCCGATTCACCGAACATTGCGAGGAAAGTGCGTACGGCACTTCCTAAGCTGGTTTCCCTTTATAAATCACAACCGACTCGAAATGCGGTGCAGCTTTTGCGGGCTTCACGTAACGCCCATATTTGCCTATAAATAGTCAAAGAAACGCACATTCATTCATCATTTTGACTGACTTTATGAAGAAGATCGCAGGAAATGACGACAGAACAGCTAAAAAAGACATCTCACACCGTGTCAGATTTTGGTTATTTTGGGGAGGTTGAGATAAATCATATTGTTTGGTGGATGCAGTTTTAACCAGAGTAGCAGCATGGAGGTCAGATCGTCACCAAAATAAATAAATAAGTGGTTCGAAAAAGGTTCATGAGAAAAAAAATACACATAGCCTTCCTCAGGCAGTGTATTTGTACCGGGGACAGGAGACACCCCCTTGATGAGAGACTGTAAGAAATGATCGGGGAATCCCTCCGGAGTGGAGTCATGACGACTGGATCTGAATTATGTTTTGTATTTGGTGGTTTGTGTCCCAGCTGTCGATCAGCTGTGTGCAGCGTCTCCACTGCAGCAACTCTATATCCACCAGTTAAAGGAAATACAACTAATGTGTTGTGTTATATATTAGCTGTACAATTGACCACATATGGTGTTCTTAACTTCCATATCTCCTGTGTTTTACGAGCGACTTATCAAGTCTTAGCAAACGGCATAAAACATGATTAAACATGGTAGTATATAAAACCATGCTCGTACAACCTAGAAATGCAAAACCGCATAATTTATAAGAAAACATTTCATAACATTAACACAACATATTCGAGGTGGTTTTAAATAACATATCCGTATTTATTTATTTCTCCAAGTTATGTTTTTGTGTGCACTGAGGAGTCCCAAACAGGCGTTTGTTTAATCATTTTAAGATCAGCTTTAATCAATGTTTGAAAATGAATTCTTCATATGATAAATGAGAGGTAACATTTTGTTTATGGTATTATTTCCACATATTTCTCTCCATTCTTCTTTCTGCCAACGCGGTGTCGCAGTTTCTCGTCTCTCCCGTTTTTGTGCTTAGTGCGTACGCATGGGTTAGAGTTTGCGTGGAGGACCGCACGTTTTCCCGTCAAGTTAGTATTTTATAAATCCAAACATTGCGTAGAAACTGGCGTACGCCATTTTTTTTTTTGCGTATATCCCTTTATAAATGAGGCCCCAGGGCCGACCCGTCGCACTGGCGGATGTTCGCCTCGGGCGCCAGATCTGTGGAGGCGCTGCGCTGACAGCTCTGGGAGGGAAAAAAAATGTTTTGACCGTTGGTATCATCCTAATTTTCGGCCTTGATGTAACAACATTCATAATTAAGTAAATGTAACACCCTTTTCATCCCGGTTACACTTTTCATTTGCCCTGTAATGACTCTCTGCGTTTTGAATGCTTCTCAGATCGTTTTTCTGCTGTTTTTGATCATCCCAATTATTCTGGCTCCGCCGAGAGTCAGCTGCTCAGTTTACAACAAGGAAACCGCACTGTAGCTGAGTATTCCATCGAGTTTCACACACTCGCTGCCGAGGCTCGTTGGGACGAGGCGGCTCTCAAGGCGGTGTTTTTGAGAGGATTAAAGGATCAGCTCCGGGATGAATTGGCAGCACGAGACGTTCCAGCAGTAGCGTGGCGTGGGGAAAAAATTAGGGGAAGAGGGACATATTATTATATGTCCTTTCTTTTGGGTCGGGGGTGTGGTGGTCAATGTAATAACGTAACCAGATGAGTGATTGCAGCACCCGGTATCATTTTACACACATTTGTATCATACAGATGCAGGACTTACACACGCCTGTTATCTAACCGACAGGTCCGCACGCACTCTCCAGCCGAACCTCTAATAAGCATTCATTCACAAACTAAATCAGGAGACCTTTAACGTTTTACGTCCGATTCGCTCCTTTTTTCCTCGCTGTACACAGCTCCAGTTTGGGCATTAGCCTGTCATCAGATTTTATTTGTTGTTGCTGCTGTAGCGGAAGTTTAGTACAATTATTTTTGATTACTCCAAATCTCCACCCTCCATAATTGCACTTGCTTCAGTTGCTTGCTACTTTCTAATGGCGGTGAGAGTGGTGCAGTGGCGCTATCTATCTTCTATCGATTAGATTTATGATTAGAAAATTATAAAAGTAAGGTAGACATGTAGATATTATCCGACTGAACACAACGTGCATTTATCTAACAGGTTCGTTTTCCACTGACCTTATTTCGAGCTATTTTCCAAAATCCTATGGAGAAATCTCATTGCTTTTTTGTCGAGGGAAACCGAGGGCAGCTTACTTCCGGGTTTTAGGACGCGTCACTGCAACACTAAGTTGATGCGATTTGATTGGATTGTGAAGCAAGGGAAGCCAGCCGCCTCTGGCTTCCCTTGGCATGGCCCTGACCAATCACAGGTTGGCAGGGGCAGGACGTGAGTCTCATCTGATTGGTCAATCCCTCCATTGTTTTTCACCAAGGGAAGCCAATTTCGGCTGGCCTCCTCTCGCAACAGAGAGTGCAATCTACTGTTTCGCCATAACATCTAGAGGGGCGCTGTTTCACTCTTTGTAACATACTCAATGAGAATGGGGGAGAGACGGGCCGGCAGCAACACACAAAATAATTTCCGAAACTAAACGAAGTGTTTTTATTTATTTATTAAAATTATAACTACAATCTGAAAAAACAGGGGAAGCCTGGCTTCCCTTGGCCTCCAGGAGAAAACGCCACTGCGTTCCAGCGGATCTCCCAGATCTGATTTCCTTGGTGTCTCGCCTAGACTGTCGTTTGGGGGAGTGCCGAGCTGAGTGGACACAGCGGAATCCACCAGTCTCACACAGTAAGCCCAGTTTTTCCGCCTACCCTGTCCCCTGAGTGTTTAAGTCTCCCTCCGTTTTCTCGCTGCCCAGCGTGCGCACCTCTTCTCACGAGGAGGCTATGCAGCTGGGGCGTGCTAGACTCTCTCCGGATGAGCGTCAGCGCCGGATGTGTGCTGGCCAATGCATGTATTGTGGTAACGCCGGGCATGTCATTGCCAACTGTCCAGTACGCCCAAACGTGGAGGCTCGTCAGTGAGATTGGGGGTCCTGACGAGTCCACAGCCATCATCTTTACCCCCTTCCTTGAGTCATTTTCTAATACCTGCTAAAATCTGTGTTAACACTATGACTTTGCCTCTACAAGCCCTCATTGATTCTGGAGCTGAGGATAGTTTTTTGGACTGTGAGCTAACTGAACAGCTGGGACTCGGTCTGGAGCCTTTAGATGAACCTCTAACAGCCTATGCACTTAATGGGCAAATAATTTCCTCAGTTACAGCACAGTCAGCTCCTTTGACATTGATCACCTCCGGCAACCACAGAGAGCTCATCCAATTAAAGGTAATCTCTGCACCTTCCACACCTCTGGTATTGGGTTATCCGTGGCTTCGCATCCACAACCCACACATTGATTGGGCTAAGGGAAAGATCATTGCATGGGATCAGAACTGTCTCGCTAACTGCCTGTTATCTGCCGTGCCTCCTGTCACTGTCTCCCCAAACCCTGCCTTCTGCTCTGCCGCTTCTGTAGACTTAACTGGAGTCCCTACGACCTACCACGACCTGAGATTGGTCTTCAGCAAGGAGAGGGCTCTCTCCCTTCCTCCTCACCGGCCCTACGACTGCTCCATAGATCTGTTTCCTGGGGCTCCTCTACCCACCAGCCGCCTCTACAACCTGTCCCGTCCGGAGAAGGAGGCTATGAAGCTATATATCACTGACTCAGTGGCTGCTGGGATTATTCGTCCTTCCTCCTCCCCCGTGGGTGCCGGGTTCTTCTTCGTTGGTAAGAAGGATAAGTCACTGCGACCTTGCATTGACTTTCGTGGGTTAAACAACATCACTGTTAAGAACAAGTACCCATTACCCCTTCTCACCTCTGCTTTTGAACCTCTCCATGAGGCAACCCTGTTCACCAAGCTTGACCTCAGGAATGCCTATCACCTGATTCGAATCCGTCAAGGGGATGAATGGAAGACGGCTTTCAACACTCCCTTAGGTCATTTTGAGTACCTAGTCCTGCCTTTTGGTCTCACTAACGCTCCAGCAGTATTTCAGGCTCTGGTCAACGATGTCCTGCGTGATTTCCTTAACCGCTTTGTCTTTGTGTACTTAGACGACATCCTGATTTTCTCCAAGAACCAGGAGGAACACGAGAACCATGTCCACCTGGTGCTTCAGAGACTGCTGGAGAACAAGCTCTATGTCAAGGCTGAGAAGTGTGAGTTCCACCAGAACCGGATCAGCTTCCTGGGCTATATCATCAGGCAAGGCAGAGTGGAGGTAGATCCTGGAAAGATCAAGGCTGTGGTGGAGTGGCCAACCCCTACTACGAGGAGGGAGCTTCAGAGGATTCTGGGCTTCGCCAACTTTTACCGCCGCTTCATCAGGAACTTCAGTAAGGTTGCTGCACCCCTCTCAAGACTCACCTCTGTCAACATTAAGTTCTTCTGGACCCCTGAGGCTAATGAGGCTTTTCGCAAACTCAAGTCCCTGTTCACCTCTGCTCCCATCCTCATCCAGCCAGACCCTGAGAAGCAGTTTGTTGTGGAGGTTGATGCGTCAGACACTGGGGTGGGTGCTGTCTTGTCGCAAACAGCTGGTCCTAATAACATCCTCCATCCTTGTGCCTTTTCACGCCGCCTCTCTCCTGTTGAGTGGAATTATGATGTTGGAAACGGGGAGCTTCTGGGAGCAAAGTTGGCGTTAGAGGAGTGGAGTCACTGGCTCGAGGGCAGCAAGCAGTCATTCCTGGTCTGGACAGACCACAAGATTCTCGCCTACATCCAGTCAGCGAGACGGCTGAACTCCCGACAGGCTAGGTGGGCTCTCTTTTTTAGCCGTTTCAACTTTAGACTCACATACCGTCCAGTTTCCCGGAATGTAAAGCCCGATGCTCTATCCAGACTGTACTCGCCTGACTCTCCCGAGTCCTCTGCTGTTTCAATCCTGCCCAAGAGTTGTGTTGTAGGCGCCCTCTCTTGGGAGATTGATAACACCATCCAGGAGGCTTTGAAAGAGCAACCAGACCCGGGTAACGGCCCTCCGAACCATCAGTTCGTTCCCGATGCTGCTCGCTCCAAGGTCCTACAGTGGGTCCACAGTTCCCGGTTCTCCATCCATCCCATCCAGTAAACCGCACACGTTCCTTTCTTAAGAGACACTTCTGGTGGCCAACTGTCAACAAGGACACTCAGGAGTTTGTGTCTTACTGTCCCACGTGTGCTAGGAGTAAGTCCTCCCACCAGACACCTGCAGGATTGCTCCAGCCTCTACCTCAGCCCTGGAGACCTCCCAACTCCTCTCTGCACATGTTTTCCGGCTACATGGGATCCCTTCTGACATAGTCTCTGACCACGGCCCTCAATTCACCTCTGGAGTGTGGAAGGAGTTCTGTCAATCCCTGGGAGCTTCTGTCAGTCTAACATCCGGATATCATCCCCAGTCAAACGGTCAAACTGAGCGAACCAACCAGGACCTGGAATCAGCCTTCCGCTGCATCGTTGACCGTAACCCCTCTACCTGGAGCACCCATCTTCCCTGGGTTGAGTACTCTCATAATGCCCTAACCTGTTCTGCTACTGGTCTCTCCCCGTTTGAGGCCTCTTTAGGGTACCAGCCGCCCCTGTTTCCTGAAGAGGAGAGAGAACTAGCATTCCCCTCGGTCCAGCAGCATGTCCGTCGCTGTCAGAAGATCTGGAGAGACACTCGCTCTGCTCTCCTCCTGACTTCTGCTCGGAACCAACAGTCAGCCAACCACCACAGACAAGCTGCCCCTCCTTACGTCCCAGGTCAGTCTATCTGGTTATCCTCCAGGAACATTCCTCTCCTCTCTGAGTCCAAGAAGCTGTCCCCACGCTTTATTGGCCCCTTCCCCATTCAAAGGATTATTAACCCCTCTGCAGTCCGGCTGAAGCTTCCCAGAACTTTGAGAATCCATCCCACCTTTCATGTCTCCCAGATTAAGCCTGTTCACACCAGTGATCTGAGCCCTCCAACCGTTCCCCCTCCTCCCCCCCCGTATCATTGATGACCATCCTGCCTACACGGTACACCGTCTCATGGACGTCAGGCACCGGGGCTTACAGTACCTGATGGACTGGGAGGGTTCATTTCATTTCATTTCAAACCTTTATTTAGACAGATAAATCCCATTGAGATCATTGATCTCTTTTTCAAGGGAGACCTGCTCAAGTAGTTCCACATGAAACATAAAAACATAAATAGAACAACAAAAGGACATCATACAGCATCATTTACATAATTATCCACTTAAACAGATACCAATAGCTTCCGATTGAGTAGCATCCAACCGAACTTTAAAAACATTTAGTGGCACCAGATTGTTCAGTTTCCATTTAATTTGCAGACTATTCCAAGACAGAGGAGCTGCGCATCTAAAAGCTGTCTTCCCTAAGACAGTCCTAGCAGTTGGCACATTTAATAGAACCACAGCATTCGATCTCAGGCAGTAGCCACTTACAATTTTCCGTGAGATCAGGGAGCAGATATAAGATGGAAGTTTCCCTAACATGGCTTTGTATATAAAAATGTACCAGTGACTGAGCCTCCGTACAGTTAGTGAAAGCAAACCAGCCCTTGCATACAGGTTACAGTGATGGGTTAATGCTTTACAGTTAGTCACAAATCTCAGTGCACTGTGATACGCAGCATCTAACTTGACCAGGCAATTTGCAGGTGCATTCATATACATCAAATCACCATAGTCCAGCACAGGTAAAAAGGTCACAGTGACTATCCTTTTCCTGGCCTCAAGCGAGAAACAGAACTTGTTCCTGTAGAAGAAACCTAGCCTAACCCTCAGCATTTTAAGCAGGTTATTGACATGAAGTTTAAAAGTGAGACAATCACCAAGCAAGATACCAAGGTATTTGTAACAGGTAACCACTTCAAGTTTTATTCCTTGCGTAGTTACAATATCTAAAACAGGCTCTGGTGTCTTTTTAACTTTAGAAAAGAGCATTACCTTGGTTTTCTCAACATTTAAAAGAAGCTTTAGTTCAGAGAGCTGAGTCTGAATAGTGTTAAAAACATCCTGTAATTTAACACCAGCCTCCTTAATGGAGGGACCTGCACAGTACATCACGGTATCAGCCGCATAAAAATGTAAAGTAGCTTCATCCACATTTTCACCTAAACTGTTGATATATATGGAGAATAAAAGTGGACCTAAAACAGAACCTTGGGGAACACCATTAGCAATGTTTAACCACTCAGAAGACAGCCCATCAAAGTGAACACATTGGGACCTTTCAGAGAGGTAGTTCACAAACCACCCTACTGCATGGCTGGACATGCCTATACTGGCTAGCCTCTGCTTTAAAATGTGATGATCGACGGTGTCAAACGCTTTTGACAGGTCAATAAATAGAGCTGCACAACTCTGCATATTATCTAAAATACTCGCCATATCATTCACCACTTTCATTGTGGCAGTGATGGTGCTATGTTGTTTTCTGAAGCCTGACTGATGTTTAGACAGGATGTCATTTGTACATAAAAAAACCTTTACCTGTTCACTCACTAAGCGTTCAAGAACCTTAGCCAGAACTGACAACTTTAGAGATTGGCCTATAGTTATTTAATAAGGTGGCCTCCCCTCCTTTTAGCAAAGGCAGGACATACGCTGACTTCCACAATTTTGGAATTGTGTTAATGCTGAGGGAGAGGTTAAAAAGAGTAGTGAGAGGTAGAGCAATACAATCTGCAGCTATCTTTAAAAAGAAAGGTTCTACGTTGTCCGGGCCAGCCGGTTTCTTAGGATCTAACTTGGTTAAAGCTTCACGAACAACATCAACAGTAAAAGGGGTAAAACTAAAAGGGTTTTCCAGCACACGTTTTTCACATAGTCACATACTGTAGTGTTCACAGAAGCAGAGTTAGTGACAGAATCAAATAGAGAACCACAGGACACAAAATGCTCATTAAAGCAATTTAGCATAGTAGCTCTGTCCGATATAGTGCCATATGCTGTGGTAATGCACGGAGGTAGCTCATTACGGATATCGCCGGTGGATAACGATTTAATGGCTTTCCAACATTTTCCAGGATTATTCAGATTCTTTGTGGTTACTGACAGATAGTACTTTGATTTAGCACTTTTGATTTGCGATGTGAAGCTATTCCTTAGCTGCCTAAAATGCAGCCATTCTACCTCTGAGCCTGATTTCCTAGCCTTTGCCCAGGCCTTGTTTCTCTCATGAAGGAGACTGGACAGATTAGCAGAAAACCAAGGATTGTCTCGTCTCTTTACTCTAAATTTACGCAGGAGTGCATGTCTATCAATGATCTCCATAAAACCAAGATAAAAATAAGACCATGCGGTTTCTACATCAGCACACAGATCGATTTTACCCCAATCAAAATCAAGCAGATCATGCACAAAACCCTGCTCCACAAAATGTTTTTTGTCTCTCTTAATGATAATGCGAGGTTTAACCTTTTGGACCTTAGTGTCCCTAATTGTGGCTACAACACAGTGATCACTCAGATCATTTGCAAATACTCCCACAGATGAATATTTATGGGGAACATTAGTTAAAATGAGATCAATTAGGGAGGATTTATTAGGGGACTTAAAGAGCCTGTGACACGAGTTTCCCCCATCATCCAAACCCATCAATTTGAGTAAATATTGTCCCCTTGAAAACTGTTACTGAACTGATTTTGGATATTTGTACTTTGATTAATTAATCTGCCCTTCAATGTTGACCATTTTCTGGATCTTCTCTGGGATTCTTCAAGTCCCGCCAAATTACGTGTGACGTCAATGCGGGCACAGCGCTCCAGCTGCACGGTTCAGGATCCTAGCATCTGCATGTAAACACACGATGGCGCACACAGCAGCAAGCTCAGACAGCGATCACAGTTTAATTTTGAACGTGTCTGAGAGCTCATATGAGGCTGAAGGATCGGTTTATGTTGCATCTGTTAGAAGTTTAGGAATTAGGTGCGTCAATATGGGCGATCATACGGTCATGTAGCCAGTGGTGGAATGGGACTAAAAATCTTCCCGGGACTCTCGACTCCGCACACTGAGTTGATCTCTTTTCTATAGACGCCGGAGGCGGGCAGCATCAGGTAAAACAAGTTATTAAGCCTTCCCAAACCTGAGCCTCACGCACCGCCTATGGGGGATGTGATAGTGACTTATCCGACCGGCCCACTTCGGTACCGGCCCATCGGGATTCGTCCCGATGCCCAGTCCGCCACTGCACCCAGCCCACGTAAACTGTCAACGGGGGGAGCCTCGCTGCGGGGAAACGGTGGACCGAGAGTCCCGATTGGAGTGGGAATAATAATAATAATTATAATCCGTGCATTTTATCCATTCATTTCCCAACATTGTGGTAAAAAACCACACGTTTTAATCCACGTTGGTGTACTACAACTACACAAAGCATCGGTTTGTTTTCTCATCAGGAAATGCAAACCAGCTCAAACGATTTTTAATCAGCATCCTCACGATCATTTAAAGGTGACCTATCATGCAAAATGCACCTTTGTACGTCTTTTATACATGATTATGTGTCCCAGGTGTTCCAGGGAACTCACCAAGTGTCAGAAAACACAACCCTCTCTATTTTCCTCCTTCGCCAAATCTCTAAAAAAAGGGGCTGCAACGGATCTGAAAAAAATGGATCCACATTCCGACACTTTTCTACGTCACAAAGACGTACTCCGCTTATTGGTCAACTCTCCACCTATCAGGGGAATGAGCCACGGCCACGTGCATTGCCAAACCTCTCATTCGCATATAGGCTATCGGCAGGCTACCCCAGTCACATCTGTGTTTTTGCCTGCTCTTGGCAGGATGTCTAAGCCAATTAAACCACGGACATGTTTATGAACTTCTCTCAACACGGATATGCCTCCAAACTAATGCTACACCTGGGATCAATACCAACCATCCGGGACCAGGCCAGTGAGGACACATCCAATTCTGAAGCTGTAAGTTTTTATTTAGCGGTGTTTTTCCTGATAAAGCTAGCTCTAGCTTGTAGTATGTAGCATGTAGCATGTAGCTTCGCCGTATCAATGTCGCCTCAACCCCAACTAGTAATCGGTTAGGTGTTTATATGTTCTTGTAACATTTTATTTTGTACGCTCCGCAGTCTTTGCTTTGTCTTTTATTTTAATTATCAGGCATTTGCGAACATGTTCAGACTGCAGCAATGGCGATCTGTGTGAAGGCTGTAAAGCCACGCCTAGCGTAGCCGATAACACAAGTATTTATTCTCCTATGTATTAGTATTTTGTATC
Organism: Harpagifer antarcticus; assembly: GCA_902827135.1. NCBI lineage: Eukaryota > Metazoa > Chordata > Actinopteri > Perciformes > Harpagiferidae > Harpagifer > Harpagifer antarcticus. The sequence continues at coordinate 3,937,823 of CADEHL010000622.1, forward strand.
CTCTAAAATCATATTGAGTAAGTTATAATAACAAACGTAATCTTCTGGAGGTAAGTGCCGTTTTTTCCAGCGTTATGTAAAAGCTTTTGTGATTGTAGTCTGTAAGAACGATCATATATCATCGATCTGTAAGCTAGGCGACGCTACGCTACGCTAAGCTAATGAGACATGCCGTTTTTTGCAGCGTTATATGTAAAAGCTTTTGTATGTTTACTTGTTTGCGCACATGAATATAAATGGGGGTGTGTTAGGATACAACACTGTATGTATGTATGTATGCGAGGGGACACACACCACGAGTAAAACGGAGCTAAAGCCCTGGTATGTTGTTGACGACATGCATATACTAATCTAAAACACTTTTTTTGTTGTGCTTTTTTTAACATTGCACAGGCTACGTGGCCAACTTGATGGACCTCATCTTCGACCAAGTCTTTGTGGACCCTGCACCATTATGAGCAACCTGACAGGGAGGAGGTCATCGCCGGGTATGCTACACGGTTCAATTTGGCTGCTGTCTGAACCTAACATAGACATTTCACGGATCAGAGGACAACGCAGGCCGGAATCACCACTCTGATCCTGTGTCCAAGGAAGCCCCAGCACCAGCTCACAAAGCTCCTGTTTTTTATGGGTTCAAATCAAGCGGCAAACTGTGGGGTCGAGCCGTGAAGCCTATACGGAAGTGCCACACACTGCAGTTCATATATTGGCCGATAGGCGATGGCTGCAGAAAGGAGCAATTTCCATAGACCCCCATGTTAAAATGCCCAACTTTACAGCAGAAAAAAACATGTTTCTACCCCTGGCTCCATACATTTTTATTATCGATATAGTTAGATTCCACCTTCATGATTATGGATCTGTGAGTGAATTGTTTTCTAACGCGACCCTTTTATTTATATTAGGTCTTAAAGTTTGTGCACACATTAGGGCGTGGTCACGTTGATTGACAGATACGTGCCTCACTGTCAGCTAACAGCAACTTGTCCACTCTGCTAGGCTACAACCATAGAGGCTACAACGTTAGTTAGTTGTAGTTACTGTACTTGACCCTTTAGCTGTGTTCGTGGTGATCGTGCCTGTTAGGGAATATTGTTACAAATACCAGATAATTAAAATGTCGTGCTGTGCGCTTGAATGTACTAACAGAACTTCCAAGAAGTCTACTTTCAGCTTTTTTCGGTGAGTAAAATGATAATATTATACATGTTAACCCCGTTAGCAGGTGTTTGTGTGCTTGTTATGTAGCTTATTAGTCAGCTAAGGACGTAACCCTTTATACATATATACAGTTTAGTTTATGATTCAGCCTTGGGTAAGAGTTTTATACTATATGGCTATGACGCCCATAATGCTAAACGGGAGCAAATGTGAAAAGGGGACCCAAAATTATCCCAGTGGGGCCGCCGGAGTCCACGCCGCCGAAGCTAACGGGGCTGCAGGGGGCTAGCGCGTCCCGGCCATAGGTCCCGGCGGCCGTAGCTAGCCCCCTGGGGCTCCGTTAGCTTCGGCCAGCAGCGGAGTCCGGCGTTATAACTGGAGATCAAGGAATGCATCGAAACGCGGACTTGGTTCGCCTGTAGCCCGCTGTAGTATTAGCTAAATAAATGATGTTGAGCAAGGTTTATTAAGCTGAACACCGCCACAATTATTCTGCTATGTATCGGTACTTATTTTATTAACGTGTGAATGACAAGCATTAAGAATAATACCAAATAGCTAATTATCTTGCAGATTGTCTCGTTTGATTATGAATGTAACGTTTATATAGTGGAACTACACTGTTTTATCAAAAACCAAAGTGCCACGCAGTGACTTGGTATGCATGTATTTCAGCAGGAAATGTGCAACCTCAATGACATTTACCAACACAGACTATATAGAAATATTTGTAAAAGTTGTTCCTTACTAAGTGAATATGGCATTAACCCTCCTGTTGTCTTCGGGTCAAATCTGACCGATTTAATACTTTCATCAATCATGTTTTACATTCGATTGCATTAAGGCTTTATGATATCCTTCACAGTACACATTTGAACAATCCAATTATGGATGATTTAGTCAACGTTGTATGCTGGGAACGAGGAGCGGTGACTGCAAGCTGGGTTGTTAGCATAGACTGTTGTTAGCATAGGTTGTTAACTTAATAGTGAGAGCATGTTAGCTTAGCTTCTTAGCCTGAGCTAGGTCTGGAACGTCACGCTCGTTGGCAGCAGGTCCCGCCCTGTCCCGCCTCGGCTCCACCTCTTTGCCCTTATTTGGAGAAGGGGGGAGTTAGACTCTGACGTCACTGTCGAGCCGTTAGTAGCCGACTCCGCCTACTTAGGGCTTCATGGCAACAGGCATCTTTTCCTCTTAAACGACACACATACATTGTTATCTAATTTAGAAACACCGGAAAAGTCTGCGAGAGTGTGATTTGAGCTTAAGAAGCAGTCCTGAAGAACCATCATCGCAGGAAAACAAAAAAGACAAACATATTTTGTCGAGCAGATTGTCTGTGACAAGACAACCGGTAATTGTTTGAGCAATACATCCGAACCTTTGCAGGGGATTCCCACTGCGGGTGGCAGAACAGACCTGAATCCAGTAGACTTCTCAGAATGACTAGAGATCTTCTCATAGTCCAAAACAGTTAACAGGCACAGCAGAATCCCGATATGGGCCATTTTCCCAGACCAGCACACAGTATCCGCGATGTTCCTGGAGCAAATCAGCACAGCAGCAAAGGACAGGCGAAAACAGCAACGTGGAAGCGCTCCGGTCCCTCCGTGGTATCCCCGGGGTGAAAGCAGGCCTCTGCAACAGCAGAACCAGGACAGGTGGAAAGCAGGCCCCAGCAGTGGTAAAATCCTCCTCCGTACAGCAGCACACGCCCGGTGGAAGCAGGCCAAGCCCGAAGCGTGGATCCACTCCGTCTCTCCGCGACGACTCCGGGGTAAAAACCTCTCCAGTACAGCCATATTCTACAGGTGGGAGCAGGCCTCCGTAGATCGCAGATCGCAGAATCGCAAGCAGCAACAGGTGGAGCCGCTCCGTCTCTTCGCGACGAGCAGGCCTCCGTAAATCGCAGATCGCATGCAGCAACAGGTGGAGCCGCTCAGTCTCTTCGCGACGTCTCCGGAGGAAACACACCTCAGTACAGCCGTACTCGACAGGTGGGAGTAGGCCTCGGCAGATCGCAGACAATTAAAACTACTACTTGTATAAGCAGGGATGGCTAAAAGTTTGTAAGCAGGAGAGCTAGATGCTAAGAGATGCCAGATGCTAACAGGTAGTGCGAGCCTGTAGAAACGGCGACTGCCTCCAATGACAGCGTAGGGAGCATCATTGTTCCTCATTACGGCCTCGAGGAGCGATGCTGGGTCCCTCGCTCCCGAGTCCTGGACCCAGTGATGATAAGGGCCTTTCACAGGGCTCATCCAGATGAGCCTGGTGGTCGCCAGGAGGCTCCCGTTGAGGGGGGGGGGGGGGGGGGGGGGTGGGTACTGTGAGGATCTGCAGTACTTCCTCCTTCTTTTTCCCCTGTCTGTGTTTGATTTGTCTGTTTGTCTATGTGTCTGTCTCCCTGGCTGGGCGTGGCTACCTACATTCCGATTCCCGTCAACTCACCTCCTCAGCTGCTGCTCATCTCACTGATTGCCACTACTCACCTGCACCTGCTTAAAACCCTGGTTCCCATCTTCAGACTTCGCCAGTTCTTCGTTTATTCTTCAGTGGTAAACTATCGTCCAGGCCTACTAGTGGTTTTTCCTAGTGACTTTTTGATGCTCCTAGTGAAGGGAGATAATTTCCTAATCCTGCTTGTTCTTCCTGTTCCAGATCCACATACTCCAGCCGCTCTGCCTGCCACGTCCAGCCTCCCCTCCTGATCAGCCCAGCTCCACGTCTTCCCTCTACGTGTGCTTCGTCAACTCCTTGCCAGTGTCGTGGACAAAATAAAGCCTTTTTGACACTTCACCACAGTCTCAGTTGTAGTGCTTGCATAGCGGATTCTCATCTCCAGTCACTTCTCGGGAAACCTAACAGAACCGGAATCGAAAAGTAGAATCGGAATCTAACCAGATGCTAATAACAACAAAGTTATTGACTGTATGATCAGTATGACAGATGAGCAGGTCGCCAATGGGCTTTCAACTAAAGACACAGTCACGCAAAAACTGCGGCATGTGTACGGCTCCTTATCTGAAGTGGCGGAGCGGCGTTCTGGTGCACCCCTGTCAGACGAGACATATACCACGTGATGACACGTTAGGCTCGTGTTGTGTTCAAGGACCCTGACCTTGGCCAGGAAAAACAGGCACTCGCTTGTTTAATTCTTTTGCGGTCTAGATTTCTTTACTTTTTTGTTTGCGTGCGTGCGTTTATAAATTACCTCGAGAGCCGTAACAAATGGTCTCGTGGTCCGTATACGGCCCGGGGGCCGGAGGTTCCCCATCCCTGGCTTATAGCATAACGTTAGCATTTTGTTTCTGGCGACTAGATTTATGATTCGAAAATTATAAAAGTAGGATAGACATGTGGATATTATCCGGCTGAACAAAACGTGATCCGTCTCTTAAATGTGTGTCAACCACAGACCTTATTTCGAGCTATTTTCCAACATCCTATGGAGAAATTGCTTTGGGAACCAGAAGGAGTTTACTTCCGGGTTTTAAGACGCATCACTGTGGTTCTCTAGTCCGTTTCTCTAGTACGCACCAGACGACAGTTTGTTACATTTTTTCATTTTTCAGAAGGTTCGGTTTGCATTCACACGGGCAAAACTCAAACAGACTATAAACTTTAAACACAAGTCATGTGCACGGAAATGCTGTTCAACAATTGGTCAGACATTACGGGGGTAAAAACGCAAATCCCGGCAATTTCTACCGTAGCCTCCGCAATGGACCATCGGCAGGTTGTTTTCATGCTGTTGTTAATCTGGGGAGCATATCAACAGAATCTAGTGGACAGCAACATATGATTATACAATCAGACGACATGCGTTAAAAGACATTATACCAGGGTTCGATTCAACCGGACTATACAAGGCTGGTGTGAATGCGACCTTAAACTCCTTAAAGGGGCCCTTTTAGGCTCATTTTCAGGATTATATTTGCATGCCTGTGAAATGTTTACATGTTTTAGAGTTCTTTTTCTCATATTGTCTGTGTTGCAGCATCTCTTTTCCCCCTCTGTATCTTTTTTTCCCTTTCCTGTAATATTGTGTGCATGGAAAGGCTACAAAGGCTAACATTCCTGTGTTCCATCCGGAGGGAGTTTATCTCCCACTCTCCCCCCCTGCCTGAAACGCCTCCATCTGACTCCTTTGTTTACTTCTGTAACATAGTGACATCACTATGTAACATTCAGCATTCTATTGGCGAGCGATCCAACACATTTTATGTGATAGGCTAAGAGGCAGGACATCTTTAAAGGGTTGACCAATCACACCAGAGCTGGATAGCTAACCAATCAGAGCAGACTGTCCTCTGGTTTCAGACAGAGGGGGAAAAGAGGTAGTACAATTATGAAACCTTTAAAAAAAAAAAAGAGCATAATAGGGCCCCTTTAATGAGTGAGAGGTTAATTTAATTGAGCATTTAAGCAGTGGCACAAACTCAGAGAAATGTCATGTTCTTGTTCTCTGTCCTGTTAGAAACATCTCAGCTGGGTCTATATTTCCCGTCTTTTATTTTTCTACAGGACCACAGGGTGAGACGGACAGACACACGGACAAACTGCAACCTTAAGCATCCACCACCTCTCCTAAGCACGCTGCGAAAGGGAAAACCCTCTCTCCGTTTGTCAGCCGATTTAACAAGACTGTCTGAACCAGCAGAGAGCCAGAGACGGAGGGCAAGAGGAGAGCGTTGGAGTAGACGAAAGAGAGAAATAGGAAGAGATAGAGAGACACGGAGAGAAAGAGACAGGAGGAGGAGGAGGAGGAGGAGGAGGAGGAGGAGGAGGAGGAGGAGGAGGAGGAGGAGGAGGAGGAGGAGAGAAAGTGGTGGTAGGTTTTTAAATGGTCCGGAGGGATGCGTGTCGAGGAGGAGGAGGAGGAGGAGGAGGAGGAGGAGGAGGAGGAGGAGGAGGGGTAGGGGTAAGAGGAGGAGGAAAGGAAAGAGGGGAGGCTCCCACAGCGACTGCAAGTTGTTATATTGGGGATCTGTTAGTGGATCAATGAAAAAAGAAAGAAAGAGGGAGGGAGGGAGGGAGGAGGCAGTGTGGAAGGATGACAGGCCTCATTACCACCAAACCTCAGACAGTGATGCTTCTGTGTGAGTGTGTGTTCATATTAGTATGTTTGTGTGTTTATTCTGACTCGTATACGGTGTGTATTCCAATGCCAGGAGAAACCTATTTACATGCTTGTTATTTGTAGTATCGTCTATCCTTTTCCTATCTGTATAACTGTTTGTGTGTGTGTGTGTGTGTGTGTGTGTGTGTGTGCTCCCTGCAGGCCCCTGTAAGAGAAGGACGATGGGACAGTGTTGTTTAAAGGTCAGCAGCAAACACATCATCAGACACGGAGCTGCCTTGAGAACTAACAGCTAACCTGCACACAACTACAAACTAACCACAGCACAACCTACACACAACTGTGAGGCTGCATTAAAGGATCATTCTTTGGCTGCATTAAAACTTGGTTGTTTGGGAGGGTTAATTTAAAACTGTATTCCATTCCAAATTATCTGTAAAAAATGTAATCTAACTATCACAATATAAAAGTAATATAAACTGAACATTCCGATACTATTGGATAACTTCAATGTCAAATGCAATGCAAGTAAATACTAGAGAAAGAATATACAAATAAGATGGCTTTTAGTATAAGTATATTTTGTAAACATGTAACTATGAAGCCAAGCCCTTTGCTGCCTTTATCGTCATTCAGCTAACAAACACATGCACAAGCATGACATTTAATTGTCCTAGAGGATTAGCTATGGTTTCACTTATTTCACTATATTATTATTTATTTTCAAAAGTTGTTTTAATTGTAATCCTGCGGGTAATACCCATTTAAAAAAAAAAGACGTACCTGTATTCTGATTATTTCTTTTTTTATGTAACTTTCAAGCTGCATTTACACGTAATTTGTTCTTTGATCACAGCGATATTGATAGGTTGCATGTCGAAAGGTCAGCGTTAAAAGTTGAAATAATTTTAACTTGTAGCGCAGTGTTCGGCCACAATGTCTAGAAGGACTTGTTGTAGAAACACAAAGACAAAGTCAGTGCAGAGTGTTGTGTGTTTAACCATTGAGCTTGCCGTGTACATATCTAATTGAAAAAGTCTGGAACCATACAACCGCTGAGTAAACATTAATCACAAAAGGGCTTGAAAAACAAGGCTTCAGAAAGAAGATTGATCGTACTTTAGACAATTGAACGAGTCATGAATTGTCAAATGAAGTCAAAAATCCATTGCCTAATGGGATGTGATCATTTGCTACATATACTGCTTTAACCTCAACAAAGTTGGGGTTAAGATAGGTTCCATAAAGGTCACCTATCATGCTATTTTTAGGCAATAGCATAGGTCTCAGATATATACAAATATATAAAAACATGTCTATTAAAGAGCCTGTGACAGCCTCCCAACAACTGTTGTGCAATGAAATATTGGGCTACTAGTAATCTTGAACCGTCAGCTTAAAAAAGAAGGTGCAATACCGTTCAGATAAATATCAATAATTTCGAACATCGCGGGGAAATTCCTTCGACTCATTTTGAAGTTTTGGGGGAAGCCGAAAGTGACGTCAATGCGGGAACGCTTCACTGTGCGGCGAGAGAGCCAAACATGGAAAAAGTGTGTTGTCATGCGTAGAAATGGTGAATTACTGAGTTTAGGCACGTTAATAATGTTTTAATGAAGTTGACTACAGTATATTCATATTTGTCAGTGCTTTCATGTCAATTCGGCGAACATAAACATAAATGATCGTGGTGAAGATGATGATTAAATTAGGATTACAAATTGGTAGTGAGAGCTGCTGAATTTCCTCCCGTCGGATGTGATATAAAAACAAACCGATTATTTTTGTAGTTGTAAACTCAAGTGGATTAAACTACATCTATTAGTGCTTTCATGTCAATTCGGCGAACATATGATACATTAAATGATCGTGAGGATGATGATTACAAATCGTTTGTTTGAGCCGGTCTGCATTTCCTGATGAGAAAACAAACCGATGCTTTTTGTAGTTGTAGTACACCAACGTGGATTAAACGTGTGTTTTTTTACCACAATGTTGGAAATTAATGGATAAAATGCACGGATTATGATTTATGATCATGATTATTATTATTATTATTATTATTAATATTATTATTATTATTTCCACTCCGATCGGGACACTAGGTCCACCGTTTCCCCGCAGCGAGGCTCCCCCCGTTGACAGTTTACGTGGGCTGGGCTGGGTGCAGTGGTGGACTGGCTATCGGGACGAATCCCGATGGGCCGGTACCGAAGTGGGCCGGTCAGATAAGTCACTAGCACATCCCCCACTCCCCCCGTTGACAATTTACTAGCGGTACCGAAGTGGGCCGGTCGAGAGTCCCGGGATGATTTTTAGTCCCAGTCCACCACTGGCTACATGACCGTATTATCTCTCGTATTACGACTCGGAGTTCGTTTCATCCGATTCAGACTCAGAGGCATATGATTCGAATCTGTAGGGCATATAGCCAATATCTTCTACGATGTCATGACTATCACTTTCCGATCCTTCAGCCTCATATGAGCTCTCAGACACGTTCAAAATGAAACTGTCGTCGCTGTCTGAGCTTGCTGCTGTGTGCGCCATCGTGCGTTTGCATGCAGATGCTGGGATCTTGAACGGTGCAGCTGGAGCGCTGTGCCCGCAATGATGTCACACATAATTTGGCGGGACTTGAAGAATCCCCGAGAAGATCCAGAATATGGTCAACATTGAAGGGGAGATTAATGGTTATCAAAGTACAAATATCCCAAATTAGTTCATTAACGGTTTCAAGGGGACAATATTTACTAAAATGTATGGGTTTGGATGATGGGGGAAACCCGTGTCACAGGCTCTTTAAGTGTTTTGCTCAAAATACCGAACAGATCACCCATTGCCTCATATCCCTCTAGTTCATTTCCTGTTACTAAAGTGCTGATTCTGGGTATAAAGCTTTAAAAAATAAAAAAGAGGGGGCGGAGCTTATAACTGCTCATGCGGGAGATTTCTACCGGGAGACTTCTACCGGCAGATACTGCCGTGATGAAACGTCCAAACCACATCAAGGATTATTTCTGAAACAGTATGGAGCTCAAAGGCTTTCTCTCTTGCCGGTTTACCACAAGGTGAGTTCCTTTTTATTTCCTGCTTCTTCACACATGCTTTCTCCAGTCTACAGTACAGGTTAGCTCTGAGTGTTAGCGATGCTTGCTAATGTAAACAAAGACCATATTACTTCCAAAACACGTTGGGCATTGTTTCTGAGAGCAACGTTTCTGATAGGGCCGTGGGTGTAAAGCCAGCCCACATTTCAGATATTACGTCATATCGGATCAGCTCTATTGTAGCCCCGTTTTTAGAGATGTGGGTACGGAAGAAAAGAGAGAAGGTTTTGTTTTCTGACACCTTGTGAGTTCCCTGACACACCGGGGACACATATTTATGTATAAAATACATTGAAAAGTGCATTTTGCATGATAAGAGACCTTTAAACCGTAAAAGTTCAAGAAAAGGCTGGGGAGCCACCGTCACAACATCAACCATATTGACCCGCCGATAAAGTCTGCAAGTCTTTGATCCTCTACAGAAACAATTATCACCTTCCCCTTCTCCTTTTATTTTCCAACTCCTCATCCTTCCTCCTCTTCCTTCTATCTGACTGCAATTACTGAGAGGAATAATCATATTGACAGGGCTGACAGGTCGGGGCAGGAGAGCTGGAACATGAATAGTTACATGTCAAAGGCAGAGTGAGGGGGAGTAGGAGGGGTGGTCACATATATCACTGTGTCTTATTATAGCTTTGATATTATGACAATGACACACAGTCAATTCAAATTCAGAATCACTGAGGCCACAAGGTCCCGTAGATGCCCAGGAATTAGTCTGCTGACATTTCTACACAGAAGTATTGACATCTAACACAGTAGAAGAGTACGGACTGAGACTAGCACTGTACTGAATTACATATCGACGTACATGGTTAAGGACCATGAGACATTAAATTGTATTTAGATCATGATGATTGGCAGGCAGGTGGCTGTTAAAAAGTGACTGAGGCTTTTCATAAGAATTCTTGTTTGAGATCCTGTGTCAGTGTACCCCCGTAGGTCGGTTCATTTTTAGCGGAGTTTAGCTGAGTTTCTGCCGGTAGATACAGTCTATGGTAGACACCATTCTCTTCGCAGAGCTCACCGCTTGCATGCGGACGCTCCAAAGGGGTGTGGTCAGCAGCAGCACGGTTACATTTAAAGGGCCAGACCCAAAATCAGCACTTCTGTAACAGGGCTGAAATAGAGAGACACGTACAGTATGAGGCATGGCATCTGTTTGGTATTCTGAGCAAAACAATTCAGAGACATGTTTTGTATAGGTATGGCCCTATAATATATTGTTCAAATATAACATAATACGGGACCTTTAAATCAACATTTTCCGTTTTTACTACAATAAATCTTTAATTTCTTTCTGCCTTTTTGCCTACCTATTTTTTTAAACTGTTTTTTAAAAATATTTTCCATCTGTCCTTTTTTTATAATGCATATATACATACTTTGGGTAAATTACAGTAATACTTATTTCTTCTTAATCATGTGCATTCATTCTCCTGCAGTCTCTGTCCCATGTATTTTCAGTGTTACACTAAAAGATTATGTTTTTACTCTTTCTGTTTAACATACATTCTTGCAATCAAACCAAATTCTTCTCTTTGTATGCAGTTCACCAATTGTCTGGTAATTTCATCCCCATCTGTATGCATTCATGCTTTAAAAACCTCATTTAGCATCCACTTCTTCTCTCACCCACACATATTAAAATCTATTTTCCGCCTTTGTTTGTGTTTTAACTACATGCATTTCACCATTAAAAGCTAATTTTCCCATTGCCTCGCTCCCATCTATATGCATTGTTGCGCTGAGGCTTAATTGTTCTACTTTCTCTGCGCCTCCTCTCCTCTCGGGCTCCATCAGTCCGAAGGAGCCATCCGGGGAAATCGTTAGCGCCCCTTCTCTTTAAATTGGGGAGGTGGACGGCAGGTGAACATCGCATTGATCGCCCTCTCAAGGCCTCTTTCTCTCCCCTCCCCTTCATCCCTCCCTCTTTCCCGCATCCCTCACCACCAATTGTCTGGCCTTTAACTCCCCCCTTACTCCTCCTTCCTCACATCAACGCCAATTGCCGGCTATTTTTCCCCCTCTATCTCTTCCTTCTTACTTTCTTCGGATGCCAGCGGAGGTCACAAATTTACAAGAGAGAGTGGAGAGGAAGGGGGGGGGTTGCTGTCTATCTGTCTAACAACCACCATCATGGGGCGGAAAACAGAGATTGGGGGGGGGGGTGATTTGAAGGCAGCAGGGGGTTATAGGACAGAGACAGTGGGTGGCTTGGGAGGGGGGTCGGAGTAAACATAGTGATGATTTCCCCTGAGTTTCGTTCATCCGGAGCAATGAGGAGGGAGAGAGACAGAGGAAGAAAAAGGGGGGAGAGAGAGAGAGCAGCTGCTGTCCTGTCACCGCCGGCAACCGTAACTGTGGTGACACCTCCTCCTCACAAGTAAAGAGAAAAGAGAGCGGGGATGCTGCGAGAAAATCGAAATGCTGACACACACACAGATATACATGCCGCCAACACACACACCAAACCCCCTCAGCAGGCCCCTCGGACACCTCTCATCGTCCAATTAGAGTCCTAACTGAGAGGAGAGAGCCCCGTCTAACACTGTATTTTTTTCCTTAAAGTACTTTCATTTCTTTTTTTTCACTGTTTTTGACTTCTTCTTGTTTTGCGTTAATGGCAGTGGCGTGTGAAATGTTCCCTCATTGTTTATGAGTTTTAAAACGCTTCTTTAAAAAAGCCATACAGCCACACTGGCAGCTCTGTCCATATAACCGTACAATTATGGCAAACCAAATAAATTGGCAAATTCATATTCTGATTATGTTGCCAAGCTGAATTTTTTTTAACATTTACTTTAATCAAATGTATTATGTCAACAGATTCCACATTGTTTCAGGTTAGTTGAAAGCAATAATACTAAGTTTAAATAAAAAAGTATTAGGTTCAACTTCATATTATTGCTTTCAACTAACCTAATTCAGTTATGTGTAATCTGTTGAAATTTAATTAAAGTCCATTTTTTTATTTCTTCAGTGTATATGAAAAGTCAGATGAACTAAAGTCAATTCATCCTGAGGGGAACAGGAACACATGTGAATCACATGACAGTCGATGCAATAGTTACTGTACAGTGGGGCAAAAAAGTATTTAGTCAGCCACCAATTGTGCAAGTTCTCCCACTTAAAAAGATGAGAGAGGCCTGTAATTTTCATCCTAGGTATACCTCAACTATGAGAGACAAAATGAGAAAAAAAAAATCCAGAAAATCACATTGTCTGATTTTTAAAGAATTTATTTTCAAATGATGGTGGAAAATAAGTATTTGGTCAATAACAAAAGTTCATCTCAATACTTTGTTATATACCCTTTGTTGGCAATGACAGAGGTCAAACGTTTTCTGTAAGTCTTCACAAGGTTTTCACACACTGTTGATGGTATTTTGGCCCATTCCTCCATGCAGATCTCCTCTAGAGCAGTGATGTTTTGGGGATGTCGCTGGGCAACACGGACTTTCAACTCCCTCCTAAGATTTTCTATGGGGTTGAGATCTGGAGACTGGCTAGGTCACTCCAGGACCTTGAAATGCTTCTTACGAAGCCACTCCTTCGTTGCCCGGGCGGTGTGTTTGGGATCATTATCATGCTGAAAGACCCAGCCACGTTTCATCTTCAATGCCATTGCTGATGGAAGGAGGTTGTCACTCAAAATCTCACGATACATGGCCCCATTAATTCTTTACTTTACACGGATCAGTCGTCCTGGTCCCTTTGCAGAAAAACAGCCCCAAAGTATGATGTTTCCACCCCATGTTTCACAGTAGGTATGGTGTTCTTTGGATGCAGTATTCTTTCTCCTCCAAACACGTCTAGTTGAGTTTTTAGCAAAATGTTATATTTTGGTTTCATCTGACCATATGACATTCTCCCAATCCTCTTCTGGATCATCTAAATGCTCTTTATAAAACTTCAGACGGGCCTGGACATGTACTGGCTTAAGCAGGGGGACACGTCTGGCACTGCAGGATTTGAGTCCCTGGCGGCGTAGTGTGTTACTGATGGTAGCCTTTGTTACTTTGGTCCCAGCTCTCTGCAGGTCATTGACTAGGTCCCCCCATGTGGTTCTGGGATTTTTGCTCACCGTTCTTGTGATCATTTTGACCCCACAGGGTGAGATCTTACGTGGAGCCCCAGATCGAGGGAGATTATCAGTGGTCTTGTATGTCTTCCATTTTCTAATAATTGCTCCCACAGTTGATTTCTTCACACCAAGCTGCTTACCTATTGCAGATTCATTCTTCCCAGCCTGGTGTAGGTCTACAATTTTGTTTCTGGTGTCCTTTGACAGCTCTTTGGTCTTGGCCATAGTGGAGTTTGGAGTGTGACTGTTTGAGGTTGTGGACAGTTGTCTTTTATACTGATAACGAGTTCAAACAGGTGCCATTAATACAGTTAACGAGTGGAGGACAGAGGAGGCTCATAAAGAAGAAGTTAGAGGTCTGTGAGAGCCAGAAATCTTGTTTGTTTGTAGGTGACGAAATACTTATTTTACCGAGGAATTTACCAATTAATTCATTAAAAATCCTAAAATGTGATTTCCTGGATTCTTTCCCCCCATTCTGTCTCTCATAGTTGAAGTGTACCTAGGATGAAAATTACAGGCCTCTCTCATCTTTTTAAGTGGGAGAACTTGCACAATTGGTGGCTGACTAAATACTTTTTTGCCCCACTGTATATTAGATATGATAACAATCTCGGCACTAGGGTCAAAGGAAAGTCAGGGATCACTGAAGTTAGTAGGAATAATCCTGAGAGGAACATAAACGTCTTTCCTGGAAACCATTAGTGGTGGAGTGACAGACCAACAGAGAGAACAAGTCACTGTTTAATAATGGAAATGTCATATTTGTAGAAGCAGTATTAGCAGTGGTGAAGGAAGTGTTCAGTGCCTTTACTTAAAGGTGACCTATCATGCAAAATGCACCTTTGTACGTCTTTTATACATGAATATGTGTCCCCGATGTTCCAGGGAACTCACCAAGTGTCAGAAAACACAACCCTCTCTATTTTCCTCCATACCCAAATCTCTAAAAACGGGTCTGCAACGGATCTGATACAGACTGATCCAGATTTGAACACTTTACTGAAGTCAGTAAAGTGGTGCTACGGCTATTGGTCAATTCTCCACCTATCAGGGGAATGAGAGGTTGGGCCACAGCCGGCCATTGCTGCTCGAAAGCGCTGGAGTCGCTGTAGTACATATGCCAGGCCTGTAAGTGGCGCTGTAGTCTGCCACAAAAGCAGCGAAGAAGACTTCCCTTGCATGGTTGCCCTTCTTTTTATTCTCCGCTGTGGCTCTTTTTCTCGCACCCCGAGGCAACTTTTTTTTGCGCCTCCTGCTTTAAAACAAAGGAATAATGACTCTATATAATCATATGTAAGGGATAATGTGCAGCGACGCGGTCATTATGGGGAAAAGAACACCGACAGGCTGATCAGGAGCCCGACACGAAGCGGAGGGAACTAGATCGGCATGAAAGCACATTATGCAATGTGCAATGTGCACGTTATCCCGCTTGTTACATGGCCACATTCTCGACAAAGTAACGACATGACTCCCCATATTAATTGAAATGCTTTTATGGATTTAGAAAATGATTTTATTGATTTAAAAAATAGTTGTATGTATTGATTTAAATTGACATGCATCCGCTAAGAAAAAGAGTCCGTTGTTACTGTTGGAACTAACGTAGCAACGGCAGGAACTGCTTCGATAGTGTTTTTGAGGAGCTTTTTGACTACAGATTTGAAAACATCGTTGCTTGCTTTAAAAGTAGCACACTTCATTATGTCAAACCTTGGAAAGTATCTAGATATCCCTGCCCTAATGCCAAAGTAACTGGCAACTGAATATGTGTCGCCGTTTGATGTCTATGTCTGGAACACTGCGTAAAAAGGAGGGTTTCTGCCCCATTACTTCTCTTCTTACTTCTATAAGAATAAAACACGGTGGACGGAGATCTGTTTTTCTCCCCCTCTTCTTCCCGCTGCAGCCTAGCTGCTGATGTCAAAGCACGCTCCCCTCTCCTGCAGGGGGGCGTGGTCAGCTGCAGCTCACAGAATCAGCCCCCTGCAAAAACAGGGCTGGAAAGAGCATATAGAGCTAAATGAGGTATGGCTAAAATGCAGGATCTTTTTGGTATTTTCAAAAAAAACTATATTTATATACTTTATATAGGTATGGCCCTACAATATATTGTTCAAATATAGCATGATAGGTCCACTTTAAGTAAAAGGATTTTTCTCTCCAGACTGTAAAAAAAATCCTTAGTTGAAAATGTCACTGAAGTGTGTGAGGTAAATTAATCACCTTTAGGTCTTAAATGTGAAAAAGCTAAAAGAGTACATGATAAATGACACAACCAATCAAAGTTTCCAATTGTCTTTCGGTCAACTGACTGATCATTTCTGCTGTACCTATATTTACAATGATGAAGTAGTTTTATTTAGTACAGAACATATTTTATAAACCTAACCCTTTATACTTGTGTTTTCTGTCCAAAAATCTAATCTAATTGTATCTTTTTAATGTGACTCAACATCAGATAAATGGAGTAAATGGAGTAAAAAGTAGAACATTTCCCTACAAGATGTAGAGAATTAGAAGGGGAATATATCACAAATATGTAGTCAAGTAAAGCAAATGATTACTTACATTCCACCATTAAGTATTAATAGTAGAATTAAACATCAACATTGATAATACCGGTAGTCATATTAATGTTAGCAGTAAAAGATGTGGTCAATTTAACACAGTAGTCTTTCAGGGTAAAAACAGCAGTTAATGATTATCTGGGTGTATTACTTATTATGCCATTTTCATAATTAGACATCCTTCTTACACTAGTGTATGTATGGTCTGAAATCTGATGCTAAAGTTTACATTTTTCAATGTACACAAGGCGAATTACAAACCTGAAAAAAAACGATCAAATTAACGAGGAAACACATAGGAGATCAGGGAGGTTCATATATGATGATTTCACTTCCAGTTGAATTGAATGCGGAAAGTAGGGGTGCGTTCAAATTGACCATACTGTACACTAAAAAAGTTTTTATTAAGTTCACCAAAAAAAGATTCAATATTGATTTATAGGATATCGTAGTACGTTTTGTAAAAGTAGTGCCTCTTTGTTCAGTGCTGATGACACTATAAGAGATATTTATGATACGATGTGATAGCCTGTAACAGAATTGAGGCTAAAGCTAACGTTAGGGCTGAAAGAAAAGTGTAAGCTAGTTAGCCAGCTAAAAGACAAGTAACTTTCATATAGTCACCCTCTGAAGATCCAAACGGTACATTTCGACCGGGCTCTGAGTTTAAGTGCGTTCCAGAATTGAAGTGGGCTCCTTGGCGCGAAGTGACTACAACAGACCCATGGTTGGCAATCAAGGCAATAATGTAAGAGTTTTAGAATCAGTAGTAGCAGTTATAGTAATGGCGATAGAAAAATGAACCATCAGTAGAAACGGGGGGTTACGTATTGTAACCCTAGTTATATAAGCATAGGGGGCACCCTCTACGGGTACTACCCTCAATCATGTGGGGCCGTACAGGCCGTAATTCATACTGGTCCTCTCACGCACATACATTCTCCTTATACATACATTTTCACTCTTACACTCATATATTCTCCTTTTACATACATACATTTTCACTCTCACACACGTATATATTTACACTCACATTCATACATTTTGCTCTCTTATCATATTTCAATGCACACATTCATATATTTTAATGGTCATATTTATGCATTTTGCTCTCATGCACATTCATTCAATGTTTACATTTAATATATGCATGTCTGAAGACAATATATGTACGCAAGAGAAGAATGTATGTATGTATGAAGACAATGTATGTATGTGTAACATCCCCACTAAGGCCTAGGGGACCTGGAGACAATAACATACAACCAATAAAAATGAGGGAATAAGCGTAACAGTTGACAAAATGTTTATTTTGTGTAAACCCCGAACTGAACGGACATATAATTGAAACACTCTTGGTGGTGAGGAGGAGGAGGAGGAGTCAAAGGTTTGCGCCAAACAAAAGAAACAAGCATAACAAAACCAGGCCTATCTCTACATCTACCCTTCGAAACCAAAACAAAAAAAACCTCACTAACTAAACTACAAAGAATTTGACAAAACAATATACAGGGGTGGCAACAATCCGCTAACCTAGTGTGTCTAAACATTAGTTAGCTACGTGGTGAGAAATGTACAGGGTACCCCAGACTTACCTAACTCCTCCACCTCTCAACACACAGACTTTCAAAAAGGTCAGACAATACAAAGAGAATGAGTTGCTAAACACTGCAGGCTCCTTCATCAGCAACAAGCCCAGAGTGAGAGAGCGAGAAGACTTCCTGGGTGCCTCCTTTATGGTCGGCCCTGGCTGCTGATAGGCCAGCTGAGGGTGAGAGGATCCAATCAGCCATCAGACTCAGGTGCACAGGCAGATACCGATCAGCTGCTGATTAGCTGTGCAGAAGACAGGGAGAAGAGAGAAACACAGGAGGGAAGGAAAACCACACAAGTACAGCCTGCCTGGCACGTAACACCCCCACACATAAATCCAAACAGTATGTTTGGACCTGACAATGAACATTTTCTATTTACATAGCACGAGATAGTGCATCGGCAAGAACATTATCGGACCCCTTTTTATGGCTTATGTCAAGGTTGTAGTTCTGGACAATCAATGACCAACGCATAAGGCGTTGATTGTGGTTGTACATCCTTGAAAGAAAAACCAGGGGATTGTGAACAGTGTATACCTTAATAGGTTTTACACTGGAGCCAAGATACACCTCAAAGTGCTGCAAGGCAAACAATAGAGCTAAAGCTTCTTTTTCAATAGTAGAGTACTTCAACTGATGTTTGTTATACTTTCGGGAGAAGTAGCTAATGGGGTGATCGATGGCCTGTGCATCTTCTTGTAGAAGAACAGCCCCTGTCTCAACTCCACTGGCATCGACCTCGAGCTTGAATGGCTTCGAAAAGTGTGGTGCAGAAAGAACAGGAGTACGATACAGAATACCTTTTAGGCTCTCAAATGACTGTTGACACTCACCGGACTAAACGAAAGGCTTTGAGGGACTGGTTAACGTAGTGAGTGGGGCCGCCACCGAGGAGACGTTTCTGCAGAAACGGCGATAGTACCCTGCCATTCCTAGGAAGCGGCGAAGTTCCCTCCTGGTGGATGGCACTGGGAGGGAGGCAATTGCCCTGATCTTTGCATCAGCAGGTCACACCTGCCCTCGACCAACCTGCTGACCAAGGTAGAGAACGGTACCTTTTCCAAACTCACATTTGGCAAGGTTAAGCATTAGGGATGCGGCCGACAAGCATTTAAAAACTTTTCTTAAGGTAGACATGTGGCTAGACCAGTCATTAGAATAGACAACAATGTCGTCCAGATATGCCTTACAGTTTGGAACATGTCCTAATACAAGATTTACAAGCCTCTGAAAGGAGGCAGGTGCGTTACACATACCGAAAGGCATCACAGTATACTGAAGGAAACTGTCAGGTGTCACAAAGGCAGAGATGTCAGAAGCACGCTGTATTAAAGGAACTTGCCAGTATCCCTTTAACATGTCCAGCTTACTGACAAATTGTGCAGGACCAATTTCATCGATGCAGTCATCAATGAGCGGTAACGGATGTGCATCGGGGACAGTGACAGCATTAACCTTCCGAAAGTCAGTGCAGAATCTGGGACTTCCATCTGACTTTGTGTCTAGCACACAAGGGGAACTCCAGGGACTGGAACTAGGCCTTGCAAATCCGTTTTTAAGTAGATACTCAACTTCCCTTTTCATAACCTCTCTCTTAACTGGGTTAACCCTGTACGCACGCTGTTTGATGGGCGAGGAGTTGGTCAAAACCACATCATGAGCTAGGGCAGAAGTTTGTGAGGGAGTGTCATTGAAAAGACATGCAAAGTCAAATATCAGTTGCTGTATATCACTTCCTTGGATATCAGGAAGATGAGACAAGTACAATTTGTGCTGTTGTATTTGCTGTAAAGTGTCTCAACTGTAGGCTATTTTTATTATATGTACAGCACTTTGGCTTGACCAAAAATCGTTTATAAATGTGCTATATAAATAAAACTTGATTTGAAGTAATTAGGCAAATCAGCCAATACCTCAGTATTGCTTAGTCTTGCCCCCTGTGGTGTTGCACTGCGTATCACATCCTCATCCTCATTTGAGCTCACCTTTGAAACTGAAGCCATAGGAGAGACGGTTGTCTCCACCTGGTGAGCTTTAGAAGACTCACTTTGGTCATCCCTGGTGCAGTACTTCTTCAGCATGTTGATATGACACTCTGGTAGGACGTCTGCGGTCAGGTGTTTGAATGACGTAGTTTGTTTCACCGAGCTTCTTATCTACAACATAAGGACCAGCAAATGTAGTAGACAGAGTATAACCAGGTACAGGCAATAGCACCAACACCTTGTCACCTGGCTGAAACAAGCGTGCTACCGCCTTCTGGTCGTAGCGTTTCTTCATGTTCCCCTGGGTGGAGGTCAGAGCTTCCCTAGCCAAGGAGCAAGCACGATGTAGACGATCCTTAAGTTAGGCGAAATACTGCACATTTTTTTCGTTGGCATGATCAAATGCTCTTTAAGAACTCTTAAAGGACCTCTGACCTGATGTCCAAACACTAGCTCAGCAGGACTAAAATCTAGAGACTCCTGAACGGCTTCACGGGCAGCAAATAACACTAAAGTAACACCGTCATCCCAATCTTTATGAGACTCGTGGCAATGTTTTCTTAACATGCATTTCATAGTCTGGTGAAACCTCTCTAATGCCCCCTGACTTTCAGGATGATATGGGCTGGATGTCACATGCTTGATACCTAAGGTGTCAAGTACCCGGGCAAACACTTTAGACATGAAGTTGGTACCTTGGTCTGTTTGAACTACCTTCGGTAGACCAAACATGGAGAAAAACTTCAGAAGTGCCTTGGTGATGACTGGGGCAGTGATTTTCCGTAGTGGGATGGCTTCTGGGAACCTAGTGTAAACACAGATGACAGTTAAGAGAAACTGGTTTCCAGTTTTAGTTTTAGGCAAGGGTCCCACACAATCCACAATCACCCTTTCAAATGGCTCTCCCATTACTGGAATAGGAATGAGAGGAGCAGGGTGAATCACCTGATTTGGTTTACCAACAACTTGGCACACATGACATGTTCGACAATAAAGAACTACATCAGACTTAAGTCCTGGCCAAAAGAAGTGTTTTAAAACTCTTTCATACGTTTGTTACCCCCATGTGACCTGACCATGGATGATCATGACCCAAGGACATCACCTGAGAACGATAGGCTGTTGGCACGACAACCTGATAAATTGCAAAGGAGTCGGACTCCTCACAGGCATCACTAATCCAGCGACGCATTAAGGTCATCTTCCATAATGTAGGCCATCTTCTTTGACTTGGCCTCTTCCTGATTGATAACAGAAGAGAGACATTTAGAAAGTGTTTCATCACTTAACTGGGCTGCCATGAATTCTTCCCGAGTGGCAGGCAGTTATACAAGCTCTGAGCTGTTACTGGGTGATCCAGCACCAGCAGACCGGGCCTCCTCTGGCAGTCGGTCCGACACAGTCATGTCTTCAAGAAACTGCCCTGTAGCAAGAAAAGAATCAGTCAAGTCCTCTCCGTATTTCTTTGACTGGGCCCTTGTAATCAATCAATGTTTATTTATATAGCCCAATATCACAAATGTTACATTTGTCTCAGTGGTCTTCACAGTGTGTACAGAATATCAGTATGACAATACGACACCCTCTGTCCTTAGACCCTCACATCGTACAAGGAAAAACTTCCGGAGAAAACCCACAGTTTAAAGGGAAAAATGGGAGAAACCTCAGGGAGAGCAACAGAGGAGGGATCCCTCTCCCAGGACGGACAGACGTGCAATAGATGCCGTGTGTAAATTGAAAAGATAATACATTTGCAACATAGGTAGTCCAAATGTTTGGAAATGCATGTGTGTATAATAGGAAGATGAATCCACGAGGATATCCATCCAGGACCTATGATCCAGGACCACAGCCACGACTCAAGATCCAGGGCTCGCGATCCAGGACACAGGACCGCAGGATCATCCATGTCTCCAGATCCCGGCGTATATAAACACCAAAAAGAAAGAAATTTGGGGAAGCTGGGTTAATCGGAACATGGGAGTACACAGGTATAGACAGAGAGAAGGAAGAAGTAAGATGTCCTCCGACAAACTAAGCCTTGTAACAACACAAGCAGGAAAGATTTTGGGAGGTACTTCAGCTGATTTCTCTGCGTCTAAACTTAGATCAGGAGAATCAATGACCTCAGGTACTGGCTTAACTTTGCCCCCAGCCAAGTCATTACTGAGGATGAAATCAACACCTTTGATGGGCAAGGCAGGGAGGACAGCTACTTTAAAGAATCCTTTGACAAGAGATGAGTGAATATAAACATTGTGCAAAGGAGCCGCAACTAGTGTCATGCCTACCACTTGAACAACAGCACTTAATCCACATGATGATCTGGAGGTTAAAGGTAAGATGCCTTCTCTAATAATGCACTGAGAACCTCCTGTGTCCCTAAGTACCTGTACTGGCAGCTGGTCTTTAGGATCCCCTGTTAAAGAAACAAAGCCCTTTGAAATAAAGGGTTTGAAACAGGGATCAGGTACATCATCTTCCTGGGACATTTCTATGTCTGATAGGGAAACTCCTTTAATGAGTCCCATGCCTTTTGGCGTTTGAAAGCGTTGCGAAAATTGTTGCTTACGCTTTAAGAAATGACACCCTGAAATAAGGTGTCCTGTTTTATGGCAGTAGTTACACTCACAGGGCCCCCGTGGAGGTGATGGTGGTCCTCTCGACCTTTCAAAAGTTGTTGGGCCAAGATCAGGTCTTCCAGTTTGTGATATTGAAGCTTTATCTGGGCGCAAGGGTGAAGAAAACAGTCTTGTGAGTGAGCATAAATTCATCCGCTAAAACAGCTGCCTTAGCCAGTGAAGTGACCTTCTGTTCATTTAAGAATATCACCATCCTTTCAGGAAAAGAATTCTTAAAATCTTCCAAGAGAAGTAACTGACGAAGACTCTCAAAATGATCCTTCACTTCATTAGCCGCACACCATTTATCAAAGAGAATGCCCTTCTCTCGCGCAAACTCAACAAATGTTGAGTTTTTTTATGGTGTCTGAACTTTTGTCTGTAGGCCTCCGGCACAAGCTCATAAGCACTCAAGATCGACTCTTTAAGCACTTTGTACTGCAAGCTTTCTTCCAAAGAAAGTGAAGATACCACTTCCTGAGCCTTACCTACTAATTTGCACTGAAGTAGGATTGGCCACATGTCTTTAGGCCAGACTAGTGCAGTAGCAATTCTCTCAAAAGCACAAAAATATGAGTCAACCTCTGACTCTCTAAAAGTTGGCACCAAAGCAATATTTTTACTAACATCAAAACTTTTTGTATGACAGATTGTATTGACTGTAGGTATTGACCTCTAAAATTTCTGCTCTGAAGAGATTCTCAGGGCATCAACATCAAGCCACTTTAACGTGATTTCTTTCTCAGCTTCTATCTCTAACTTGCGAATCTGCAGCCTGTGTTCATAGTCCACTCTACGCACCATTTCCTTCTCCTGGACCTCCAGCTGAAGACGGGCAAGACGAACTTTTAGTTTGGCATTACTACTTGCACCTAAGCTACCCGGAGAGAAAGCATTGCAGGAGGAGCTTCAGGACTAAACTTGTCAACTCTAGGTGTAGCTAATACACTTTCCCTATCATCTTCAATAGACACTTCAGCCCTAGGCTCAGTTGACATGCATAGGATTACAAGAATCTTTAACTCCTCTAGTTTTTGCAGGATTTTCTCTCTTATCTCTTTTTTTACTTTATACTTGTCTACTGAAATGTTAAAGTGAGCTGCAATACATAACATGTCATCTTTGCGACAGGAATACAACTTATCAACACTTGGACTTTCAATAAAGTCCTGTAAGTCAAAACCCATTTTTCAGCCAATGTACAACACCTACAATGACTTCTCAATTATTGGTTGTTTTTAGCTCAGGAAAATAGATATCCCGGACGAGTCCCAATTTGTTACGTCCCCACTAAGGCCTAGGGGACCTGGAGACAATAACATACAACCAATAAAAATGAGGGAGTCAGCGTAACGGTCTGGTGGTTCCTCGGTTATAGCTCCTCTATTATCGCTCCTCGCTCCTCGATCCTCGGTCCTCCTGGAAAAATAAGGCCATTGGGACGCTACTCAAGATGGCGCAGACAAATCAACTTCCGGTGAGACCGAGACCGAGGAGCGAGGAAATGAAAAATAAGAGAAGTGAGAAGGGCCCAGGGAGAAGAGAGAAACACAGGAGGGAAGGAAAACCACACAAGTACAGCCTGCCTGGCACGTAACAGTATGCAAGAGAAGAATGTATGTATGTATGAAGACAATGTATGTATGCAAGAGAAGAATGCATGTATGTGTGAGAGAAAGTATAGTGGAAACAGAAGGAGTATGGTTGAAACGGAAGGCAGGTCATTATCGCGCTGTGATTGGCTCAGAAGGTCGAGCGGGGCGGGCTCATGTTAAGAACTTCGGATTCAAATCAACACGATGGAGGGAGATGAATCCGTGTATAGACGGTATCTACGGACCATTTTTTTTTCTTTATTAAAAAAGTAAACGGAAGAGCGTCTGAGAGGCGTGTTTGCCCTTTTGTTTTTTACCTTACTAAATGGTCTAATGGTCATTGGAGGGAGATCATCACAGTCTTTTTGGAAAGTGCCATGCAGCGTGATCCCCCAGGGGACATCACACTGCAAGCAGCGGTGGCCGCACCGTAGACCAAGCTATTAATTCGGCCGATGCTCCGGCCAAATAATCGCTCTGATCCAGTGAGGTGGGGGCATCTTGCGGAAGAGCAATGAGCGAGGCGTTCAACACACCCGTGTTTATTTGCAGCCGACCTGTCACGCGGCAGCGGGGACCAGCCTGCTGCCTGCTGGGGGCAGATGGGCTGCCACGCTCCGCCGCCATGGTCATCACCTAGGGCAGGGATCACCAACTACATTTGTCCAAGGGCCAAAATGTATCTAATAGACACTATCGCGGGCCAGCGGGGGGGAGGGGGGGGGGGGTACAGGTACTGCATAAAGCTTAGCAAACTCTTCACGCTAACGAAGGATCACTTCGAGGCAGGGTTGGGAGGGTTACTTTGTAAATGTAATCAGTTACTGATTACTGAATACATGCTCTGAAAGTCATCAGAATACAGTTACAGTTACGTGTCTTAAAAAAGTAACGTGTTCAGGTTACTTTTAGAATACTTTTGAAATACTTTCTTTTTCCATAACAGATGGGTATGTTTTGGTAAACAGGAGACACTTGTTTTACTGTTTTAATGGCTTATCAAGAACTCAAACACAACATCTTGGTGTCATTCTGGACAGCTCCCTCTCATCTGCACCCCACATAACATCACCCGGACTGCATTCTCCGCCTGTAAACCTTTCCTTAGAATATGTATGAATTGTAAGGTGTTCTTGGGTGCTTTGAAAGGCGCCCCTAAATAGAATGAATTATCATTATTATTTATTATTATTATTATCTGAAACGATGTAATAACTTTTAAAACTTTTTCCAGTCACTTGCCCCATGCATTCAGCAGCAGCAGGCCATTCACTTTGATTTGATCCCGTTATAAATGTCATCATTTCGACAATAAAGAAATGCTACATCAACGTTATCTTGCACATTTTATCTAACCATCTCCGTTTCTAACTTTCAATATATTTTAAAAGAGATCTCTCTCTCTCTCATCTGCGTGCGGGGGCGGGGCCTCACACACACACTGCATCTCTCTCTCTCTCACAGACACGCTGCAGCGCTGTGCAGTGTGCACACAGTTCTGCCGGTAATGAATATTACATTTTGTGAGGAAACTTTTCCACCAATAATTCCAATAAGTATTCCAAAATGTATTTACTTCAGGTTTACGAAAGTAACTGTAATCAGATTACTCGTTTTTCAAATGTAACGCCAGCTGAATACAGTTAGCCTACTTGATTTTTGTATTCTGATTACGTAACGCCGTTATATATTCCGTTACAACCCAACCCTGCTTCTAGGCTACTGTCCCGCAGCTCCTGCCTCTCTGTTGGACTCTGTCGCAGCGGGGCTGCTGCTGTGGTGCAGAGCACACAAAGCAGACTCTTCACAACAAGGATCACTTCTTCTTCTTCAAGGAAGGGAAGGTTTCGCAGTACGCAGTCTACTGTCCCGCAGCTGCTGCCTCTCTGTTGGACTCCGGTACTGCACCTTACTCACGAGACGTTGTAAAAAAGAAAATGGGTGGGGGCGAACGCAGTAACCACTCCGCCAACGCCACAGTCACCCCCGTCGTGCGGGCCGGATGAGAATGTCTGGCGGGCCGGATGTGGCCCGCGGGCCGCCAGTTGGTGGTCACTGACCTAGGGGGAAGTACAGACCTGGGCGGATGGACTTCCATGGACGCCGGACCCGGGAATGCCCGACAACGAGAAGTCCTCGTCATCCTCCTCCCCGGCAAATGGAGCCATCCGCCCCGCTGGAATGGCGAATGTGAATGGCGAACGTGAATGGCACCGCCTCGGCCATATCCTGGTACCCCAAACACTTGAAGCAGAGGTTGTGGAGATCGGCGCCCGCTATTAAGCCAGGGCACGAAGGACAGGCCCGGGTCTCTAGAAGTGGCGACTCCATGAAGGTATGGTAACTCTTTCTTCTTCTTTCAAACATTTTACTTTCTCTGCTTCAGTTGTTGCTCGCTCGCTGAAGAGAAAAGGATGACAGTCAGGAGGCGTGGCCGCCTCATATACGGTGGGCTTGCGCGCATGCAGGTAGGCCCGCCCAGAGGGGCCGGCTACGTTTGTAGATATCTCAGTAGGTCAATGCTTGCATAGCATGATTGAGGGTAGTACCCATAAAGTCCAGTAGAGGGCGGAGCCTGTGTAAGATATAACAGAACTAGCAGTCCTAATAGGCCTGCTAACACTAACAGTAGTAGTCACAGTGATACTTCTGGCACTAGCCGTACAGTAGTAATAACAGTAAATATCATTTTCAGTAAACTCTCCATTTTCTTTTTCACTGTGCTCTCTGTATTCGCTCTCTCTCTTCATCTGTCTACCCCCCCCCCCCCCCATTTTAGCCCTCTCCCTCTGAAACTAATTAGCAGTGAAGGCCGGAGCAGAGGGAGGAGCGAGGGAGGGAGACATGAAGAACGAGAGGAGGGATGAGAAACCAGAGGAGGTGAGAAGGAGAAAAAAAGATAGTAAAAAGAAGATCCATATTAGATGGTTGGAGCAGGTTAACCCGAAGAGCTGTAAACAGCCACAGTAGAGAGTCAGAACTCTGTAAATTCTTTCTTCACTGCCATTTTGTTCCTGATGACTGAGCTGCTCAAGACGTAAACTTCATAGATCCAGCGTTGCATCGTTCTGCAGCATTTTAGAGACGTGCACTTCTACAAAAGAGCCGAACAACAAACTTTTGAATGAACATGTTGTGCAACCTTCCTTCACATAAAGTGATTTATAAAATGTAATTCACACCAAACAGGTGAACTAAATGTGGTCTCAACATATATAGTTTTCAATCAGCTCAGAAGAGAGTAAAATAAAGTGAAGACTTAAAAATGAACGATGCATTCGTTTAGCTTTTTCTGTCAGAGCACAGAGAACATTGATGGTCAAACCACTTAAACACTGACATTTGGTTAAATGTGCAGTTAGGATTCAGTTCACAGTTCCACGGTCAAATTCTGTTAAAAGTTGTATTTCTCACATTACCTGCAAGTTATTAAAAGCTTTTCTTAAAACCCAGAATATCTCCCTCCCAATGCATAGCGGTAATACCCCAGTGAAAGGCTGTGGTCAAGAATCACCCCCTTTATCAGTAAGTTGCTTGATCTTTTTAATTTGAATGTTCTGAATGTTAATTGTATCCATTATTTTGTGACATCAAAACTTCCACTAAGTGGACTAAATATGTCTATGTTGTCTTGCAAGTACTGAAATTAGCATTATAATTGACTAGCCGTGGCGTGTCCTGTCATGTAAACCCACTTGTTCCTCTAGAGGCAGTAGTGAGTCACTATAGAGTCCAATCTGCCATCAGTCCACCATGAGGAAAAAGGAGAGCTGCCTGAGGGCTGGTCGATAACATGTTGCATCACATATTATTTGCAGTGGCGTTTTTATATGTACAAAAGTGGTGGGGCACAAAAAACGTAGATGTCTATATATAAGCTTCTGCAGTGAGGTTCATGGCTGGTGAGGCACTGGCACTGACTCTTCAGGTTTACAAATATTATATTTTGACCTAAATCAAAATATAATATTATTTTCAAAAGCTTTTTTTGTCTGATGCTTCGATTAATTTTAAACAGACAGTTCAACAAAAGGATATCCAAAAAAATGTAATTTTAACATTTAAATATTGAATTGTTCTCTCTTAGTAAGATCCCATTTTCAATAAAATTGCGGTCTTACCTTGACTTGAAGATGAAGTCCATTTTCCTATCCCTCTGGACAAAAATCTCTATTACTTTTTTGTAAAAGTCCTCCTTATCTTCTTGTAGTTTCAAAAGTCTATCATAAATCTAATCGATAGATTTATTATTCTAATCGATAGATTTATGATTAGAAAATTATAAAAGTAGGGTAGACATGTGGATATTATCCGGCTGAACAAAACATGCATTTATCTAACAGCTACGTTTCCCACAGATCTTATTTTGAACTATTTTCTAAAATCCTATGGAGAAATCTCATTGCTTTTTTGTGGAGGGAAACAATGCGCAGCTTACTTCCGGGTTTTAGGACGCGTCACTGCAGCTCTCTCGTCTGCTCTTCACACACCACACTTTTCGCGGCACACGTACTTACAGCCAATCAGCTCTGAATTATGTGAGATGACGTATGGTGGGGATGGCAGCTCTATGCCCCTAGGGTCATTATTTTTTTGCCACGCACATTAAATAGGACAATACTCTGATGCATAGTGTAGTTTTTACAGTCGCCGTTCACTTAGACAGTGAGAGGGAGGGGCATGATCGGGTGTTGTCCCACATGGCTCTAAACAGCTCAATAGGCACACACTGTAGACACTAATTAGAAGAACACAGACTAAAACAGCAATGTACAGACGAATCAGATGATTAAACATGATCTTAAAATATATTCTTTTAATATATTTTTTTGCATTTTGTTGTAATCATTATTTGTAATAATTTCTGCTGACACTAGGTGGGGCTGTGCCTAAAGTCGCCACTGATTATTTGGCTGACGTTTTCATCCAAAGAGACTTACAAACATTTCTATACCGTAGACATGGAGCAATTTAGGGTTAAGTGTCTTGCCCATGGGCGTATGTTTACCTAAATTGAAATAATTAAAAAAATAGCTTGCAACCTGGTTTCATCCACCCGCCGCTAGTTAACTACTCCACCAGGAACAATGTTTGGCAGCTTCCCGAGCCAAACCTTATATTAGCGATTTGCTCAAATTCATCTTGCATAAACCCCAGCACTGGGGGTCCATCCCAGGGTACTGCTGCCCCGACTCCCTGCCAGATCAGGAACACTTCTGTCAAAGGTTGCACAGGTGATTGGGTTTGGAGTTGCCAGGGCTGCTAACTTGAGGTCCGTGTAATTGGCTGTTGAAAGTTACTGGTGGTTTTCCTGGTACTGCCACTTACATTTGGTCAAATAAACCAAAAGCTTATCGGAGTGTTCTATCCTGGGTTAGTGCCACAGATGTCCAATGTAAACTAAGGTCTGATGCCATACGTCAAATAATGGACAAGCTAACGGCGTTAGCTAGGAGACACAGGGAATATCTGGACTCTGGAGTGTAGTTAAAGTGCCTTACGGAAACATGGCTGCACCAAGATATATCTGACAACAACGTCTCCATTTATGGCTTCCGTACAGTTTTTGCAACTTTTCCATCAACAACATTTTCATTAACAACGTTTCCACAGGCCCCTCCCTACACGCAGATCACGCAGACTGTGTCTCACCTCGCGGAGCAACCCTGTCTCCTAAAAAATACGTTCCCACAGAACTAAACTGCATTCTCAATTACGTTTAGCTAGAAACTTATTTTCTCCCACGTTACGTTCGTTATGAACGTATCTCAAATACGTTTATTTTCTACATATCTTCTAGAAACATATTTTCTCCCACGTTACGTTTCTTATGAACGTATCTTAAATACGTTTATTTTCTACAGATCTTCTAGAAATATATGTTCTCCCACGTTACGTTTCTTATGAATATCTTCAGCTTTCTGTCCCCAGAGTCAGAACTAAACATGGTAAAGCAGCGTTCAGTTATTATGCTCCAAATATCTGGAACAAACTCCCAGAAACCTGCAGGTCCGTTGCAACTCTGACTACTTTTAAATCCAGGCTGAAGTCTTTTCTTTTTGTCGCTGCTTTTAATTGAACTATTCATGAACTATTCATATATTCTATTTTTTCTTTTAGTGTTTATTGTATTAGCTTTTCTTTTAATGACTGATTTTAAATGTCATTTTCTTAATGTCTTCATTTTTGTAAAGCACTTTGAATTGCCTTGTGTTGAAAGGTGCTATATAAATAAACTTGCCTTGCCTTGCCTATGAACGTATCTCAAATACGTTTATTTTCTACATATCTTTGCCATTTATTGTCTTGCTTATAATAATGATAATAGTCATTTATAAATATCATTTTCGAGCACACATTTGAAATCAGTAGGCGAGGCTGTAATTTCGCCAGCTGTTACTCTCATGAGCGAGGCAGAACATAATAGTTTTAACATGCCAAAAAGCTGCTGTGTCGTTTATTGCATCTCAAACATTAAAACAAATCCAGAGTTACGTGTTTCTGTACTTCCTCTAAGAAGAAAGGACAGTACAAGAAGATCTCTGTGGCTTCAGGCATGATCGCCGTTCAAATGACAGCGTCATGGTTTCCCCAAGAGTGGGTGGGGCTGTAAAGTGACGTAGATTTTACTCTTATCTATTATTCAAAACCATTCTATTTATTCTAACGTAAATTACATGCCAGTGTTTTATCTTTTGATTACTTATATTTGTATACTTTATTTGCTATGAGTTATATCTGAAGCAAATTATATTTCTGAAGATGTGTAGTCAATTCCACCCTTCAATGTAGCATAAATGTGAACTCTCATTACAGGAACAATACCGGAAACAGACGTAGGAAAGATCCTCAACTCGCTGATTGGATGAATAGTCAGGGGATTTGGGTGATGGGAGACACATCTATGGAATCACCATTTCAATAGCTTAGAATTAAATGACGGATATACATTTCTGTCTGTGATGTTTTACAAATCAGATATTAATGTGTAGAAGTAAAACATGAGAAATAGTATAGCAATATCCTGTAAAATTATGTAAAAACATGAATAAAACTAAATATCTTCAGATGTTATACATACATAAGTGTCCTACACTAATAATAAAAAGTTCTTATTAGTATGCTGTGTGTACCTTGTGTGCACCGCCTAGTGGTTAAAGCACGTTATTGAATTATTTTTGTTGAATAATGTTATTTTTGTTGAATAATGTTATTTGATGAAAAAGATATTAAGAGTACATACTTTCATAGGGGGAAAGTAGAATGTCAATGATAGAAATATAGAATATAAAAAATCAAGAAGATACTATAAGTGACCTCTACAATAAAACAGTTTAGTGCTGGATGCACAAATATATTAATAGGAGGATGTGCAAAACAGGTAAACTAATTAACCTTTATTAACACATTAAAGAATACTTTAGGTTAAGCTCTTCTTTCAAATAAGAAAAAAGCTTTGGGGGTATCTATCTACAGATAAATATTAAGCCTGACAAAGTACTTAACGTCTAATATATTGCTTTCCTGCAATATTAACTATGTTGAAGCACTTGTTTTAACTGATATTATACATATGAATTATACTCTTATGTATGTAGATAGTATAAGAAATGTGCAGAATATGACAGTTTAATGGTGGAGGTATACACACATATTGATAGATGTCTTGTAATGCACTGTTGAGGAACCAGTGACCCACGTTTTTCACACCATAGTTGTGTATACTGTATGATATGTCAATAAACCTTTGAAAATCTTGAAATCTTGAAAGGGATGTGCAAAATACCAATTGCATACAGTTTTTAATTAACTATTAGTAGAGAATAAAGATTAATGAATATACTAGAGATCTGCAGATAAATGTTTAGTCTTCTCAAGCACCAACTATCAAATATCTCTCCTGATTGTTGGCACTTTCCCTGAATTTGACTCAGGTGTAACTAAAGTCTGATTTAAGGGTTGTTTATATTTCACATCTGTTAGGGAAATAATTGTCCTAGAGTCCTAGATATGACGTACATGACCAACCCTGACGTCTGTTTATCTCCTTTAAGGACATAGGCTGCTTCAGCCATAAAGTTATTGTTCCCATTCTGTGACCGGGCAACACTAGGTCACAGATGGTCTGTTGTTGTGGGTGCACTGGGACACTTCCTTCTTTGTTGTTTGTGGACTACAAGGTATGAAATCTTCGAGGCCATAAGTGACGGATGCAAGTGACTCAGTGTGCCCAACTGTCTAAGCTATCTTATCAAAATATGTTGATCACTCGCTGTGAAACCAGTTAAATGCGCTAACGAGAGAGAGGCGCTCCAGAATTGACATGGCAACTCTCCCGTGCAGTCTCACCGTGACTGATGTGACTTATGATGTGAATCTCTCCGGCCGTAACTCCAAATAAACCATCAGTGTTTGACATCAAAAGCTCCTGCTCTACCGTGTCTCCTTCCTGAGTCGGTGACTCCTACTGCATTGCTACACAGAAGTTTCCTCTACAACATCATTAATCAGAATCTGCAAAGTAACTAAAATAAATGTAGTGGAGTAAAAATACCAGGTTAACCTCTGAATTGTGGAGTAGAATTACAAAGTAACAATGAGCTGTCATGTGGGTATATATTAATGCTGCCCATTATGGATACAAGCGATTTTCCCCCATTTAGTAATTACATGTTTTACATTTGTACATACCAATGTGTTTCCTGTCGCCTAAACCTCCAGGGCTGTACACAGTTTAATACTGTCAACTTCTAATTTTGGGAAAAACGGAAACATCTTTTAAAACTACAATTCCCAGTAGAGACGTGCCATAGGGAACATGTTGCGAAACACAATAGCCAGCATGTGTAGTTCTGGGGGGGCGTTAGAGTCCAGTTTTGAATAGTCTGCCGTGGTTTCGTTCCATTTCAAAGCGCTTGGCGCTCGGCTTAACCTTGGCGCACTGCCACTCCAACATCCAATCCCAGAGCTTGAAGATTAATCATGGGGTTAGTCAACGGGACTGTAGTCCCAAACGATAGCTGGGGATTATGGGTAGTGTAGTGTCTTCGGCCATCCTAAACTGAAATGTTTTTCGGATATCATATCGCATTAACAACACCACATCTGGTGTCACAGAGATCTTCTGTTACTGTCCTTTGTTCTTAGAGGAAGTACAGAAACACATAACTCTGGATTTGTTTTCATGTTTGAGGTGCAATAAACGGCACAGCAGCTTTTTGGCATGTTCAAAACTATTATGTTCCGCCTCGCTCATGAGAGTAACAGCTGGCGAAATTACAGCCTCGCCTACTGATTTCAAATGTGTGCTCTAAACTGATATTTATAAATGACTATCATCATTATTATAAGCAAGACAATAAATGGCAAAGATATGTAGAAAATAAACGTATTTGAGATACGTTCATAAGAAACGTAACGTGGAAGAAAATACGTTTCTAGCTAAACGTAATTGAGAATGCAGTTTAGTTCTGTGGTAACATCATTTTTAGGAGACAGGGTTGCGCGGAGGGAGCCTCATCTTGCGGAGGGAGCCTTACCTGAAGCGCAAATGCGGCACAATCAAGCCACAGTTCCGCCGCTGCGAGGACCCGGCGCTCGTTCACGCGCGTGCTCCACTAGCATGCCCGGTCGACGTTCGCGACACAGAGGGCCTCATCACATAACTTTGCGGGGGGCCGCAAGTTGGTCAGGGGCAGCCCAGCATTTACAACTTTTAGTTTGATGGCTTCCGGACTGTACGGGCCGACAAGGGGTCTTCAGAGGGTCTCTGTGGTGTGGAGGACATCCTGTACTGTTCCTGTACCTACAGTTTGACAATATGCCTAGACAGTGTCCCTGTGGCTACAAATCCTAATGTCCCTCTGGGATTATTAAAGATTGAATGATTAATGTATTTATTGAGTGAAGATTTATAAAATAGCAGCGTTATATTACCGGCTTTCAGAGTGTCAACAGTTTGGTCAAATGTTGGGTTTTTGCACTACTGTTAGTTAGGACGTTTTCTTTAATGATTTTATAAACAACGACTTTGATTGCTTAGCTCCAGCTTCTTCTTGCCCCTGTTGAACATGACAGAGACTTCTCTTTGTTATAATTATTATTATAAGATGTTTTGTTTTATTATTATTGTTGTATGTTTTGTTTCTGACATGTTCAATAAATTGACAAAAATAAATAAATAATAAAAGAAAAAAGGTGAAAAGCGGCCACTATCTGTTTGGATCATTTGGCTGGGCATTAACCCTTTCCAATTTATGTTGGTTATGTCTCCCTTCCTTGTAAATCCCTCTGATCTCAGCTGGTAACTAGACAATACCATTTGATCACTAATACAAAAAAAGATTCACAAATCTATAATAATGAGAGTGATTGTTTGAATAAACCTCAAACATTGTGTTGTTGATTTGAACAGAATAAACTGATTTGTGGTTATATCTTTACATTGAACTCTTCATGTTGTCTCAGCTGTGTGAATCAGAGACGACACGCTCTTGTTAAAACTGAAACCACAGAGAGAGAGAGAGGAGTTTTAACATGGTAGCTCTCTTTCTCTCTCTTTCTCTCTCTTTCTCTCTCTTTCTCCCCACTCTCCCTCTCAGCGGGATGGATGGATTTTTCGTCCTCCTCCATCTCTCTTATTTTTTTCACACACCAGTAGGATGAGATGCTTGACTGAATGGCCTTAACACCCTGCGGACATGTGTGTGTTTGTGATCTTCCCTCAGCAGGAGGTCTGAAGATCAAACACACACACTCTAATGTACTTTATTGGCGCGTTTGTTAAACAGAAACAGAATAGTGTGAACACACACACACAGTGATAAATGCAGTGCTGGCAGCAGATCAATGCTGCCAAACTTTGGTTGAACAAACAGCGATCCATAAAGAGGACTAACACTCGCTTTTCTAGCACTCTGTTTTAGTCTTTCTCAATATTCAAATACTTGTCTTTCAATCCCTCTTTTTATGCTTTGTTAAAGCCTCCAGCTATTTGAGGTTTTTAAACATATTTTTGTATCTTGTGTCCTTTCCTTTACTGGCCTCTTATAATCCAAATTTTTGATCCACTTTTTCTCCCTTATAATATGCTTGAACACATGCATTGCTCTGAGATGACATTTATTCCACACTCGTAATCACAGCAAGCATGGTAACGTGACTCCCGCCGGCTCATGCCCCCCTCTTCTGCAGGGGGGCGTGGTCAGCTGCTGCTCAGAATTTTCATAGACAGGTTTGGAATAGAGCGAAAATGAGCGAAACGAGGCATGGCTAAAAAATGATCTGTTTGGTATTTTGAAAAATAAAATGTATAAATATACCTTATATAGGTATGGTCATACACTATATCATTTAAATATAGCATGATAGGTCTCCTTTAAAAAAGCACCCATGGTCTTTTCTCTCTTGTTCATATTTATATTTATCACCAAAAAAAAAAGTGTAAATGCTGAAAATGTTGAGAAAAATCCTAATATTCAAAAAACACTTATGGATAGAAAAGCGATTTAACGGATAGCATATTATTAAGTTTAACCTTGTGCATTACACCTTCATTGTGCAAATAGATAGTTTTTGCAATCTACTGTGCAATAATTACTATTATGTGCAAATCATATATTTGTTTTAAATTCTAATAATATCTCAACACCTTAATATGTTCACTTTTAAAATGCTGCTACAAATGTTATCCATAGATGTGTACGTATTTGTCTTTATTAATATTCTACTGTGTGCTTTTCTCTTTATTTAAAGAGGCCCTATTGTGCTTTATTTGTAGTGTGTTATTTAGGTTTTAGTTCATGTAAATGGTCTGCAGAGGCTAAAATCCCCAAGTTCCCTCCAGAGGGAGTTTCTCTCCCATACACTCACACTAACATAATGACATCACTAGGACTTGCGTTTCTATTGGCTTCACACATTATACGTTTTTGGCTAAGGGTCGGGACATCACAACAGAGCCAGCAAGCTAACCAATCAGAGCAGACTGGGCTCTAGTTTCAGACAGAGGGTGAAAAGAGGTGCTTCACAGTAGAGGAACAAAATACAAATATGAACCTGAAAGTGAGCAGAAAATGGCCCTTTGATATGTTAGCTCACTGTTTGCCTTGCTGTAAGGATGTCTGATTCTGAGTCATTCACCTCTCCTGAATCTTTCTCTCTTTTTCAGTGCTTTCATGTCTTCTTTCTTTTTCTCTAAATTCCTCAGCCTGTCTCTTTGAGTCTTCTAATGCTTACATCTCTATTTTTTTTAAATGGTTTTATCCCTCGTCCATCCATCTGTCTGTCCTTTGTTCTTCAAACTGACTCATTCTATTCATCCTCTATTTCTCTATTTTCTGCTGTGATGACTCTGTCTACCCTCTGAAGTGAAGCCAGTGTGATGGAGCTTCAAAGGAGACCTCTCCGTCCATCTCCAGTCTTCTCACTCTCTCCTTCCTTATCTTACAATAAAGGGTCCTAATATCTTGTGGCCTCACTTCATTTTCCATATATTTCCTTAAAATGTCCTCCTCTTCTCCTATATTCTCCCTCCATCACTTTACTATTCCATTCTTTTTCAATCCCCTCATTCCTCTCTCCTGTGTTCTGCAAGGATACACCTTCCTTCTAATGCTTGTCCCTAATTTCCTTTTGCTATTTCCTTACTTGTGTCCTTACCTTTTCCTCTCTTCTCACTCCACCTTTATCGTACCCTGCTCTCATCCTCTGTTATTATGCTCACCTTTCTTCATATTTCTTCTCCATTTCCTATCCTTCTGTTTAATAATTTCCTCTCCCTTTCTCATATCTCTCTCCCGTTTTCTGCAAGGACACATCGTCAAAAGGCCCTTCCTTCTTATCCACTTCCGCTTCTCCCTCATCCTCTTCTCCTATTTCCCATCCATCTCCTCTTGTCCTAACTTCCTTGTCTCTCTTCTTACTCCACCTTCGTCTTTCCCTGATATAGTCCTCAAGTTTTTTTCACCTCCTATATTGGTAACTTCCTCCCTTATTTCCTTGTTCTCCTTTTTTTCCCTTTTAGTCTGCACATGTTCCTAACTTCTTGATTCCTTATTAATTTCCCAATTCATCTCTTACCCTTGTCTCTTCTCTTCCTCCCATCCTCCAATATTTTGTTGTCTCATTTTCATATCCCTTCTTCTCTTTTCTCTCCTCTTCCCTACTCATCCTTTCTCCCCTTCTCCAAATCTGTCTTCTCCTCTATCTCCGTCCCTCTTTCATCTCCCCCTCCCTCCTCCCTCCCTCAGTCCGTCAGATATTGTTTAAAAAGCGGAGCTGCAGTTTGATGGTTAAAACGCTGGCAAATCGATACCTTCACACATGACAGAACGCCGGCGGACGACAGGACGGAGGGCGAGCGTGGCAGTGAAGAACAGAGGGAGAGAGAGCGAGGGAGGAGGAGGGAAATAAATAACAAGCTGACAACAAGGAGGCCCTTATTTCCACAAGCTGAGATGGATGTATAGCAGGGGGACGAGGGTGCTTCTATCTTTCTATCCTCCATCTTATCCTCCTTCTCTTTTCCGTCCATTACTTTGTATCATGTTTTTCCATTTGTTTCCTTCGTGTCACCTTCTTTCTTTCTTTTTGTGTCTTTTTACTTCCTTTTTTACTTAATCTCTCCATGTATCTCTCACTGACTTTTCATCCTTTTCATAAATCGTTACACCTTTCATTTGTTGCTATGGTGAGTCATTTGTATGTTGATTTTAGATTAGACTGATAATAAAAAAACGTTAAACACAGTAGTTAAATGAATGAAGAAAGAACTAGATAAAGATGTATTCACATAAATGATACTTCAAACTTTATCTATTTACTTTTAATATTGTCTCAGTGATCCAGACTGTGTGAACAGACTTAAAAAATAGTAGCTTTTGCATTTATTCATGTTTACCATAAATCATTTTGTATTTATATTCATTGTTGCCAAAACAGTCACATTTTATTTCTGTATCACTATGGTTTTGGAAAATGTTCTGAAACCAGAGCCCAGCTCTGATTGGATAGCTGCCCAGCTCTGTTGTGATTGGACAACCGCTCAGAGATGTCCCACCCCTTAGCCTATCATGTACAATGTTTTGGAGCACTAACCAATATAAGTGTGAGTGTTGCATAGTGTTGCCACTATGTTACAGGAGTAAACATGGGGGTGGGGGTGCAAGAACAACTTTGGAATTTTAAACTTTGCAGACCATTTACATTTACAAAATCCTATATAACACACAGTAGAGGGAAACCTCCAAAAAGCATAAAAGGACCCCTTGAACGCCAATCAAGTCTCAATTATTCAAAATAAATTCATGGTGGCTTATTTTCGATACTGGGTAGGTGGTGCCTGTATTAAATAAATGAAAAAATACATGTTTTACTTCCATTTGTCGTGTGTCTGTTCCCGCAACTTCTGTTACGTAGGCAAAATGGCCGTTGTTGAGTGTGAGAAGTGTCCAGCGTTCCACACTTTTGACCATTAAGCTTCAGTCACATGATACATGGAAAAAGGGCTTTGCGCTGGCATTGCCGTTATGTTTCAATGTCGAGAGCAGTCCCAGCTAGCGGGGAACGTTCTCATAACTTTGGCTAACGTTACCTACAGGTTTTAATAAGGTTTTAAAGAAACGTTTTAATCTGATGTTCAAAGAACCTTTTTAGGATGTTTATTATTTCAAATAATGTTCCTTTAAGGTTTAAGGTTAACTAAGAGATAACGTTTTAACAGCAACACTCAGAGGATGTTTTGAGGATGTAATTAAGGCCTGAGATGACAGAAAGTTTTTTTATAAAACGTTCCTTTAATGTGATATGTTAACAAAGGTGGAACGTTTTCCTTGCAACATTCTAAGGATGTGTTTTGGACGTTGTTGGGTAACACATGTTCTTTTATAAAACATTCCCTCAATGTTACATGATAACAAAAGAAGAACATTTTCAAAGCAACATCCGGATTATGTTTTCAGGAGGTTATTCTTTTTTTATAAAACGTTCCTGTGATGGCAAATATGATATATTATATTATTATATATATATTTATAGCACGGTCATGGTCAATGTCAGATCTATTTCTAGAGCGCTTTAAAAAACTAACTTGTTGCATTTGTTTGAAAAGGATATTTTAAAAAATCTGATGTCACCATATGTTCCTTTTGAAAAAAACAAACAAGCACGTAATTCATGATCAGCTGTAAGCAGATATTGCATGTTTGCGGTGGCATGTGTGAGTTCCCAGCTAGAAATGTTTGTTACCATTCGTTGTTCTAGGAATGTTTTCAGCGGGATGTTTTATTTTGGTTCCCAGAATGTTCTTCTGAAAGGTAGGATTACGTTATCTAAAAACTTTCTTGAAATGTTTGGTGATAACCTTCTTAAGATGTTTTTGATAACCTTCTTAAGATGTTTTTGATAACATTGTTAGAACATTATGCCCTACTGTTCTTAAAACATTTTCAGCGGAACGTTTTATTTTGGTTCCCAGAATGTTCTTCTGAAAGGTAGGATAACGTTCTCTAAAAACATTCTTAACATTTTTGGTGATAACTTTCTTAAGATGTATGAGCGCATTGAGACAATGAATAGGACATATAAAAAACGAATTTGTATGCCAATATTCACTCACATGAACTTATAATCACACTAAGGTATGTAGGCCCACAGTATTCATAACATCATTTGTGTAAAATATCAGAAAATAATCTCACTTTTTTCTGACTATAAAGGTTGTGTCTCGTATGTGGGTTCTAACTGTTAGATAAGCTATCTGGCCGTGTGTGGTTTCTGAGGGCTGCTTATAAACAGTGTCCGCTGTTTATGCATATTGGATAAAAATCATTATTGCACCCTTTAGATTTGAGACCGACAGACATATAGAAGAACGGACCGAGTCACTGCCCGTCCCTGAAACCCCTGTTAGTGTTTGTATGTGTTGTCTCTACACGTGTCTCTTCTCTCTCTCTCTCTCTCTGCCGGATTGTTGCCGTGAACGGTTTGTTGCGTGCCGCTCTAGCATTTTACCAGCATATTCTTTGACAACTTTGCCTGCTTTTGCCTCACACTCATTTGTATGTCTCTCCCAGGAGGAATCCAAGGCCTTCCACACTCCCAAGACCAGCCAGGCCTCTCTACCCACCCTGGAACAACTGTTTCCCACTGCTGCCATAACCAACCTCCACTCCCAGCTCCCCTTTTCTAATAAACAAATGTTACTTTCACCATCTGATTCCGAGTCTAATTCTGGGTCCCCTCCAGTACATGTGACACAGACAGTGACTTGTACTAGCTGCTGGTCGCATTTAAAAAAAGAAGAAAGACAAAGACTTCTGATAAATCAGAACGATAAAGCACGTTATCCTACTCTAAAATAATAACATTCTGGCAACATAAAAAAATCTAACTTGCAGCTGAAATCATTATAAGAATAGTAGGGCATAACGTTCTAACAATGTTATCAAAAGCATTTAATAAAGGTTATTACCAAGCATTTAAAGAATGTTTTTAGAGAAAGTTATCCTACCTTTCAGAAGAACATTATGGGAACCAAAATAAAACTTCCCGCTGAAAACGTTTTAAGAACAGTAGGGCATAATGTTCTAACAATGTTATCAAAAACATTTTAAGAAGGTTATCACCAAACATTTCAAGAATGTTTTTAGAGAACGTTATCCTACCTACCAGACTCCGCCCATCCCTTTCTCAATCAAACTCTGAAGTCCTGGTCAATGCATTTGTCACGTCCCGCATCGACTAGCCTACTGTAACGCCATCCTCTCAGGCATACCCACCAAGCTCATCAATAAACTACAAATTATACAGAACTCTGCAGCCCGGATAATCACTGGCACCAAGGCCTCAGAACACATCACCCCCATCCTCATCCAACTCCACTGGCTCCCAGTTCAATCTTGTATCAACCTCAAAAACCTGCTGCTACCTTACAAAGCCCTACATAACCTGCCCCCCCCCCCCCCCCCCCTATCTGGCTGACCTTCTTCAGGAGTACACCCCCTCTCGCTCACTCTGCTCCTCCTCTGCTGGTCTGCTAACCGTCCCCACCCCGCGCCTCATCACCATGGGTGCTCGGGCTTTTAGCTGCACTGCTCCCAGACTCTGGAACTCCCTCCCCCCGCACATCCGACAGTCAGACACAATCACCATATTCAAATCCCAATTAAAAACCCACCTGTTCAAATCTGCCTAGTGCTCCCCATTATATGTTTCATTTGTGTCCACTTGATTGTCTCCAAGATTTCCTGTCTATTAGCGTTTTAATTTTTAACAATAATTGTACGGTGTCCTTGGGTGTCATGAAAGGCGCCTAAAAATAAAATGTATTATTATTATTACCTTTAAGAAGAACATTCTGGGAACCAAAATAAAACGTCCAGCTGAAAATGTTTTAAGAATAGTAGGGCATAACGATCGAACAATGTTATCAAAAACATCTTAAGAAGGTTATCAGCAAACATTTTAAGAATGTTTTTAGAGAACATTATCCTACCTTTCAGAAGAACATTCTGGGAACCAAAATAAAACTTCCCGCTGAAAACATTCCTAGAACAGTGAATGGTAACATTCTCAGAATGTTTTTAGAACCAAAAATGTCTAGCTGGGGTGCTACGTGAAACGAAGGGTAGCGCTTCCACCTAGTCGGCTGTACTGCTCTCTGCTATAAATTGTCCCAGATCGCTGTACCTAAGTTCAAATTATTCAAACTTTGACCTCATTTACTGCTGACTTTTCGACGGGTAACCAATCAGAAGACAGCCGTGCAAAGAGGAGCACGCTAGCAGGGAACGTAAATACTGTATACGAAACTTTTCAGCTGTTTTCACCATAAGGGTCTGGGCCCAACCTCACTGTGAGCAAAGGGCAAATCTCATATCGAGAATACAGCTTTTTGAGTCGACCAACAGGTTTAAATTGTGAATGTATCCTTTGCATTGTGATGCACTCAAAAAGCAGATGTAAGGTAAGTATTGAAGTATGCAAAGTTGAGAGACAACACGAGTCTCTGCTTACTTGGTTGGGTTCAAACACCTGGAGACCAAAAAGGACCAGCTCTGGTATTTGGATGAGAACTCATGCTCCATTTAGGAAATCTTGGGCCAAATCTAGGCTAGCGCTGACCTTCACTTTCTATAAAAGCACACAGATGACTACCTAAATGTTTTAG
Source organism: Harpagifer antarcticus (assembly GCA_902827135.1). NCBI lineage: Eukaryota > Metazoa > Chordata > Actinopteri > Perciformes > Harpagiferidae > Harpagifer > Harpagifer antarcticus. The sequence goes on from CADEHL010000622.1 coordinate 3,979,808, forward strand.
CTTGTGCCAGAAGTCCTGCAGCTTTTTATCATGGATTTGTTTTAAACTACAGAAACCCGGTCATGTCTCAGAAGCTCTGGAATGAAATAGCTTGATGTATTAAAGTAGTTGTTCATGCATTAAACCTACAATTTGATTCTCCAAGGGAGCTGAGAATCAGTCGAGTTAGTGGGAAAGAAACACAAAGAGGAAGAGAGGGAGTGACGGACGAAGGGATGTAAAAAAAAAGGGAAAGGGAGAGAGAAAGGGCTGATTAACCCTTTCTCCAGCCGTTTGACAAATGAACAAAATCAAGCGGAGCCACACTGCATCTATCACAGCTGATACACACTCATACACTCTCACAGGGGGGCCCAGAAATAACTAGTTTCTGCTAATAAACCCAACTAGCATGCCAGGACACATTACTCTGTCATAGGCCACACACATACACATCCATCTTCTGCGGAGGGGGAGAGAGAGAGCGGCGGGGGCGGGCGATCGAGCTTCACTACACAGGCAGGAGTGATGGGGACATTTGTTAAGGATGCAGTCCATTCAATAGCAGTCATAGACCACCGCCGTCACTTTAAAGCCCCATCCATCTCCCCTGCTCCGCCTTAATTTTTCAAGAAAAAAAATCCTTTGTGAGGAAATATGACTTCCCGTTTTTATCTTTTCATCATTTGTAAAAAAGGCCCGCCAGCAGCCGGCTGACCGGATGTTTCTCGGGATAAATCATATCGGCCACGAGGCGTCGATAACCCGCCGCCGCCCCTCCCCCTGCAGCAGCAGAGCGGATCCTCCGGAGCGGTGTGGGCGATCACAGGTCAGGACTGGATCTGAGGAACAAATCCATCCTGCTTGTTAGCTGAAGGCAACTTCACTGCGCGCAAACGTGTGTTCAATGTTTGAAAGAGTTTATAAATCTGAATCAGTGTCAGTTACTGCAGTGTCCTTTCGATAAAAGCCTCAGCTAAAAATGTACTGGAATGTAATATATTCCCTCGACACTATCGCAAATTGGCACAGGTTTAAATTGGTTCAATCAGTAGCCATTCATTGGTTCAATCAGTAGCCATTCATTGGTTCAACAGTCAGTCACTAGATCATCTTGTAATTGAACCACATAATCAAAAACCCAAAATTGGGCCTGGTGCTTAAAGTGTGTTGACCAATGGCCTCCTTTGCCTGGACCCATCAAGTATTTTAGCTTGACCTTCATTTCAAACTCAACACACTTCTGTAAAGTTTCTTGACTGCTTCTTGGACGGTTGGGTCGGTATTGGGGTCACCAAATCTGTCCACCGTTGGACATCCAGACAACAATATAAACACCTGGCTAGTTACTCAAACCTCCTCCGTGGTGGTTCCTGCTACAGTAGGTGTCTCCAAGACTACACCTTTCCATAATGAACAAATACAGACTCATGAGGTGAAAATATTACCAGCATCGCTTGGTCGGTAACTTTCTCTCAAACAAGTACATTTTATTGAGAATGGTCGAGTATGCCACTTCCATGACGTATTCAGATTGCCTTCCTTCGAGGGATTCCAAAAATGATGCCGCATGTAATCCAATGCTACCATGCGTTAGAGCTTAAGGATAAAGTATTGATTTATTGCTAAAGCAATGTTATCAAAAACATTTGAAGAAGGTCACCACAAAATATTTTAAGAATGGTTTTAGAGAACGTTATCCTACTGTTAAGAAGAACATTCTGGGAACCAAAATAAAACTTCCTGCTGAAAACATTCCTAGAACAGTGAATGGTAACATTCTCAGAATGTCTTTAGAACCAAAAATGTCTAGCTGGGTAGCCTTTTTACTTAAATGTTCACTCCTTTCCCAAGACCAAGGGACCACAATTTTCTTTTGCAGAGGATTAACCCTTCTTTATGTTGTACCCTCCAGGAAGCTTTCCTTTAGTGGAACCCAAAGAGAACATGACACATTATTAACACAGTATTTTTATATTTAGTATAACCCTACATTTAAATAGATATTTTTTTATCAATTAACTAAATCAACCACTGTTTGGAATTGACAGATGGAGAGGTATGAGGTATAATAATATTTTTTTTGTCAGCCGTGATAACTGGCAACGTTAAAAACTTTTTTTTTAAAAGATTGAAAGTACAGACTTTTTACAGCTTTAAGTTTTTTTATGTCTTAAAAAAATGCCAAGACTAAGGTTTTGTAATACAATACAATTATGTCAGATAACAGTGGAAACAAAATATACCCGATTTACAATGACCTACACAAAAGAGAAGCAGCATTTTTTCACTTCTTCTATTTATATTATATTGTATTTTTCTATTATGAATTCATTTGTTTGAGTTATTGTTTTTGTAATTGAGTCATTGAAAAAGTGTGTCAACCATTTCTTAAATAAGTTCCATTGTCGTGCATTTTTTTAAAGACAAACATTTTTTGCAATTTCCTGACTGATGGATATTTCAGGGTTCCAATGACTGAAGTAGCCCTTTGAGGCTGAATGGTGAAAACGGACGCTGTGTTTGGCTGTCTGTTGTTGCTCTGAATAATCACTGATAAATAAAAAGCCTGCAGTTCACTGTGGTTCACTGGGTTCTGTTGCTTTTTCTGTTGGTTTGTGTAGCGAGATCTCAAACACATCCATCACTGCTCACAGTCACAGCGCCACTAACGTTAGCAATCTGTGGCTAACACGCACTCGCACCACAAGGTCAATTAGCCTGACCCAGCTAATTACATACACACACACATACACACACACACAGACACACACACACACACACACACATACAGACACACACACACACACACACACACAGACACACACACACACACACACACACACACACACACACACACACACACACACATGCACACATGCACCCACAAACACTTGAACATATAGTAATAAATCGTCCATGCTCAAAGACCTGCATGGATGTTAGGAGACACACAGACACACAGACACACAGACACACACACACACACACACACACACACACACACACACACACACACACACACACACACACACACACACACACACACACACACACACACACACAGGTCCATTAGCAGTGTGTTTTGGTCCAAATGAAGACCAATGGCCGGGCAGCTTTAATCTGCTGCTTCTAATGAGGAAACAGAGGAAATAAAACAAGACTAAATGATGATACAACTATCCTTCAACTAGACTGGTGTGTGTGTGTGTGTGTGTGTGTGTGTGTGTGTGTGTGCGTGCGTGCGTGCGTGTGTGTGTGAAGGGGGGGGAGGTTGTCTGTTTGTGTGTTCTCCTCAGGAAAAACATTCAGTGTTGTGCTACAGATGCTTACAAAACACCGCCGCTGTTCAGGGGAAGACTTTTCTGAGAGTTTGTGCCAAAGCATGAATCATTTCATAATTTGAACGCCACTCCATAGGAGTTCAGGAGGAGAATAGAAAGTTATTCAATGCTGAAGCTTAATTAAATTACCTCATTAAAAATGTTCATCACCAAGGGGGCTAAAGATATCATGTGTGCTTTAACCAATCATTATACAATAGATTCTGAATTCACTAATAATGTCTGATATATAATGACACCATCGACATTTAGCTTGTTTCCTTATAAGCTTCACTTAACAATGGTTCTGTTTGCCTTTCACAATAAAATCCCTGAATACTGTATCACTGCTTACAAGAGAGCACTGAGAGGCAACTCAACTAAATTGCTTGCAACTCAACAAAAAGCTAACAATAGCTATCCCCAGGTAGCGGTAAAACTTGAGCAACATAAACTCTGAAAACTCTACCCAGCAGAAGATTGACGTGGAAAACAAAGTGCATTTACACCGGACGCAAAGGGGATTTTATGTGCAGCTTCATTCATTAATGTCCAAGGTGAAGAGTGAACTTGTATCGCAAAGTTAGACTAAAGATAACAGGCTGGGACAACTCACAGTCTTGTTTAATAATACTTGTGTTCTAACACTTTTATTATGGATTATTGTGACTCTTCTTGCATAAACCTGGTTTTCTGTTGCACTTTAGCCTCACTGAGGAATCATATTTAGATTGTTTTGGAGTTTCTCTTTCCTGTATGGTTATAGGTTTGTGTGCATGTAAATGGTCTGCAAAGGCTAAAATCCCAAAGTTCCCTCCAGAGGCAGTTTCTCCCCCACACACTCCCCCCCTGCCTGAAACGCCTCCTTTGGACTCCTTTCGCACAGCTAACCAATCAGAGCAGACTGGCCTCTGGTTTCAGACAGAGGGTGAATAGAGGTGCTGTTCTGAACATTAAAGCATGGACACATGTCACAGTAGAGGCACTAAATACTGATAGGAACCTGAAAGTGAACAAAACATTTTCTCTTTAACTGTTAATGGGTGAAAGACAATCATTCAGAAATAAAGGAGGTATATATAGGTTTATAAGAGGACATATTATGTCTTTTATCGCTACATATAATATATTCTTAGCTTTCAGTGAAGCTAAGCCATCCTTACACTGTGGTTTTTCATAACAGGAAAAAACAAAATACAAATAATAGAAAATAAAACAGCAGCAATATAGCAGGCTGAGTAAAACCCAAATAATATAATTCATCTTGATCCAAAATATTAACAAGAGAGTGTTTTTCAAAAGCACACACACACACACACACACACACACACACATACACACACACACACACACACACACACACACACACACACACACACACACACACACACACACACACACACACACACACACACACACACACACACACACACAATGTCCAGGAAGTGAAGGGAATCCAGAGAAGAAGAAAGGAATTATTTTTCTTTATTAAGTGAGCTGTATTCCTCCAGGACGACAAACACAACACACATTAATCTAAACTGCTACTGCTGGATATGTGTGTGTGTGTGTGTGTGTGTGTGTGTGTGTGTGTGTGTGTGTGTGTGTGTGTGTGTGTGTGTGTGTGGGCGTGCGTGCGTGCATGTGGGCGGGCGTGCGTGACTGTGAGTCTCAGGAGTTTCGGCTGCTGTATTGGCTCTCTGCTCAGGCCAAAGACTAATTACTCAGAGTGACGTGGCTCTCATACACATACAAACAAACAAACACACCCACACACACACACACACAAACCAGTCAACAGGTGTGTCTGGTGGTGAGGTGTGGAAGCATTACAGCAAAGAAAGGTGGGCAGGAATTAATTATAGCGAGTTACAGGAGTGTTTGTGTGTGTGTTTTCTGTACAAAACAAAGTATCAGGTAAATGATGTGTGTGTGTCTTCTGTGCATAACATCTGCCTGACTGTGAGCATGTCTGAGACAAAATGTAGATACCCAGAGTCCCTTTGAAGCCAAGCTGCCAGCCACAGAAATACATTCTAAGTGAGATGTCCAGCACCTTCTGCTTTCTACAATTAGAAATGAGCTCAAATCGACAGAAATCTACAGAAACTTTAATAGGAATGTAACTTGAAAATGTAAGTGGCGGAGGGTACTAGCTATATAAACCATGTTGATCAAACAATCATGACACCAAAGCATCTGAAGTAGTATGCTGACGAACTCAGGGTAACCAACAAGTGACAAGAGTGAAAACTTTGTAAAAGCAGCCGTTTAGCTGGCTGCAACCCAAAGAGCCACTAAGAACAAGTGGAGCTACGTCAACTAGACAGCCTTATCTGACAGCCTATTCAAGAGAAATGACACAGCTTTTTAAAACCAGACGGGAAGCTAAAGCCTTGACTTTATACTTTAGACACCAATGGATGGACCTTACTGGCAGTGTTGGGCTTTAACACATTTTTGTTATAGTAAATGGTTAACGTAATGCCAACTGTTAGGTATTAAACGGCTTAGCTAGTGGAGACATTAGACACGTCTATTTCATCCCCGCCTCCAAAGTCTCAAAAGTCAACTTGACAAGCTGGTAAAGCCCCATGTTTGCGGGACCACAAGGTCAAAATGCTCCCTTACTAGGATGGTGAAAATAATGTGTACATTTTTTATTATTATTATGATGTAGTTGGTGTACATTTGAACAGTTTTGTTTTCAGAGTGGTGCAGAAATCTTACCTGGGAAAACACATTTTTCCACCTACGATTCTCTCATCTGAATTTTTTTTGTTGTCTTTTTTGGTAAGATGCTTTGCCTGAAATAAGGTCTGTGGTTAACAAAATCTTAAGATATCACAATTTGTTCTATGACTTAAAACGCCTTTAGCTTAGCGGTGGTGATGCGCTGCCATGCGACCGTGATGTAGTTTGTTTATAGCCTTATTTTAGCTTATTCTTTCTGGCGTTTGTATTTGCATTTCAAAAATCCTTAAAGAGGTGATATTGTGTGAAGATGATCCTGCTGGACAAAATGTGTAAGTAATATAAACATGTGTTTGCCACAGATTTTTTTTTTCTGCATTATTTAAAATATATATATAATGAAAAATATCCCATTGCAACACCCCATTGCAACACACACACATAGTATGTGTGTGTGTGTGTGTGTGTGTGTGTGTGTGTGTGTGTGTGTGTGTGTGTGTGTGTGTGTGTGTGTGTGTGTGTGTGTGTGTGTGATAATAATAATTCAACTCCAGAAACTGTACTGTAACAATTTAAAACAGTGCTTTATCAATTTAGTTTTTGTATTCTATTATGATGTGTGAGGTTTTTGGTGTGTGTGTGCGTGTGTTTGTTCGTTCAACAAAGAGCTGTTGGCTTCAGTGACCCTGAATATCAATACAGGCCGAACATGGGGTTACTGCTGCCAATCAATACACACACACACACACACACACACACACACACACGCCTTCTTTCTTCTGTTCTTTCTGGTGTTTATAAAGAGTTCACTGCAAATGTTTCATTCGTCATCAATAAATAACTATTTATATATGTTATTTTAATCACTGCTATGGTGGCTGAAAGGGGGACACATGCGCAGCATTTAGAAAACATTCACCAACTTGAGAAAACATGCGCAGTGTTTACTAAAATTGCTGCATAAACACGGCAAATACAAAACTCTGCAAGAAGCTCAAAACACAACAGAAACAGGGACACTAAAAAGTGATGCCCACAGCTGGGACCGGAGCGCTTGTTGAAGTTTGGGGATTATAACGTTTATTATTATAAACCTTGTTTTTGAAAGTGCAGCGAGTATCTCCAATAACACGGTTTTGGGGCACCGTACATTTCTATTCATATTTCATTTCTATAAATTATATTACTTTATTATATCCTCCATACTATTAAATGTGTAGTGTGTCTCATGTTCAAATGTATACATATTTCCTGAGAAAATGCTTCAACTGTTTTACTGGAATTATGTGTTTACCATATCACCAAGTCCTGCTTTCCAAAACTAAGAAAGACCAGATAGAAAGGAAAAGGATGAAAAAATAGAAGGAGGTAAAGTGAAAAGAGAGGAAAGTGAAATTAACAACAGTAGAAGAAGGACCAGAACAAGAAAAGAGAAGAGAATACATAAAATGAACCGGAGCAGACACACACACACCGGCCAAAACCGGGTGAAACGGTGATGGATTTCAGTTATTAGCCAATCAGAAAGATGGATGGAGCCGCGCTCCGTCCAATCAACATCATCATCTAGATTCAGTTAGCAGATAGCGCCTCGCCGCTAATCAACTTATTAAAGTTCCTGATAATATCGCAGCAGAATAATCTCACACACACACCCACATCTACCCACACACACACACACACACACACATGCAAGCACGCACGCACACACACACACTCACACACACACCCACATCTACCCACCCACACACACACACACACACGCAAGCACGCACGCACACACACACACTCACACACACACACACACACACACACACACACACACACACACACAGTGAGTAAGGAGTCGGGTAGTCGATAAAATCACTTGAGGCAAGGCCGAGCTCAGAGGTAAGTAGTGACGCTGGAGGTCATTAATATTATTTAACACCTGCACAAACACTAATGAAGAAGAAAAACTGGACCGCCCACTTCCTGCTGCCTCGTCTTGCAGCTGGAGAGAGTGTGTGTGTGTGTGTGTGTGTGTGTGTGTGTGTTGAAGATTATATTTGTACACTCATTCCAAGACCTCTTTGTGTGCCGGTGTGTTTTGGGTTTGCTCACAAATAGACCTGGATATTTTACAGTGGCAGTTACCAAGTTTCAGTTTCTTGCTGTAAATGAAAGAATATCCCAAACTGACGTCTCTAGGAGCGCAAGCAATCTGAAAGTCTTGGGCATTATGTGATAAATCACGAATGTGGATATAAATAATCTGGATACAGAACTAAAATGCACTCAATCAGAATATTTTAAGTTTAAAAAATAACCAGACTAAGGGCCAAACTAACAGCCAAGCTACTGCGGTACAGTAGTGGTTTGAGCTAAGGCTAATGTTGGCATGATAACAAGCTAACAGGGACAATGCTAATTTACCAATGTGTTAGCATTTCTTTATTCCAAGGATTCTAAGTTTATAAACTGGTCTTGGGCATTATGTGATTTAAATGATCTAGATAGGGAACTAAAATGTCCAAAAAATAACAGGACTAGAGGCAATGCTAGCAGCCAAGCCACTTTGGCACAGCGGTGGTTTGAGATAAATGCTAATGTTTTCATTATAACAATCTCACAAGGGCAATGCTAATTTACTGACATGTAAGTGAATCCATATTCCCATCGTCCCATTATCAGCAATGTTGTTTTCCTAGGTCAAATGTTAATTGTATGTTTTCCTAGGTATATATACGTGAGTATATATATACGTAATATATACGTAAATTCACCTACAGCTTATGATACTGATTTTGAACTCCTTAAAACCTACATCATCACATTTCCAGAAACCTTTTGTGACAATAGACATTGTTAAATCCACAGTGGCTGAACAGATTATTCACATTCCATCTGCTTTGAAACATCCATCTTCCGTTTGTTCTTTTGCATTAAGATTCTGGTGTTTAGCATGGATAGTTATTTAGTCTGTTTAAATTAAAAGCTTCTGGTGTTCCATGCTGGGAGGATTGCAGCTGAAGAATGTTGGTTTTGAAATCATTTTTTGCCAATAGATAATTTCACACACTTTTTGAGTGTACAAACGAAGAAATAATACTTCTGTTGTCATTCGACTTTTTACGAAAGAGAGTTTTAGTTTCTGCTAGTCAGACAAATGTGTGTGAGTAACATAAAGAATGTAATCACTTTAACTCTTTTTGGATTTAATGTTGAAACTATTTTTATTTATAATGATGAGTTAGTTAGAGTTTTAGTATAAGATTTAAATGGATAATCGTTTCAGAGCAGTTTAATCATTAGCTAAGAGAAAAATAGAGTGTATCTTTGACAGTTATTTGAGGGGTCAGAGGTCGTCCCGGAGGCTTGTTTTATTCAACAGGGATGGATGGAAGTAACACTGCAGGGATCGAACCGGCAACCTTCAAGCCACGGAACCACCTGAAGCACACATACAAGCTATTTATTTTTATCACAAATGTAATGTTTTAAACTTTAAGTTAAGTTAAGTTTTTCACTGTCAATGTGTTTAATCTGAATGGATCAGCTGCAACTTCAGTTAAACAGCAAAAAAGGGAAAAACAGCTTTTCTCCTCATTAAAGCGACACCTAATTGAGTATCAATTCCAGTTCAATGGTGTTCCTGTCTGCTGATTCTTCTGCTGGAGGTTCCAGCTGCAGGACGGGACGTTTGATCTGCTTACGTGGTTTTTTAAAGTGGATCGAAAGAAGGGAGGAGGAGTCCTGCTTCCTAATCTGACAGATTCATCTGAGAGTGTGTGAAAATTACATCCATCCATCCAAAAATAAAAAGAGTAATTCAATTGAATACTTAGAAATAAGTGTGAATAATTCACCCAAATAACGCAGTGTAGGCGTGTTGGAATATAACATGCTATAAGCATAAAATAGAGTGTATTTATTAGTGCGCAGACACAATAGCCTGCCACATTTTCATTAATAGAATATACACACGGTCTGTGGTCCAGCCTGTGATAGAGGTTGTAAGGGTTTGATCTGGGTAGGTGTTGAGGATAAAAAGGTTAGGAGTGGCGGCTGTGATGCTGCTCAGCGGGCTGACACTGACAGCCACCATGCTGGGAAAATGACTGTCACATTACTGTCACATACCTAAACCTGCCCTGCGTGTGTGTGTGTGTGTGTGTGTGTGTGTGTGTGTGTGTATGTGTGTGTGTGTGTGTGTGTGTGTGTGTGTGTGTGTGTGTGTCAGGCCGTGATGTGGGGGGTCAGGGTCCTGGTGTGACCCCAGCATTCGATCGATGGCCAGGCCATCAGAGCTGACAGATGGCAAACCTGAGCCTGACTCCAACAGAGAATTTCTTCTACATCCTGCCACTAATAGAAAGTGAACGCATCGCGACGGAAGTGAAAAGTGTCAGGTTTCAGAAACCAGATCGTGTTAACGCATTATACTGCAGCAACTTCTGTCACTTTTTTCTGTAGATAATGACATTATCATTAACTGGAAAGGAATGCGGATCAATTTAATCATCATAAAGTATTACTGTGTAGATTTAGATTATATAAATGAAGATAATGTATATTTATCAAGCAGCAACATCCGGATATAAGAAGTAAAGCCAATGCAGCAGTGCCTTCAAATTGCCGTGTTTCTAACAGCCAGCAGGGGAAGTTTTTTTACGACACGTTTATGGAATCACTAGTTTCAATACAGCAAGATCTCTAATTTGTAAACTATGGTCACATTTTGAGTCAAATCTACTATCAGGAAGGACATACTTTAGGGAGTTGCTACATTGTGAGTGATAGGTTACTAATGCATAACTTATGGTTTATGTGTGCTTGTTTTTGTCTTGAAAATGTACCATTTCACTGTGTGTTTTCATTTCATGAAAGTTAACATTTTGGTCAATTTAATTTGACTTCTTACATGTCCGGATGGAATTAGCTCCACCCTCTTTTTCCTTTCTGAGGAAAAGGGCAATGGCCAACACAAATCTCAATCATTCAAAAGCGTCCACAAACAAACCAATGGGTGATGTCATGGTGACTACATCCACAGACTTTGATATTACTTGTAAATGCCTAATTAGACTTCATATGACCTCAAACAATGGATGTATAAAGAGAACTGGAAACAGCATTGAAGGCAGGACCCCTTTAATTCCTTTGAAAGTTGCTCAGTGGCACTTGAAACCAAAATAGCCTGACTCCCGAGATTAAGTACCCATATCTGGGCCCATAGAGCGAGCACACTGGCGTTTTGCTTAAACCCCGCCTCCGATCCACAGAGTCATGACCGCTTTTGACAACTTTAAGACCCTAATGATTTAAGGGCTATAGTGGTCGTACTGGGTCGTTATTTTAGGTTTTAGAAAGTGATCCGCTGATTTACAGACATCTCTTTCGCAATGTATGTCAATGGGAAAAAGTATTTTTGGGCCCAATGACGTCATGGACTAACACACGTGTTGTAGTACCACCGTTTGGCCACTACATAAATAGCTTTAACGTCCAATGCACTTCCATTGGGCTTGCCTCACTCTGCCCGCCCGTGTTATCACAACTCTTTCAGTACTAGGAAGCTATACTTGCTGGTCCGATGCTAAGCTAGCTGCTGTCAGTCATTCATACTACATGTAGCTAAATGTTTATCAGTTTTTCAGTCTGAGCCTGAGCTGCTTTTAAAGACAACTAAAGACAATCACAAGCAAAAGCAACACTTTACAATGAGATTTACAGCCCTTGACCAACACACACACATTCACACACACATTCACACACACACACACACACACACACACACACACACACACACACACACACACACACACACACACACACACACACACACACACACACACACACACACACACACACACACACACACACAGAGACAGGATGGAGTGTGCTGTGGTTGATATGTGAGGCTCATTAACACCATTGTCTCTACAAGGGATGGTGGACACCTAAACAACAACAGCAAAAACGACAGCTACATCCATCCTGTCTGAGGATTTACACGCTCTCTGTTGGGACCTCAGCCTTATTTTTAACATTTGGCCAGCTGCACAGTCTGCCAGCATTTTAGCCTCCTTAACAAATCCTACTTCTTGTGTTATTGTTATCTATTGTGAACAGGTTCCAGTCCTCCATGTTCATAAAAAAAAAAGTCGGGGCCCCCCCAACACAAATAGTCAGGCTCAGTGGCGGCACCAGAGATTTCTTTTGGGGGTGCTGTGGGGTAGCTTGACGTTTCATAGAGGGTGCTCAAACATTTAGGGTTTCCCATTAATCTCTAAGGTTGTGGTGACTGATGTTGCGCTCTCTGATCATTCCTGTGTTTTCTTTGAGAGCTCTATTTCTGTTCACAAAAATGTTCAAAAAGAGGTAACCACAAAGCGATGTTTAACTGAAAATACTAGGGAAATGTTTACTCAGAATTTTTCTTCCACACTTGCCCCTGCTAACATCTCAGTAAATGAGCTAGTAGATCATTTTAATTCAAAACTTAAAAATATTATAGATGCCATTGCTCCAACTAAGGTAAAGGAAGTGACTGGCAAGAAAATATCTCCATGGAGAAAGGCCATGACCGTGAGAGCAGAAAAAAGAGAGTGTCGAAAAGCTGAACGCAGGTGGCGAAAAACAAATATCCAGGTTCACTTTGAAATCTATAAAGAGAGACTTGGCCTTTATAATTTGGAATTGAAAAACGCACGACAATCGTTCTTCTCTGACATCATTACCGAAAACAAAAACAACGCACGTGCATTGTTTGCTACCGTCGACAGACTAACTAACCCCCCAGTGTCAGTAGCCTCTGAATTTCTATCCACCTGGGCGTGCAATGATTTTGCCTCCTTTTTCACTGACAAAATTCAGAAAATCAGACAAGCAGTCAGTGCCTCTGCATCAGGAACAGCAAATGTGTTGTCTCTGTGTCCACTTAACATCAATTCAAACACCATGACACAATTCCATCAGATTAATGATAAAAACCTAGAGGACATTATTCAACTTCTGAAATCCTCATCCTGCTGCCTTGATATTATTCCAACAGGATTTTTTAAAGATGTTTTGCCTTGCATGGCCTCAGATCTACTTCATATAGTAAACAAATCACTTCACTCAGGTATTTTTCCACAGGCCCTGAAAACTGCAGTCATTAAACCGCTCTTAAAAAAGAATAATCTAGATGCTTCAGTAATGAACAATTACAGGCCCATATCAAACCTGCCATTTCTAGGTAAAATCATTGAAAAAGTTGTTTTTCAACAGCTGAGTAATTTTTTGCATTTAAATGACTGTTTCAATGTGTTCCAGTCAGGCTTTCGTCCAAACCACAGTACTGAGACTGCTCTTGTAAAGGTCTTTAATGACATCCACTTAAACACAGACAGTGGCAGAACTTCAGTGTTAGTATTATTAGATCTCAGTCCTGCGTTTGACACTGTTGACCACAGCATATTCCTAGACCGACTGGAAAACTGGGTGGGACTTTCGGAAACTGTCCTAAATTGGTTTGAATCCTACTTAAAGGACAGAAACAATTTTGTTTCTATTGGTAAATACACATCTGAGTTGACAAATATGACATGTGGGGTTCCTCAAGGCTCCATCTTGGGGCCTCTTCTCTTTAACATCTACATGCTACCACTGGCTCAGATAATGAAAAACAACAAAATAAGTTACCATAGCTATGCAGATGACACACAAATTTACGTAACAGTTGCAACAGGAGACTATGCTCCAATTCAAACACTGAGTAAGTGCATTGAACAAATCAATGACTGGATGTGTCAGAACTTTCTCCAATTAAACAAAGATAAAACTGAGGTAATGGTTTTTGGAGCCAAGGCAGAACGTATAAAAGTTAGCGCTGAGCTTCAGTCTGCAATGTTCAAAACAACAGATAAAGCCAGAAATCTAGGTGTGGTCATGGACTCTGACCTGAGTTTCAACAGCCACATTAAAACAGTTACTAAATCAGCCTACTATCACCTAAAGAACATATCTAGGATTAAAAGACTAATGTCGCAGCAGGATTTGGAAAAACTTGTCCATTCTTTTATCTTCAGTAGACTCGACTACTGCAATGGTGTCTTCACAGGTCTCACTAAAAAATCTATTCGGAAGCTGCAGCTGATTCAGAACGCTGCTGCTCGAGTCCTCACTAACACTAAGAAAGTGGATCACATCACTCATGTTCTCAAGTCTTTACACTGGCTTCCTGTGTGTCAAAGAATAGATTTCAAAATACTGCTGCTGGTTTATAAAGCTTTGAATGGTTTAGGCCCAAAATACATTTCTGATCTACTGCTAAATTATGAACCATCCAGATCTCTCAGGTCTTCAGGGACTGGTCAGCTTTCTGTCCCCAGAGTCAGAACTAAACATGGTAAAGCAGCGTTCAGTTATAACTCCCAGAAACCTGCAGGTCCGCTGCAACTCTGACTACTTTTAAATCCAGGCTGAAGACTTTTCTTTTTGTCGCTGCTTTTAATTGAACTATTCATATCTTAGACTGCACTGTAACTTTTATCCATGTATTTCTTCTTTTAATGTTTATTTTATTAGCTTTTCTTTTTAATGACTGATTTTAAATGCCATTTTCTTAATGTCTTTCATTTGTTGTAAAGCACTTTGAATTGCCTTGTGTTGAAAAGTGCTCTATAAATAAACTTGCCTTGCCTTGCCTTGCCTTGCCTTAATGTACCGGTCGCACAGAGGAATTTTCGACTGCAACAATCCCCACACACATACACAGTATTCCTGCAACTGTTACAATGAAGACTCGATAATCAGCTCACGGCATATAGGTGTAAGCAGGGGTAAAGTGCTATTTTTATAGGTGGTGTGTGGACCTCACATAGGGGGGTCCGGGGGCAAGCTCCCCCGGGAAGATTTATTTTTAAATATTGAAGTTAAAAGCATCAATCTGATGCACTTTAAGAGCAAAATGAAGAGATCTATGGATACCTCTCTCAACACCCATTTGAAACAGAACTGTAAACAGATTTACTTTTTCTTTATGGCTATTTTACAAATCACCCTTTTAAACTTTATTCTTTTTTTACTCTCATATAGTATTTCATACCTGTTTTTCATTTATTCTCTTATTTTTTTACAACTATAATGATCATATAAACGTGTGCCTCGGAAATAATTGTTTACATTAATGGTGACCAAAACGTTTGAGACCCACTGAGATAACACTGAGAGAGTCCTTTAGCTCACCGAGCCTCTCAGTCTGACAGGAGAGGACTCTCCACCACTTTGTTGTTGAAAAAGCTCCATATATCCGTTAGCGTAGCTCGCTAGCACCAGAAGCTAACAATAACGATCTCCGGTACCGGTGCGCTCTCTGTCTTTCACTCGCGCACACAAAATGGCTCGTTCCACACACACAGAGCCGAGCTTTAATAAAACACAGAGACCCTGACGTAATAGTACTGTACTGTATGATATTATTTTCGAATCAATAATTTTTCAAATTATGATTTCTTTTTTTTTTTTTTTTTAAATAACCATTTTCCCTCCGGGTCTCTCGCGCCCCACCTGTCATGCCCCCCACTTTGAGAACCACTGACTTAGCTGCACAATGCACAGATCGACTTTGCCAAGGAGGTGAAAGGATAAAGCATACAAATATGTCATTAAACCAACAGCACATAGAGATTTTTACAATTGCGTCAAAAATCTTGGGTGATATTGTTTTCCTTGGAAAACGCCAAGAGACAGGTCTTAATTGTTTCGATTTCTTCATCTTCTTTTATCTTTTGAGCAGATGAGGCAAAGGCTGTTCAATGCTGGTTAAAACAATTGAAAGAATCAACATGTTTATTTGCATATTTAGCAGGGAAGTTATATTAAATTACAAGTGGTCAATCAAGTCTGATGTAGGGACGCATTCTAATGCAGTGTTTGAACCGACATGTTTAGAGCTGTCCGCTTTTGATTGGATCACCCAAGTTGATGTTAATGCCGGGCGGTAATGGAACCATTCATTAGTTTTGTATTTGTTTGTACCAATAGAGTGGTGCAGTAATGAGTACTAAAACCTGGGAAAAGAATTTGCATGTCACTACTTCCAGTTATATCTCTCACAGGCTCCGCCCTCTACCAGTGGCGTTTTCTCCCGGAGGCTAAGGGAAGCCAGGCTCACGTGATGCCCCTGCCAACCTGTGATTGGTCAGGGCCTTGCCTCACAATCCAATCAAATCGCATCAACTTAGTGTTGCAGTGACGCGTCCTAAAACCCGGAAGTAAGATGTGCTCGGTTTCCCTCGACAAAAAAGCAATGGGATTTCTCCATAGGATTTAGGAAAATAGCTCGAAATAAGGTCAGTGGAAAACGAACCTGTTAGATAAATGCAAGTTTTGTTCAGTCGGATAATATCCACATGTCTACCCTACTTTTATAATTTTCGAATCATAAATCTAATCGATAGACGATAGATAGCGCCACTGCATCACTCTCACCGTCGTTAGAAAGTAGCAAGCAACTGAAGCAAGTGCAATTATGGAGGGTGGAGATTTGGAGTATTTCATCAAAAATAATTGTACTAAACTTCCACTACAGCAGCAACTAAAAATACAATATGATGACAGGCCAATGCCCAAACTGGAGCTGTGTACAGCGAGGAAAAAAGGAGCGAATCGGACGTAAAACGTTAAAGGTCTCCTGATTTAGTTTGTGAATGAATGCTTATTAGAGTTTGGGCTGGAGAGTGTGTGCGGACCTGTCGGTTAGATAACAGGCGTGTGTAAGTCCTGCATCTGATACAAATGTGTGTAAAATGATACCGGGTGCTGTAATCACTCATCTGGTTACGTTATTACATTGACCACCACACCCCCGACCCAAAAGAAAGGACGTATTATTGGCTTCCCCTAATTTTTTCCCCACGCCACGCTACTGCCCTCTACTGGACTCTATGGGTACTACCCTCTATGCAAGCATTCACCTCCTGAGATTTATATAGACGTAGCCGTCCTTGGGCCGGCCCCTGAATGCGCGCGCATCTCACCGTATAAAAGGAGGCCTCGCCTCCTGACTATCAGAGACGCTATTGCCGGTGTGCTGTTGTCAGAAAACACACCTTGCCTGGTATAATAGCTCCGATTAATGCATTTCACCGTTGAATTAATGAATACTTCCATCTACGTAACATTGCAAAAATCAGGCATATCTTGCCTCAAAACGATGCAGAGAAACTAGTCCATACATTTGTTACTTCAAGGCTGGATTATTGTAACTCTTTATTATCAGGGTGTACCAAGAAGTCAGTTAAATCGCTTCAGCTGATTCAAAATGCTGCAGCTCGTGTACTAACCAGAGTTAGGAAAACGGACCACATTACTCCTATTCTGGCTGCCTTACACTGGCTCCCTATAGAACACAGGATATAATTTAAAATTCTTCTTCTCGCCTACAAAGCCCTTAATGGGCAGGCGCCATCTTACCTTAAAGAACTCATTATACCCTACTGTCCTACTCGGGCATTGCATTCCAAGAATGCAGGGTTGTTGGTTGTTCCTAGAGTCTCTAAAAGTACAATGGGAGCCAGAGCCTTTTCTTATCAAGCTCCACATTTGTGGAATCAGCTTCTAGTTTGTGTTCGGGCGGCAGACACCCTATCCGTTTTTAAGAGTGCGCTTAAGACCTTTCTTTTTGATAAAGCTTATAGTTAGGGCTGATTAGATTCAGCCCCTAGTTTTGCTGAAATAGGCTTAGTTTGTCGGGGGACATCTTACTTCTTCCTTCTCTCTGTCTATACATGTGTACTCTCATGTTGCGATTAACCCAGCTTCCCCACATTTCTTTCTTTTTGGTGTCTATATAGGCTGGGATCCGGAGTCATGGATGATCCTGCGGTCCTGTGTCCTGCATCGCGAGCCGTGGATCTTGAGTCATGGCTGTGGTCCTAGATCATAGGTCCTGGATGGATATCGTCGTGGATTCATCTTCTTATTTTACACACATTTGGACTACCTATGTTGCAAATGTATTATCTTTTCAATTTACACATGGCATCTATTGCACGTCTGTCCGTCCTGGGAGAGGGATCCCTCCTCTGTTGCTCTCCCTGAGGTTTCTCCCATGTTCCCCTTTAAACTGTGGGTTTTCTCTGGAAGTTTTTCCTTGTACGATGTGAGGGTCTAAGGACAGAAGGTGTCATATTGTCATACTGATATTCTGTACAAACTGTGAAGTCCACTGAGACAAATGTAACATTTGTGATATTGGGCTATATAAATAAACATTGATTGATTGAATGGGAAATACTGCGTTAATACGTGGGCGCGCAGCCCTTGTGAGAGAGGCTGCGGTGCATTCAGGGACCTCCGCAGGGGAACGGTGGTTTACGTTTGTAAACTCTAGTTCTCGAGTGATGTGTGTGTGTGTGGGAAAAATGCATTCAGTAAAAACGATTGCATTTATCCCAGAGTAAGAGTCATCTCTCTCCACAATTCCACTTTTCCCCATAATGTCCGTTTCAAAGAGACGGCATTGTGATTAGGGTGATCCCAACAAACCAAATGTGGGACAAGGAGTATGGTTGTGTGGGACAATGTGGGACACCCTCTCAACAGCACCGACCCCCCCCCGGAAAAAAAAGAACTTAACAAATATATAACAACAGAGCAGAAAGTGAAGTCAAAATGCAGTAACAATTTAGTATCTTCATAAAGAAAAGTAAACTAAGGCTAACCAAGGCAGCAGGCATTATTAATTTCAAGTGTTTAGAAATGCATCTTCTTAATTCAACTAGTGGATTACCTGTACAAGTAGGCACAACATAAATTAATAGATAAAATAAAACCATAAATACAAATCAAAACTGACCAGGAGGGAACAAAAACATAATAATACATAACATAAAATAGCTTTCAGTTTTGTCCATCACAGCAACAGCAGGTGGGGCCCCCCACACAGTGTGTGGGCTATTTTGTCACCTCGAACCACTGGTGTCTTTGACTCTGTCAAACAACTCTCCACAGAGGCAGGGGCAAGCACATCTGTTATGGACGCTGCTTTTGTACGACCACATGACATTTTCTTTACTATCTCAGAGTCTGGAAAAATGGTCGGCACTAGCTTGTTACCACAGTCATTTGACCGGTATGATTGGGAGTGTTGCACTGTATGGTAAACACTGGTTATTTCTGCTGCTGTTACCTTGTCTGAGTGGCCATCTTTTTTTGGTTTGAGTAGGAATGTCTCCATAGAGTGGGATGTCTCTTTTTGAGCAACACGTTTCTTGTGAGAATCGTATTCTCGGTGTCTTTTGACGTCGTATTCACCGCCATGTGAAATAAAAAAATTACTCTTGCAAAGATTTAAAACAATTCTCTGAGAGTCGCCCTGCACTGACTTCAAGTGTCTTCCCAGTCTTTGTTGTATGTGCATCTTCTTTTCTTCTTAGCTGTAGTTTCAGTTTCCTCCATTTTCCATAACCTGCTGCGTCGCTTGCGTTCGTTAGTGTTGTTTGGCAGGGCCGGGGGGGGGGGGGTGTGTGTGTGTGATGTGTATTATAGCAGCTATCGGATGGAATCAATACATGTGCTGCACAGGTTGTCGTGTCCGACTATCACAAGAATAATCATAATAAAAATACGCCGGTAAAATGTGCCTGTAGAAAACGGTTTATGCCACAATAGAATAGCAAGTAGTCAGTTTAGCTTCGGTTGCTATGGTAACATCACTGACACACATTCACTTAAGGGGAACTGGGGACGTCATGACGCAGCAGCGGCAGCACCAGTCGGGCTCTGGGCGGTGTGAACAGAGCGGGAGCAGAAAAGGGAAACCGGAGCTGAACCAGAAAAGCTCTAGCTCGGAGCTAGAAAGGGAAAAGCGCTGGTGTGAAAGCCGCATTACTCTCATTGGTTAACACTTGACCAGCACCCGCCGTGTGTTACAGTTTGATTGACAGCAAACACAGCCCTGTGATGATAGCCTTCCCTGCTTTCTCAACAGCCATTGGATGAATCTGATTTTAAAGAAAAGCGTTTTAGCCAATCAAAATGAAATATGCGGGACATCGTCTCAATTTGCGGGACGCACCAAAAGTCGTGAAAATGCTGTGCAGTCCCGCGCAAAGCGTGTCATCTAGTCACCCTAATTGTGACGGAGGGCGGGCCGTGGTGCGTTCAAAGACCTCAGTAAAGAGAAGAGTCACAGCAGCGCGCGCTCCCCCTCCATAGGCTTTCCTGCAGACGAGGGAGCGCAGCACGACGGTGAGACGAAGTGAGAGGTGCCGGCACCCTCCACCTCTTCGGTCCACCCCGTGGAACCGGCGTGCCGGCACTCACGGGGACGGGCTGCCCGTCTTTACGGATCTGACTGGCGGGGGGAGAAAATCTCTCCGCCCGGGACGAGGGGGCGAATCCCGCCTCCTCCCTGTATAATGCACAGATCACTACGTTTTCTAATAAGAATGAGGTTGATCTGTATCTGTCGTAACTCACAGGAGGCTTCTGGTGCGCATAGTGGAGTTTATTGGTTTCTGGTAGCGCCGAACTGCGACTCTGGTTCATCACATACTTAGCATAACAACATAGCCCCCAGTTCCTCTTCTATGCTTATGGAACGGCAACAACTTCAATGTCACAGTGCCACCTAGTGGACTGGTGAACTAACATGCAATGATATGACCTTACAACATCCCCTTCCCCTCAAGCAGGTTATATACATCCAACAGGAACATTGTAACACTGTAAAAAAATGTAATTTTTTTATTAAACCTAACAGCTGACTCACAACAGTATTATCTATTCCCTTCTTAGCTCAGCTGGAAGTCTTTAAGGTAACTGGGTAACTTAGTCTCTCTTTTTGACTGTCTCTTCCCTGGACTTGTATTTTTCACAGTTCCATGGACCCTCTCTGCTGCGGCAGCTTCTGTAGCTGCTGGCTCTTCCAACTCGTCCCCACTGAGCACCACATTCTCAACGTCCTGCCATGTCTCTCCTTTTTCGGCTGCCTGACTTAGCTGAGTCGAGTCAGTCTGTTGTCTTTCATGGTCTTTTTCTGGTCTTTGGTGGTGAGCATGAATCTGATCCACATGTCTCCTGACTACTCTCCCATCACCCAGCATCACTTTATATGACACTGGCCCTGTCACTGACTCTATGATTCCTGGAATCCACTTGGGTCCAAGACTGAAGTTTCTCGTCAGCACTGAGTCTCCTGTTTTGAACCAGCGCCCCTTTGCCTTTTTGTCATGATCTCTTATTTGTCTTTCCTGTTTTTCTTTCACATTCATGCACAGATCTAGATGAATTTAATCTAAATAGCAACGTAGCTTCCTCCCGAGAAGCAGCTCTGCTGGTGACAGACCTGTTGTAGTCTGAGGAGTCACACGATAACTAAATAACACTCTGGCTACCTTGGCTGTCAGTGTGCCTTCTGGACATTTTTTCATCATCCTTTTAAATGTCTGTACCCCTCTCTCTGCTAACCCGTTACTGGAGGCGTGATAGGGTGCTGAGGTCACATGACGGATACCATTTCTTTTCAGAAAATCTTCGAACTCTGTGCTGATGAAACAGGTGCCATTATCAGACACCAACAATTCAGGCAGTCTATGGTTACTGAAACTGGTACGCAGGCACTCAATTGTAGTGGCTGAAGTGACAGAATTGACTGGAACCACATCCATCCATTTTGAGTGTGCATCGATGAGCACAAAAAACATCTTCCACATGAATGGCCCAGCATAATCCACATGAATACGACTCCAGGGCTTATCAGGCCAATCCCAGGGGTGTAACGGAGCTGGTGCCGGAACATTTCGGTGCTCTTGACATGTTATACAGGACTTGACAGTATCCTCTACATCCTTGTCGAGCTTTGGCCACCATACATAGCTCCTAGCCAGTGCTTTCATCCTGGACACTCCTGGATGGCATTGATGAAGCTGTCTCAAAACACTTTCTTGGCCTGGCTTTGGCAGAATAACTCTTGCGCCCCACAACACACACCCATTTTGGATATTGAGTTCATGTTTCCTCACTGCATAAGGGCCAAACTCAATCTCTTTTCATTCTGATGACCAGCCTCTGTTTACCAATTCCCGCACCCGTGAGAGTACTGGATCCTTGTCTGTCCATACTTTCACTTGGTCAGCAGTCACAAGTGTGATGTCAGAACTCTCCAGCATGAGAACCCTCTCTTCTGGCCTCCCCAGGTCAGGTTTCTCTGGTAGGGGCAGGCGGCTCAGTGCGTCTGCATTGTTGTGGTACTTCCCTTCTTTGTACACTATGGTGTATTCATAGGCTCTCAAGGTCACGGCCCAACGTTGGATCCTCGCTGATGCCATTTGGGGTACTGCTCACATCTCACTGAAAAGTGACAACAGGGGCTTGTGATCCGTCACTATAGTAAACTTCCGTCCATAGATGTACTTGTGGAAGTGTTTTATTCCAAAAATCACTGCCAGTCCTTCCTTGTCAAGTTGTGAGTAGTTTTTCTCTGCAGCATTTAATGTCCGTGATGTAAATCCAATGGGTCTTTCAGTTCCATCTGGCATGCGATGTGAGAGCACAACACCTAATCCATATGGTGATGCGTCACATGATAGCACAATGTCCTTCTCTGGGTCATAATGCACCAACACTTCAGCTGACTGCATCATGTCTTTTGACTTTTCAAACGCTGTCTGTTGTGCATCTTCCCACTGCCACTTTGTGTCTTTTTTTAGCAGTTTGTGCACTGGAGCAAGGATGGTTGACAGACTGGGCAGGAACTTGTTATAATAGTTTAACAGTCCTAGATATGCTTTGAGCTCTGTCACATTTGAAGGTGTGGGTGCATCCTTGATTGCTTCCACCTTCTCATGCACAGGGTGCAGTCCTGTGGCATCCACCTTATGACCTAGAAGCATCACTTCCTCACTCATGAACGAACACTTGGTTCTTTTGAGCCTGAGACCGGCCTCCTGTAGCCGTTTCAATCAGGGACAAGAGTCTGCAGATGCTCTTTGTCGTCTTTCCCTGTCAGCAGGATGTCATCCAAGAATATTGCCACTCTAGGGATGCCCTGTAGCAGACCCTCCATGGTCTGTTGAAAAATAGCTGGGCTAGAGGATACTCCGAAAGGTACGTGAACAAGCCCTTTTGTGTATTTATGGTCACATATGTTTTTGCTTCTTCATCCAAAGGGATTTGGTGATATTCATTACTGAGATCTAGCTTTGTGAACTTCTGTCGACCTGACAGAAGTTCACAAAGCTTAATGTCAGCCAAAAGAGTGTCCAAGTTAACCGCTCTGTCGGCGCACCCGAGCTGTTCACTGATTCGGGGTGACTGGTGCAGCACAACACTCAGACCAAACCCCTCCTTTGTGCCGAAAAGCCTAAGGAGTGCATTCAGGTTGAGGGCTATTCAGTTAGGGGGTTTTAGCCTCCCCCCCATGGTGGGGCCAGGGAAGCTAAACTGCACCTCCTCTGCCCGGTGCGTGCGCTAGCATGTTATGTGGAGTGCACGGCTGCCCTTAGATGCACCGAACAGCTGTCCGTGTGCTTCGGGGGCGGGGTGATCGGGAAAGCTCTGTCCAAGAAACGCCTGGCGGGCTGGCTCTGCGATTGCATTGCACATGCCTACGGACAGGCGGGGAGAGCCTGCCCCACGGGGATTCGTGCGCACTTCACACAGGCTGTAGCTGTGTCAACAGCCTTATTCAACGGTGTGAGTGTGGAGGCCATATGCACAGCGCCGTCTTGGTCGATGCCAGGCCCCTTCATAAGGTTTTATCTCTTGGATATGTCTGGCTCTTTCTCCTCGTCTGTGCTTGCTGGGGCAACACAGGACTGGTGAGGATGGGGGGGGGGGATGTGGGTCAGTAGGCATCTGACCCCCTCCCCGGACATAATGCACCTTCGCCTTTTCCCGGGACCCCTTAGAGGGCGAGGTGCGCGCTGGGCCCTTACAGGGCTGGAGGTGTGCCCTCCTCCTGCCGGGAGGCAGGAGAGGGGTAGCCCTCCACACTTTAGTCCACACACATTCTGCACGGGTCAGTGTTGAGTGTGGGGCATGGGCACTTGCACTCTCCCTGTGATCCTTAGGGACTCAGGGAGGTAGGTGCACAGTGAGCCCATACAGGGCTGGAGATTCTCCCCATCTGCCTAGTGGCCCCAGCACTGTTTTGTGAGCGCACTTTCTGCGAGGTAAGCGCAGCAGAGTGTGCTCTGTCAGCCGCAGCCCAGACTTGTCCACGTCACAACCGGGTTAAAGGAGAGTGTGGGGCAGCAGCTGCTGACCAGAAAAGCCGGTCAGGGGCAGAAGGGTGGAATGATGTTGTTCGACGACAGTGCGCGTATACATCAGGGCTCCGCCCACTGTACCCATAGAGTCCAGAAGAGGGCGGAGCCTGTGAGAGATATAACGCTGGGTTACGTATTGTAACCCTTGTTATATTAACACAGGCGGAGCCCTCTACTCAGGGCACTGTCTGTCCTATATCGCTCGCTGAAGAGAGGTGCCTCCTTTTATACGGTGAGATGCGCGCGCATTCAGGTAGGCCCGCCCCAAGGCCGGATACGTCTATAGAAATCTCAGTAGGTGAATGCTTGCATAGAGGGTAGTACCCATAGAGTCCAGTAGAGGGCTCCGCCTGTGTTAATATAACAAGGGTTACAATACGTAACCCAGCGTTACCTCTACTTGAAGTCAACAGTTGTTTGAAGGTGTTTGTGGTCAGAAGCCGGAAATAAGGTCTGTGGTCTACTCAAGCTGAAGAGATTTTTACGTTTTGTTCTACGACATAAATACACCAGCAATCTGCTTCTATGTGTCATAAAAACGGCGGTTACTAACAAGTATCTAAATTAGACAACTAAACGCCATCACGCTGACACAAGTTCGTCTTTAGCTTAGCGGTAGTGCTGTGCAGCCCTGCGACCGTTAAAGCAGGGGTGGGGAACCTTTTTCCTCTCAAGGGCCATTTCAATTTTTTCAACATCCTCCGAGGGCCGTAGAAATTATTGACCTCTGCTTAAAAATACTAAAATCACAGCCCATTCATTTCGCCTTTCTTTCATGCTGTGCAAAGAAAAACCAACCTCTTAATCCAGATATCTTACCTTGACTCGCGCATGCAAGGTTGTGGCATGACCACAATGAACACAAGATGTTGTGCTATACAGAAAGTTTAATACAGCGTATTTCTGGTATATTCATTTTTAATGTCATCTAATATATGTGTATTAAAACTTGGATGGACAAGTCAAGTTTTTCCTCTTAATCATAGAGAGGTTTTTATATTGATGTTACCAAATGAAGTCCCATTTTTAGTAGAAGTACATTTAGCGCAAATGGTCTTTTCTTCCACTTGACATGTTAATAATCAGGAGGTGGTTTTTTGGCTATTTTGTGAGTAGGTAAGGATACAGGGCAATCTGTGATCTCTGCATTAAGTAAAATAATTACCCATTGATAAATGTTTCAGAGAGTCATTTTGGGCTTTCAAGGGCAGAACTCAGTAGATTGTCTGTAAGAGTTTTCATTATAATCTGGACGCTTAAATTAATGAGAGAAATGTATGTGCGTTCATTTCAAGACTCCTAAAGAGCAGGAGACGAGTGGGTCACACACAATTAGAGAGACAATGGTCCTTCTGATTCTGGGTGAGCTGACTTCGGAGTGCAAGGGAAGTTCAGGAATGGCCTTAGGGTATAGGAACAGTTAAGCTTAGTTGGTTAGCTGGTCCTGAGGAGGTCATGAGATGATGACTGGTAAACCTCAACAAATATGGCTTTCTTAGAGAAAGACATGTGACATTGGTGTGGTGAGCTGGAGGATAAGAGGTGTGTGCGTCAAACATGCATAGGGAGGATGTGTGTGTTTATTGTAGTAGCTAGGTATAATTACAGCTCAAACTGGGTGTTTGTGTTTTATTGATTTCTATCTGTTTTTTCATGTTATAAGTACTAAATTGCTGCCACATTTTGGAATAATTGGTTTAAACAGATGTGTGTGTTAAAGATGTTTTCGGGGGAATGTGTGTGTGCGTTCTGTTAAAGAGTCCTCTGTCTGTGAAATTATATGACTCCAAAGCCTGACTGTGGGACTGCCTAAGGGTAGACACACACACACACACACACACACTGTAAGGAGATGGAATCAACAAACTGCTGACTCATTGCCTAGGCAAACCGGCCAAAGACTCCTGCCCGCTTATGTGTATAAATACTGTAACGTTTTTATGCTCAGGGCTCTCTTCCTGACTGGCTGTCGTGGTACGTATGTCACCCGGTGGTAGGAATTGAGCCCGGAGTACTGTTGGAGAGTGCTCTGTATGGTGTATTGTTATATTACCATTAAAGTAGATTATTGTTTACTTGGTGCCACTGGATTCCTTCCATATAAACAGCTCCATAGGGACGCGGAGAGATTTGAAACGCGGAGCGTTAATCCTATTAAATCTCTATCAAATCTCTATCAAATGGTGACCCCGAATGTACAAGATAACAAGCTGAGGAAGAATCCAGACGACCGGATTGGGTCGGGAATAAACGCTTTCAAACACCTCAGACAATCGGCAGGGCCCTGCACAACTCTACAGATAAAGGTACTTACAGACGCCTGTTATATGTTAAAATCGATTGTCTGTGATTGAATACACTAAAATGTTAGGATTGTCTGAAGGCGTTTCACAGTGTTTTTAAAGTTTAAATGGAATATACAATGCATATTTTATTATATACGAAACATAGTCGTTGATCGCAGGTAGACGGAAAGTCCTGCGTGACGTAAATAGAGCAGTTTGGCGCGGATCTGCAGGTACATATATTCCTGAGTGGCGTGGAGACGGTGCAGTCTGTAGGGTTGCGAGGTTTGAGTCCCGCACGACAGAACCTGGAAACCCGATATTTAGATCGGGTCGCCGTCTAAAACTGGGGGTTTTTACATGACAGACGAAGGCTGAAAGCTAAAAGCCAGAGGTCTGTTTTATGTTAATTACTCATTATCGGCGGATCTCTGCTTAACTTTGCACCTCGCCCTCCTGCTGTCTTTCTCTTCCTGTCCTGTTTGTTCCTGCTGAACGTTACGACCCTGGCCTCCTGCTTCATCGTAATCTCATCGTAATCTCAAATATGCACTCGGATGAGTGAAGCTCATTTGTGGTCTGCTGCTTCCATCTAGTGGCTGAAAGGGGGTAGTACACCTTTGACATTTTTATATGAGTTTAGCTTCAAGCGTTGAGTTTAAACATTACATTGCTGACCGGTATTGAAGACTGGAAGCGCGTTAATAGTAACAGCGACAATAGCCCAGTATATTAATACATGTGAGCACATATTAATTGAGTCAGATAAATAAAAGCGAAGTGAATATGGAACGACAGAATGCTAAAGACGATTCTGAAATTCCAGGGAGTTACCGGGAGCAATGGGAACAGATTAAGAGATTGATTAAGTTAACACTCTTCTGTTCCCTCATGGTATTAAAGACACGGAGGGGCCTACAGATGGAGACATTCTTGACTATGTAGCAGAACGAGTCCAATATTTTAGAACAATGCAAAATAATGTTGTCTCTAACTCAGAGCAGAAATACAGTGGTAAAAGGGATAGGGACACAGCAAGCCATGAAACTGAGGGGTTTTTACGATGAAGCAGGAGGCCAGGGTCGTAACGTTCAGCAGGAACAAACAGGACAGGAAGAGAAAGACAGCAGGAGGGCGAGGTGCAAAGTTAAGCAGATGGTGTTGACGAAAACTCATCAATGACAAAGGCATGCGCAATCTCACTGCCACACTAGACTGGACACAAGCTGTAGAAGCTGCGTTCATTTCTCTCAAACAATCCATGTCCCAGGTCAGGGCTCTCGCCTCTGCATCCTATGCATTACCATTCTTTCTTGATGTTTCTGAAAATGAAAACACAGTAAATGGGATTCCTTTTCAGAAAAGGGGGGGTTGTAGGACCACATTGATGTATGTCAGTGTTACACTGGACAGAGTGGAAAACAGAGAACCTCCCCGCATGAGACGAGAGCAGGATTTGTAAACACAGAGGTGATTGATGAGAGAAGCTTGTGGACAGGAGAAGGCAGCCCAGAGAGAGAGACTAGGATGAACTGGCCTTGTCTGGTTACATTTTTTATTGAAGCCAGACTACAAGTCGTATGGTTTAATTTTTATTGAACTCAGTCTCCAAGCAGTGTGGTTTTTATCTGCACATATTTGAGTGTTCCCCTCCCCCTCCCCCGGTCATCCAAGTTATTTGACCCCATGAGGTCAAGAGGCAGTCTGTTAGACCACAATCTTGTGTAAGACAAATCATTGTTCTTTTGTCACATTTTGAATTACATAAGATTTCATTTTGCTAAATCAATTTATCTATATTTGTTAACATTTTTAGGAATGACATAGGCCTACACTTGAGTCAAATTTCATTGCTGTGATCTGATTGGTGTGCTCTGCAGGTTTACTATTGTTCAAAGTAACGGTGGGATTTAGAATATTGGAGAAAGTATGGAGATGTTCTTTTGTAGTGTGTGGAATATGTGATGCTTGAAACATGTAGGTATTTCAATTATGTGAAAGAGTTATGTTGGGTAAATATGTAACAATGGATGAAACAATTTTTAGAGTGAGTTTTTGTAATATCATTAGTAGACATTAATTGTGTTGTTTAGATGGCATTTAACAACTAAGACAGATAGTATGATTAGAAAAAGACAGAGTGGAAAGGGTTGGATTGATTTAACCTCAGTGTGCTAGACTTCTTATAGGTAATGCGTCCCGAGACCTGGACTCCCCCTCTGAGTCAGAAAGGCTACGATCCCGACCCTCCAAGCAGACAAAAGACCTAACCCAACAGGAGACTCCTCCTTCTCCATCGAACAGATAGAGAACCAGAGCTGAAACAACAATTACAACAACAACAACAAGACTGCAGCCAGAACTATCTCCACCTGTGGCATCCAGAACCAAACAGCTTGCTGACAGGCAGAGATCTACTCTCATCAGTCCCTTGGACGGGGCATGAAGTTCCAAGCTGAGCCACAAGAATTGGCAACAGCAAAGTGTGAGACATGAGCAGAATCCGCCCTCCATAAAAACAGCAATGGGACTGTAAAGGAGGAGCTAAAATGCAAAGCAGTGCAACAACAGTGACATGATGGGGGCTACAGATGTAACTGGGCCAAAGGCTGCCTAAAGAGTTACAGCGGAGGGATTCAACAGCTGATGGACTGAAGAGAAGACAGAATCAGAGGAGTTGGCATGGTCGATTAGAAGCGAGGAGGCCGGGGTCACGGCTTGAGACAACCAGGGGAGGAGAAAAGGAAAACGGGAATGAGTGAGTTTACACATAAACACACTTATTCACAAAACGCACATTTAACTTGAATTAACTTCATAAATACGTAAAGACAAAGATTTATTAACCATGAATTAATCAATTGGTAAATTAAAAATAGCAGTAAAGAGGAAACTATTAAATGAGAATCATCCTAAAACACACTGAGGGATAAAGGGGAAGACATGATGGAAATATTCACTACACTTTAAGCTGTGGGTGTTTTGGACTTAGGAGTACAGAGTAGAACCATATTCTTCAATCTTTTCATCATGTTCACAAAATATTCTTTAAGAGATTTTTATTCACGTGTGAATAAAGTAGTGATCTCATTTGTTACAATATTGATCACCATTAAAGGGATAGTTTTAGGAACCACTCTATAAGACAAATCTTTATTTGAATGGATAATGTTAAAGGGAGAGCTAGTGCCAAGCCAGATATAATTCCAATCTAAAGTATTGATTTCACCATTGTGGCATAGTTATTACCATAGGAGGGCTTTAGGATGGAAATATGAAATTACTTCTGTTTTTGGATCCATGATAAAGTAGGGAGTAATTGTTGCGTGTTCGGACACCCTGTGTTCCACACACTGCTAAAGAATTTAACATTGTTTTTAAGAGACCCCACCAACAGGCTCCAAGCGACTTACGCAGGGGTGGGTCAAACAGCGGAGGGCCCCGGAGCCCTGAGCGTAGGCTTGAGGGATTTGTATCAGATTTCTCCACACAGGTTGGTGATGCAAAAAGGGGGACCCGAGACGCAGGAGGCTGACACAGTGGAGTTCGTCTGGCTGAAGGTCATCAGGACAAAGTGGCTCAACCCCAGGCTCTCCGGCCCCGACCGAGTGACCCAGCGGATCTCTCATGCCGTCCGCATAGGAGGAAAGGGGGACAGCTCGTACCACGGGAGCCAGTGTGCGGCGGGGAAACCACCTGCTAGGACCGTTGACGACATCAGGACGGACGTGGCCCTCGCAGAGGAGGACGACTCGGAAGCTGTCATCAGTGGACTGGACGAGAACGACCCTGAAGACATCCCTACAGCAGACTACTCGGAAGCGGCTGTCAGCGGGCTGGGGGACTTGTCGAGGCAGCAGAGGAGTCTACTTCTCTCTGATCAGTTCCACCAGTGAAGGGAAAGCTCTCTCCCTATCAGCTGCCCCTTGTTGGCGTATTCCTCTGAGGGGGGGGGGGGGGCTGTGATGATTCACCACACAAGGAGACTGCTTGCTTTCTAGCGCTCAGGTTCCACCTCTGATGGTTCCTTCACTACCATGGACAGTTGTGTTCTGTTCTCGAAGGTTTCAAGTACTCTAAATCCCAGCTTCGGATGGATTTATACAATGTTTGGGGGACGGACACAGTGGAAAAGAATGACAGTAGTTATGTTTCAAGTGCCTTGTGTAAGTTGGTCTCTTAAGAGGGAGACCAAAAGAGGGAATTGTGCGATACAGAAAGTTTAATACAGCGTATTTCTGGTATATTCATTTTTAATGTCATCTAATATATGTGTATTAAAACTTGGATGGACAAGTCAAGTTTTTCCTCTTAATCATAGAGAGGTTTTTATATTGATGTTACCAAATGAAGTCCCATTTTTAGTAGAAGTACATTTAGCGCAAATGGTCTTTTCTTCCACTTGACATGTTAATAATCAGGAGGTGGTTTTTTGGCTATTTTGTGAGTAGGTAAGGATACAGGGCAATCTGTGATCTCTGCGTTAAGTAAAATAATTACCCATTGATAAATGTTTCAGAGAGTCATTTTGGGCTTTCAAGGGCAGAACTCAGTAGATTGTCTGTAAGAGTTTTCATTATAATCTGGACGCTTAAATTAATGAGAGAAATGTATGTGCGTTCATTTCAAGACTCCTAAAGAGCAGGAGACGAGTGGGTCACACACAATTAGAGAGACAATGGTCCTTCTGATTCTGGGTGAGCTGACTTCGGAGTGCAAGGGAAGTTCAGGAATGGCCTTAGGGTATAGGAACAGTTAAGCTTAGTTGGTTAGCTGGTCCTGAGGAGGTCATGAGATGATGACTGGTAAACCTCAACAAATATGGCTTTCTTAGAGAAAGACATGTGACATTGGTGTGGTGAGCTGGAGGATAAGAGGTGTGTGCGTCAAACATGCATAGGGAGGATGTGTGTGTTTATTGTAGTAGCTAGGTATAATTACAGCTCAAACTGGGTGTTTGTGTTTTATTGATTTCTATCTGTTTTTTCATGTTATAAGTACTAAATTGCCGCCACATTTTGGAATAATTGGTTTAAACAGATGTGTGTGTTAAAGATGTTTTCGGGGGAATGTGTGTGTGCGTTCTGTTAAAGAGTCCTCTGTCTGTGAAATTATATGACTCCAAAGCCTGACTGTGGGACTGCCTAAGGGTAGACACACACACACACACACACACACACACACACACACACACACTGTAAGGAGATGGAATCAACAAACTGCTGACTCATTGCCTAGGCAAACCGGCCAAAGACTCCTCCCCGCTTATGTGTATAAATACTGTAATGTTTTTATGCTCAGGGCTCTCTTCCTGACTGGCTGTCGTGGTACGTATGTCACCCGGTGGTAGGAATTGAGCCCGGAGTACTGTTGGAGAGTGCTCTGTATGGTGTATTGTTATATTACCATTAAAGTAGATTATTGTTTACTTGGTGCCACTGGATTCCTTCCATATAAACAGCTCCATAGGGACGCGGAGAGATTTGAAATGCGGAGCGTTAATCCTATTAAATCTCTATCAATGTGTGCAAATGTATTTAGTTTCCTATCAATTTGAACATGATTTAAGTGGGGTGGGGACCTTACCTCCTCCAGATGCATGCTCCCCCGGGAAGATTATTTTTTTAAATGTTGAAGTTAAAAGAATCAATCTGGTGCACTTTGAGAGCAACATTAGTAGATCTATGGATACATCTCTCAACATCCATATGAAACAGAACTGTAAGCAGATTTCTTTTTCTTTATGGAGATTTTACAAATCACATTTTGTTCACCTTTCACACTGTATTGTTGTTTATTAATAACAACTTTTTTTTACTGTCATAGATAGTATTTTATACCTGTAGTGTTTACTTTATTCTCTTATTTGTTTTATAACTATAATGATCGTATAAAGGTGTGCCTTTAGCTCACTGGTTGTAGAAAAAGCTTCTTATATTCGTTAGCATAGCTAGCTAACCAGATGCAAATAACAACAAAGTTATTGATCAGTGTGACAGATGAACAGATCACTACTGGGCTTACAACTAAGACACAGCCACGCAAAAACTGTGGCATGTGTACGGCTCGTACGGCTCCTTATGGGTACTCCAATTTTGGAAGTTGCACTGCCGGAGCGACGTTCTGGTGGTCTCCGGCAGAACTACAACTCGGTCAGAGGAGACATATACCACGTGATGACACGTTCGTGTTGTGTTCAATGACCCTGACCTTGACCAGGAAAAACAGGCACTCGCTTGCTTAATTTTTTTGCGGTCTAGATTTCTTTAATTTTTTTCTTTTTTCCGTGTGTTTATAAATTACCTCGAGGGCTGTACCAAATGGTCTCGCGGGCCGCATTATGTAAGCTTTTTATCTATGCCAATTGCATTAACATATTGAGATCGTACTTCTGAACAACATGTGTAAGCATCATAAACGTGTGTTGGTCACAAACAGGGCTGCCCCTGCCCAATTTGAGGCCCCAAGCAACATTGTGTGATGAGGCCCCCCTGGTCTGTACACAACAGCACCCCCCCCCCCAACTACACACACATCTCTATCAGTATTTCTCTGTGTTGTGGTTGACATGATGATAACTGTTAGGAATTAACCTGTTAAACCCCGAGACTGTTTTTCAGGTTTCAGGCTCGAAAATGACATTCCCAGAACAAATGACCATATCTTCCCTTCTAAAAGGGTTAAATTAATAATCTTTTTTCTCAAAGTAATGATAAACCTGTGAGTTGGATATATAAAATTCAGATTCAATATAGATGTTTTTTATTTTAAAGAAAATTCAGATTGAACATGGTAAAAAACTGTAAATTATAGTGTTCGTCCAAAAACTATTTTGTACTTATAGTGAAAACTAACCTTGGATGATGGGTTGGTAGACTAAAAGCTTTAAGAATTCAAAGTACAACATATACTAAGTACCCTGTATCAAGATTGATGCAAAACAAGTGATATTTGACCTCTTTAGACAGATTTAGCAAATCCCCTCTTCTGGGGCCATTTGGGTGGATTTTCCATATCTCTGGCCCCTCTTGCTGGATTTTGACATGTGACATCTCTTTCTGACCATCAGAGCCAATGGAATCGAGGGGAACTCCCATATAGTCCTTATTTGGTAATGTGTGTGTGTGAGACTACTGCATAGCCTAGACCGGAAGCAGCAGCCACTCTGGTGGCTACCATTAGCAACTAACTTTTGCTCTCTGATTTGTACATAAAAATGGAATTATGGATTATAAATGAAATAATTCTTTTATACAGAGACGTTAAAAACCTATGGATTAACCGATTCAGCCGCGTTTTTTCTCGTTGTAATGTCATTGAACACGTCTTTTGATCAGCTACGGTGAGACGATCTCCCTAGAAGCTCCGTAAAGGTACGTGTTTGCTTCCCCTGTCGCGAGTTCGGATGACTCAGTGATGATACTATATACCTAAATAATCTGTGGAACCTCAGCTTTAATCGGATATCTTGTATGTGCAGCTACAATAAGTAATAAGGGTACTTTTATCTTGAGTTCTGTGCCAATATCCGTTAGCATTTTTCGCTAAGGGGTCATTTAGATGCTTCTTATGAGACTTGTGTTTTGTTTTGGTAAAAATGGTTTGTATCGTCAGTTAGCTGAGATTATTTCCGTTAATCTGGTATAACACATGTCTTAAATATTAAGATCCCCTGAGACACAGTGTCGTGAAAAAAAACCTTGGGGTTTAACAGTAAGAGGCATCACCATGAAATGTGCAAATGGACATTATCAACTGAAAAATGCATACATTGCATACATATTTCCAGGTCCGAAATCTGGACATTGGATGAAGCAGGGTTCAATATTCTTGCTTCATTTTGTAGACTGTAGACACATTAGCTTTTTACAGAGGGGAAGTTGGATGTCTCTTTGTATCACTCCATCAATCAATGAAATAAAAGGGGAACAAAAAATGCTTCATGTTTTTTAGGCTGTAAACTTTAACAGTTATGTAAGCCAACTAGACAGTTTATCACGCTTCCTCCTGTACATTAGATGTGAATCCAGAGGGCAGATAAAAGGCATAAAATATTTGTAATGAATGGTAAATAAAGAATGCTGGAAATAACTGCCTCAGGCTGCGATCCTCACGGCGC
This sequence comes from Harpagifer antarcticus, assembly GCA_902827135.1. Classification (NCBI taxonomy): domain Eukaryota; kingdom Metazoa; phylum Chordata; class Actinopteri; order Perciformes; family Harpagiferidae; genus Harpagifer; species Harpagifer antarcticus. The sequence goes on from CADEHL010000622.1 coordinate 4,014,450, forward strand.
GGATTGCGCCGCATTTGCACATAAGACGAGCGCATAAGACGAGCGCATAAGACGAGGCCCCCTGCGCAAGGTGAGGCCCCACGCAGTCTGCGTGTTCTGCATGTAGGGAGGGGCGGGCCTGGGGCCTCATTTATACAGGGATATACGCTCAAAAAATGTTTCTACAATGTTTGCGATTTATAAAATACTAACTTGACGGGAAAACGTGCGGTCCTCCACGCAAACTCTAACCCATGCGTACGCACTAAGCACAACAACGGGAGAGGCGAGAAATTGCGACACCGTTGGCAGAAGGAAGAATGGAGAGAAATATGTGGAAATAATACCATAAATAAAATGTTACCTCTCATTTATCATATCTGAAGAATTCATTTTCAAACATTGATTAAAGCCAATCTTAAAATGATTTAACAAACGCCTGTTTGAGACTCCTCAGTGCACACAAAAACATAACTTGGAGAAATAAATAAATACGGATATGTTATTTAAAACGACCTCGAATATGTTGTGTTAATGTCATGAAATGTTTTCTCATAAATGATGCGGTAAGCAGAAGGACAGAATTACGTCTAAACTGACGCCGTGTTGCATTTCTATGGGTTGTAGATACGAGCATGGTTTTATATACTATCACGTTTAATCGTGTTTTATGCCGTTTGCCAAGACTTGATAAGTCGCTCGTAAAACACAGGAGGTCTGGAAACTATGAACACCATATGTGGTAAATTGTACAGCTAATATAACACAACACATTGGTTGTATTTCCTTTAACTGGTGGATATAGGGTTGCTGCGAGGGGGGGGGGGGCGGGGTTGAGACGCACAGGCTGCAGCGGAGAAGCTGCACACAGCTCATCGACAGCTGGGACACAAACCACCAAATACAAACACATAATTCAGATCCAGTCGTCATGACTCCACTCCGGAGGGATTCCCCGATCATTTCTTACAGTCTCTCATCAAGCGGGGGTCTCCTGTCCCCAGTACAAACACACTGCCTGAGGAAGGCTATGTGTATTTTTTTTGTCATTAACCTTTTTCGGACCACTTATTTATATATGTTGGTGACGATCCGACCTCCATGCTGCTACTCTGGTTCAACCTGCATCCACCAAACAATATGATTTATCTCGACCTCCCCAAAAGAACCAGAATCTGACACGGTGTGAGATGTCTTTTTTAGCTGTTCTGTCGTCATTTCCTGAGATCTCCTTCATGCAGTCAGAATGAATGAATGAATGGGCGTTTCTTTCACTATTTATAGGCAAATATGGGCGTTACATGGAGCCCGCAAAAGCTGCACCGCATTTCGAGTCGGTTGTGATTTATAAAAGGGAAACCGGCTTAGGAAGTGCTGTACACACTTTCCTCACCGGTACGCAATGTTTGGGAATTGGAAAATGTCGGAACATTTCTGTACCTATTTTTTGGATTTCTACTACGTAAGCAACCTTCCCACGTGAATCCTACGCACGGCGTTATAAGTGAGGCCCCTGGTCACAAAGCTAATTTCATGCAATATATGAAAATCCAATGAGGAAATCCCATTGCTTTTTGTCGAGGGAGCCCTTGTGATGCTAACTTACAAGTCTGGCCTAGAAAAATGTCAACAATGTACCACTCTATACTGTTGGTTCTATTTATCTATGTCCAATTTTAAAAAAAAGGTCATTAACCTTTTATCCCAAAACCTGACCAAATTTAAAAAACAGAGGTGGAAAATCCATCATATTAATCTTTTCTTGTGCTGATTTGTAACAAATTACTGGTATGTCAGATACACTCAATATTATACAGTGCCTAATTGGATCCTACTCTGCTGCTCAGTTGCACTTTTGGTGTTGCCAAGTCGTTAAGTTAGAATACAAATGACAATCTTCAAGTCAAATAATCTTGACTAGTAAACAATAACTCACTTCAAAACAAACTTTCAAAGTCCACAAACCAGGTCGTGAATTACAGAAGAGACAGTAATGGTAATTCAATACATCGACCCTCAGTAGAACCCAGAAGTATCCAACCATCAAATATGTCTGTATACACAGTCAAAGCAGTGTGTGCTTGATGTCTCCCACAGGCTCCAGACCAGTCTAATGATGACCCTCGACGCGCTTTGCTGAGAGGTCATAGTTCAAAGGTCAACATCAGAAACAGGGAGGGAATTCGTGTGTGTGTCTGAAAACAGGGATGAAGCGGGAATTCAATAAATAACTCTTACTGAGAGGTGCAGTTGTCTCAAACTCTAGAATCTAATCTGCATCTTTTCAAATGAAAACCATCAATGAACGAACAACTGTTTATAGTGCCAACAGGAGCTGCTCATAGGTGCAACAGCAAAGCATTATGTTGTGGATTTTCCCAGAAAGCAAACCCAGTGCATGACATTAAGGATTTTGGGAGATGGCCCTGTGGGCCATCTAAGCTAATTTACAGATGGCCCTGAGCCCAATAGAGATAGCCCTGAAAAATGTGCGCGGACTAAATGACGCACGAAGGGTTTGGAGGGCCTCCCCCTAAAACATTTAGATGTTTGCAGGTCTTAGATGCTGTCTGGTGCATTCTCTAGACTGAATTATAAGATGAACCACCACAATATTATATTGTACAATTTCAATTTTATTCTTCATTTCACTTGTTTGTTTGTTCTTGTTTGTGTTTGCTCGCTTGCATGCCCTGCATAGCTATAAGAAATACTTAAGTTGTTGATCAAGACACTTTCCATCTGATGAAGGCAAATGCCTTCCCAGATGTAAAAAAGTAGAACATATTACATTCAGTTATAACCGCCAAAACAAACATTATTTACACTATTATGGCCCCTGTTAAAAATGTTTGTAATGTTATCTACTGTAAGTTGGTCGAACGAATGCCTCCTCATCCGGAAGCTGACCGAGCAGACCCGAGCAGCAGTCGAGAGGAGCCGAGCGCATCCGCGAACCACACAAAATGGCGACGTCAGAGTTCCCGTTAGCCGGCAAATCTAAATCTCTTCGGTCAAAATGTCCGGTCAAAATAATTTCCCTTTAGCAATACCGCTTCAGTTGCGCCACTTATGTGACAGACAAGAAGAGTATGTGACAGACAAGAATGGGTTGATTGTGTGTTGATCTGTTGGTAATGCCTTGGGGTTCCGGTGGGCATGTAAACAAATGCATAATGCTGCGCTATACTTTGTGGCCTCACCCAGTTGCATAGCGACACTTATTGTGTAGGTGTCTTTTAATAAGCAGGTAGTCATATCATTAGCTAGAACTAGCTAGATCTTATCGATATGGATATAAACGCGAGTGAAGTCTAATCTGACGGGAGAGAGAGATCAGCTGCTGCTGACGAGTCGACATGCAGCTCTGCATTATCACCTGCAGCAGTGAGCGGACAAAACACACCCTTCAGGTTAGAATATCACACGTAGCTATTTTAATTACCTCTCAAACTACCTAAACTAGTTATAGATAAGTTTAGTTTTACTGTCGGGTCACTCATTACTGGATCCTCGAGCTGCATGATACTGGCATAATAGATTGCCCGATCGGCAACCAGCAGGTGAGGCTTCATTGCCCGAGGTAAATGATGGCCCGGGCCATCGGGCAGTCCTTAATGTCGAGCCCTGATTTAACCAGAAAGAGGACCTATTAAGGGATTTCCCTTTCCTGTGGTGTGTTATATGGGTTTTTGTGCATGTAAATGGTCTGCAAAGGTTCCCCAAATCTCCCATACACTCCCCCCCCTGCCAGAAATCCCTCGATTGGACACCTTTGTTTACTTCTGTAACATATTGACATCAATACGTAACACCATTTGCTACTCCAACACATTGTACGTGATAAGGGGCAGTGCATCTCTTACCTGTTGACCCACCAAAACAGAGCCAGCCAGCTAACCAATCAGAGCAGACTGGGCTCTGGTTTCAGACAGAGGGTGAAAAGAGATGCTGCAGCACAGGCAGTATGAGAACAATAAAGAGCTTTTTGAACATTAAAGCATGGAGACATGTCACAGTAGAGACATGAGTGAAAACCTTTTTAAGCATATCATATATATCATATATATATATATATATATATATATATATATATATATATATTAAACATAAGGGTCAGAATTTTCCATGAATATGATGTTCACCTATATCCATGCATTTACAGTACAGATATTTTGTTAAATCCTAAAATCACCCTGCTAAAATGCTAACAATGACAATGCAATCATGTAGATATTTCAAGTATGTGCCTTAATTTTTGTTTTGCATTATATCATGTCCTTGACTTGTGAAATGTGCATTCCGAATATTTTTGGAGTTAAAAGCGAGCAAAAACAGCCCGGGTTAAAGTGTTAATAAATAATTATGTTTGGCTAGCATGCATTTTATTAACAGCAGCCCACCAACCTAAATAAAACCTAAATCCTCATTTAAAATCTTGACTTTTCAAAACTCTAGCATATCTTCCCTTCTTTCTTTCCTTGAATTATCTCAGCGTCTTCTTTCTCTGTTCAACTCCCTTGTCTCCCACCCTCATAAAAACACCCTCCCCGTCTGCTCCATCTTTCCTCCCTCCCAGACTTTTCTGGCTCTAAAAATAATCTTTGGTTACTGGCCTCCCCCTCTGCTCCTCCTCCATTCTTAACCTCGTCCTGGTCTGCAGCTGATCTTCCTCGGCCGGACCCTCAGGTATCGGGCTAACCGGACAGCGAGGCCGAGGCATGTATCACTGTCAGGAGAAATGTAGAATCAGCATTTCTGAGCCCGCCAAACACCCGGCCGGGCCTAACCCTTACCTGGTCAGTCCTGAGGAGACGCTGTGGCCCCTAATAATAGCTCCGCACCGCCCCGGTATTGATTTCTTTCTTTTTACGGCAGAAACAAAGAGACTTTCTCTGTTACATGATATATCATAATCACGTCATTTGTAGCCTTGAGTGCGCAGATGTACGGGAAGCAGGCCAGCGTTTTAGAGGGGAGAGCGATCTGTAGAGAGAGGCCTATATAAAGAAGTCTGGCTTTTTTGGGGGTAAAAAAATGAATAGCGGGTATGATTTATGCTCCATTTCTGTAAAAGTAAATATACATTGTGGAGTTCAAAATGAAGTTATTTTCTTAGCTTCTGTTGAATGTGAAACTACAAAAAAATACTACTTTATTTACTTTAAATGTGTTGACATTCAAAAAAGCAGGCAGAATTTGAGGCAGTATTTTCCAGTTCATGTCCAGATCATTCAAAATGTTTTGTATTGCTTCATTTATCATTAAATACAAGAACAACTTTATTATCAGCTCAGTATTGTCCTGACACATAAACAGAGGCATCAGACTGCCGGGAATAAGGAACTAATTACCACATGTTTGTCCTTGAATTTGTTTAAATGTGTTTTTTAAGAATATTACATCGCAGTTAAATTGCTAATGTTGGCTGAATAAAAACTTGGTAGACTTACCTGACCCTAAAAGTCCTGAAAGATGGTTTTGTGTTTACAAGATCCAGAAAAAGCTAATGTTAGCCTGTAAACAAACTACATCACAGTCGCAAGGCCACACATTACTGCCACTAAGCTAAAGGCTACTAATGTTTGGCATGGTGACATTAAGTAGTCTCTATTAGAAGCTTGTTAGCAACCGCTGTTTTATATGACACATAGAAGCTCGAACATTGAGTAGGGTATTTACTGACGTATTTTAGGTCGTAAGACTCTTTTCAGCTTGTCTTAACCAACACATGAGAACCGGAATTGGTCAAATGCTAACTCATTTTTCCTGCACCACTCTATTCAAAGCAATCTAGAAAAATAACAAATTGTCAAGCTTTTGCAGGGACACAATTATTTCAAATAAAGCTTAACTTCACCCTGATGAATTCAGCCGTGTGAAAATATCTTGAGAACAATTTGATGTACTAAGTTGTGTTATTAAACAGCGCAAATATATAACTGCATACCAGAACACACACACATACACAGCTGTGGTTAGGATGTCTCTTGGACGGTGTGTCATGCTCAGGAATATGATGGATGGTTTCCAAACAAAAACCAAGTTTGAGGAGCAAGCAGCAGAGAAACTATGAGCTGATGATGGATGGATCGGTCAGCTGCATCGCCTCGCTACAGCACACAGCGCTATCAACACAACACATACCACCCAAAAATGTGAAGAGCTTTGGCAGAAAACAACCCCCCCACCCCTCTGTACACACACAGTTAGACCACAAAATGACCTCACATGGACTTATTTAAATACACAAACTGTAGGTCCTGTACAGCAGCAAGCGTAAAAATGTAATTTCCGTTTGGGGGACAGAAGCAAACTCCCCCCAAGAAAGCATTAAAGTTGAGCTTTAACATCAGTGTTTAGACTCAGATATATGAACGCCGGAGGGGGTCAGACCGCCTGCTGCTCGGAAACACTGATGTGTAATGCAGGCTGAATGGTTGTTACCTCACCTAAAGAGACACGCAGAGTCTCACTTGTTAAAAAATATTTATTTTAAATGTGGGTTCAGTCATTTTACACCTACTTTCAATAAAGAGTTTAGAAATGTTTCTGACAATCTGGGTATGAATGTTCATTTTAGACTTAATATGAAAAAAAGTATCTTAACTCAAGGTACATGTAATAACCTTTTTCATGATAGTAACATAACATTTACAAAATAATAAATGTCAACACATCATAATAATGTCATGTTTTGGTACAAATGTTTTACTGAATACATATCATGATGCAAATCAATGAAACCTTGGCTAGCTGTTGCAGGAGTGTCGTTTTCAACGTGAAAGTATCAAAAGCATCTTTTCAGATTTAAACTTTATAAAGGCCAAGTCTATGGTGGCTGGCAGGTGCAACCCGTTACGGCACAAAAAGTAAACATTTGCCAAAACAAATGCAAATTATGTAACATCTTCACCAACTTAATGAAACATGCGCAGCATTTATTAAAAGCGGTTCATAAAAGAAACGCCGCAAAAAGCACAACGAAAACGGGGACATTAAAAGGTGATGCACACAGCTGGGGCCGGAGTTCTTGTTGATATTCAAGGATTATAAAGTTGGCCAACAATCAATGTCACTCGAAATTTACATTAAAAGCTGTACGGTTTATTGGCTTGATAAAAAATGTGATTACATGATTCATTCCGACATTATTGCAGATCTGCTGTAAGCTAGCTAGCTAGCTAGCTAACGTAGCTAACGTAGTCATTTCAAACATACTGACACAACACTGACAATTAGGAAACAGTGACAGTTGGCCAAATGTATAATCCCTGAACGTCAACAAGCGCTCCGGTCCCAGCTGTGTGTCTCCATTTGCGTTGTGAGCTTCTTGCAGCATTTTCTTATCTGCAGCGTTTGGCACCTGTCGGTCACCGTATATTACACACATTACACATATTCGTCTTTTGCTGACTGAGGGGATTGAAGTTTGTGTGGAGCAAAAAGTCAACTTTTGACTGATTTACTTTTACTATTTAACTTATGTGCCTAATTTGATTTAGGTACCATGTGCCCTATCATTTGTCGTGAAATGTCTGTAAAAATGTTGTTTTATTTTTGTGCTTTCCAATGAGATCAAGGATTAATTCTTCTTGTGTTTTATTGTTAAGATGTATCACATAAAACACTTATTTATGTGTGAATCGGATAAATCAGAAGTACAACTTGAATCTCCAACACATTGTACATGATAGCTTAGGGACGAGACATCTCCAAGCGGTTGACCAATCCCAACAGAGCCGGCCAGCTAACCAATCAGAGCAGACTGGGCTCTGGTTTCAGACAGAGGGTGAAAAGAGGAGCTGCAGCAGTATGAGAAAAATAAAGAGCTTTTTGAACAATAGAGCATGGAGACATGTCCCAGCAGAGGCAGTAAATATAAATACTGTATGTACCTCAAAATGTGCATAAAATGGTTAATTATTATTTATGGTAACAAGTCCATTCATTATGTCTGTGTTGTTGTTTTTTTCACCAATGTAACGTCATGTTTATAAAAACAAGACTCTTTTTTTAGGCAAATGGGATTCAGAAAATCATGAAGAGTCCTTGAATTCTATGCCAAAGTGAGTGTGCACGCGCTGAAATCAGAAATGTCATTAGCAACAGAGCCCGCAGCCAGCTGAACTCTGGGTAATTCTTGTCACAGAGCATCGGGGGAAAACACATTTGGGTTGTTGAGCAGTGTGACTCCGACTCACTTCATATAATCAATACGAGCAGAATCCCAGAGCCCTGCTGCCCTCAGAGGCTCCAGCATTTACATTTTGATTCAGGTCCTCCATGAGGAGAGGAGGAGGAGGAGGAGGAGGAGGAGGGAGTCATCAGAAAAAAAGGTTAACTCTGCTCCCTTTTAACTCCTCCTCCTCCTCCTCCTCCGGCCTACGGATGAAGCAGGGTTTGATCTTCCTCGCGGCCCAGCGGTGGCAGCAGGAAGCGTATCGAGATGCCACGGAGCATCAGAGCCAGTTTGCCGCCGCCTCCTCCTCCGACGACAAGTCCGAAGCACTTCTCCTGATCTACGGCACCCGCTGATGGCTTGTCAATATATGGATCCCCCCCCATCCTTGCTCTAATTCAGTGAAAAAAATCTAGTTTTCCATTAGTCTCTGCCCTGCCAACGTCACCCAGAGCGTCTCCACCTGTAATTATTAAAGGCAGATTCCCTGAAAGCAATCAGCCCGCCGCCATTTGTATCTTTGAAATCTTAATAAGCTGAAGGCAGAGAGGAGAGGGAAGGAGAAGTACTGAGAGGAGGTTAACTGTGAGAGAGTAAGAAGAGAGAAGATGAGAGGAGGTAATGTGAAAAACTAAAGAATGATTTAGGGAGGAAGGAGGGAGGAGAGGAGATGAAGAAAGAGAAGCAAGATGGAGGCGAGAGTGGATGAGGTAAAAGAAGAGAAAAGGAAATGGAAGAATTCGAAAGAGGATCAACAGAAGAAGCTGAGATTGAAGAAGAGAAGGAAAGACGAGATGAGAGAAGGAGGCTAAGATGAGGAAAAGGAGAATATAGTAAGAGGTCTAAATGGTCGAAAGAGGAGAAGAACAAGGAGAGGTGGAAAAGAGAAGTGTAAGAAGGTTAAGAGAGGGGGAGCACTGGTTCAATCCCCACTGCAGTCAGCATGTCGTTGTGTCCTTGGGCAAGAAAATACACCCCAAAATTGCTCCTGTGGGGATTGCCAGCAGTATTGAGTGTGTAAGTCTCTTTGGGTAAAAGCGTCTATCAAGTGACATGTGATGTAATGTAAAGGTTTAGAAAAACGACGAGAGGAGAAGAGAACAAGAAATTGATGATTTAGAAAGGAGTCAAGGTGATAAGAAATTATAGAGGAGAAAACAAATTAGGTAGATGGGAATAGAAAAAAGAAGAAGGTGGAAAAGGAAGTAGAGAAGATGAGGAAAATGAGTAGAGATGAGTAAAGTGATAATGAAATGAAAGGAGACAGGATTAGATAATGACGAGGATAGGGTACATGTGAAAACATATTTGTACTTATTAGTGTTCCCATGGGCGTCACTTTGTTTTGAAAAGCGTGAGGACACTTTTTTTCAGATAAAAATAAAACTGTATTGTGCCACCTTTTTTGTACACCCTATTTGTTAGGAACACCTGTACAAAGGATTTACAGTCAGGCTATGTGGCATGAACCATTGTGGCCGGGGGAAAGAATTGAGGAAGCCAATAATCTCCGTCTATTTTAAGGACACTTGCACACGCCTGTCCTCCGGGCTGACACACATACCTGAAAAATGCGACATGGTTGTAAACTGAACTCCTGTAGAGGTCCTCCCCCAGAAGATTTGTTTAAAATGTTTACATGTAAACCACACATTCTGTTACTCTCTGAGAAAGAAAATAAAGTAAAAAGACACGAGGCAGATGAGAAAGTATTTTCCCGCTGCAGTGACAGCGGAGGACAATATCCAACACTGCTGGCCAAACAGTTAAAGGTCCCATGTCATGCTTTTCCGGTTATTACCCGTCCCCTTGTGTGTTATGAAGCATGCATGTAACGGTCTGCAGAGTCACAAACCCTCAAAGTACACCCTGTAGCGAGTAAAACTCTAACACAGAAAAGACCTGTATATGCTGCCCCTGAACGCCTCGTTGGAGATTTTTATTTTTCCATTTTTTTCTTCCGGGAACCAAGTGACGTAACAACGACCCAATGGATCTCCTCACACACACAGACTCTCTCAGCGGCGATCAGCTGCAGTTCCCTCAGCACCCCCCCTTCCCGCATCCATGGTGCTCAGGCTGGGTTCAGGCTGAGTTTCGTGATGTCTCGCTGTCTCGCAGACCCCACGCTGCAACCAGGAAACGACACCAGTAATAGAGCTCACACTGTCCGCTCCTCACAGCAGCGAAACTTGCAACGTCCCAACAACACTCAATCCATGCCTTCATTTCCTCCCTCCTTGACTACTGCAACTCACTTCTTTACGGCATCAGCACTACATCCCTCAACAGACTCCAACGGGTTCAAAATGCAGCTGCACGTCTCCTCACGCATACCAAATCATGGCATCACATCACCCCAGTCCTCAAAGACCTCCACTGGCTTCCTGTCTCCCATCGCATCAACTACAAAGTTCTGGTCCTCACCTACAAAGCACTCCACCATCTGGCCCCCCCTTATCTCACAAACCTTCTCACTCCTTATCAACCCCCACGGTCCCTCAGATCCACCGCAGCCGGACTCCTATCCATTCCCACATCCACACTCTGCAGCTTTGGGGACAGAGCCTTCTCAGTGGCAGCTCATAGGCTCTGGAATTCCCTCCCCCAAGATCTCCGTGACTCTGAGTCCCTCACAGTCTTTCAGTCCCGCCTCAAAACACATCTTTTCAACTCTGTCTACCCATAAGCCCCCCCCCCCCTCTCAATCAACTTCCTCTTGACTGCCTTTTTATTTTACTATACTTACTTGTTTGCCTGTCCTTGTTTGTCCTCCCTCATATTGTAAAGCGTCTTTGAGTTGTGAAAAGCTTTATATAAATAAAATGCATTATTATTATTATTATTATTATTAACACGGCACCCAGACCCCACGCAGCGTTCTCGTCTAACACATAATCACTGATGTTCCGCTGTAACGGTGGTGGACTCATCAGAACAGAGTGGGCAAGCTGACCAATCAGAGCACAGTGGGCTCACAGGGAGGGGGGGGGGGGGGGGGAGGAGCTCCAACAAGCCGTTTAGGACAGAGAGTGAATACACATACTTTACAGAGATGCTGTATGAGAAACCAATGTGAGTTTGGAAAATTGAACAATATAAATCTATTCTAGTAGACCTCAACAATGGAACTATGATCAGTAGAAATGGCCATGACATGGGACCTTTAAATATGAACAACGTGATTTTATAGGTGAGTGTTTGTGTGTTTGCCTCGGACAGACGTGTTCACTTTGTTCTGACGCTCTGCTGACACACGCAGAATGAATCAGCAGAAACACTTCAGAGGTTTTTTAACATTTCTCCCAGCAAAGTGATCAGAAGTGGAAAATGCACGGAAATCATGCAGCATGCAGGTGTCCGTATGTGAACTTAAGACAAAAAAGAATAAGGTCAATATGTGCCAGAGAGTGACAGGAGCTAAATAGGTGGCATCTTTCTGAGACTGTTGACCTAGTCTGAGGTTTGAGAAAGCTCCACTGCAATGAACAACATTAAAGTGGGTCAAGTTGAGGAAAGTACACCAAGGGTTTCTATAGAGTTTGATACCAGTGGGATATGAGGAATGTCATTAAGAGAGCAGGTAAAGAGGTGCAATCGAGGTGGCAATTGTATCCTCAAGATGTTTTTATTCAGTCTTAGGGAAGAGTACGTTTTTCTCAACATCTGCAGTGTGTTTCCTTTTTCATTGTCCTTAGAGATTTTGCTTTTCTTTTAAGAGTTGTGCTCTGCACAGCAACTGGATGAAAAAGCACAATAACAACATTTGTAAATGTCTTTTTAGAAATCTGGCAAATATAAAATGTGGCAAAAAAGATTACAGTGTGAAAAAAAGCAACTTCTACCATTGTTCAATTGGTCTGGAGAATACTGGGTCTATGGAAGATTTAAAAATAAACTTTCACAAGTGAGAGAATAATTAAAAAAGTAAAATTGTACAATGTCAAATATAAAGCTTGATCTTGAAGCATTGCCTGGAAATGTCATGGAATCAAATATCCAGCAAGTATCTGGGTTGAGTTATGTTTCTTCCTGGACTACGAGGTATTTTTTCCCCTCTTTTTGCTCTTTTTATTCTTGCACTTTTTTCCTAATTTGTTGTTTCTCAGTTTTATCCTCCAGCAGATAGAGGTGAACTTTCACATTTTCATTCTGTCAAGACGGACTGACCAAACTTTCTCGAAAAGGTCTTTCTCTTTCATTATCTGTTTTCTCTCTGACTCTTTCTCTTTTGTAACCTGCAGAAATATCTGAAAATGTTGATTGCAGGCGCTTAAAGAAAAAGCAGAGCCGCTGAAAAAAGTTCTGGATTAAAGCCTGAAAGATCGCCCATATGGGACTATTCGATAGAAACCTTAATATCATTAATTCATGCTTTTTTACTTCAAATTCTTTAGAATTAGGCAAGTATAGGCCAGGCAAGTAACTCCAGTCTCCTGCATTAAAATATCAGATTAGCTACATTCCATTCAACCCAATTAAAAAAAGAATCCGGGGTGTTAAACTGAAAGACTTGAATTGTTTGGTATGCAAAAGGAAAAACAATAGTACAGCAAATGTACGACAGGAGCATATCAGAAAACTGGAGAGTAAAGATTAACACCTCTAAAATTGATAAAGGATGGGCAAATACAATTGTACTAGTTGCTCTACTTATTTTTATTGAAGTTCATTATTGACAAAATTACTGAGGAGATTCTTTCTAAATAAATCCTTCCATATCTGAAGAAGGATCCATGTCCCAAGCAATTTGGATTTTAGGTGAATCTCTGCAGATTTTGAGTTTAACTTTTAGTTTAGTTATCAGTTTCTCTGGTTTTATGGTGTGTTTGAGTAAAATGTAAATGTATTTTATTCTATGAACTACTGACAACATTTCTGTGTGTTGGAATTCAACAGACACTGGAATGGAATGGCTGACATACGTGTAGAGATTGAGACTCAAGACACATTTGGAGTGGTCTCTTAATTTTTTACAGAGCTGTATATATAAATATAAATTATAATGAATAATAAAAATATATAAAGATTAAAAAGAAAAAGTCAGATCTCAAAGAACAAAAAGGTGGAGCTGAATAAGAAAAAAGAAGAGAATAAGGACCTGTCCGACGCAGTCACACATTTAATGTACGACCTACAGAACAGTGAGCCTGACTTGATCAGTTAGACTGGGCTTTTAAAAAAAACTGAAGTCCTTCAGTCTTTGCTAGTTATAAGACAACTGTATGTGTCAGAATGAGATTAAGTACCTGATAAGAGAGTGATTTATGACCCTCATAAACCTTAGTCCCGCATCCAAATCCTTTTGATGTGGCACCCCTTTTATCTTTTATGACTTGTTTGTTTATTGTTTTATTGCCCCTCATAAAGGATGTTGCACAATAGGGGGTGTGATAAGACTTTACATATCTGACCTTTGACCCTTTTTTCTTTTATGACTTGTCTGTTTATTGTTTTATTGCACCCTCATAAAGGATGTTGCTCAATAGTGGGGTGATAAGACTTTACTGCCCCTTTCATTTGAAACCTGTTATAGTGTCCTTAGTAGGTCATTATTGTCAATGATAAAACCAGATATAGTTAATGATGATAATATGACTTGTTTCGGTCACCTGTTGTGGTTGTAATGCCCTCCATAAGGTAATATCAATATTACTTATTGACTCTTTTATGGTAATATAAGGTTATATGACATTTTATTGTTTAATTACTTTATTAACTATAAGGAAGCCCCTTTGAAGTTGTGTTTCCCTGGATGATGTAAATAGTCTAAGTGCCATGTTAGGGGGACATTACGGAGCTCATGAGTCCGTCCTTTGAGGCTTGAAGAGCGGACAAAGAGAGGTGTATTTACTGGTGTATTTCCTTGGATGATGTAAATAGTTGCTAGGAAAGTAGGGATTAAACGTTATGTGACATTATGACGTGGCTCCAGTCAGGCTCTAGTTGGTGCTAAAGCAAACTGGTTCGCAAGTTGAAACAACTGGGAACCCAACTAGCAAGGAACTACAATGAGGGTCATTTTAATGGAAAAGGGGTACCGGAGGTTGCAGAGGAAACACCATCCCTTACCCAGATGACTGCAGTCACCAGAGGTGTAATACGAAGTAATATGTTAGGCTCGCGGAAAAGGTAGGACCCAAATGCAGACTACAAAAAAAAGGTAAAAGGTCTAGAAACAAAAGCGAGCTTTATTTTAAAGCTGATGAACATAAACATGGCATGAAAAAAGGTAGCACAAGGTAGCATCAAAAAACAAAACTGACCGTGACCAACATGGAGGGAGACAGGAAAGACAAACAATGAACCGACAGGGAACACAGGAAGAGACAAGACTAAATGCAGGGACGGGTAATCACGAGACGAGAAATAGCCGGCAGGGGAGGCAAAAACACAAGGGCAACAGGTGAACACAATTAGACAATCAGACACACCAGGGAAACTAACGACAGGGAGGAAAACACAGGGAGAAGGACAAGACAAGAAACAAGGAGGAAAACATGAAACAGGGAGAAAAGAACAGCAAAACAAAACCCATTACCAGACACACAAAACTAAAACCGTGACATAACACCAAGATCGTGACAGAACCCCCCCCTCAAGGGACGGATTCTAGACGTCCATAACACAAAAACAAAGTCCAATACTTTGAAAAGGGTGGGTGGAGGGGGTCCGGAGGATGGATCTGGGTAGACAGCCCAGAGGCAAGGCAGAGGAACAGAAGGTGGTCTCGGGCGGACGACCCGGGGGCAAGGCAGAGTTCATGGAGGGAGTCTCGGGCGGACGGCCCGGGGCAAGGCAGAGTTCGAAAAGTCAGGGGGTCGGGCTCGAGGGCGAAGACCACGGCTGGGGAACTCAGGAGGCCGGGCTCAATGGTGAAGGCCGGGCACAAGGTCGGGCAAGAAGGCGGCGACGGGATAGCTTCGGAGGACGACGTTCGCCGCAATGGGACCCCTCCAGTGTCAGCTGGATCGCCGGAGCACAGGATATGGTGTTGGCAGGAAACCCGGCGGAGCAGGTGTCGGCGGGACCCCCAACAGGACAGGATATGGTGTTGGCAGGAAACCCGGCGGAGCAGGTGTCGGCGGAACCCCCAACAGGACAGGATATGGTGTTGGCAGGAACCCCAGCGGAGCACGTGTTGGCGGGACCTCCAACAGGACAGGATATGGTGTTGGCAGGAAATCCGGCGGAACCCCCAACGAAACAGGACATGGAGTTGGCAAGATCCTCAGCGGAACCCCCAACGGCACAGGAGATAGGGTTGGCAGGACCCCCGGCAGAAGAGTAGTCGGCGGGACCTCCAACGGCACAGGACATAGGGTTGGCAGGACCCCCGGCAGAAAGGTAGTCGGCGGGACCCCCAACGGGACAGGACATGGAGTTGGCAGGACCCCCAGCGGAACCTCCAATGGCACAGGACATAGGGTTGGCAGGACCCCCGGCAGAAGAGTCGTCGGCGGGACCCCCAACGGGACAGGACATGGAGTTGGCAGGACCCCCAGCGGAACCTCCAACGGACCAGGACATTGGGTAGGGACTTGAGAGGGGACTCGAGAGGTGACTTGAAAGGGGACTTGAAAGGAGACTTGAGAGGTGACTTGAGAGGGGACTCGAGAGATGACTTGAGAGGGGACTCGAGAGGTGACTTGAAAGGGGACTTGAAAGGAGACTTGAGAGGTGACTTGAGAGGGGACTCGAGAGATGACTTGAAAGGGGACTCGAGAGGGAACTCGAGAAGAGACTCGAGAAGGGACCTGAGAAGGAACTTGAGAGGAGACTTGAGACGGTCGGTACGCCGACAGAACACAGGGAGCCGGCGTCGGCAGGACACGAGGAGCTGGCGTTGGCTGGAGAGCCAACAGGAGACGAGGTGCTGGAGTCAGCCGGTATGCCGACAGGACATGGGGAGCTGGCGTTGGCCGGAGAGTCAACAGGTGACGAGGAGCCGGAGTCTGGACCATGACTGCTGGGACCGGTACTTGAGCCGGAACCATGGCTGGAACTGGAGCCGGAACTATGGCTGCTGGGACCGGAACAGAGGCCTGGACCATGGCTGTGTGGGCCAGTTCTGGAGCCGGAACCATGGCTGTATGGGCCGGTTCTGGAGCAGGGACCATGGCTGTATGGGCCGGTTCTGGAGCAGGGACCATGGCTGTGGGAACCGGAACTGAAGCCTGGATCGTGGCTGTGTGGGCCGGTTCTGGAGCCGGAAACATGGCTGTAAGGTCCGGTTCTGGAGCAGGGACCATGGCTGCTGGGGCCGGTACTGGAGCCGGAACCATGGCTGCTGGACAAGGAACCGGAACACGGAACCATGGCTGTGTGGGATGGTACTGGAGCACGGTACCATGGCTGTGTGGGCCGGCACTGGAGCACGGAACCATGGCTGTGTGGGCCTATACTGGAGTACGAGCTGGCCTCCTGACCAGGGAGAAAAGAACAGCAAAACAAAACCCATTGCCAGACACACAAAACTAAAACCGTGACATAACACCAAGATCGTGACATAATATCAAAAGAGAGAGGGTTTCTCGACCCCAGAGATAACGAATAGTTCAGAGATCGTTCACTGATTGAATTTAACGTGATTGATGTATCTCTTAACTCTTATATCATTCTGGTCGTAGTTTGTTTGCATCACAATTATTGTCTGCCTCAGCTCACCTCAACAGTCAGAGAACTTCCTTTCCTTTTTTTCTGACTTTGCTGCCTCTCCATCTGGAGAGAGATGAACTTTACCAAGTGTCCTTTAACATCCTCATCTTGTCAGAGCGGAGAGAGAAAACTTTGATGGAAAAGGTCTCTCTTTCTCTCTTGTCGGCCTTCTGAGAAATAAGGCCTTCACCCCATTTATTGCTGAGCTGCGGCGCTTTTTCTAGCGCCCGGCCCCCCGACAGGAAAAGTGTCAGGCTAGTTTCTGGCATTAAATTTGCATCCCTCAATGATGGGTGACAGCGCTGAAAGGCCAGGAGAAAACCGGTGCATCGATCTGCTCGTGGAAACTATTCAAAGAAACAGATGAGCTGAAGGAGCAGAGAGGTTCTCATACCTCCCTCCATCCCTCCATCGCTGCAAACCGCCACTTGCTTTAAAGAACAGAACTTCATTAAATTGTGCCGCTCTGTGTTTGTATCACGGGGTGGGGGTGTGGAGGGGGTTTAGGGGACGTGAGGGGGGTGTTGACAGATCAGAGCTTTGCCACAGAAGAGCTATTAACTCTGCTCCGCCATCAGTGCTGTTCTCCTGCATACGCAAGCAGCAGGTTGTCAAGGTGCGTTCCCACGACGACACAACACCGGGAACACTGCCAGGTAATGAGGGAGCACACACACATGTATACATTCAATCAAGAGCGCATGCACATCAACACACACACACATACAGAGTATACACACAAGTACAAACTCTAAAAATAAACCGTACAAACCAATATTAGAGATTTCTTAACTTCAAGATACCTTCAATAAAATAAGTAGCTCTACACTATAAGAAATGCACAACAGTCATCCATTTGTCTTGAAGGGTGTCCTTTTTCTGGGTATTTTTTTCAGATGCTCTTTAAATACAAACAGGTATCCTAACTCAAATGCTGCCCCAGGACTGCCATAAGCATAGATGAGTTATAGTTTTCACTTCAGTAAAAGTGGCAATACAGTGTAAAAATACTCACTCAAAAGAAAACATCCAAAAATATTAGCATCAATGTATGCTTGGAGTACCAACTGTAGGAGCACTAGTTTTGCAGTATGGGCCATTGCAAACACCGACGGCTTACTTGCGCGACATTGACCAAAAACACTTACGCTTGCTGACATTCGGGGACTCTAAACTAGGCCAACTCTCACTGTCATTAGAAACGTACCTAAAATGTAAGTGTTATTGTAACAATTTGATCACATGATTCCTCCAATGTTATTGCTGATCAACTGTAAGCTAGCTAGCTAATGTAGCTAACCTAGTCATTTTAAATTACATTACATTACATTACATTACATTGCATTTAGCTGACGCTTTTGTCCAAAGCGACTTACAATAAGTACATACGACCAGGAAGACACAGCCCAGAAGAAAAACAGAATCATATAAGTACAGCAGGTATCATAGAGCCACACATTTCAAGTGCTACTCAGCTGGCTATAGATAGGCCAGTCCTATGTTAGTATATAAGTGACAAAACACTTACTATTATGAAAGAGGCTAACTAAACTAAATGTACACATACATAGAATTATACACACACTCACAAACACACACACAGTGTACATTCACAAAAACATTTGATTTAAAAGAAACAACAGATAGAGAAACAAGTTCTTAATGGACTTGAGGTTTAACGTATCTGACTGAATAAGTTGCAGAATGGCAGCTAATGAAACTCTGCAGAAACTGAAACACATCTCACACACACACACACACACACAGAGAGAGAGAGAGGCCTGGTTGGTCTGACAGAGCCAGCTGTGCTATCTCACTTTTCAATTAATTCTCTCTGCTGCTTTGACCTTTTCCTCCGACAGAAACAAAGAAACCAGAGGTTGCACTGCTTTGCGCACACTGCACACACAGATACACACACCCACACAAGAAGATGAAGCAACACACTCACTTAAGAGGAGAAAAAGGCAGAAAAGCACACACAAAGTGCAATCCACTCTCCAAACATAATCCTCGATTTTAAATATATGTGTGTGAACTGCATATAATGCACGTGCACGTATCACGTTTAGTAATGATCAGTCTGATTTAGTGGCTATCAACCATGGGGTCAGGACCATGTAAGGGGTATTTCTTCACCAGCTGTAACAGCCATAATGTTTCGCTTTATTCTGCCACTTTGGGTTTAGCCCAATAAACAAAGTATCAAAGCGTACACAGACTGACGGCCCCAAGTTAGTGCTGTAGGAATAGTAAAGTGAAATATAGGCAAACGCCAAACGTGAAGATAATAAGACACTGTAGCTATGTTTAGTTTGCCAAATCCATGCGGACGGTTTTTGAAAATGATTTGTATATTCTTTTCCTGCTGTCAGTTTGTAGTATGTTTTTGGTTTATTACTGATCAAAGCTAACTTATAGCGGATTTACCTAGTGCTAAAGGTGTAATTATTGTGGTCATTTATCACACATTGACACTTTAATAAAGTCAAAAGAAGACCTCTGGTTTTGATTACTTGTTGTTGTCCTATCTCTTCAGTCAAGTACAAAATATCTCAAGATTAACGGAAACGTTGTCATCAAATGTTTCACCACATTCTTCCAATGCAGTGGACGAACACTTCACATTTTTGATAATTAGTATCAACTGGTATCAAAATCAGAGAGGACATAATTCTGCACATTTTCAGTATATCAGTATGTAATGTCTCTACTGTGACGTGTCTTTAATTTAAGGTTAAAAAAGCTCTTTATTTTTCTCATACTGCCTGTGCTGCAGCACCTCTTTTCACCCTCTGTCTGAAACCAGAGCCCAGTCTGCTCTGATTGGTTAGCTGGCCGGCTCTGTTGTGATTGGTCAACCGCTCAGAGATGACCCGCCACTTCACGTAAAATGTGTTGGAGCGGTATCAAATTACCTACCCACTCAGAATAAAAACAAATCATTGTTCCTGTTCAACTAAGTCCAGAAAAACAGTCATTCAAACAAGCCAGTCAAATATGTCAATGCTGCTGCATGGCTTATAAACCGGGGGGGGGGGGGAGTTAAAGGTAAAAATGTACATAAATGCATATTGTCATTCAAAATGTATGACAAAATTCAACTTAATGCTTGTAATAAATATTGAAACCTCAACCTGTGGCTGATGAAATGAATATTAATCACATTTCCAAGTTGGATCAAAAGTTGCTCCCGTCGCACCAGCGCTCATGTTTACCATGAATTCAATCCCCCATGAAATGTGGCGGACGTTGAAGCACATGTTCGTACTGGCCAAACGGTGTTACTATAACCTCTGTGTCAGACATCATTGGGCCCAGAAATACTTTTTCCATTTGACTTACAATGGAAGAGAGGTCTGTCAACCTACCCAGTACGAACACTCTAATAGCCCTTATTATCATTAGGATCTTAAAGTTGTAAAATGTGCTAAAAGCCAAATCCAGTTATTTCTTCTTTTTATTCATTTGACTGAGCCTACATAGGCCATGACGCTATGGATTGGATGCAGGGCTTTAAGCAAAATGCAAGTGCGCACTCTCTATGGACCCAGATACGGGTGAATGAACGACATCCCACCTCCAACGCTGTATCCAGTTCTCTTTATACATCCATGCATGAATCGCATGTCAGTGAAAAGGCAAACAAAGTAGAGGAATCAGCACAAGAGTATTCCACCGACTGGAGAACACTGGCCATCAGTAAGAAGCATCATTACCTCGCTGTAACGGAACACCTGGTCTCGTTCGCTTTAGGTGTGGGGGAAATGCAAGAAGGGCATGTTGCTGAAGCATGTGCCAGTTTCTTGAAGTTGTACAGGAGATGGCGGACAGAGTCACCAATGTTGGAAAAGATAGAGCTAGCCATGTTGTAGCCCACATTATACATGCAGAGGGCAATCACAGCAGCTGTCCGTGACAGAGGCTTTACGATGCCAAGTGTCGGAAAATTGTCTGACAAAATGCAGATAATTCAGGAATCATGGTCTAATACAGTAAAAAAAATACATGAAAACATTAGTATTTTAAACTTGTGAAATCATGAAAAATCCCGGATTATTATTGTGGTTAACGCAATTATATTTTTCAATTGATTGACAGTAGCCTACTAAACAAAACATATGGTCATTGTCAGTTTCTCTTATTAATAAATATAAAGATATCCAGGCTAATGTATCCACACAAAGCCACATGTTGCTGTTAAACCTGGCCCGTGACTTTTTACGGTGCAGTCTCTCAGCCAGTCAGTCAGCAGCTGTGCAGCGATGTCACACTTCATCAAAGCTCCATCACCAATGATAATGTGACCTGGCCGACTCAGCACCGCCACTCCCTGCTGCCCAGAATATTGGCAAGTGTCAGATAGCCAATAGATTTATGTATGCAAATCAGCTCGATCAATACCGTCTGCCACGGCCCGAGATCTACAACCACGCCACATCGCCTGGAATATTTCCTGTCAAATGAAATCCAGTGGCAGAGCAGAGGGAGAGAAAAAAAAACTTAATATGAAAGGAAAAATGATTTGGAGGAGAAGAGGAGAAGGAGAGGAAAAGTGGAGATATGATGAAGAAGGTTTGCTGTCAATGAGACAGCAGACGGCCAATCATCCGGGAGAATAAATCAGTGCAGGGCTGTCATTGGAGGAGGGGAGAGCATGAAAAGGGTTTACCGTCGCACAGTACAAAGACGTTTACGCCACGTGTCAAAATACTTTTATTATCTGTTTTTATGATTGCAGGTGTGGGATCACGTGTCACGTGCACATGGTTGTAGTCACTTCAAAAGTTTTAGAGGACCATAAATCATCATATGGGTTTTAATTGGAAGTAGAACATGTTCCTTTTTTTGTGCAAATTCTTCTAATTTGTAATTGATACAAGACATACATTGTCCCTACTAAAGGTGCAGAAGTATTATATTTGAGTAATTCAGAGAGGAAAGATCATTTAACATTTATCAACAGTATTTTATGGGAGATAGGCCTATGTTTATGAATTGAAAATCTAGTCATTTAGGTTAATCGGGTTAAATCATTTCAAAACCTTTCAATAATAGAAATGTCATATAGAATAATGTGAATAATTGAAAATAAATCAGTTGTTGTAAATCATATGCATGTTTTTAATAATTATTGTGATATTGTTGCTATTTCAGTAGTTTCAGTTTAAAATGTGAGGTATTGAACAGTAAGCAATACTTTTCTGAATTAATGTTTGAAAAATTAGTTATATAATAATCTAATGTTTGTTAATTTTGTTTGGATTAAAACTGAAACCTTTTTATATTCTCTTCTTAAATTAAATATTCTATTATAATTTACTATAGATAATATGAATGGGTCATTCTACAGAAAAGGTGGAAGTGCTGTCACTTACTTTTGATGACACCAAAATACATGACGTTGACCTAATACTCACATTCATTATATATGTTGAATAAATAGAGATTGTCATTGCAATGGTACTAAATAAAAAATAAATAAAAAATGGTTTTATACGTAAATTGCAATTTATTTAAAATGCCAAGTTCAAGGAACTGCCTTGTCACTTTGATCATACATGGAAGTGGAGCCTATAGTTTTAATTTAAAAGATTTTTTTTTCAATAAAGAAATCTAATTTATATTTACATAACATTACAAGCATTAAATATAACACTGAAAAAAACGCAAATTATTATTAATAATGTCAAATAAATGTCAGTCACCCAAAATTACATCATTGGTGTTACTGCTACACAAAACGCTTTTATTTTGAAATAATGTAATGTCTCTGAAGTGCCTCCTGTAACAAGAGATCATTTGAGGCAGTGCACAAAGACATAAGGAAAGTCAGATACTTCTTACTTTGCTTGTTAAAGGTGTCATTTTATCTTCAAATTGTACATGCGTCTTTCAAGTCTGTCATTAGTGTTACTCATTGCATAGCCCGAGGGGTGAACATTTGAATGGGAAAATGTATTGTATTGAAGAGTTACACGATTTTGAAATTGACTGAAGTCATATTTGGTCTGACACATTGCAGCCATTTTGTTAAAATGGTAGTGTTTTCTCCAAATTGTCACTGGTGTTACCGTCACTGGTGTTATTCTTCTTCCTGGTAACACGTAACACCAGTGACATTCCTATACAAATAAGCTTTGTATAAAAATAATTTAAAAAATATTTTAAGCTCTACTTGTTGTGGATTCATCAAGTTAAGAGTTAGTTATTGCTATTTAACAGGTTTTAGATGTTTTTAGAAGGAATATATTTCAGCAGATTTGTATCACCCAGATTCCACCTTTTCTGTAGAATGACCCTAATACAGAAGTAACATTATGATGTGAAGCTAAAAGTAAGCCTGATTAATACTTAAGAGATAACATGATAACTGGTGATTTTCTGAATGAACCTCTGATGCAGCAGAGCAGTCAGGTAGTGTGTTATCGTAGAATCTTTCATTTTAAGATAACAGCTAAATTGTTGATTTAAACAGACCTGCTCCTCCATCACCTCCTCCACCCTCCAGGAAAAGGCCAGACTAAGCACAAGGAGAAGGCTGGGGGGGGGGGGGGGGGGGGGGGGCGGCGACGGAGGAGAAGGGGCTTGTCGGGCGCCTGTCTGCGTGGCAGCATCCGCCGTGTCACCGCCCGCCCCGTGGGAACCGCCCGTCAAACGGAAAGGTTGTGCCACATCTGCATAATCATTACCACGGCGACAGAAAGTCATTCTGGGAAACAATCAATGTTGTTTTAAGAGATCTTAAAAAAACAAAAAGACAAGAAAAAAAGGGTTGAAGTGTCTTAAAGAAGATCAAGTGTCTCTTCCGGACGAACGGCAGCGCTGGCAGTTTTACCGGAAGCTGCGGAGCGCCTCAGAGGTTTTTAGAGACAAACACTTCCAACCTGTTTTTCAGTGAATCAGGGCTGAGCTGTGCCAGCACACTGAGGAAACACTGCATCTGCCATCGCTGTGGCTGAGCATGTGAGCATTTATTCAACATGAATTAACATGCTGCAAGTCCACGGGGGAAATACATTTAAATTAAATACACTATTCTATTACGTCTAATCTATGAGTGAAATGTACTCTGTCCTTCTTACTCATACCCTGCTGTTAACTAATACACATGTAAAACAAATCCTTAAACATCTGGGTAACATCTTAATAAGTCCCGGTTTAATTCAAGCTAACATTTGTATTTTAAGCTAACTGTTAACCAAAATAGTGCACTGTAAGAGTGTTTGAACAGAAAGCAAAGTCCTTTTTCTCCCCCAATTAAGCTGCATTCACTTGATACATCGTAAAACAGCCCTGTGTGTACCGCTGAGCTTTTAAAGCGCAAACAATCAGATAACAGCTGTATGTAGCAGTGCAAGCAGAGGAGGTAGGCCTAGCTAGTGGAGCCTCGCAGCAGCGAAACCACACTAATTGCGCCACATAAGCGCAGGTGCGCCGCATTTGTGGCTCAGTTGAGGCCCCCTATCAAGGTGAGGCCCCCTCCGCAAGGTGAGGCCCCACGCAGTCTGCGTGATCGGCCTGTAGGGAGGGACGGCCCTGGCCACATGCATTTCTTTCCTATTAACATTGTAACCCTTCATTGTTATGTCATTGCCTTACACTGTTTTAAAAAAGAAGAGTAAGGGAGGAGATGAAAAACAAAAAGGTTATAGGAAACAACACGAATAGGATAAAGAAGGGAAGGTGAAAAGAGAAGGAGACAAAAGAAAAGTAGAGGAATATAATAAGAGGTGGAGGAGAATAAAGAAAGAAAAAAAACTAGAGGTAAGACAAGTTGGACTCAGGAAAATAAAAGAAAGAATAGTAGGAGAAAAACGATCTGTGACAAAAGAGAGAAGATGAAGACGGGAGACAAAAAGGAGGAAGATGAAAGAAGAGTGAAGGAGGAAAGAAGTGAGAAGGAGACAAGATGTAAAGGATGGCATTGAATAAGCTAAGGAAGGGAGTTGAAAAAAGAGGAGGGAAGGAAAAGAAAAAAGAACTGAGAGGTTCCTCCTCTATCAGCAGATAAGAGGCAGAAATGGATGAATCCTATTGGCCGGCGAGCCTCTTCCAGCCTCTTATCTCCTCGCCTCCTGAACTCAGGACACATTTCATAGAAATTTGCGAAATCAGGAAAGCTGGGTATCGTGCCATCTATCACCGGGCGACACTGGCCCATACATCCTCCTGGACTCACAATAAAAGCTACAATTGACACTTTTTTAGGGGGGGTTCTTAACAATTATATGCTGCAGCAGCTACAAAGCAGCTTTGGGTGTCTTGTTTGTGGTCTTCAAGGTCAAACTAACTCTGGTTGAATTCTAACGACTTCCAATCGGCTTTAAGAATGACCAAAGTCAGCCTGCAGCCAACTCTAATAACACGTGTTTATAGAGAAGTTAGATTGTACCATTTTAAGGCATAAAATCAAATATGACGGTACATTTGAGCCGTGGAGAAGAAACAGGACTCAGTGAATACAGAGAACGATTAGGCTGAAGGAACAATGCTTTAGCTGATTTACAGATTTACTACATGGAAAAAACACTATTTTTGATGGCAGGATCGATAGTTTAGATTAATAGAAGAAAAATAATGAGGAAAACATAACTATATAGCATATGATAAAGTAAAAAAGTCTGAATAATGTGCAATTGGAAGATAGTAGGGTTTATAATCATACTCAAAATGAACTGTTAACTGCTCAGCTGCCGTTATGTCGAGAGACGTGTGGAGACAGTCCTTAATCACAGATCTGAATTTCGTTCAAAGAAATGTTTAAGAACCTCAATCTTACCATGGTCAGAAAATAAATAACAATATTTGTTCCCTGTCAATGCCGAGTACAGCAGCTGGAGTTCCAGTAGCCTCATAAGGGTATTTATTACATTCAGATGGAAAATCTGGAGTGTAGTTGTATTTGCTTTCCTGAAACATGCCTGAACAATGATATTTCGGACAACAGCGTTTCCATCGATGGCTTCCGGACTGTTTTGGCCGACAACTAGGATTATATCAAGAGCTTCATCATGTCTTCAGATGGTCTCTGCGCTGTGGAGGACGTCCTGCCTCCTTCCTGTACCTTCAGTTTATATACATATTTGTTTATTTAATTGGAATATGGTGAAACTGTCACAACACCTAATTTCCCCCTGGGATTAAAAAGGTATTTTGATTGACTGATTGATTGTTCTCTCAAATAATGCAGCATATGTTCTGAGGTGGAAAATTGAACTTTTCGGATTCTTGCGAGAAGTCTGGACCTCCGCCTGAAATGTCTTTCTGCGATGCTAAAATGAAAGATCCAGCTTCAGAGGGCGTTGACATTGCTTTTTGCCGGTTGTGACTGCAATACTTGTCTCTGGCTTCACCAATCTCCACTCTGATACTTCCTCTTGTAGTTTCTCTGCCAGATGTGTTCTCATACATTCTTCATAAATGGTGACTTTCCATTTCCCCATTGGGAGTGATGCAGTGGTCCGTCACCGTTAAGTAGCTCTCCGTAGCCCTGGAGGTCCATCCATCAGGGGAAAGCTCAACTGCCAACGGGTTGATAATTCCGGAACAACTGCAGCCTGTGACCGTTTACACAGGGAACCCAGAACAGACTTAGCATTAGTAACGTTGGCACCGTCCAAATCTGCAGTGAGAGGTTTCTTACTGTTCTGATAATCGAGACATCAATACAGTTTCTGTCTGATCCCCAAATGTGTTTTTTTTTTTTACCACATTTAGGAACTTAGAAATAAAAAAAGGGCTACTCAAGTGTTTGCACTGGGTAGTTGGTTTAGTCTCTTCGTCAATTGGAAAAAAGTATTTTAGGGCCCCATTCCACCGCAAGACTGACATCGACAGACTGAAATGTGTCATTACGCGGTTTGGCCACAATATTAAATTGCCTTCAAAACCTAGCACTATTTCAGGGGCTAAAGCGTCTGGCATGCTCTAGCCTAGCTGATTGACAACTGGTGCCATGCCACAACCGTACAACTTGCACAATGCTTGTTCTGCATGTGAGGTAGGTACAGATAAATAGACTATGTTTTACCGTATCTGTTTGGCTCACATGACTGAACCTATAGGAAGTCACATTCCAAAACTGAATGTCTTTTACCAAACAAGACAAATACTGTTAAACCCCAACAACAAGTAACACACTCCTTAAAACGTGAAAAGTCCTTTTATAAACCTGTACATGGAAAGCCCTGGAACTGAATATTTGTATATATATATATATATATATATATACATATATAAAGAGAGGAATTCCAAGTCCCATTTAAGACAAATAACAAATGAAGAGATGGAAAATAGGTGCTGCGGCTCTGTAGGACCTGCACCACTGTTTAATGAGATCAATCTAGTGGTGATCAAAGCCTGATGTATATTCTAACTCTGTGCCTTAGAGCTCCATTATTGGACTATTAAAAACACATCAATGAGCCATAGAGTTGCACAGTGTTCCTACCATGCACAGGCTTTAGTCGACTCAATTCCACATGCACCATCCTCCTGCCACAAATACTCACAAGCAGGAGCACAAATGTTGATTAATCCACCAGTGAAAATAGTCCCCAACAAATGCAGTATTTCCTACCAATTGGTTGCCAAGAACAATTCAGAGTACATAGGAATTGCTGATTTTCTTTTTTAACTTTTGTCTTAAATAGAATAACTCTTATAGTCGTCAATATTTGTTGCAATTGATTTGCATTTTTCTACGTTTGCTTGCCTTTTCTATTTTCTGTCTGTAAACCATGTCCTTTCTTTTCAATTGTGTTTACATTTGAATAATAGTAGTAATTGCTGGTATGTTTGTATTTCCTTCAGTTTATATCTTACATGTTGCAAAATGTTCTTTCAAATATCTACTAGTGAGTATTTTCTCTTTCTGTTGAACTAGTAAAGTTTGAATTACGTCTTATGTGGCATCTTAGATGTAGTGTGGCAGCCCTGTGCATGACAAACTGGTCCAATTTCAGGCGTGTCGCGGCGGCTGGCTGATATTTGTCTCACTGGCGTTGTTGTTGTTGCGGCCCTTCCCACTCCTCCTCTTTTTAGTTTCCCCTCAGATTTGAATCGGCTGGGGGGTCCGGGGTCTGTTCCCCCTCT
The DNA here is from genome assembly GCA_902827135.1 of Harpagifer antarcticus. Lineage (NCBI taxonomy): Eukaryota > Metazoa > Chordata > Actinopteri > Perciformes > Harpagiferidae > Harpagifer > Harpagifer antarcticus. The sequence continues at coordinate 4,042,366 of CADEHL010000622.1, forward strand.
GACAGTGCAGAAATAATTACAGTACAACCTTCCTCCCTCGCTCGCTGTTATATTAGCCCTCTTATCAGGCTGCAAGGGGGGTAGTTGATCAACTAAGGTCACTGTATCCTGACCACAGCACAACAGCTACACCGCCATTTGGAGATATGATAAATAAAAGGCGAGGGTTACACTGCAGCAACACTCTTATCTGCTACCCAGTGCTTTTTATTTCATTCTCTTCCCTCATGCACCTCTACTTCGTTTGTGTCCCTGAGGAAAAGAAGAGAAAGTGGAAAGAATATGGAAAGGATTCGGTGTAAATTATGACCTGAAATAATAAATACTTCCACTGTTCCACACCATCTTGAAGTTTAAAGCTGCACTTTATGCCGTTTTATTTATTCCCATACACCGCAGTGATAGTTTATTGAGGGGGGGCTGGTTGTGTTTGTAGATGCAGCCACATTATTCTAAAAACGGGTCGGGAGACAGCAGCAAGGGGAGATAATAGATGCACCTACATTATCCTGAAGTGGCGGGGAAATTGAGGGGTTAGGAGGGTGAGCTGAACAGATGTGCCTACATTATTCTAAAGCCAGATTGATAGTGACGCGGGGTCAAGATGGAGGGTGTACAAATAAATACATCTCCATTATTCTGGTGTCATGCGAGAGCGAGGGGTTAGAGTGAGCACGGAAAACAGATGCAGATGCATTATTCTGGAGTAAGAGAGAACATTCTAGAGGTGGAGGTGAGGCTGGAAAAGTGGATGCACCATTACTCTTGGGATTAAGTGATAGTGCGGGGTTAAGGATGCAGCTTTACCTACATTATTCTCAGCCTGGAAGGGACAGGAGGACCACAGTATCAACGGCCCTGTATGTTCTGTAAGGGAAATCATTTTAAAGGGGGAGGATTTACAGGGGATTTGTGAAATGCAACCTCACGATGTATTGCTTGCCCTGGTAAATAAAACCAGTCTGTTTATCTAAGGGAAATGGAGAAAACTATTTTGCGTGAAAAACGAATAGTCATGACCTCAAATCAAGAAACATGTGAGAAATCATTTTGGGATTGACACCACTGAGGGAAGAATCATTATAAAAGGTAAGGCTATTTTTTTGTTTAATAACACAATTACATTACAGTAACACACATTTCCATTTGCTCACTTGCGAGACAGTGTTCAACATTTTAACATTTTTAGTTTTGCAAAAAGTCAGTCATAAAATGCATTCCAGCTAACTTCAGCTAGTTCCAGCACAACGCTACTTACAATTGTATTATCATTATAAGATATTCCACACAAGGGGGTCAAAGCTCATTGTTACAGGGGCACTGGCCACCGTTGCCCGCCAACAATCTGGGTCAAGGGAATCTTTTTAAATAATATCATGATTGATGGTAGTGTGCTTTAAAAAAAAATGCTGGTTTGTTTGGGATGTTTTGTATGTGTGTGAGAGTTTTTTAGTTTCGACCATCTCGCCAACACTTGGACGAATCTACGTCGGATTGTTAAGTGGTATTACAAGAGAGAACGGGTTAGCCAGTTAGCATGCTATTTTTGATAGATATGTCTGCAACACATGGAGGTACTGGACATCATTCTTCATATCGTGTTGATTGAGGTTAATTCAAACTTGTTAGTTAGAAATGTACCATGTGTGTCCTAAACTAATAACTTGCAAGGTTACATCACAGAGGGGGTCACAGAGGGGACTGGACAGTCTGGATATAAAGGCTTTTCCAGGTGATGGTTATACAGGATCTCTGCCGGCTAAATGTAATGCAATCGCTAAACTATCTGTGTTAATGTTTTGTAGTTGTATTCCTGTGTCCAAATTCCTTCTAATTCTAGTCAATAAAAACTCTTATTTTAGTATTTTATAGTCATCAGATTACATTCAACATTAATTCAATCTAGTCCAAAAAATGTTACTCTCTCCCAGCCAAAATAAAAACGGCCTGTGCTGTTTACAGAACTGCAAATACCAAAGGTAACTTAATAAAAACAAAAAATGTGTCCTGCTTCAAAATATGGCATATTTTTCAAACATTTGATTTTCACTAGTTTCAATTATATTACAACTCTGCATGACATGACACCACCCTTAGTTTAAGACAATTTCCTTAAATACAACACTTACCTCAAATGGCAACGGCCAAGCTGGTTATGCTGCAAAGTGAAAGACTAAAACTCAACAGTGATGAAAACACATGTTAAAGATGCAAAAAAAATATGAAGTGACGACATTTTCTTGGATTTAACTAAGGATAATGAACACTACAGTTATAATTAAAATACATTTATATATATATATATATATATGGATGTGAAACTGTGGTCAGGAGCTGATTTAACTGCTCACGAGTCTTGACACACACAGACTAAATATTTCTCCGCAGTCTCTTTATAAAATCAGATGTGAATATGTTCGTCTTCCACAGAAACCTGCAGCGTGAATATGACAGCTAGTCGATGGTGTGACAGCCACAATGCAAAGTAATGCACTGCCCACTCTCTGACAGCACTCTGCCTATGCTCAGTGTGTGTGTGTGTGTGTGTGTGTGTGTGTGTGTGTGTGTGTGTGTGTGTGTGTGTGTGTGTGCAGAGCTGATGTGAAGCCTCCTGACAGTTTGTATGAATCTTTTCCAGTCTCTGATTATCACTTTGAGTCCCTGACAGTTGTATCTTTGGATTAAAAAATAACAAAAGTTCAAATTTCACACACAGGTGATTACAGTCAAAACCTCAGAGGAAATATTCTGTGAATTTTCAGTTTCATATGTTTTGCCTCTACTCGACATGTCTCCATGCTTTAATGTAAATTGAAAATACAAATCTTAATGAAGTTTTTTATATTTCTATGATGATCATTTTAATCTAAAATGTTTAATGCGTAATTTAAAATGTAATTCAAATCTCAAATATATCAATAAAGAGAATGGGGAATATTAATGACCGTAACATTAACAAAATAATATGTTTTAAAATGTCGGTTGGTAAATAAAAATGTTAACATTAGTGAAAGTATGGCTCCACTACCGTTTTCAAAGAAGCGACATTTGTATATATTTTAGGTGTACTTTTTTAAATTATGTTGTTATAAATCTTTACTCAGTGTCTTGAGTTTCTTGAAAACCGCTCTACAAATAAAATGCATTATTAAAATCTGCATGATAAATAATAAAAATATGAATAATTACAATTAAAACCCAGTGCTCCCATGGATGAGATACATTCCTTTATTGTAATTAAAGTTCTTAAACATCTGTTCTGCCGCGCAGCAGGAATGTCAAAGAAAAACGTTTTTTTTTTGATCTGCTCAAATAAAGAATTGAATCATCTGTGAAAAAAAACCAAAATAATAAAAATCAACTGAAAATTCTCAAATTGCACATCATTTGGGCGGCAACAAAAGGAATTGAAATACAAAAAGGTAGCAATCAATACAGGGTTATACGATTTAAGAGGGATAGTGAGGGCTAAAAGAAAAAAACAATACTTCCAGTTTTTATTTCAACATTTATGTAACGATATGTGTGATTTGAAGCTTCTGATAATGCAGAATGTCTGATTTATTTTAATAATGAAATGGGTGAAAATTCCATCGAAACTAAATCAAGAACAGTTACCCAACAAAAGCCCTCACACTGAACACAGGAAGAGATATGAAGCTGTGGACACACACACACCACACACACACACACACACACACACACACACACACACACACACACACACACACACACACACACACACACACACACACACACACACACACACACACACACACACACACACACACACACACACACACACACACACACACACACACACACACACACACACACACACACACACACACACACACACACAACAATCCCTCACTTCCTCCACACACAACAGGAAGTCCTTCATCTTCAGAAGAAACTACTGAAGAATATTACTGTTTATTGACGATTGAACACTATCTCATACTTGACAGAGATTCACATAATTGTGTTGCCAGAAAAAGATTTTCCTTGGCAATGGGGGAGAAAATAAATCCAGTTTTGCTGATAAATATTTAATCTTCTGTTTCTACAACATTCAGACTGTTTTTGCAATATTTACATAGTGCCCTTCCTTAAAAACTTATGAGTGGATCTCACTTTACAAGATTAGGTTATGATAACTTAACGAGTAATGTGGCGTAAAAACAAAGTTGTAAAAACTACCATTTTACTTCCATTTTTACTGGTTCAAAAATAATAACTTTTCTAGGTTTGGAAATGTTCATGAGACAGAAACAAATAGTGTTGCCTTCACTTACGATCATACAGCAACGAAAGAAAAGGGCTCTTGTTTTGTAATTGAAGTGAGGAGAAAGTGTTGGGATTGACCAGGCGACGGTGAAGGGAAGTACAAGACAACAAAATAATCAACAGGATGGAGTCAGTCGTCCTTCATCACTGACTCCGGATCAGTTTCACAGCTTATTCCAAAATAAAACCGCAGATAATTTAGACTCCAAGGCTTGATTTGGGGAGATTTTGTTGGAAAAATCCTATGTTTAGATGTTTACAGGTGGAATTCAATAGCTCATACTGCAGGATAACTGCAGTAACATTTTCACATTCCTGGTTTCAAACACAGCTGGAAGACATTTGTTTCTTTAGAAAAGAAAACCAGAAGGTTCGACATTTAGGGGAGGAGTCAACTACAATTCCCAGATAACACTGCAGCCAGACACATCCAATCATAGAGCTTCAGGATTTTGTTGCCGGGAGGGAAATTGCAGACTCAAAAAACAAGAACATGTAGATGTTTTCCTGTATGTGCTACAACTCTTGACTTCCCAGTTTTTATTTTACCACATTTCAGTATGACACCTGGACCATTTCAATAATTGATATATTTATGGCGGGAATGTACGGGGGCGACAGGTGCAAACGGCCAAAAACATTTAGAATAGGAGAAACAAGCTTATATTCAGAAGTGATGCAAATAAAAAAAACACCAGGCAGTTGGTGATCATTTTCTAAATGCTGCACATTTCGTCAACTTGGTGAAGATGTTTCTTCATGTTCATGTATTTTAAATTTTTTTTTGTGTTTTTATATTTACATCGTTTTTGAAGGTGCATGTTTCTTCTAATGGAAATATTTTGGGCCATTGTAGCTCTTTTGCACCTGTTGGCCACCGTAGGATGTGCTTACATATATCTAACGACCAACTAATGGAGAAAACAAATAATATCTTTACCTTGGGGTGTGGATATCGGTCTTTGTTGAGGAACTTCAAGAACAATCCTTCAAAATCAACTCAAATACTATTTAACAGAGAGATTGCTCCACATTTACCCATCCCCTTTGTGTCTGGTGGGAACAAAAGTGCTCTACTTTGTAAAAAGTGACACCATGTTAGAATCTGTGAGGAGAAGAAAGCCATCACCAGGGTCATAACTCATGCTGCGTTCATGTCGTACAGGATTTTAAGCTTCAGGCTAGAAAATAAAACTCAATGCAGCATTACATGAAATTGGAAACTCAAATTGTTGATTAGGAATTTGGCCTTAGAAGGAGATTGTACATGAAGGGCGAAACTTTAAAATGATCAAATAGTATTATTGTGAAAGAATCAAGTAGGAGAAAAACAATATCTCAGGTCATGGACGCGAACGCAACACTGAGTTCGGAAAATATAAGAAGAATAAAAAATGATAAATTCAAGAGAGTTCTGTTGTTGATTTTTTTTAAACCGCAGAAAATATCCTTGGAGCTGATTCACTGTCTTCTCTTCTTCACATAAACAGGAGGAGGGTGGTGAACTGGGAGGACCGGTGCATTATGGGTAGTGTAGTTTGACCGGAGCCAGTCAGGACTGTCTGTTGTGTTGATACGGACTCTATGAGATGGCCTTAGCCTCGGGTAAGAAAGCATCCCAGTATTTAATCAGCTGTAAGAGGGGAAAAAAGGAAACATATTCAGGTTTTGTTATTGTGCATTTCATCCATTTTGGTTTTATATGCATTTAAAATGTGTATCGTTTAACATTTCATTTTTTAAAAAGCTTATATGTTTATGGAAGTTTGTGGCTGCCTTAAATTAAATCAAAAATGTGTGAGCTCACAATGTAGGACAACATCATTTTATTAAATACAGTTTGATAATTCATTTAAACGTTATGGTCCAGTGTACACTAGGGCTGCGCATCTTCACTGGTCTCACGATTCGATTACGATTATCCTGTCAACGATTCGATTCAATTCGATATCCCGATGCATCCCGATGCATCACGATTCATACCAATGCATTGCATCCTCAATTTTCTATATTACTGCACATGGCTTATTTTTCATCAATGCATACATGCAGTAAATACATATGAACTCTCTTTTTATTATTTAGAAAGTGCTTCAGAAATCAATAACATAAATGTCTTGACATTAATTTATAAACCAAAATAAATGAATTGTATAGGTCTAGCCTCCATATATCTGTGTGTGATACTGTGTGGACTTGAGTCTGAACACAGCAGACAACAGGAGTATTTACAATAGCATATACAAACTAAAATACTGCATGTGGGTGCACACTTACATTCTCTGTCTTACTGTTACATAAATCCCATGAATGTATGAGATTAAATTATCTTCATTATATCTCAGTGATTAAGTGAATAATAAAGTTTCTATCGGGTCACTATCAGCCTGTCACTCATTATTTTCAGGGAGGGGGTGGGGTTTGGAGGAACGGAGAGGAGACGGTGATCGCGAAAGCTTTTTTCCTCCTGCCTTCACAAACTTTACACACGTATATATCATCTGAAAATTGCTAGAGGACATTCATACCTTGCAATCCAAGACTTAATTAAATCCACCAAAAACCTGACATGATTGTAACGCGATTATTTTTGAAAAACATAAATCCCTGTGCCGCAGCGACACGGAGTGATTCAGAGCGGGTCCTTCTGCTGTTGGTTCTGGACTGGTGGTGTTGTGTTGGTGGATAAAGCAGACAGCTCCGTGTTTGGTGTTGCTGTGCCGCTGTCACGTCTGTTGCCTGATCTCTGCTTCACGGACCGATTTGATATTAAAGTGACAGAAAAAAAAACTTTATAGTAAAGCCGCGGCCGGAAAATCAGGAAGCAACGTTACTACGCTATAACCGATTATCTTCCGTCACTGCATCGGTACCGAATCGTCCACGTCCGCATCGCAATGCATTGTAGAAACGATTATTTTCAACACCCCTAGTGTACACATGTACTGTGGAAATGTGTCATTGTAGTATGAAACAATGCAAACATAATCATCTTTAACACATCTCATTCAAAAGGATCAAGAATCCATTACATTTATTTTTATTTCAATTGAGTTTCAAAAAGTTGAACCATCATACATGAAAATAACTTTTCAATTGAAATGGAATTATTGGCAGCAGTACACTTCCATAGAATTTGTGATAATTGATGTTATTCGATTTGACACAGTTTTATATTTAACTTATTACATGATTAATTATTATGCTAAATGTTATAAATATTGAGGCTTTTACAAAAATATAATAATGATGTCTTTACCTGCTGTTGTGTCTGAACCAGTGACTCCAGGTATTTGATTATAATCGCTTTAAAGTCCGTCACTCTCTCTTTCTGTAAAGATTGAAAGTCACACATCAGAGAACTTCAGAAATCATTCATTTGAACTCTCACTCACTGATCCATGAAATGCTCTCACCTCAAACCTGCTGACTTCTTTGCGTATAGTTTTGGAGATTTGTTCAAAGTCTCTTTCTCCCTGCTCCACCTTCCCCTCCAGCTGGAACACAAACAGAGGGGGGGGGGGCAACATTTAGAATATGAGCTTAAATCTGCATTTTAGACAAGAAAGCTACCTCCATTTGTTTGTTTTGTAAAACTAACCTCAAAAGTAGTTTGGCATTTATTTTTACTCATTGGCTGACATTTAAAAATAATATATTTACACTTGAACAATGTTTCTGCACAGAAGCTATGGAGTGGTGCAGTGGTGACATATCTTACGTGGCTGAACCGGAAGTTAGCATCACAAGAGCTTCCTCGACAAAAAGCAATGCGATTTCCCCATTGGATTTCAGTATATTACAGAAAAAAAGACGGTGGCAAACACACGTTTGATACTTACTTTTGAGTCGTAAATATAATAGCCAGAAGTAAAAAGCTAACATTAAGCTATAAACGAACTTCAGCACGGTCGCATGACTTCACATCTCCATCGCTAAGCTAAAGGCGGCTAATGTTAGGTGTGATGACATTTAGAAGTCTAATTTAGTCACTTGTTAGCAACACAGACATTTACGAGCACAGGTGGTAGAGGTAAAGAACAAATACCTAAACATTGTACTTAAGTACAGCATTGAGTAAATGCACTTAGTTACTTTACGTCACTGTTTACGAATGGGGAGTTTACTGAGAAATGTTATGTCCTAGAACGTTAAAATCTCGTGAACCCGTAAACACAGACCTTAATCCAGGAATCTAACCAAACACATGATTACAATATTGTTAAATTTGAGATGAGGGAACAGGAAGTGCTAAAATGCTGACTTATTTCCGGGTTTAGGACTCATTCCTGAACCACTTTATGTCATCCTGGACGATTATAAATCCAGAATTAATACATTTAGCAAAATATATATTGTAACTTCACATATCACACAGAAGTAAATAGATAATTATAATAAGATTATTTTTGTAGTAACCGCTTTAACTGTGAGAATATGAGTGCTAGGAAACACTCAGGACATTATTTTGACATTAAGTAAATAGTTGCTCTCGAAAAGTCTTTATTATTTTACAAAACATACACATTTTTACAAATGTACCGAATTTATTTTAAATGTAAGTTTGAATGATGGTTTGTTGCTAATCTATTAAAGACAACTTGACGATTTAAAACACTGAAATCATGACAACCTTTTTCTGCAGGAAGTTTCCAAGATTTGTAAAACGTAAACTTTAATTTCATCAAGTAATTGATCTTGCATGTACTTCCATCAAAGGAATAACCTTGCTTAATAAGAGGTGAAACGTGTAGTTTATTCATTGTTATTGGTAATTGGAATTGACTTAGCTAACACACCAACCACACTGATACATGGGTGTTAAAAAAGGCTGAAATAATAATGGGAATTAATAAGATTCATACTAAGGTTATATAATGTATAAAGAAACTAAACCAAGTTTGCCCTGTAATTAGTGCTGCGTACCTGGACTCACATTCAGGTTCAGGTCCGGACTCAAGTCCAGAGGTTCAGGTTCAGGTCCAGACTTATAAGTCCGGACCTGAACCCATGGCTTGTGTCAAGTTGTGTGAGTAACTAAAGTGAACTTATTGTGAGCTAATTATCAATTGAAAATTAACTCATAATCAACTCAAATTCAAACTCGTCAGGTTTATTGTGCTCCCTTCCAACTTGTATCTACATTTCTCTACAAAGTACAAATGTAAAAAAAACACTTTTTGCCACTTAGTCTACAAATGACTTATGACAGCAACTACAGTGAACTACTACAAAGTTCAAACATTTATTTAATTTACCAAACTAAAGTAACCAAACAGTCCCTGAGCTGACTGAGCCTAAATCCCTAAAACGTTGCTAAAAGGTAGAGTGTAGAGTAGACTATACGCATTACACTGTTACACACCTACTATACAGTATGTATACTCTCAGACTGTGTACCGTCAGAGTGTACTGTACTGTCTGTACACCATGTATTTTCTACAACTCTACATGTGTACATTATACAGTACATACTACATACATAGTGATGTACATACATACTGTTAGAAATTAAAATCAATGTTGATATGGCGTAATTTTGAATTAAATACACTATTTAATTTAAATCAGTTTTATTCTGAAAAAACCGGAAGTTCACACTATTAACTTAATACTTTTATTCTGAAAATTCTTCACTTCCGGTTAGCATTAGCATGTTGCGAAATGCTACGTTTTCAAACCGTGAATCGAAGGTGAAATGACATGTGATGTTGTACACTGAGCACACTGGGATTAGCACTCATTTATTGACGCTGAATAACGTTTATCAGGGAATGTTTAAATAACCACAGACACCAGAATATACGTAAGTGCTAGTTTTTTTGCGAGTCCAAGTACCGGTTCCCGATATGTTGAACCTAAATGAGCAATTCTAACACTGATGTTCAGAAAATTAACATTCCCAAAAATAAAAGAAAGGAAATTGATCTACTGACAAACTTCTTCACGTGACTCAGGACTGACAGCAGGAAGGCAACGAAACAACGGAAACAAATACAAAATGAACGTTGACACTAAAATATCGAACCCAACAGGTGAATTTGAAAATCAAAATGGTGCAATGAGGCAACTAAAAGGTGTGAAGCAGGCAGACAGAAAGAGAGACAGACAGACAGACAGACAGACAGACAGACAGAGAGACAGGCAGACAGAGAGACAGGCAGACAGACACACAGGCAGACAGAGAGACAGACAGGCAGACAGGCAGACAGACAGACAGACAGGCAGACAGAGAGACAGACAGACAGGCAGACAGGCAGACACACACACAGGCAGACAGACAGACAGAGACAGACAGACAGACAGAGACAGACAGGCAGACAGAGAGACAGACAGACAGACAGACAGACAGACACACACACACACACACAGGCAGACAGACAGACACAGGCAGACAGAGAGACAGACAGACAGGCAGACAGACACACAGACAGAGAGACAGGCAGACAGACAGACACACAGGCAGACAGAGAGACACACAGACAGACACACAGACAGACAGGCAGACAGACAGGCAGAGAGACACACAGGCAGACAGACAGAGACAGACAGACACACAGGCAGACAGACAGGCAGACAGACAGCGACAGACAGACAGGCAGACAGACACACAGACAGAGAGACAGGCAGACAGAGAGACAGACAGACACACAGGCAGACAGAGAGACAGACAGACAGGCAGACAGACAGACAGACAGACAGACAGACAGACAGGCAGACAGACAGACACACATACAGGCAGACAGACAGGCAGACAGACAGACACACAGGCAGACAGACAGGCAGACAGACACACAGGCAGACAGACAGACAGACAGACAGACAGGCAGACAGACACACAGACAGAGAGACAGGCAGACAGAGAGACAGACAGACACACAGGCAGACAGAGAGACAGACAGACAGGCAGACAGACACACAGACAGACAGACAGACAGACAGACAGACAGACAGACAGACAGACACACATACAGGCAGACAGACAGACACACAGGCAGACAGACAGGCAGACAGACACACAGGCAGACAGACAGACAGACAGGTCCTACCTCCTCAATCTCCTGGTTGCAGGAAGGCATGGCAGGGAAAATGCAACAAATTTAAAGAGGCAGGAAAAATTTTCGGAGCTTCCAAAATCATAGAGGAAGATCCGGAGAACTGAGAGCAAACACTGAGGGAAAACGAAACCGGAACCAAAGGAAAGCCCTCCCTGAGACTCTATAACACCAGATCATGTTACACGCTTTAAAGGGGGGGAGATTTTAAGAATTTTAAACTGTTAATATTACATTTCACGTTATTTTACGGGAGTAATTTGGCGTTTCATTACTTATCAACAACTTATTATAATTTTGTTTATTTTGAGTACAAGTTCCTTAGCTAAGCAATAGTTCAGTATCATGTTAAAAACACTAGTTTTATTTCTTTCCAAAAGTAGGAGGTTTTGACAGGTCTCCCTTGAAAAAGAGATCGATGATCTCAATGGGACCACCTGGTTAAAGAAAGGTTTAATAAATCATTAATAAAAGGAGGAGAAGATGGATATTAAATATTGTGTCAGACATTATTAAAAATCTTATTTTGCAATTGTGAGCTGACGTGCAATATTAGAGGGAATGGACAATCACTAGTATTATATTTTTGATTTTCTGTTTTGACCAAATATTGTGTGATTTGTTTTTTTACTAGCCCATACATTAGGATGTGGTTAGCCTAGCTTAGCATAAAGAATGGGAGCAGGGGGAAACAGCTAGCCGGGTACAATATTTTAACTTGGTTTTAGGGGAATTACTTTCAAATACTTTCTAAATATGGGCCTACATGATGCAAATATTAGTTCCAAACTCATGTCTTTTAACTGCTCAATGTTTCTGAGCAAGAAACAAACAATGACTTTAATTTAATTTAAATAAAGCAGAGGAAAAAAAAGCACATTCTTATATTTAAGAAGCTGCATTAAACAAGAGGATTGAGGCATTTTAACTCACATGGTTGTACCCGAGAAAAGAGTTTCACACCCTTTACTACACTAATATCATCAGAACAAAACTAATCTGATTGAAAAAATGACCTAGGAACAGTGTCTTGTGCAGTCAGCAGCAGTGTTTCTCTGGCTGTAGCTCCTGTGTGGAGCCCATAGGGGGCAGTGCGGGCTCATAATGTCACAGCAGAGCCCAAACCCTGCCGCGTCTCATCTCTGAGTTTTAAAAAGGTGGATATTCTTTAGTGTTCATTTAAATGTTAACTGACATTAAATATAAATGTAAGAAAAATATGGCCATGACAATGTTTTTAGCTCTATTATTCCTGTATTAAAAAGATTCTACATATTTGCATTAGAAGAAAAATAACAAATATGTATTGTGTGTAGGTTGTCAAGCTGGATTTATGAATAAGATGTGACTACAAAGTGCACAAATTGACATATTCAATTAAAAATAATTTCAATGTACACATCTTCTACTAATTTAGTTATTTGGTCTGTTTGGATTGTCTGTATGAATAGTGACTTTTTGTGCATGTAAATGGTCTGCAAGGGCGTAGAAAAAAATGAAAATAATCTTGTTTACGGTGTAATTTAACCATTGCAATGAAAACAATACATTTCTATTGTGTTATTTATTAAGGTCACCTGATTAGATATAGATATTTAAATATAAATACTTTAAAAACGAAGTGTGGTCTAAACTTGGCAAATAATTGTTTCGATGTTTGCAATGGTGCAATTGTATCGATCTCTGACCCTTTATCTTCAACATAACATTATGTATTGCCATTGTAATGATCTGCTGCAACAGCCTGAATGATGTATACATTGAAATCAAATGACATGTTGCAGTGGTTGTTAAAATTGCTGCAATGTTTTTAATAGAAATGTATTAATACATGCAGTAATGTAAGAATAAAATAGATTATTATTATTATGTACATGTAGTATTCTAGAAAGGAAAACAAATATGGTGAAACTTAATGCATTTTTGGCCGTTAAAAAAAGATTCTGAAGATCCAACAAGAACTCATTTTATCTTCTAAAAGACATTTGGAGTCGGTGTGATTCAGGCTTGGATGCATGATTCGAACATTGTTGTTAAAATAATATGAAATGATCGTTATGAGTGAAGATATAATGGGCTTTCATGAAGAAAATAGCAACTCGTGCATTATATAATTAACAAATACTCTACTTCAAAGTGTGTGAAACAACATCAGACAAAGTATGGAGAGTGTATAAAAACTCCTTAAATGAAGATGAGTCAAATGCATAGACCACATGTCTCTGTGTGTGTGGTGATGCGTACATCTTTGTAGCTATAACAATTATTTAATTCCAATCCTCTATTTCCATTTGCACTCCCTCTGTTTATTATCCTTTCCACGAAACCTAACATTTATTCTGAACACTTTCCTGTAGTGTGTTTTATAATTGTTAGTGCATGTAAATGGTCTGCAAAGGATACAATCTCTGTGTTCCCTCCAGAGGGAGTTTCTCTCCCACACACTCTTCCTTCCCCTTCCCCTCCAGGCCTGAAATGCCTATTGGAATGATTTGTTTACTTCCTGAACATAGTGACATCACTATGTACCATTTGATCTTCTATTGGCTAGCGCTCAAACATATTATACATGATAGGCTAAGGCGCGGGACATCTCTAAGCAGTTGACCAATCACCACAGAGCCGACCAGCTAACCAATCAAAGCAGACTGGGCTCTGGTCTCAGACAGAGGGTGAAAAGAGGTGCTGCAGCACAGGCAGTATGAGGAAAGTAAAGAGCTTTTAGAACATTAAAGCATGGAAACATGTCCCAGTAGAGACACTACATACTGATATGAACCTGAGAATGAGCAGAATATGTCCTCTTTAAAAGGATCCTGCACACGAAATCACACTTTTATATTAAAGGTGGGGTATGTAATTTTGGAGAAACCAGCTCGAGTGTGGTAGAATTTGAAAATACACAGCCGGAAAAAATCTGCCTCTTCCTTCAGACTTCCTTACAGAGCCCCTCCTCCAACACACAGGAACGCCACATGACCAATGAGGGCACGAGATAACTTTGTGCACAGATGGAAGGCTGACAGGCAGGTAGGCCATCCAGTTATTTTAGCCGGGCCGGCTCAGATGATTGGTCGTGCTTTTTACAGTACTACAGCTTCCACAGATGACATTTTTTATCAAAGCACTTCAGATATTCATTGCTATCGGGATGTTAAGAGCATTCCATGGAATATAACAAAAAGTGTATCTCGAGCCGGTTTCTCAAATTTACATACCCCACCTTTAAATGATTTACTCCTTATGTATTTACAGTCCTTCTCTGTAGTGTAACTGTCTTTGTGTAGCAGCTGTTCACCAGGTTTCCAACATTAACAGCAGCAGCGTGAAGTAAAAGTCTTTTTTTTATTCTTCAGAAAAAGCCAGTGTGTGTTTTCTGTTGGCTGTTGTCAAGCCGTGAACCAAAACCCGACTCCTGACGGGCGGCAAAACTCTTGTCGGCTCCAAATAAATGTTGGGTTGTAACTCTACTGCGATCTGTCCTCGTCTGCAGCTTCTGACAGCCTCCCCCAAAACCCCCCCGTCCTCCTCCCAAAACCCCACATCTGACAGCTCCTCAGCTCTAATACCAGACCCCCAACCACGCCAGCTGTGTGTGTGTGTGAGTGTGTTTGTGTGTGAGCTGTTTCCTGACAGGGAGGATGAATTTGTGTGGTGACAGCTTCAACAGATGCTCTAATAAAGTACTTTTCTACTGCTCTTGTTTGTCGTTCTGAGTTGAGTCTACAGACTGGAGGAAAACAAGATTTCTATATAAAAAAAAAATAAGATAAACATTTTCACATGACTGAACTGTGGAGGTGCGCTTCTTTTATCTCACTGGTGAGCCACAGAGGGAAGAGAACTATGTTTTATACCAGATTGAGAAGCACTAACTTTGCCATGTTTATCATTTCATATTGCACTTAGAGATATAGCAAATCATTAACCAGTGTAGTAATTATTTCACACATAGGCTTAAGGACAAAGATATTACTCAGGTAAAATAAATGTCGGCATGATTACAGACGTAATAAGGACTAAAAAACGACAACGTCATCATTCTTTAAAATTAGCCGGGTGTTATTTGGTTTTTTATTAAGATGTGACTGCTGTCTATTTATAATTTTTCTTAGTTAGTATACGACAGTACAACATGATGTCTTTTTGATTGCCTTTATTAACATTTGTTTATTATTCCTCTGGAAGCTTATGTCCCATTTAATTATCTCATGTTCTTTTCAAATAACATTTTAAACTGAAACTGAAACTCACACACTTGTATAACGCATGAATATAATAGCATTTGTTTAAATATTATGTTGTTGTACTACGTTGGTCTATTACAGTGTATTCTACCGTATATTATGTTTCCCATTACATTTTATCCTATCTTTACCTTGTGCAAGCATGCTGCACAACAATTCCCTCATTTGGGTAGAATAACCCAGTGACATTTCTCATATGCAGGCTCGCTGTTCAAATCAAGCCATAAAGGGGCCTTATTCTGCTCATTTTCAGTATCATATTTATATGTTGTGCCTCTCCTGTGACATGTTTCCATGCTTTAATGTTCAAAAAGCTCTTTATTTTTCTCATACTGCCTGTGCTGCAGCACCTCTTTTTACCCTCTGTCTGAAACCAGAGCCCAGTCTGCTCTGATTGGTTAGCTGGCCGGCTCTGTTGTGAGCCACACGAGGATGTAAACCGCAATCGTGATCAAAAAAGTCTTCCGTCCACACGCAACAGGCACCAGAAACGTGTCCGTTCACACGAGACCGCTCGAAAGCGCTGGAGACGCTGCAGTACATATGCCAGGCCTGTAAGTGGCGCTGTAGTCCTGCCACAAAAGCAGCGAAGAAGACTTCCCACGCATGGTTGCCCTTCTGTTTATTCTCCGCTGTGGACGCTCTGGCTCTTTTTCTCCCTCCCCGAGGCAAGCACTGTAATTCTCTCCGGTTTGCCACCAGCAGATGACAAACACCCACCTCTCCGCCTCTTCCAAGGGACGAGGGGACCGTGCAGCAGAGTTTCAGTTAGATTTTTTTTCGCTGGTCAACATGTCCGTTAAAGTTGAAATCTTCCGGACAAAATTAGAAAAGTGCCGGTCAGAGGTCTTCTTTATTATTTATTGAGCTTTAAAACAAATGAATAACGACTCTATATAATAATATAAGAATAAAAAACGGAGCCTCTCTTTTCCTCTCCCTCTTCTGACAGCCCAGCAGCTGATCTCTGAGCAGGAGAGGTGGGGAGAGGCGGGGCTATTGCTTCAACGTTATCAGGAAATGATCGTATAGGCTTAAACACGGAGCCGTTTGCCCCCCCAGAGCATTTCGTTTGCAGATCTACCCACCTTGGGACCCGTTATCGTTTTCTGCGTTTCCATGTCGGCCTTGTTTGGCCGAACCGTCTATCTGATAGTGAACTGTAGCCAGTGGTGAGCCGTGACTTTTATACCTAGGCCAGGGGTACTCAAACTTTTTTGTTAAAGGTCCACTTGTGAATTTTATACAAGGTCAATGGTCCGGATCAATGCCAGTAAAGTCCCCCCCCCACACCCCCAGAGCGGAGCAACGAAACTGAAATTAAGAAGATAAAACCCGCTCTCTTCTCCTCCGTACCCAAATCTTTTAAAAACAGCGGTACAACAAGCGGATACAGATTTGCTGCCAATCTGACGTCAAATCGGCAGCGGACCCACAGAAAATTGCTATCAGAAACAATGCCTGACGCGCTTTGAACGTGTTTTGGACGGAATCTCGTCTTTGTTTACATTAGCAAGCCTCGCTAACACTCAGAGCTAACCTGTACTGGAGAGCACATGTGTTTAAAAAGCAGGAAATCAAAAAAGGAACTCACCTTGTGATAAACCCGCAAGAGAAAAAGCATTTGAGATCCATACTGTTTCAGAAATAATCCTTGATGTGGATAAGAACAGGATGGCGTTTTATTACCACAGAATTTAACTTTATCTCCGGTAGAATTCTGATCAGGCATTAGCTCCGCCTCCTCTTTTTTTTCAAGCTAAGGACCCAAAATCCGCATTTCTCTAACAGGGCTGCACAAGAGGGGTATGAGCAGTATGGGGCATGGCTAAAATGGGTGAACTGTTTGGTATTTTAAGTAAAAAACTTCACAGACCTATATTTGTATAGGTATGGCCCTACAATATATTTTTTCCAATATAGCATGATAGGTCCACTTTCAATGACATCAGAATCAGATTTATTTCTAAAAAAATTTTTTTTATAATCGGACACAGGGTTCGGTCCGGATTGATTTGCAGTTCGGTCCGGATCCGGACCTTGGTCCGGAGTTTGAGAAGCCCTGACCTCGGCCCTCTGACCCCCCTTCCCTCGAGAAAAAAAAGAAGAAATATTACGTCACAGCGTATATACTTCAGCGGAATATCAAACCACGGCCCGGGGTGCAAAACGCATCAATGACAGCGACCCTCTACCACACAAAACAACACCATTTATATAAACACCTATCATGACAGGGCACCCACAGCCAAGTAACAATTACAAATGAATGAAGTCGGCACGGCGGCCCACATTGAAAATGACTTAGGCCTACCTTTGATGATCAAATCACTTAAACACAAAGTCCATCCTCCTGTCCTTTTGGATGAAGCACTTGCGGGTCATGCAGCTGATACTTTGCCACTCCAGTTTATCATTGTAACTCAATCTTGAAAATCACTCGGTTAATAATCTCGCAACGATGTCATCACTATCACTGAATTGAGCCATCATGAACGAATTTATGCTAATCATAAATCTATCTATCATAAATCTATCAATAATAAATCTATCGTTTAGATTTATGATTCGAAAATAATAAAAGTAGGGTAGACATGTGGATATTATCCGTCTGAACAAAACGTGCATTTATCTAACAGGTTCGTTTTCCACAGACCTTATTTCGAGCTATTTTCCAAAATCCTATGGAGAAATCTCATTGCTTTCTGTCGAGGGAATCCGAGCGCAGCTTACTTCCGGGTTTTAGGACGCGTTACTGCACCACATGCATAGACCTCGCAGCGGGCGGAACTTGTCATAAAGTCCGCGAAAATAAAGCCCGCCCATTTAGAGGGAAGATATGATTGGTCAATTGTACTGTCATTTGACATTACTCTCTCATTGAGTTACTATAGCTGGCCCTTTGTGACTGTAGAGAGGGACCAACAAGCCCTCCCGTCTTCACATAACTTTTCACCTTCAACCTTCACATTCCAACAGAAACTGAACAGGCAGATTCGAAGGATTTCTTTCTTTGGAAATATTATTTTAAATACAATTAAATCAAGTTATTTTGGTAAAACTAATGAAAAATGTAACAAAAAAAAAATATTAAAAAAAATATTTTAAAAAAAACGTTTTTTTTTTTTTAATGTTTTCAAATATTATTTTTTAGAATATCTTAGGCCTTCACAGCCTAGAGGGCCCTGACGGCTCGCCACTGACTGTAGCAGATATGACGGTTATCGTCCTCGTGTGGCCGGGGCTTTAGAGATATCCCGCCCCTACCCTGTGACGTGCAAGGTGTTGGAGCGCTATAGCCAATAGAAGCATGTTGCATAGTGATGTCATTATATTGTGGAAGTAAACACATGGAGGTGTTTCAGGCAGGGGGGGCGGGGGGGTGTGGGAGAGAAACTCAGTCTGGAGGGAACACAGGGTTGTTAGTCTTTGCAGACCGTTTACATGCACAAAAGGCTGTTCTTCACTCCACTGGACCACTTGTTCCAGTCCATGTTTCCTGTGCGTCTCACCTCTTTGATCTCGTCTTTGGCCTGCTGCAGTTTGTCTGGTTTGTTGTTGAACTGCAGCTTGGCTTCGGCTTCTCGTTTCTTCTGTAGGAGCATCTGACTGTCCTGCCACTTCTGCCACGTCTTGATACGATGGTCAAACACGCCCTGCACACACAACACAGAGTTTAATACAGACAGAATGTTCCAGAAATACAAGATCAATAAAATCCTTGTGGTGTCAATTGACCATGAAAAAATGTAATTGCTGTAATCACAATGATAATATGTGATCAATCATGATTAGTCACTAGTTTAAATATTAATTTAATTAATTAATACTATTTACTTGTTTTTTGGGGGGAGATCCAACAAACACATGTGTGGTGTTGTAGTAAAGAAATGCATCAAAAACTAGTAAGAGAAATCAGAAGGTTTTTTACTTTATTATAATATGGTTTCTGAATTATTGGCATTAAGATCGCCCTCTGTATAATGTGCGCTACACAGGGCATATCATCTCTGCCGAAACTCCCTCTGGAGGGCACACAGGGATTTTAGTATTTGCAGACCATTTACATTACATGCAGAAAAACCTATATAATACAAAATAATTTGCATAGATTGCATCTCAAGATTTGATGAAAAGGCTTGGCCAAGGAAAAAAATGAAAATGAAAGATGCAAGTGAAGTATGCAGTCACATTGGAATCTATTTTCTAGCAAAGCCATTCTTTGTCCCTAAACAGGGCAAGCCATTCACTTGTTATCCAAAGACGAGTCATGTCAATGGCTCCACAAGTCCCAGTCAAACTATCTGTATCGTCCCTCTCTGACTTTATAGCTACTTGAACTCACATACCAGAGTACCACATAGCACTGTGCATGTATCAATTATGTGACTTTATTTTGGAGAGATACAGTATGTATAAAGTATAAGGATAAAGTATATTTAAAAATGTGCATGTATTTTAGATAGGAAATAGCACAAACATGTATTCACAATTATAAACAACAGGTCACACCTTTCCAAACATTTATGAATCTAGGTTCAAATAGGGGCCAATCCCAACACTCACAACACAGGTAAGTATGCATACCGCTCTACTGCAGTTCTTCTCTACTTCACTCTAGTTCTACACTACTCTATTAGGCGCGTCCACACCTGAGTACTTTTACCCGTACTTTTCCCGTTTAGTTCCATTAGTGCCTGGAATTTTGCGCTCACACCAAAAAGAGTACTTAGTTCCGAGAACTTTTACCCCCATTTTTAGTGCCTGCCAGCGCCATATAGACTGAGAGTTACGTCATCTCCGTTCACTCCAATGGACCACTTTTTTACAGCAATGGCGGATCGTGGAGCCTCTCAATCGTTCCCCGGAAGTTAGCGCCAAGGCTAGCAGAGCTATAGAGTTGCAGCATAATAGACCGTTGGTGACGGACTTTTAAAGGTAAGAAGAAGTTTAAAGATTTATATTGCGGATATTATCAGTACATCTGATTCAAATTAACATTTGTATTAAAGGATGTCAGTGGATTATCCCTAAATTAGTAGATTTAGGGAACGTTTACAGATAACAGATCAAGCTATGATACCGAATCAAGTTAGCAACACACGTTGAACAGCCTTTTAATTGTAAATTCCGTTCTCTTAATGTCATTTCGTCCAACGTTGTTGAATTAGACAAGAGGGGCTTCTAAACGGGATTGTATGCGGGGTGGAGGGAGTTAAATATTAGATAAATATAACTTTGGTACGTGTAAGAGTGAGTATTTTTAGCAGAGCCATATTGTGTCCTTGTGATTATGTTGATTATTACCTGTCTGTATAATGTTGCAGCTCAGCTGATTTTGGATTGATGGCAAAGGGAGAGGGACTTAAGTGAGAGTGAAAACACAAGGTAAATTTAATACTACTGTTTTATATAAGTAAACACCTTATCTCCCCAAGGCAATTTCCCATCCAATAGGTGTGCTATATAAGTGTGTATAACCCTTTCTCCTGTCTGTTACTCCCTCTTTCAGCACAAGAACCAGAGGGGGATTCAATGGAGCCTGAATACCTGCACTGAGACCCTCACCCTGCACCCTGAGTCTCAACTCTGTTTTTCAAGCCTTTCCCTGTTTTTTTGTATTAAACAAAACATTAAGCTTTCCCAATGGTGTGGTTTTCGTTTTGTGAAAAAGTGCAAATGCAGTGTTTATATATAATTACATCACATATTATTTTGCTGTTGGTCGTGAAATTGCTCCTGCTGACTTGAGCCAGCCATTTTTTCCTCCGCTCTGTGTCAGTGGGGAAGCTGTACATTCGTACTCCTTTCTCGGAGCGATTGGAGCATCCCCAGGCAGCACAGCAAACCATGGTGGCGACTAGGAGGCAGCACAGCAAACCAGGACAACACGGAGGAAAAGGCACAGAGAAACTGCATGATATGCTATTCAATGTTTATTGAATTCCATGTATTTGCAATGGATGTTCCTAAAACAACACATTTAACATCATCATCATGCTGCTGCTGCTGCTAGTCCTTTGATAGTCACCTGTCGGTCTCCTGTCCTTTCTGAAAGCCATAAAGATGACATTAGTCATTTAAATAACTTGTGTCCTCAATTACCATGGGATTACTGAAACTACCATGAATTTAAGAAAATGGTAGAAATTAATCTAATCTGAAAGCATTACTTTAGATCCCCTCCCTCTAAATCAGTGCTTCTCAAAGTGTGGTCCGCGGACCACTGGTGGTCCGTGAGCGCCCCCTAGTGGTTCGTGAGTATATTGGTAACATTTCACATTTGAAATTAATTAGAGTTTTTCGCACTCTCGCGGGAATATCTCCGCAATGGAACGAGCTTAAGTTTCACTTTCAATTGCATGATATAGCCCCGCGCAACACCTTCATCACACATGTTGCCACTTGTTTGTACCATATTCAGGCGATTTGTAATCCGTTCTAGAAAAACGATGTTATTTTGGATATGTGTGAAGTTAGGTGGTCCGCGAGTGTTTTTTTTATTGGTTAAGTGGTCCTTGGTATGAAAAGGTTTGAGAAACACTGCTCTAAATATATCAATAAAGGGGACTTCCGGTGGGGACCGAACCCAAGATGGCAGCATAAACGACCAGCTCCCGATCAACACTCGATGAAAACCCCAAATTACGAAGATTACAAATAAATAAACACCAGTTAAACAGAAATGAAAAGGGGAGGAAGACAACGGAGACCAAAAAGTGTAAGAAACTCAGCAATTCAACCTGAAAATACAGACGGAGAAGACATGACGGACACAGAGGGTAGCGTAGATGTCGAGCACATGGAGACTGAGGCAATGGGTGTACTGCGTACAGGTCTAAAAGATATTGCAAAGGAGATTCAGAACTTTAAAACTGAGCTGAAATCACAGTTTGTGTCCTTTAAAGAAGAAATTAAAAAAGAAATGAGGGAAGAACTTGAAGACTTTAAAAAAGGCATTAACCAAAAGCTAACTGAAACAACGAAGGAGCTAGCATCACAAGCCACGAGGATGGAGCTAGCCGAACAGAGAGTTAGCGAGATAGAAGATTGGGACATGGATGTAAAAGAGGCTCTTACCCAAGCGCTGAAACAGCAGAGAGTACTGCAAAACAGGCTGACTGACCAAGAGGGATGAAACCGACGGAACAACATCCGTATCTTTGGCCTGACAGAGGGAGCGGAGGGCACCTCCACCACGCAGTTTATCGAGCGGCTCCTGACAACCGAGCTCTCCTTGCCGGCTGAAAGTGACCTGCAAATTCAGCGGGCGCACCGATCCCTTATGCCGAGACCGGCCTCCAACAAACCGCCGAGATCCATCGTGGTGAACTTTCTCCAGTACACGACTAAGGAGATGGTTCTTAAGGAAGCCTGGAAAAAAAGAATCAAATTCCAGGATCGGGCGCTGTTTTTCGACCATGACTATGCCACGGAAATACTCCAGAAAAGAAAGGAATACATCACCATAAAAAAGCCTTAAAGGAGAGAGGAATCCGATTCCAGACACCCTTATCTAGATTAAGAGTCCACTGGGAATCCGGCCCGAGGACGTACGAGAGCGCACAAGAGGCTGCAGACGAGCTGAACAGGAGGGGCATTCAGATAGAGACTTCCCGGGGCAGCGCGCCGGGGATAGAGGAGCGACTGCAGAAAACACTGCCATGGCAGCGGGTTGGAAACTCTGAGGACACGGCCGTGTGAGCTAAACAAAGGTTACAAGGGTTTCAGAGGAAATAATGGACATGTATGCGAGTACATCCAAAAGGACAAAAGTGCTGATTTTCACTACAGGTGATTAACACCAGACACACCCGAATTTAATCCCTAAATGATAAGGTCTTCTTAACTGTTACTGATCGGAAGCTACATCTACAGGACTGTCTCAGAAAATTAGAATATTGTGATAAAGTTCTTTATTTTCTGTAATGCAATTAAAAAAACAAAAATGTCATACATTCTGGATTCATTACAAATCAACTGAAATATTGCAAGCCTTTTATTATTTTAATATTGCTGATTATGGCATACAGCTTAAGAAAACTCAAATATCCTATCTCTAAATATTAGAATATCATGAAAAAGTATACTAGTAGGGTGTTCAACGAATCACTTGAATCGTCTAATTAACTCGAAACACCTGCAAGGGTTTCCTGAGCCTTGAAAAACACTCAGCTTGGTTCAGTAAACTAAATCACAAGTATGGGGAAGACTGCTGATCTGACTGCTGTCCAGAGGACCGTCATTGACACCCTCCATCAGGAGGGTAAGACACAAAAAGAAATTTCTCAAAGAGCAAGCTGTTCACAGAGTGCAGTTTCAAAGCACATCCACAAAAAGTCTGTTGGAAGGGGGAAATGTGGCAGGAAACGCTGCACAACCAAGAGAGATGACCGCAGCCTTAACAGCATTGTGAAGAAGAGTCGCTTCCAGAATTGGGGGAGCTTCAAAGACAGTGGACTGAAGCTGGAGTCCAGGTATCAAAAGTCACTGTTCACAGACGTGTCCGGGAAATGGGCTACAATAGCCGTATTCCCATGGTCAAGCCACTTCTGAACTCAAGACAACGGAAGAGGCGTCTGACTTGGGCTAAGGAAAAAGAAGCACTGGACAGTTGCACAGTGGTCCAAAGTCCTCTTTTCAGACGAAAGCAAGTTTTGTATTTCATTTGGAAGTCAAGGCGCCAGAGTCTGGAGAAAGGCTGGAGAGGAGCAAAATCCAAGTTGCTTGAAATCCAGTGTGAAGTTCCCACAGTCAGCGATGGTTTGGGGAGCCATGTCAGCTGCTGGTGTTGGTCCACTGTGTTTCATCAAGCCCAGAGTAAATGCAGCTGTGTACCAAGAGATTTTAGAGCACTACATGCTTCCGTCTGCTGAAAAGCTCTATGGAGATGAGGAATTCATTTTCCAGCATGATCTGGCACCTGCCCACAGTGCCAAAACCACCAGTAACTGGTGTACTGACCATGGCATTACTGTCCTCGATTGGCCTGCAAATTCCCCTGACCTGAACCCCATAGAGAATATGTGGGGTATTGTGAAGAAGAAGCTGAAAGACACCAGACCCAACAATGCTAATGAGCTAAAGGCCGCTATTGAAGCATCCTGGGCATCCATAACACCTCAGCAATGCCACAGGCTGATTGCCTCCATGCCACGCCGCATTGATGCAGTAATCCGTGCAAAAGGATTCCCAACCAAGTACTGAGTGCATTAATGGACATTTTCAAATGTTTGATTGTGTTTTGCTGTTATAAATCTTTTTTTTTTACTTGGTCTGAGGAACTATTCTAATTTTTTGAAATAGGATTTTTGAGTTTTCTTAAGCTGTATGCCATAATCAGCAATATTAAAATAATAAAAGGCTTGCAATATTTCAGTTGATTTGTAATGAATCCAGAATGTATGACATTTTTGTTTTTTTAATTGCATTACAGAAAATAAAGAACTTTATCACAATATTCTAATTTTCTGAGACAGTCCTGTATATGTTCTGTTATGAAGTTGTTGTGTAAGAGTTACTGGATGAATAGACCAGACCTTACTAGGAAGGGGCCCCCATGCTCTATGGGACATTCCCCTCAACCCACGAGTGCAACGAGGCAGGCGAAACGACGCTGAAGTTGGCTTCCGATTCAGAGCATCCGATTCGACTTCAACGTCGTAGAGAACAGTGAGGAGAACAGTGAGGAGGGTAGTGATGACAGCTTGTAGGATTACTGGTCGTGCTAATGTTGTCTTGTGTTCACCTCTGCATCTGTGTTCACCTCTGTGTGTTCTGTGCCGTGTGTCTGACAAATAAAGACCCCCTCAAAAGTTACGGTTTATTTAATTTTAAAGATGAGCACCAAGCAACATCTCCAGGTGCTCCTTTGAGAACCATGGCAAAAAAGTTATGTGCACCCCTGACTATACATGTCTGTATGTTATATCTCAACAGTTGGTTTTATTAAGAACTAACACATAACACATATTTGTATCGATCATCAAATATAGCAGGACAAAAAATAAAGAGCAGCTGATTTGAAAAAACAAACTCGAGAGACGGCTGGATGACCGCAGTGCAGAATCACTGTCAGAGGTTAGATCACATCCAGGCCTTGCTTTTAATAATAATAATAATAATAATAATAATATAATAATAAATTTAATTTGTTAGCGCTTTTACAGGTGCTCAAAGACGCTTTACAGATATAGTGAAGGGAAAAGAAAAGGAAGGAACAACAAATAAATATATAGTTAAAGTTAAAGTCAAATAATACAAAAACAATCACACATTAAAAACCACAACCACAGGCTTTCAGGGGTAGGTAAGTTTGAGAAACCGGCTCGAGATACACTTTTTGTTATATTCCATGGAATGCTCTTAACATCCCGATAGCAATGAATATCTGAAGTGCTTTGACAAAAAATCCATAAAAAAAATGTCATCTGTGGAAGCCGTAGTACTGTAAAAAGCACGACCAATCATTTTAGCCGGCCCGGCTAAAATAACTGGATGGCCTACCTGCCTGTCAGCCTTCCATCTGTGCACAAACTTATCTCGTGCCCTCATTGGTCATGTGAGTGTTCACAAATCTCCAACTGTGTTATAAAGAATATTTAGCCTCTCTGGGAAAATCCAGTCCAGATTTGATGAGTGTAGGTCTAGTGGTTTCAGATCAGGACCTGGTCTAATGTGGTCTACATGTAAAAAAAAGCACTGAAATCTCCCTTGTTTGTATTTTCACAAATAGAATTAAGGTTTCACAAATCTCAAACTGGGTTATAAAGAATCTTTAGACTCTCTGGGATAATCCAGTCCAAATAAATCGGCTATGCAGCGATTTAAGAGGTTCAAACACGGAGGATTGTTCGCTCAGTGCTGTAAATTAAATGTCCCTTAACTTTCCCCTTAACTGCCGAATCGGATGCTCTGAATCGGAAGCCAACTTCAGCGTCATGCAGGCGAACGCCTTTTTTTTTTGGAAGTTCAAATTCGACTATTCTGTTGTTTTTTGTTGTTGTTTTTTTCATTGTTTTTGTTGAGCTGCACAGTGTTCACCCGTCAGGGATGTTGTTTGTCCCCACTCCTCTTCGCTCTATACATTGAACCTCTAGCACAGGCTATACGGCAAAGTGAAGAGCTGCAGGGAATTAGGATTAAAGGACAGGAACACATAGGGAGTCTATTTGCGGATGATACTATAATATATCTCGAAAACCCCAATAGCAGCTTTATCCAACTGATGAACCTTATACAAATATATGGTGACCATTCAGGATACAAGGTGAATATTAATAAAACACAGATTTTGGCCTTTAACTATACCCCCACTCAAGAAATTAAGAGCAACTTCCAATTAAAATAGGACTCGAAATCTATAAATTATCTTGGGGTGACATTAACAAAACAACTGACTCATCTCTACAAAATAAATTATGACAAGATCCACTCACAGATTGAAAAATACATTAAGAGATGGACAACCTTGACACTACACCTAAGCTCAAGAATTGAAGTAATTAAAATTAATTTATTCCCTAGACTGCTATATTTCTTCAATTCACTTCCAATTAAAATTCCCAAAGAAAAGTTTCAAATTTGGGATAAGATGATCTCTAGATTTATATGGAATGGTAAGAAACCACGAATTAAATTGTGTACATTACAATTGGCCAAGCACAACTAGGTTCAGTAATTAAGTGGTGTGATAAGGACTATAGTGCAAAGTGGAAAGACATTGAGATGAAGGTTTCCGGCATCCCAATCCAGTCTCTAATTGGTAATGTCGAAACATTTAAGGCACTACAACAGGACTCAATTGATCCAATAAGTCTCCATACTCTGAATACTTGGTTTGACTTAATTAAACAGGACAAACTAGAAAGGGAAGTAAAAATATTGAGCTGGTTTGCCTATGACAATAGGTTTAAACCAAACCTAGGTGATCAAAACTTTAAAAGTGGGAGACAAAAGGGATCACAGTGATGTGTACAGTAACAAAGAACAGAAGTATGATGAGTTTTGTGGATTTGAAAGAGAAATACGGATTGGAAAATAGTGACTTTTTTAGATATCTACAATTGAGAGACTATTTTATAAAAGGAAATACAAACAAAATCCTCAAACTGAGTGATTGATATAATAATAATAATAATAATAATAATAGCTTGGATTTATATAGCGCCTTTCAAGGGACCCAAGGTCGCTTTACAAGTAATAGGGCAACAAACAAACATAACAAAACAAAAGTCAGACAGACAAAACAACAGATCGATTTAGGGGCCGAAAGCCTTGGCAAACAGATGGGTCTTGAGGGCCCCTTTGAAGGCATCGAGTGTGGGGATGTTGCGAATCTCCGCAGGGAGAGCGTTCCAGAGGGTGGGGTCTGCCACGCTGAAGGCTCTGTCCCCGAAGGTTCGCAGTTTGGTGCGGGGGGTGGTAAGCAGGCCAGAGTCTGAGGACCGCAGGTTCCGGGGTGGGGCATGTGGGTGAAGGATGTCCGATAGGTACTGGGGGGCAAGGGCATGGAGGGACTTGTAGGTGAGGAGGAAGATTTTGTAGGTGATGCGGGACTTGACCGGCAACCAGTGTAGGTGGATGAGGGTGGGAGTGATGTGCTGCCACGGCTTTGTGTGTGTGAGTACCCTAGCAGCACAGTTTTGGACATACTGGAGCCTGTCCAGGGTTTTGTTGGGAACCCCGAACAGGACACCATTGCAGTAGTCCAAGCGTGTGGTGACAAACGCATGCACCAGGGTTTCGGCAACCGACTCCGAGAGTGACGGTCGGAGTCTGGCAATGTTCCTCAGGTGAAAATGCCGATTTGGTCACAGACTTGACGTGGGAATGGAAGGAAATGGTGGAATCAAGGATGACACCCAGGTTGCGGGCTTCAGGAGATGGGGAGATGGAGCAGCCGTCAACCTCAAGGACGAAGTCACCAACCTTCTGGAGCAGGGCCTTGGGTGCCACAACCATGAGCTCTGTTTTTTTGCTGTTCAGCTTAAGATAGTTGGAAGACATCCATGTTTTGATATCATGCAGGCAGTTGATGAGAGACTGAGGGGGGAGCTGGGAGGATGGAGTGGGTGCTGAGATACAATTGGGTATCATCAGCGTAGCAGTGGAAATTGAGTCCATGATGTCGGATGATCTGGCCGAGGGGGAGCATGTAAATGGTGAACAGGAGGGGGCCAAGCACAGAGCCCTGGGGTACACCGTGGTGGACTGGGGCCGGGGGTGAGTTTGAGCCACTGATGGAGACAAACTGTTTCCTGTTGTGAAGGTAGGAAGTCAACCAGGACAGCGCTGTGCCAGTGACACCTAGGAGGTCTGAGAGGCGGGTGAGGAGGATGTTGTGAGAGATGGTGTCAAATGCTGCAGAGAGGTCCAGGAGGATGAGGATGCTGAGGCTGCCAGAGTCAGCAGCAATGAGGAGATCGTTGGTGATCTTGATGAGGGCGGTCTCAGTGCTGTGTTGCTGTCTGAAGCCGGATTGGAAGGGCTCATAGAGCTCATGGTTGGACATGTACAGATGGAGTTGGCCGGCGACCACTCTTTCCAGAGTTTTGCTGAGGAAGGGAAGGTTGGAGATCGGCCGGTGGTTTTGGAGGTCGTCGGGGTCCAGGCCAGGTTTTTTGAGTATGGGGGTGACTGAGGCCAGTTTGAAGCTGGTGGGGACTATACCAGAAGCCAGAGAAGCGTTGATGATGACCACCATGTAGGGACAGAGGGTGGGTAGGCAGTCCTTGACCAGGGCTGTGGGCATGGGGTCCAGGGAGCAGGTGGAGGTCTTGGCCGAGCTGACCAGTTTGGCCACTTGGAGAGCATCCACAGGGGAGAAGGAGGAGAGGTTGGAGTGGGAGAGGCGCGGCGCTTGGGGTGCGTTACCAGGTGGCTGAGGTGCAGGTAGGGGGGAAGGGCCAGTCACCAGGAGCTGCTGATGGATGGCCTCGACTTTCGCCTGGAAGAAGTCGAGGAATTTGGAGCATAGATCGGGAGCCCCTGAGGGCTGGGGGGCATCAGGGGGCCGTAATAGGCGGTTGATGGTGGAGAACAGTCTTCTGGGGTTGCTTTGCTGAGCACCAATGAGACAGGAGTAGTAGTGAGTCTTGGCATGGGAGAGAGCTTCCTTATACATTTTGATATGCTCACGAAAGGCCAGGAGGTGGACCGTGAGGACAGTTTTTTTGGAGAGCCTCTCCAGCTGGCGGCCAGAGGCCTTCAAACGGCGGAGTCCAGCGGTGAACCAGGGGGCAGGGCGGGTGAAGGAAACAGTCCGGGTTTTAATGGGGGCGAGAGAGTTGAGACTGAGGGATAGGACGGTGTTGTAGTGGGCTACCAGGCCGTCCACGGTGGAGTCGGAGGGACCCGAGGCCATGTGGGTAGCTATCAGGTCGGATAGGGCCGGTGCACTCACAGTCTTAATGTTCCTAAACATAATGGTGCGTTTAGGATGCTGCCTGGGCAGCGAGACCGGAACAGTGAAGTGGAAGGTTATGATGGTCAGATACAGCCAGGTCGAGGCGCTGTAGGTCAGGAGGCGGAGAGCCGGTAGAGCACACCAGATCCAGCGTGTGGCCTTTGATGTGGGTGGGGGCCCTGGACATGTTGCTTGATGCTGAAGCAGTCCAAAAGTGAGAGGAATTCAGCAGCGAATGTGCAGTTACTCGAGTCCACATGGATGTTAAAATCACCGAGCAGAAGAGTTGATGGAGACATGGAGCAGAGAGAGGTGAGTAACTCAGACAGCTCAGACAGGAAGGTAGTGGAAGCTTTAGGTGGGCGGTAAATGAGGGCAACCTGGAGCGGAGCAGACCCAGCCAGTTTGAAGACAACACACTCAAATGAGGTGGTAGTAGGTACTGGGAGTTCTTTAACCAGGATGCCAGCTCGGTGGATAACAGCCAATCCACCGCCACGACCCAGGGAGCGGGGCTTCTGGATGTACAAATAGCCTGGGGGTGTAGCTTGATTGAGTGTCACAAAGTCCTGCTGATTTTGCCATGTCTCTGTTAAGCATAGGATGTCAATGCTTCTGTCAGTGATAATGTCGTGGATGAGTAGTGCTTTGTTGTTGAGGGAGCGGGTATTCTGCAGCATAAATGTCACATAGTTGTTCAGCTCTGCTGGGGGGAACAGGGAGGGAGAAACCAGCACATTGTCAGCACAGGCCAGGGACCTCAGGTAGATAGAGCGAACGGGAGGTTTGGTCAGATGACGTTGTTTGTTGTGATGACGACATCGGCGTGCGACAGACCGTCTGTCAGAAACAACTGCGGGGATAGGAGTTTCGGAGTAGAAAAACTTGCATCTGGATGCCCGGTGTATGTAGCGGGGACGACGCAGAAGCCCAAGGGATTTGATGACGGCAAGGCAGTCGGGAATAGTGTGGTACAAAAAGTTACGAAGTTCCAGCGAGGAGTATTGGAGCAGCATCACGAGAAGAGCGGCGAGCCAGCTAGCAGCTACCACCATTAGCCCGGCAGAAACCGTACCTCGAACCTCGGCAGCGGTGATGGAAAACAGCCCAGTTGGAATGGCCAGACTGAGGGAGGGTTCGTGGATAGTCCTGGGAGTTTGGCAGAGAGGAGTCCAGTAGGAGAATTCCGGAACGGGGACTACACTGATAGCAGAGCGTGATGGTGAGCTCGTATTGCTAATAGCAGGATGGCAGAGGCTAAGAGCTAAACAGCAGCCAAACATAGTCGGCTGAGCAACGGAGATGGCAGAAACACAAAACCAGAGGAGAACAATATTTCTCCTGTGTATGGGAATTAAATAGATTGTTGGCAGGGAGTGGTAGACACGAGAAGTAAGCGTTGGCATGAAGAGCGGCGAAAAACACGCCAGCGTCCCCTCAGTACCGACGAGCGAGTGTCCATATATATATATATATATATATATATATATATATATATATATATATGCTGGGAGTCCCAGCAGCTTCTACTGAAGCCAGTCCCTAACTCCGGGGACTTCCGGCCCGGAACTTCGGGTGGCAGTATACGCCGTGAAGTGGTTTGCGGCCTGCCAGTAAACCCAAAGCAGAAGAAGAAAAAGTGATGTCAGGGGCTTCATTTGCGTAATCTTCCTTCAGGGACTTATTCCGGTGTGAACGCGATCTGTACTTAGTTCCATGGGGGTAACTAAGTGCTGGGCACCAAGTACGGCAAAGTACTTGGTGTGAAAGCGGCTATAGTAGCTCTACTCTATGCTATTTCACTCCACTGTTTCCCATCCTGTCTGGGTCCTACCTGCACTCAGGTGTTTGGTATCCAGCAGCTCATACAGCAGGTCACTAGTTTAGCAGGACAGACTTTTGGTTATGACTGATTTTAACTTCAATGTCCTATATAAAACGATATTTGTTCCATAGAGAACTTAAAAAGGCTTTTTATGTGTCTCAATTCACTTACATCTGTTCTTACATGTGCTATTCTGAGTGCATAAGTGCATCCCAATACACAGTATGGCAAAATGCACAATGATTACCCTGATGATGCAAGCAAGAAATATACATGTGGATTTGTTCACTATTTAACAATTGTACCATGATACTGGTGTTGAAAAGAAGCCAACATTAATTTTACTGGGTTATTCAAGCAGTCTGTTTTGAGCTGCTAGCACCAGTAGAGCAGAGTGAATCTATCCTCAGACTCGTACCTTGACGGCGATGATGAGGCGGACATAGTCCCCCAGTAACTCAGAGAAGAGGTAGAAGTCTCCGTTGGCCTGGTCCTGGTGCAGCTGGTCGATCTTCTCCTCCACCTCGGCCAGCTGGGACAGAGCCCGGGACAGAGCTGTGTGGTCCTCGCTGTTCCCCAACATGGCCGCCGACTTGGCGAACTGCGCCGTGTTCACCGACAGCTCTGGAGAGGAGAGGAGGAACTCAGTCTGGTGCCAGAACATGATGCGGTATTCTTGAGACGTAAATATCTGATTTCATTTATACAAATATTCTTTACAAAAAAAATCAACTAACTAACAACATATTGTTTTTTTGTTTAAGTGCACATTAACTGACATTGAGTGTACGGCCCTATCTGAGTAGGGTTAAGACTTTTCAACAAAAAATGAAAGTAGTACAAATAAATAAAGATATGTACAGTAATTCCATATATTCCACCTGTGGATTTAATGCTTGGCTTCATAAATTGCAAAATGAAAAAAAAAAAATTATAGAAAATTAATAGTTAATAACTCTACAATATGTTAACTATTTATTTAAAGAGCCTGCAAGAACAAACACTGTTATGACATGCCCTGCAAAAGAACCAAACCACTATTAGAAACTTTTATTTAGAAAATCCAGAGAGGTTGTTGAGGCATGTTTGATTACTATCGAATAAGCCATTTATTAAATAAACAAACTATATTGCTAAACCAGCAGAATGTGGTATAGCAAGCACTTTTCTTATGGTAATCAAGACAAGTGTGCTGGGCGGTGCCATCGCGTCAAAAGGGAACATATTTAGTCAGAATTCTTGTTAACGAAATTCCCACTGCGATCATTGGGAAGTAATTTGAAACACAAACACACACCCTACGACGTCCAGTCGGCATCATACCTTTCCTGTGACAGACCAGAGACTCCACACTGGCATGAAGTTTCCTCAGCTGAACGTCCAGATTCTCAAAATGCTGCTGCTTCTCCTCAAACCACTGAAAGACACACACATACACACCCACATACCATGTATACATCACTTCAGGGGACATTACATTGACTTACATGCATTTCCTGGAGACTTATCCTAACCTTAACCATAACCAACACATGCCTAACCCTAACCCTTACCCTTAACCTTACCCTTACCAAGTCTTCACCCTAAAATTAATGATTCCCCTCATGGGGACCATTATGTCCCCATAAGGGAGGCGAGTCCCCACACGTGACTGTGTAAACAGGTCCCCACAAGTATAGTAATGCTAGGACACACACACACACAATATGTCTCCCAACCTCCTCATTCAGGTTCATATTCCCTTACTTCCTTTTTATTTAACTTTCTTCACTTCCTTACTTTGTTATCTTCACCATTTCTTCATACCCTCATATTAACTTTATTTACATGTTTACTCACTTCCTTTCTTTCCTCTTCCTTTCGACTCTACCTGCTTCATTAGTTCATATTCCTTTGGTTATTTCCTTCCCTTCTACTCTACATCCTTATTCCCCTTTTTTTTTTCTTCCTCCCTTCTATCCTCTCTCCTCGCTCTGTACTCACAGCGTCTGACTCGTTCATCTTGATGGTCATCTTGTTGACGGCCTCTGCGGCCTTGTTGACCATCCGCAGGAGACCGGCGCTGCTCAGAGCCTGAGTGCTGACCGCCCGCGGCAACTGGACCAAACAACAAACAAACAAACAGGATGTCAGACTTTACAACAACCCCTGGCCCCTGGCAGACCACCACACACAATACAGACTGCAACACATGGCAACTTATTTCTTTACCATAGTGTAACTTTTATTTTTTTCATTAACGTGTGCTTGCCTATTTATTTTTTCCACCTAGACTTTAAGCTTTATCAGACAATAAGCAGCAGAGTACACTACAACAGAAGTGTTGCCAGACAGAATGTGATCTAGAGTTACAAGAAATATTCCTGTGTATTATGGACACATAATAAATGCATAGCCTTAGCTCCATGTAGATAACACAAACAAGAACATTAACATATTTTGCCGTGATTTAATTTATGTAATACACTCAAAAAATTATGTCGATATAACACCATACTGATAATAGTTATGAAAAACCATGAATTAATACTTTGACAAGTGTGCTTACAAGACGGCAGGCGACACACTGTTAAAACAAAGCAACGAACAAGATTCCTCCAATTAAATTATTGCAGTATCTGAAACATGCAGTAGAGGAGGCTGTTCCACCAACGTTTTGCTGGTTGTGAGTATTTAGTTCTTTGTGGGCTTGCCTCTTTATTTAATATGTAATGTTACTGGTTTTCCTTTTGGCTTCATCTACACTTTACCATTGCTGTTGTAAACCTGGAAATATCGGCTTGTTGGTTTTTTCCAGTGTTAATTGTTTCTATTTCTTTTGATGCTTTCTTTGTGAGTCATTCGCTCATTGTTTTAAACATCTTGTCTCGAATGGTGATTACATTTCCTGCAGTTAAAGTGTTTAATTGATCTTTAATTTATGTAGATATTTTAGAGTGCCATCTTTCACATTTGTTTCGTTGCCGTTTCTAGTTCAACCTTTACATTTTTAACATTTTCATTTTGTCTTCCCTTAAATTTCCCCTCTCTCTCTGTTTCAATCTATATCTTAACTACATTTATTTATTTGCTCTTGTTTTGTCTTCTCGCTTCTGTCTAACTCTATTACAGCTACCCCCCGATTGTAATGTGTCCCATGTTCTAACTCCAGTCAGATTTAATGCGTGCCGAGCAACTTTAACAGCCCCAAAAACCAGCTAAAACCCCATCGCGTCACTCTGAAAACGCCCCGATGTCCGTCTGAAAATAGGCTCATTTTTCTTCATTTTGGAAAAGTTTACTTTTCTCCCGGACATGTAGCGTTTTCCTCCATCGCTGGAGCACATTTACTCCCCCCCCCTTCCAATCTAATTTAGGTGGAGCGGCAGCAGCCAGGGGGACGACTTGGTCCCAAAGGCCCCTCGGAGGGTAAATGAGTAAAGGTGGGGGGGTAAATATAGCTTTGAATTGCAACCAGTTCCCCCCCCCCCCCCCCCCTCTGGTTGTGTTTCATTTAGCCGGACGGAGCGCTGTGCTCGGTCAAGCGTCCGAGTGATTCATCTGTTAAATCTGTGACAAGGGCCCATTTATTGTTGTGGCTCCTTCCCAACGCAATCCCACCAACTGTTAGGCAGAGCGGGGGGCTAGGGACTGGGGTGAGGAGTGGGACAGTTGGAGCCAACGAGACGAAGTGTTACAGAGAATTTAGTCTGAGTGGACAATAAAGCGAGGAAACAGGACACGCTAGACTCTTAAACCCGAAGGCAGTTTTTACAGGCACGTTGGGTTGAGCTCGTCGGGACGTTCCGCTGCTTGTTGGGAAAAAGACGTGAAGAAAACTCAGACAGAGCTTTTGCTGTTATTTGGGGGGGGTTAGTTATTTGGTTTCCCCCCCCATTTCAGACAGTCCATCAGTTATTTTGTCAAGAGTGAGGGCCTGTGTCTACATAACGTACGTTTTTAGCACCAGAGTCTTTTTTCAATTGTTTCCAATGGGGAGTGAGTGCATAGCGCCACAAGTGATAGACAGGTGAAGTCCCTCCGCTTCCGGTGGACCTCCATGGGACCTTATTTCGGAAAAATTATGTATTGAAGTCAATGGCGAGAGAAAGATTATCTTTCAATCCCGTTTGAATTGTGCCACGAATTACACATATGATGTTTGTCAATTTAAAAGATAATTTTGCATGTCAACATTTAAAAAATGTTGACTGTGAAGTAACACATTTTTTTGTGTGAAACGCTCAATGACCTACATCTTTGGTCTCGCACACGTCACCAACACCAAGATGGCCGTCACGTTGGCACATTTCACCTCTTTCTTTCAGAATGAGGCGAAAAGTATTAAAAGAGGTGAAAATCACTACAAGTCTGGGCATGTTGAGAGCTGTACATACGAAAAAGGAGAGTTAGTCGGTTCCGTAAGAGCCAGCATGCGGGACCGGCTTTACAAGGTTTCGGTGAGTAACACGAGTGTAATGTGTAGGGTTGGGTATCGTTTGAATTTCCACGATTCTGATTCCGATTCCGGTTCTTAACGGTTCTCAATTCCGATTCTTTGAGGGGCAGGGTAAAAAAATGATACATGCTTCTTCCCCCCAAAAAATTACATTTATTCGAGAAACTTTTACACAGGTTAGTTTACAGTAATATTCACATTAATCAGTCTGTTTATATTCACTGCTATGTAACTGTAACCTGAGAACCACTGAAGCTACAACAGTACAACTTTTAAAGGAAACCCACCCCCCATTTAAAAACAGTTCTTGTTGAGAAAAACAAGCATATCTGCCTTCTCAGGCATACCGGGAAGAAATGTTTGAACATTTCAAAGTAAAATGCTTCAATCTGGTGCACTTTAAGCAGAATTACTAGAGACTAGATCTAGGGGGTACAACTCTAAACACCCAAAAACACCATAGCCAATAACAAATACATGTAACGTATTTTATTTTTGTTGTTCATTCAGATCTTATTTTACCATTTTATTTATGCATATTTTTTTATCTCTCCAGTTTAAAACGATATGTCTGGTTTACTGTCCTATAGTATACATTGGAATGATTTCAAACCTGTTTTATCCCAATAATTAAAAAGGAGTGCCTTGGAAATATGTGTTTACATAAATTGTGATCAAAACATTTGAGACCCACTGAGATAACTTAGACTAAAGTGAACTATCTAAACACTCAGAGTCCTTTACCTCAGCATGTGATGGAGCCCATGCACAATAAGGGGCACACTCTGGACTTAATTATCTCAAAGGGTCTGAATATCTCTAAGGTTGTGGTGACTGATGTTGCACTCTCTGATCATTCCTGTGTGTTCTTTGAGAGCTCTATTTCTGTTCACAAAAATGTTCAAAAAGAGGTAACCACAAAGCGATATTTAACTGAAAATACTAGGGAAATGTTTACTCAGAATTTTTCTTCCACACTTGCCCCTGCTAACATCTCAGTAAATGAGCTCGTAGATCATTTTAATTCAAATTGTATAGATGCCATTGCACCAACTAAGGAAAAGGAAGTGTCTGGCAAGAAAATATCTCCATGGAGAAAGGCCATGACTGTGAAAACAGAAAAAAGAGAATGTCGAAAAGCTGAACGCAGGTGGCGAAAAACAAATCTCCAGGTTCACTTTGAAATCTATAAAGAGAGACTTGGCCTTTATAATTTGGAATTGAAAAAACGCACGACAATCGTTCTTCTCTGACATCATTACCAAAAACAAAAACAACGCACGTGCCTTGTTTGCTACCGTCGACAGACTAACTAACTCCCCAGTGTCAGTAGCCTCTGAATTTCTATCCACCAGGGCGTGCAATGATTTTGCCTCCTTCTTCACTGACAAAATTCAGAAAATCAGACAAGCAGTCAGTGCCTCTGCATCAGGAACAGCAAATGTGTTGTCTCTGTGTCCACTTAACATCAATTAAAACACCATGACACAATTCCATCAGATTAATGATAAAAACCTAGAGGACATTATTCAACTTCTGAAATCCTCCTCCTGCTGCCTTGATATTATTATTATTCCATAGTTTTTCAACAGTTGAGTAACTTCTTGCATTTAAATAACTGTTTGGATGTGTTCCAGTCAGGCTTTCGTCCAAACCACAGCACTGAGACTGCTCTTGTAAAGGTTTTTAATGACATCCACTTAAACACAGACAGTGGCAGAACTTCAGTGTTAGTATTATTAGATCTCAGTGCTGCGTTTGACACTGTTGACCACAGCATATTTCTAGACCGACTGGAAAACTGGGTGGGACTTTCGGAAACAGTTCTAAATTGGTTTGAATCCTACTTAAAGGACAGAAACAACTTTGTTTCTATAGGTAAATACACATCTGAGTTGACAAATATGACATGTGGGGTACCTCAAGGCTCCATCTTGGGGCCCCTTCTCTTTAACGTCTACATGCTACCACTGGCTCAGATAATGAAGAACAACAAAATAAGTTACCATAGCTATGCGGATGACACACAAATTTAAGTAACAATTTCACCAGGAGACTATGCTCCAATTCAAACACTGAGTAAGTGCATTGAACAAATCAATGACTGGATGTGTCAGAACTTTCTCCAATTAAACAAAGATAAAACTGAGGTAATGGTTTTTGGAGCCAAGGCAGAACGTATAAAGGTTTGCGCTGAGCTTCAGTCTGCAATGTTCAAAACAACAGATAAAGCCAGAAATCTAGGTGTAGTCATGGACTCTGACCTGAGTTTCAACAGTCACATTAAAACAGTTACTAAATCAGCCTACTATCACCTAAAGAATATATCTAGGATTAAAAGACTAATGTCACAGCAAGATTTGGAAAAACTTGTCCATGCTTTTATCTTCAGTAGACTGGACTACTGCAATGGTGTCTTCACAGGTCTCACTAAAAAATCTATTAGAAAGCTGCAGCTGATTCAGAACGCCGCTGCTCGAGTCCTCACTAACACTAAGAAAGTGGATCACATCACTCCTGTTCTGAAGTCTTTACACTGGCTTCCTGTGTGTCAAAGAATACATTTCAAAATACTGCTGCTGGTTTATAAAGCACTGAATGGTTTAGGCCCAAAATACATTTCTGACCTCCTGCTAAATTATGAACCATCCAGATCTCTCAGGTCTTCAGGGACTGGTCAGCTTTCTGTCCCCAGAGTCAGAACTACATTATTACATTACATTGCATTTAGCTGACGCTTTTATCCAAAGCGACTTACAATAAGTACATTCGACCAGGAAGACACAACCTTGAAGAAAACAGAATCATATAAGTATATCAGGTATCATAGAGCCTAACATTTCAAGTGCTACTCAACTGGCTATAGATAAGCCAGTCCTTTATTAGTATATAAGTGCCTTGTTAGTAATTCTATCGCTCGAAGTGGAGTCGAAAGAGATGAGTTTTCAGTCTGCGCCGGAAGATGTGCAGGCTTTCTGCTGTCCTGATGTCAATGGGGAGCTCATTCCACCATTTTGGAGCCAGGATAGCAAACCCACGTGTTTTTGCTGATGGGAACTTGGGTCCCCCTCGCATCGAGGGTGCAGCAAGTCGTTTGGCTGATGCAGAGCGTAGTGCACGCGCTGGGGTGTACAGTTTAACCATGTCCTGGATGTAGGAAGGGCCAGATCCATTCGCACCATGGTATGCAAGTACCAGTGTCTTGAAGTGGATTCTAGCAGTTACCGGGAGCCAGTGAAGGGAGCGGAGGAGCGGGGGAACATTTTGGAAGGTTGAAGACCAGACGAGCCGCTGCATTCTGGATGAGCTGCAGAGGTCAGATGGCACATGCAGCTAGACCAGCCAGGAGGGAGTTGCAGTAGTCTAGGCGTGAGGTGACGAGAGCCTGGACCAGAACCTGCGTGGCTTTCTGGGTCAGCTGGGGACGAATCTTCCTGATGTTGTACAGCGTATATCTGCAGCAACGGGTTGTAGCAGTGATGTTTGCAGTGAAGGACAGGTTGTTATCTAGGATTACTCCCAGATTCCTTGCAGTCTGAGTCGGGGAAACAACAGAGGTGCCGATGTTGATTGTCAGGTCAAGAGTGGGACAATCTTTTCCCGGAAGGAAAAGCAGTTCAGTCTTGTCAAGGTTGAGCTTGAGGTGATGAGCAGACATCCACTGCGAGATGTCAGCTAGACAAGCAGAGATGCGTGCGACGACCTGGGTCTCTGAGCGGGGAAAGGACAGAATGAATTGGGTGTCGTCAGCATAGCAGTGGTATTAAAAACCATGCGGGCTAATGACTGATCCGAGCGAGTTTGTGTACAGGGAGAAGAGGAGGGGACCAAGAACAGAGCCCTGAGGGACCCCTGTAGTTAATTGACAAGGGTCGGACTCGGTAAAGCAGCGTTCAGTTATTATGCTCCAAATATCTGGAACAAACTCCCAGAAACCTGCAGGTCCGCTGCAACTCTGACTACTTTTAAATCCAGACTGAAGACTTTTCTTTTTGTCGCTGCTTTTAATTGAACTATTCATATCTTAGACTGCACTGTAGCTTTTATCCATGTATTTTTTCTTTTAATGTTATTTTATTCGCTTTTCTTTTTATTGATTTTAAATGCCATTTTCTTAATGTCTTTCATTTTTTGTAAAGCACTTTGAATTGCCTTGTGTTGAAAAGTGCTATATAAATAAACTTGCCTTGCCTTGCCTCACTGAGCTGTAGTTATCAGCCACTCCGTCTGACTGGAGAGGACTCTCCCTCCACATCATTGTAGAAACATCTTCTCCTAATATCCGTTTAGAGCAGCTAGCACCAGATGCTAATAACAACAGCGCGTACCGGTGCACCCTCCCTTTCTCCCTCGCTCGCTCCCATGCTCACTCGCACTTTGGCTGTGAGCTGCGGGCGCCAGATAAGCCAACATCCCCCATTTTCATCACTTACAGCGCCCATCGTACAGGGCAAATGAAAAGTGTAACCGGGATGAAAAGGGTGTTACATTTACTTAATTATGAATGTTGTTACATCAAGCCGAAAATTAGGATGAGCACCAACGGTCAAAACATTTTTTTTTCCTCCCAGAGCTGTCAGCGCAGCGCCTCCACAGATCTGGGGCCCTAGGCGAACATCTACAACGCCAGTGCGACGGGCCAGCCCTGGTCTCAGGTTACGCTGTAGGAAGTGTAGGTATAACCATAGGGTACAACCATAGATATATATAAACCTATGATATAAACACGTGTTTATATCATGGTTTATATACATCTATGGGTACAACGCTACATTTCCCGCCCCGCCGCAGTCATACCAGGGTTGCCAACATTGGGTACCTGGCTGGAGTGAGATTTTGATATCATGGGTTTAATTACACATATGCACACTAAATGACTGCTATCGTGTCAGCAGCGGGACCTTAGCATATAGGATATACAATATATACAAATACACAATATTGGACACAGACTATAAAGGGCACAAAGTTTCATTCACTAATGAAAGTCAAACACATGTTTGTTTCCAATGTTTTATTGTGTGCCTGTCGCGATAAGCACTTAATTGACTTATCGTACGAGAAATAAAAATGAACTCGATAAATTGCCATTTACATGAGGATGTGACTAGCAGTTTGAAAGGATGTACTTGAATTATTATTATATATTATCATTATGTCAGTGGTCTAAAATGGTCATACAACGGTGCCGACAATATTCTCGTTTATCGCAATAATTTCCGGCAAAATGCATCCAACAAAATTAATTATCGTGAGAGGCCTATACATGAAACACACGCACACAAACAAATCTACAGACTTACTCCAAACTGCCAAATATATTGATTAACACACTCTCACTCTCATATAGTCTTTCACTCTATTTTGGCCTAGTAGAACAATAAGCAGCAGACTTTTACTTGTTATCATTTCTACTGGATCTTAGATCTGCGCATGCGCGATACGGGTCGGGGATTGACCAACCGGCTCCCACTGCTCTGCTGTCTGTTAACGTTGTTAAGAGTGGTGGGGGCGGGGAGGGAGCGGATCGACAGCTTGAGCAGCTGTCAACTCAACATTGTAAATAACCAACCAAAAACGATCGCCAGTTCATCTTGTTTTTGGCGTGAGAATAGTTTGTGCAGCGTGAGAGCGTGACATTGAGAGTGAAAGCGTGTGTCACAAGCCAGATGCGTGAGAGTTGGCAACCCTGGTCATACAGTAGGCTACGGAGAGCGGCGAGAAACATTTCCTCAGGCATCGAAAAGCAGAACCGAAATTCACATGTCTAAATGATGCCGTTGGAATCGAAATGTTGGAACCGGTTCCGAACCGGAACCGGTTCTCGGTACCAAACCCTAGTAATGTGTAACGTTAATGACATCACTTACGCGACTCTGGGATTTGTAGTCTTTTCTAGTTGCGTATTTTTCATAGTCTTATATTTCAACAGTTTTACGACAAACTGACTCTTTTGACATGGAAATGATTTTTTAAGATTGACAAACATCATATGTGTAATTTGTAGCATAATTCAAACGCGATCGAAAGATAATCTCCCCATTGACTTCAATACATAATTTTTCCAAAATAAGGTCCCATGGGGCGGAAGTAGAAGGGCGGGACTTCGCCTCTATATTGCCTCGAGAAAAAGTCCTGCTCCTAGCATCTTATCCTGAGCGCTCCAAAGTGTTTATGTTTGGGTTTAAAATATCTCAACTTTTCAGAAAAGACATTAGGGGACAAACTTATTTTTGGCGAAAAGAAGAAGTTTGTAAATGAAAGCAGACTGTTAAAGGCTAACTGGACTTTCGAAGTTTGCCAATGGCATTAAAAAGAGGTTGGGCAGTAAGAACTGAACCTACATCCTTTCTGTAGGAAAACAAGGAGGAATGGTTCATCAGTTACCTCTGAGCTCTCCAGAAACTGCAGCACGTCGGGATCCTTCAGCAGGATGGGATGCTTCACTGTTCTCATCAGATACCTGAAACACAGATATTATTTATCATCATGACCACTTTCTGATCTATAATTAATTAATCTCCTTGTTGCTTGTTGTAGGAAACAAGCTTCTTCTTTAAAAATGTAAACTTCATTAACCCTTAAATGGGCAATATATAAATATTTTGGAAAATTGATTGATTGCCATTACACCATTATTACACCCATGATACACTATTATTACACCTATATTACACTGTTAGTTGACCCATATATCAGCCAAGTAACATCAGTATTACACCTATGTAACATAAATATAACAACCATATTACACTGTAATTATATTGTTATTAGACCTATTTTACACATGGACAGAGCCTGTCAGTCTAAATTAAAAAACACACAGTAGAAGTCTGAACATATATACAGTGGGGCAAAAAAGTATTTAGTCAGCCACCAATTGTGCAAGTTCTCCCACTTAAAAAGATGAGAGGCCTGTAATTTTCATCCTAGGTACACTTCAACTATGAGAGACAGAATGGGGGGAAAGAATCCAGGAAATCACATTGTAGGATTTTTAATGAATTAATTGGTAAATTCCTCGGTAATATAAGTATTTGGTCACCTACAAACAAACAAGATTTCTGGCTCTCACAGACCTGTAACTTCTTCTTTAAGAGCCTCCTCTGTCCTCCACTTGTTAACTGTATTAATGGCACCTGTTTGAACTCGTTATCAGTATAAAAGACACCTGTCCACAACCTCAAACAGTCACACTCCAAACTCTACTATGGCCAAGACCAAAGAGCTGCCAAAATGGTAGACCTGCACCAGGCTGGGAAGACTGAATCTGCAATAGGTAAGCAGCTTGGTGTGAAGAAATCAACTGTGGGAGCAATTATTAGAAAATGGAAGACATACAAGACCACTGATAATCTCCCTCGATCTGGGACTCCACGCAAGATCTCACCCCGTGGGGTCAAAATGATCACAAGAACGGTGAGCAAAAATCCCAGAACCACACGGGGGGACCTAGTCAATGACCTGCAGAGAGCTGGGACTAAAGTAACAAAAGGCGCATTCACACCGCAGTACTTTTCCCACAAAGGTTCATGCGAACTTAGTTCATGCAAACTCTTTAGTTCGCATGAACTAAGTACAGATCGCGTTCACACCGGAAAAAGTCTCTGGGGGTGGATTAGGCAAATGAAGCCGCTGACATCACTTCTTCTTCTTCTGCTTTGGGTTTACTGGCAGGCTACAAACAACTTCACGGCGGATACTGCCGCCCGGAGTCCCCGGCCGGAAGTCCCCGGAGTTGGGGAAGGCTTCAGTAGAAGTTGCTGGGACTCCCAGCTGCTTCTACTGAAGCCTTCCGAGTAAATCGCCAGAACGCCGACACCTCCTCATCTCCACCGCTCCCATGTTTTATTTTGTGTTGCCATAAGTTAGTCTCTCTGCGTTTCTGCGCTGGGCTAATGCTAATGCTAATAATGCTAATGCGAGGATAATAAAATGGCGGCTTCACAAAACTTTTTGGAAGTTTTACGGGGCGTGGTTTGCAATCCGCCCAGCCAATCAGAAATATAGCTCTTTTCTCACAAAAGAGCCGCTCGAAAGTCCCTGCTCTCTAGCAGGGACTTACGAGCGGCTCTTTTGTGAGAAAAGAGCTATATTTAGTACCGGCTCTTTTTGGTGTGAACGCGATAAAAGAGTTCACTGAACTAAGTTCGCATGAACCTTTGTGGGAAAAGTACCGCAGTGTGAATGCGCCTATTGGCTACCATCAGTAACACACTACGCCGCCAG
This sequence comes from Harpagifer antarcticus, assembly GCA_902827135.1. Classification (NCBI taxonomy): domain Eukaryota; kingdom Metazoa; phylum Chordata; class Actinopteri; order Perciformes; family Harpagiferidae; genus Harpagifer; species Harpagifer antarcticus. The sequence continues at coordinate 4,086,857 of CADEHL010000622.1, forward strand.
GGACTCAAATCCAGACGTGTACCCCTGCTTAAGCCAGTACATGTCCAGGCCCATCTGAAGTTTGCTAGAGAGCATTTAGATGATCCAGAAGAGGATTGGGAGAATGTCATATGGTCAGATGAAACCAAAATAGAACTTTTTGATAAAAACTCAACTAGACGTGTTTGGAGGAGAAAGAATGCTGAGTTGCATCCAAAGAACACCATACCTCCTGTGAAACATGGGGGTGGAAACATCATGCTTTGGGGCTGTTTTTCTGCAAAGGGACCAGGACGACTGATCCGTGTAAAGGAAAGAATGAATGGGGCCATGTATCGTGAGATTTTGAGTGACAACCTCCTTCCATCAGCAAGGGCATTGAAGATGAAACGTGGCTGGGTCTTTCAGCATGACAATGATCCCAAACACACCGCCCGGGCAACGAAGGAGTGGCTTCGTAAGAAGCATTTCAAGGTCCTGGAGTGGCCTAGCCAGTCTCCAGATCTCAACCCCATAGAAAATCTTTGGAGGGAGTTGAAAGTCTGTGTTGCCCAGCGACAGCCCTAAAACATCACTGCTCAAGAGGAGATCTGCATGGAGGAATGGGCCAAAATACCAGCAACAGTGTGTGAAAACCTTGTGAAGACTTACAGAAAACGTTTGACCTCTGTCATTGCCAACAAAGGGTATATAACAAAGTACTGAGATGAACTTTTGTTATTGACCAAATACTTATTTTCCACCATAATTTGAAAAATAAATTCTTTAGAAATCAGACAATGTGATTTTCTGGATTTTTTTTTCTCATTTTGTTTCTCATAGTTGAGGTATACCTAGGATGAAAATTACAGGCCTCTCTCATCTTTTTAAGTGGGAGAACTTGCACAATTGGTGGCTGACTAAATACTTTTTTGCCCCACTGTATATATATATATATATATATATATATATATATATTAATGTTTTAATACACTTGCATTTTTCAATCATCCTTATAATAACTTATAATTCAACCAAAAAGATGAAAAAAACTTTCTTTAGGAATGATTATTATGACTGAAGATCTTATAAACAAAAATAAATATTCCTAAACAAAATATATAAATAAGAAAGAAGAAATTAAAACATCTGTGTGTCCATCAGTGTGGAGTTCTGCAGCTCTGAGCCCTATCAGCTGTCACTGGCTGACCTTCCTGTCAATCAAACACATAAGCAAAGGGCAGCAGAATGTCAGCCCCGCCCACCTCTTTGCTCTGGGTCCACAAGTCATAAACACCTTGCTTCCACCTCAGCAGCACCACAGACCGTTGCATACAGTTTTTTATTTGTTTCTCTTTTAAAAGTTATTTTGTTTACCTCCTTAAGTTTGTAATCCACTATTTTCACTTTCCTTTAGTTTTTAATGAGAAAAAAAAATGTAATTAAACTTGTATAAAATAAATTAAAATGTATTATTTAATAAAGTCCAATTACGATATTTGGGTGTCTTTAAAAGGCCTGTATTTTCTCATCCCAAATGTATCGCATTATTCTAAACAATACAATCTAAAAAAAAGACTTCCCTTTTAAGAAAATCAAATATTTTTTCCAAACCTTCTGATGTAGATTGCAATTACCGTTTCAATCCTTAATCCCTAAAACTCTACTTTTTAACAAAATATAACAATTCTTAGATATTATGTGTCCCTGAATGCAACACTGAGGATGGATTTGAAAACTGATCCTACTCATAGCTGCATAACTAATTAATACATGATTTGTATTCATATTGATTGTGCTGCATAATGACTATGAGAAAATGGTTTGAAAAATTATTTGTTAAAGACACATTTTGCATGTTTTATGTTTCTGCCCATCTACCAACTAAAACAAAAATGATTATAGTGGCTCTGACGTGTTTTAAATATCTTCCTCTTATCGTACCTCTCCAGTGCCGATCTCCTCTTCTCCACAAACTCGTTGGACGACTGGTCCTCCTTCCCCACCTTCACCTTGGTCATCCCTGCAGAAGAGTACACACTCATTACCATAAAAACTCATTAGCACCCAGGACGACAATCACTGCTGATCAACACACTGCACACTGTTGGTCTGATCCGTCAGCACTGCCGCTGACTGATCATCTCCTATCAGGTTCACATTTACACTAAGAACCCGTTTACACGTGGATGATACGGGTTGTATCTGCATAGTTTCTCTTGCGTATAGCCCTTTCGTTTACACGAGGCCGTAACAAAACTATAGAAACGGACCACACAAACGATAATGGGTCCCAAGGTAGATAGATCTGCAAACTGAACGTTCTGGGGGGTCAAACGGCTCCGTGTGTAAGCCTCTATACGATCATTTTCTGATAACGATGAAATAGCCCCGCCTCCCTCTCCCCACGTCTCCTGCTCAGAGATCAGCTGCTGGGCTGTCAGGAGAGGGGGAGGAAAAGAGAGGCTCCGTTTATTATTCTTAATATTATTATAGAGTCATTATAAATTTGTTTTAAAGCTCAATAAATAACAAAGAAGACCTCTGACCGGCACTTTTCTAATTTTGTCCGGAAGATTTAAACTTTAGACAGGCTGAAAAAAATTTTAACGGAATATTTCTGTCTTTACTCCTAGATATTTAACCTTTTCTGTGTGTTGACGTTTACGACCAACCCTGGCTCTGTTATCTCTCTTAAGGAATGGGAGGCTCCAGCTATCTTGATAAACCAGTTCAACTCTCGGTCACAAAATGGTTTACAGCTGTGGGAACGCTGGCTTCGAGGCCATTAAGGGTCAGACGCAAGTGATTCAGGGTGCCCAGCTGTTTAGTCCATTTCCCCAAATATGTTGTTTACTCTCTCTGAACTAGTTAAAAGGTCTATCGAGAGAGAGGCGGGGCAGAATTGATATGGCAACCCACCAGTGTAGCCAGAATCTCTGGCTGCTGTGACTTGTGATGTGAATTTCTCCAGCCGTATACTTGTAATAAATATCAGTGTTTGACATCCAAGCTCCAACTCTCCTCGTGTCTCTCTGAGTCCTGACTCTCCATTGCTGCAGAAGTGTCCCTTACAGTGGGTGTTTTTCATCTGCTGGTGGACTGCCGGAGAGATATACAGCAGGAGCACACGCCTTCCAACGCGGAGAATAAACAGAAGGCATGGCAACCATGCTCCGGGGTCTTCTTCGCTGCTTTTAGTGCATTTTGTGGCAGCAGCAGCGCATATGTACTACAGCGTTTCCAGCAGTCTCGTCGTGTGAACGGACACGTTAATTGAGCCGATTGCGTGTGAACGGAAGACCTTTTGGAAAACGCATAAGGTGCGTAAACGCAAACGTTCCCGTGTAAATGGGGTCTAAAGCTTCACAGGCTCAAGTCATGACCCTGTAGTCTTTCATGTTTTTAGGTAGTAGAAAATCCTACTAAAGCACTAATATAGCTTTATTTGTATAGCACTTTTCATACACAAGATGAGTACAAACAACATAAGACAAACAGAAAATAAGACGTATAATTCAAGTCAAATTTGAAAACCTTTTACAGCATGTGTGCACATGATACCTTAGACAACAAGAAGGTCGAAAGAGTATAGAATAAATCCAGAAGAAAATAAAATATTAAAGTAAAAATAACCAAACATCAACAACAGATAACCCACTCAGTAAAGTAAGAAAGAGGTTAAACAAAATGAATAAATAAAAGAAAGTAATAAAAAACTAAAATATATATTTTATTGTTTTATATTAATAAGAAAGAAAAAAATGGATCCACATTCCGACACTTTTCTACGTCACAAAGACGTACTCCGCTTATTGGTCAACTCTCCACCTATCAGGGGAATGAGCCACGGCCACGTGCATTGCCAAACCTCTCATTCGCATATAGGCTATCGGCAGGCTACCCCAGTCACATCTGTGTTTTTTCCTGCTATTGCCAGGATGTCTAAGCCAGTTAAACCACAGACATGTTTATGAACTTCTCTCAAGTCCAACACGGATATGCCTCCAAACTAATGCTACACCCGGGATCAATACCAACCATCCGGGACCAGGCCAGTGAGGACACATCCAATTCTGAAGCTGTAAGTTTTTATTTAGCGGTGTTTTTCCTGATAAAGCTTTATCTAGCTTGTAGTATGTAGCATGTAGCATGTAGCTTAGCCGTATCAATGTCGCCTCAACCCCAACTAGTAATCGGTTAGGTGTTTATATGTTCTTGTAACATTTTATTTTGTACGCTCCGCAGTCTTTGCTTTGTCTTTTATTTTAATTATCAGGCATTTGCGAACATGTTCAGACTGCCGTAATGGCGATCTGTGTGAAGGCTGTAAAGCCACGCCTAGCCTAGCCGATAACACAAGTATTTATTCTCCTATGTATTAGTATTTTGTATCCTCTAAAAAATCATATTGAGTAAGTTATAATAACAAACGTAATCTTCTGGAGGTAAGTGCCGTTTTTTCCAGCGTTATGTAAAAGCTTTTGTGATTGTAGTCTGTAAGAACGATCATATATCATCGATCTGTAAGCTAAGCTACGCTAAGCTAATGAGACATGCCGTTTTTTGCAGTATGTTTACTTGTTTGCGCACATGAATATCAATGGGGGTGTGTTAGGATACAACACTGTATGTATGTATGCGAGGGGACACACACCACGAGTAAAACAGAGCTAAAGCCCTGGTATGTTGTTGTTGACGACATGCATATACTAATCTAAGCCACTTTTTTTGTTGTGCGTTTTTTAACATTGCACAGGCTACGTGGCCAACTTGATGGACCTCATCTTCGACCAAGTCTTTGTGGACCCTGCACCATTATGAGCAACCTGACAGGGAGGAGGTCATCGCCGGGTATGCCACACGGTTCAGTTTGGCTGCTGTCTGAACCTAACATAGACATTTCACGGATCAGAGGACAACGCAGGCCGGAATCACCACTCTGCTCCTCTCTCCAAGGAAGCCCCAGCACCAGCTCACAAAGCTCCTGTTTTTTATGGGTTCAAATAACCGTTGATTTTGACAATAAAGTTCCGAGTTGATATCAAGTGTGTCGTGATTATTCATGTTGGGATGGGTAAAGAATATTCTGATTTCACAAGCATAAGGTTGTGTGTGAACTTTACAACGGTTGTTGCACGATGTTGGAAGAAAAGGACTGTAAACTATTAAACGCAATGAGTCCATTGTATATATGCTGAAAATATGAATGTCTCCCTTTATAAATATATATATGTATCGCTGTGTTTGCGTTACAAACTCTAAGTTACAAACTGTACACATTGCATTCTTGCTAATTAGCCAAAATATGAATGGAATAAGTAGCAAACATCGTAACAAACAGAGTAAAAATAAATAGGGACAACAGCTTGTCAACTAACCATTCAGAAACCTCCGCTGCTTCAGTTTCTGGATCAAATTGATAATATGCTTGAACACATGCATTGCTCTGAGATGACATGTGTATTCCACACTCGTAAACACAGCAAGCATGGTAACGTGACTCTCGCCGGCTCTTCTGCAGGGGGGCGTGGTCAGCTGCTGCTCAGAATTTTCATAGGCAGGTTTGGAATAAAGCGAAAATGAGCGAAACGAGGCATGGCTAAAAAATGATCCGTTTGGTATTTTGAAAAATAAAATGTATAAATATACCTTATATAGGTATGGTCATACACTATATCATTTAAATATAGCATGATAGGTTACCTTTAAATAGATTGCTCCCGACACAGGAACATTAAACGGTAGAGAATCAGCAAGACAAGTGGTCTTTGTATGAAGGGTTTGTTATGATCATGGAGAACTAAACACTCTACAATGTTTGAACCAGACATCTTCAATCTGACAGCTGAGCAGATGGCAGAGGGCCCGAAGAAACAAAGCCTAGTCTGCTCTGATTGGTTAACTGGCCGGCTCTGTTGTGATTGGTCAACCGAGAGATGTCACAAGTCCTCCATTCAAAATGTTATAGTAGTATTATTTAACATTAGCATCAATTCATACAAAGTACCAAAACAGAAATTATTCATAATAAAGAGTAGCACTTTTCAGAATAATATCTTATCTTAATCCTCGATTATAACAGCGCCAGGTATCTTAATTCATATGTATTTTAATTAATTTCTATATCAGTAATATGAACCTGCAAAGTAACTATTAATTAATCTGGTCACAGTAGAAGTATAAAATAGCACTAAATGGAGAAAGGAAAAATGTAAATACTCAAGTAAAGTACAATTACCTTAAAAATGTACTTAGGTACAGTACTTCAGTAGATTTACTTAATCACTTTTCACCAATGGACATGGACTTGATGGAAGATTGAATAATTTTGTTCTTAATGTGGGGCAAACCTTATTGATACATTTGGTATTTTACATATGATGTCTTATTTGTACTGTTTTTAATTATGTTAAATGAGTTCTTAGTGAAGTAAAGAAAACACCAACATGACATACCTCTGAACTCTGATTTATGTTGATATATTGATAATGTTGGCCGTTGTTTGCTGCCTTTAACAATGTACTTGAATGACACTTCCAGACTCCTGGACCTCAGTTTGAGAATAGCTAGTGTTAGAGAGTGGCTACACTTACCCACAATGCTTTTCTCCGGCGCAGGGGGGATGATGTAGCCTATGTGCAGGTACTTGGAGGCCAGTTTACTGTGCAGACCCAGAAAATCACTGAAACGCCTTTTCACTGAGAACTCCTGGCTCTTAAACAGAGATATGGACGTCTGGAGAGAGAGAGAGAGAGAGAGAGAGAGAGAGAGAGAGAGAGAGAGAGAGAGAGAGAGAGAGAGAGAGAGAGAGAGAGAGAGAGATAATCCTGCAGCAGTTCTGTTTCAGATATACTCTCTGTTGCTTCTTGTTCATTTCAAATAGTGGTTTATGTGCATTTAGCTTATTGACTTCACAAATGTTTTTTCAGAAAGGTGGAGAAGGAGAAAAAGAGGGAGGGTTGTGTCTTCTAAAACTGTGTGATGCACTATACACACCAGGGACACATTCAGGTTTAAAAGCCAAGGAAGAGTGCATTTGGCATAATAGCTGATCTTTAATTCACTATAAAAGTTTATAAATTAATTTCACGGGACAACTTTGACCAGAGAGATATTTCATTTAATCTTCCACAGATTTTATCGGTCAAAGTCCGGTACATTTCCGGCGAACGGAAAAACTGTACATAGGACATTTTTTTCTGATTTAACAGAATTTTCCTGCAGTGCCATCCTCATGAAATAAATTACACGTTTGACACGAGTGAAGATCTAAGAACAGCAGATGTGTTTAAGGGGATTTCATTTTGAAGGAAAACCGGAGATTTATAGTTGCTGGACTTCAACTGATTTTCCCGGTTAATATCCGCTGACAGATACACTGTACAGAGAACATACACTTCAGATTCAGCTAACAGATATGTTCCACCTTCAAACTTCACGATTGTGGTAAAAAACAGCAGATGTGTCTGAGATGTTGTTATTCTCACCTTGATCGACACTTTGTAGGCCATGTACGCATTCATCCCATCTCCTGGAACACACACACAAAAACACTCCATTATTTCATCAGCATAAGCAGTAGAGTACACACACACACACTATGCAAACAGTATCAAAGGATACATAGACACACTAGAATACATTCAGATACGGGTTGAACTGGTTCCTTTTGTGTTCTTCTAGTAAATCTTTGGGTGTTTCAGCTGTTTTATTTACCGTCTTCTGCATGTTTACACAAAGGGATGGTCAAGTGAGTGCAGTAAGTAAGAGCTGATATTAAAGTCCTGCTCAGTCTGCTAATGGTTATCAACCTCATGTGTTCCGATGCCCTCAGGACACTTTGAAACTAAACGTCCGTTTGTGCCGTCACACACTTGTGTTTTAGGGGGCAACATTTTAGAATAGAAACCAATGATGAGCTTTTTCTCCAATGTGTGTATTCTGAAGCTTTGAGGCTTGATGTTCATGACCGGCTGTACCCAGAGATTCATGGATTGAAAAAGCTCTTTCGGACATTATTTATGGACTCGTCTTTCTCTTCTCATTCTTTGTAAATGATACACAGTTAAAGGTATGTAGCTCGAGTGCGCTAGAATTTGAAAGTACGCAGCCGAAAACAATCTGCCTTTTCCTTCAGACTTCCTTACAGAGCCCCTCCTCCAACACACACGAACGCGCACATGACCAATGAGGGCACGAGATAAGTTTGTGCACAGATGGAAGGCTGACAGGCAGGTAGGCCATCCGGTTATTTGACCCGGGCCGGCTCAGATGATTGGTCGTGCTTTTTACAGTACTACGGTTTCCACAGATGACTTTTTTTTATGGATTTATTGTCAAAGCATTTAATGTATTCATTGCTATCGGGATGTTAAGAGCATTCCATGGAATATAACAAAAAGTGTTTCTGAAATAAATTACATACCCCACCTTTAATGAAAAAAAGAAATGTGACGAAAATGTATAAATATAATTGAATAATTTGATTAACATTAAAAGCCCAGCCTATTTGATGTATCTACGTTATTAGTATTTATTTTATATTTTACTTTCTTGTCAGTTGTTTCTGTTTATTTTTGTCTTATGTATGCACCTGATCCCATTAGTTGATATATCTGAAAGCCAGTTTGTTTTGTTTATTACAATTCTTCACAAAAAAGTAGCGTAGTGACACATTTGAACCTGCAGGGGGTGCAAACTGCATGCAGAGCTTCAATGCTGTTGCATCAATAAAGCATTAGCAGAATAATTTGGAAGTATGATGACAGTGTGACCGAGTCAGTGTCGACCTTTATATATGCAGTCTATGGTGTTGACGCAGCACTTTACTTTCTGCTGACAGCACATGAAGGGAGATCAGCTGAGGAGAATTATCATCCACAAACATGTTCACTATCCTCAAGGAGAAAAGAAGAAAGAAAAGGCGGGGAAGGCTGATGGGAAATGTAGTCTTAGTTTGTAGATACACTTTAATAGAGTAGTGCAGGAGAGAGTCCTAAACCTTGAAAATCATTTGAGTGCTTCCTGTTCCCTCCTCCTGATGTTTTTTTCAAATTTGTTTATGGTTAGATTTCTGAAATAAAGTCTGTGGTTAACACAAGATTGAGGTTTTGTTCAACGACTTAAATACGTCAGTGAATACTGCACATGTGAATGTCCTAAGCTTTAGCGTGTCAGAAAAAAAGCGGTTGCTAACAAGAGACTAAATGAGACTGCTAAACTACACCGAACATTAGCCACTTTTAGCTTAGCGGTGGTGACGTGAAGTCACGTGACCGTTGTGTATGAAGTTAACATTACATGTCAATTGTTAGACTTTTTTACCCAAAGCCACTTACATAGACTCGGTGTAGTGTCTTTCCCAAAGACACAACGACAAGCTGACTGCAGTGGGGATTGAACCAGCGCTCCCCTGATCCAAAGATCAACGCACTCCCCACTGAGCCACAGCCTCCCCCCAAATGGATAGCCTTACGTTAGCTTTTTACCCCTGTCTATTGCAGTAGCGCTTCAGAAATCATAAAAGCGGTGTTAATATGGGAATTATCCCGGTGAACAAAACTTGTAAGTATCATAAACGTGTGTTTGCCAAATATGGTATTTCCTGCAATATTCAAAAATCCAATGAAAAAAAAAAGTGTTTATAGTCAGCCTACAAAACGCACCCATTTGTTTTCCAGTAAATGAAAAGAATCATCAAATTCCAGAATCTAATTGGGAATCCCCTTTTCTTGCTGTAGAAATGCACCGATATCAGCTGGATTTCTCTTTCCCTGTTTAAAATACACATTGCATTGTTCCAGGATATTCCAGGACTACAAGGAAGTAGAATCAGAATGTACTCACCCACTTTCTCTGGGTCAGAGACTGATATGTGCATGTCGAATGAATCGTCGCCCTTCTCCTCTTCAATCTTACAAAACAGAAGCAAAACATGTGTGAAAACGGTCACTGCATGTTTCCAGTTTTACAGGTTTCCATTTCCTTGACTTTCATTCTTACAGTAAAGTTTGATCAGTATACGAAGAGGGCAGCTGAACAACAAGTAACAACATGTTAGTAAGAACTTCAGGGAGAAAACATACTTTTCTCCTTCTCTGTTTAATGCTTGAAAAGTATATATTTGATTGTGAATTTCCCATTTGTTGATCAATAAAGTGGTTTTTTTATATACGTTTTTGCATTTTTATAAAGAAAAATTGAATGTTTTTTTCCTTGTATCACCACAAGCAATTATTAGCAATGTATCATCATACTTGCTTCCCATGTTCTATTATCAGTGAGAGCATTTCTTAAAGGTATTTTTAAAATAAAAGAAAACATTAAGAGTTAACTGCCTGTATGTGGAGAAACGGAGGAAAATGCCAAACAATATAAATGTAGAGCTTATTGAAGGCCGCAGGATAACAGTCATATCATGGCACTTGCTAAGGGGATAAAAAGTGCTGTGTGCACTCACCTCGTCGAAGGAGGAGTGTGTGAACATGTCATCATGGGTGAGGCCGAGGCGGGGGGTGAGGATGGAGATGGGGGGGGTGATGGGGGTGATGGCGGGCGACGGGCCATCAGACAGCAGGACGTCCCTCTCTGGACTGTCCAACGAAACCTCCTCTGTGGCCTCTGCAGCAGGATAGATAGAGTGTGGTCGGCATGAAAATGGGGCAAACAAAAGGGATCACAATGTTTTCTCTCAAGTTACTTTCTATGTAACATGATGTTAATTAATTAAAGAAGGACTTATAGTAGGAAATGCAATCTCGAAGTGCTATTGTGCAGGGCGGCCATCTTTGAAGGATAGTTTCTAACGAAACGGTAGCAGCCAACAATAATGATCATCTTTCGACTCGTCATCTGTCAGCTCTTGCATCTGAAATTAATATAGAAGCCAAGAGTATAGATGCCCTAACAGAGAGAATTTTCTTTGTTTTTAATGATTTGAAAATAGAAGAAGGGTCAAAGGATCTTGTAAACTTGCCGCACATCACTGTTACTGATGTCAGCGCACATCTGGTGTTTGTAGTTAGTGCCAACACCTGTCGGCAATGTGAACATTTTAAATATTTGGAAGCCAATGTAATGTTTACAAATGGATAAAGTGGATACAGGACCTTCAGATCTAGAGGCCCAATTACAACTATACAATCATTTGGACAGAGGTAAGTATGCTAACAGAATGCTATCAAAACCATGGTTTATCATACAAAATGTATTAAACGGGATATTTATATATACTGTATACTGCTACATTTCATGTTTCAAGTCTTATTCCATTTGTAGTGGTTTGTGTTACTGTAGTCAAGCAATTTATTTCTGACAATATACAGTCAGCAGATGGCTGCCACACTAGCCATTTGGCGTCTCTTGCTAATGGTGGTTACGTCTCCCTAGTTTAGTTTCCATGTTGGAAATGTATAAAATATAATCCCATGGTCTTTTAATTAGTTTTGTTTGTTTTTCTTCGGCATTAGCAGTTATAGCAAAAGACACAACGGTGCCTTACGACCATGTTTAAAAAGTTTAAAGGGAAAAATTGCCCTACATGTTACCCCAATGGAATGCTTTCGTTGGTATATTTCCAAGATGGCCGACTGGTTGTTGATGACATCACATTCCCATTCCCCGTTGGGTGTCTGTATGTCCTATTGTTCAACAAAACGTTTGACAAACCACCAATGTACTTTTTACCATGTTTGGTATATTTTAGTACTTCCCAAATGAAGCCTTACACTCATGTCAGATTTGCGACGGACAGTAAAAGATGATAAAAAATGTATACAGAAGGACAATAAATATATTATTATTAATCCCTTCATAGTTGTTCCTGTCTCCTACATTACCCTGGATATTTTGGCCTGGAGGCGATGTATAACCAACAACAGCGCACATTTGCGCGGGTGTGGAACAGCGAAATGTGGACGATTTCATGGTAAAACAGTTCTGTGTGTGTGCGTGTGTGTACCTGCGAACAGGTCCTCTGTATCGTCATCAAACAGCGAGTCCCGTTTGGGGTCCGATTTG